>JAWNLJ010000069.1:2438516-3657774 GCA_035042365.1 Drosophila dives | reverse complement strand
GACACAGGAAGAGCTTACATGCTTTTTATTTTGTTGCACCCTCAACCTTATTTCCGATTGCTTGTTAGAGATACTCTCCAACGACACCTTCCACCACCTCCCACCCGCCGCCCGCCGCCCATCTCCCTGATGTGTTCTTGGCGCAGACATGCATTTTTATGCGCCGTTTGCCGTTTCTACACATGTCTATGGCATTTTTATGGCAAACTTTTTATTTGCACCTCATAAAATGCCAAATGCCCCGCGTTGTATGCAGCACTAAACACAATGCAGCAGACTAACGTATACATATGTATATACATATCTATATATATATGTATATATATATATATATATATATAAATGTGTGTGTGTGTCTGCCACAAATGTGATATTTATGACTCTCGCTTGGTTGCATGGGCAAAGTCTGTGTGTTTGTCAGAATTCTTTAATGGAAAAATGCTGCTCGGGTTATTGAAGATTTGTAGTCAGTGTTTGTGGAAAATCAAGAACTTTCACTGCCTCTAATTTATGTGGCAGCCTGGCCAGACTTCTTGGCCAGGTTGACCCGTGTCCTGACTCTAATTAAAATTTAATTTCTACATTGAAATGCTCTCTAATTGATATTAATTTCACATATTTGCTTCTCTTATTTACTTGCAGGTATGTTTCCGACTTTCCACATAAATCGAATGTGTTGTTTCAACTTAGAAGTTGGGTAAGAAACTTGTGGCAGCAACTAAAACTTTAGAGACGCACACAAACCATGAAATGAGTCTGGCTAACTTTTGCCAGAAAGTTTTAGCCACATTTATTTTTGGCTCGTAAAATCATAAAATGAATTATATTAGTTGAAATTGTGCAGGTAGATGAAATTATAAGTACAAAATTGCATATGAAAGTAATTTAAAAGTGTCACTGGACAAGAGAAGACTATAAATTGAATTAATGTGGCTGCAATTGAGAGAAACTCAGTGTAATAAAATGTATAAAATAAAAACAAATTTTAATGAAATATCTTAAAAATATATATAAATATAAAACAATTTTATAATCCTTAGCTTAGCCTGACCGGTTTTTAGTCTTGTTAAATTCACAGCTAGAAATTATTTCAAAACTAAAATGTTTAAAGATATTTGCCAAATTGCTTAATCTTTAGATCTATATGCAAGTGTTTGCTGTTTTTATATTTGTTAATAGTCGATGAAGTGAGTGCATCAGACTTTTTATTGAGGGATGTTGCACCTTGCTGCGTTGCAGCGTTGCACGTCGCGACCATTCAAATATTTTATGCACCAAATTGTGTCACTCTTACTTCTCTCTTTTCCTCACTTTTATTTCTATTTTTTGTGATTTTCCTGGTCACAGTTTGTTAGCTGTTTGGCTAAATGAATGAAAATTTATGTTGCTGCTGTTTTTTATTTACAGCACATAAATTCGCTTAATAAACACGCGTTGCACGTAGGGCCAGGTTGCAACTTGTGCGTTCTAGCTGCTTCTGCAGCTGATTTTGTTGATGTTGCTGTTGTTGCATGCTCAGCTCATGCCACCAACAGCAGTTGTAAAAATTCGAAATAGTTTCTGCCAAAGTTCCGCTGCGTTAAACTGGCGCAACTTTATTAGTGGTGACCTTAACGAATTTGTGCGCATTGCTCATACGACGCGTTGACTGGCAGCAACTACACTCGTTGCCAGTTTATGTTCGTGCAGCACATTTTATTAGCAAAGCAACAACGGCAAACAACAATGGCTAAATTTGTATTTTTTTTTTTTTGTTTTGTTTTTATTAGCGCATTGCACAGTTTTTATTGCCTTTGCCACTGCTGTGCTTGTATGCGCACCAACACTCAATTGAGTTTGCTGCTTGAGGTGGCAGCTCAAAAACTCTTGATGAATTACCCCCCAACCTGCCCCCCATCAATTGTAAAGGTGAACAAACTGCTCGCCATTGTTTTGTTTTTATGTTTTTATATAGAACTCTGATTGTGATCAATTGACGCACAGTGTCGGCATGAATTTGCGTCTATTGGATTTGGCTTGCTTTTGTTTCGAAGCTGTGTTCGGCTTATCTGCGGTTGTCCCTGCCAGGTAGCTTTTTCTCTTCGAGTCCTTTATTCCAGTGTCAAATCGATTCACGCTGACAGGCGTCGCAGATGTCCTTGCTACGTTTGCAAACTGCGCATTTGGCTTTGTCTTTGCCTCAAGACGCAATTTCTAACTGCGCAGGTTTTGTTCGCTTTGACACAGTCTTTCCCCTTTTTTTTAGTGGAGGGTTGCCATCCAAATAGTTTGCCACATGTCGCATAAGTCAACGCAAAAGTCAACAAAAGGCTACACGTAAAAGTTTTTTACGTTTATTTAAACCTTTTGTGGGGCGATTCAATAGATGTCGAAGTTGCTGCCAGACCAGTTTTTGTTAACTTTGTTAACAGTTTCATAGAAACACGAGACATGACGCCGTGGCTTCTTCAACGTCAATCATCTGTGAATGGTTTATAATACATGCATAAATGTTAATAAATAAAATAAAACTTAATAAATACATTAAATATAAATTAGTATCTATTTTCAAGAAGAATTGTGGAAACCATCTGCGGCGCAGTTGTGAAATCAGTGAATTATTATATATACAAAAAATATACTGTATATCAAAATATTGAGGGAGTTTTTTTTTGGAGTATTTCATATTTATGCTGCTTAAAAGATCTTTTTCATAAAATTCAAATTTATTTGATATCTTCATAAGCAACTTAGAAGTCATCTTAAAATTATTAAAGCATTAAAAGTCAGCTTCTGCTTTACTCTGCTCCACTCTCCAAAGCATTTGTTATTGTAATAACAATTTTATTTAACTTTTTCAACATATATTTGATCTCACACATAAAAAATTCAATAACAATTAACAAATAATCTGCAAGCATTTTTTTTTATTATTTTTTCTATATTGTTTTTTATGATTCACTTATTGCAATTATTGTGCTCATTTGCTCAAGGATTAAAAAACAGTGTCTGCGGTTATTATGTATGTGTGTATGTGTGTATGTGTCTGTCTGCCTGTGTGTGTGCAACCGTCTTATGCTCTGCTGCTGCTCCTGTTTCTGCCCGTTGGGTTCAAGTGCAACTTGCAGTTGCCGCTTATTATTGTTGTGTGTCACTTGTGTGTATGTTTTATGCACTTGTGTGTGTGTGTCTGCCAATTTATGCAACGCATACTAAGTGCCACTTACAACAAAAAATGCAACAGCGCCGCTGCATGATTGCATATTTCGGCGCATGTCCTTGCCATTAAATTGAAAATACATTTCATGTGTATTTATTTGAATGCTTTTGTTGTTGCCAATTATTTGCATAATCCGCAATTTTAGCTAGAGACGAGTCTGAGGACAACGTCGCTCCGGGATTAGCTGCTGCCCCTTTCGCCTCGTTGCACACGTTCTGTGGCGTGTGCATGTAGTTGCTCTGTCTGGCTGTTGCTTGCTGCATAGAACACACCACTGCACGAAAAAAACACACAAAAAGTACAAAAATGCCGCAAGCTGTCTGCATTTGCAAGTTGGCAATTTAAATAAATTGTATGCTGAATGCAAAAATTATGAATTTAAATAGTCGCTGATAAATTGCCAGAACAAAAACACCAAAAAAAAAACAACCAAAACTGTTCTTTATCGCAATTCGCTTTGCTCGCTTTACTTTCGACCAAGTTGTCGTTTTTTATCTTGGCCAACCTTTACTCCTTTGTGTCACTAATAGAAGTGCATTTTCTACATTTGATGCAAATGACAACGATAACGACAACGCCAAACAAACTAACTGTAAAGGACGTCTGGCTGTGGCAAGTGCTACGTAGCCAGTTGGCCTTTAAAATGTGGCCAAGACTGGCTGCTTTTGGGCTGGCTGGCTGGCTGGCTGGCTTGCTTGCTTGCTTGCTGGCTGGGTAATTGGCGTCGCAACAAAAATGTAATTAAAAACATATTATACGCAATTTCACTTGTACTCCACTGCCATTAAACAGGACACGGCCAGTGGGTAAATTGGGTGGGCTGTGCCTTACTTTTTATGCGTCCTGCATATTAAGTGTGCCCCTCAACTTATTGTGCCCCCTCCCCCCTCCCTTCCGATGCACAGTTTGAGATTAGCTGCTCGCAGACGCTTAAATTATGCACAAATTATTTTTGGCTTAAAGCGAAATTTAAGTCAATTATGCATTTTACGATATGAAACACATCGTAAATGCGATTTATGGCCAAATATGTCTCAAAAATAACAGCCAAAAAAGCATACAATTTCAATTAATTTTAAACCCATTTATGCTGCTTTATGTGCTGTTGGCCACCTTTATAAATATTTCTATCTCAGCTGAGTGTATGTGCAACTTATTATGCCAAAAAGGGTTGCAGGCGTCCCATTATGGCTCATAACTTGTATTTATGTCGTTGTTAAGTGCGTTGTGTATTTTATAAAGCGGATTAAGCCAGAGTCCACTCCAGAATTTCTTGGCGCGGAAACCATCTGCGGCGCACTTGAGAAATCAGTGAATTATGCTGGAGCAATGGTTTTTATATACCAAAAATATACTGCTTAAAAGTCGTTAGAAAAAACAATTGCGGGGGATGGTTATCAAAATATAATTGAGGGAGTCTATTTCTGGGGTATTTTATATTTAAGCTGTTTAAAAGATGTTCGTCATAAGATTTAAATTTATTTGTTATCTTCATAAGCAATTTCGAAGTCATCATGAATTTAAATGCCCATTTTACGCTGCTCCACTCTCGAAAGCATCAATTATTGTAATAAATATAATTTTCCTAAAACACATATTTTTTATTACACACATGACAAATATTTTAATTAAACTTATGCTCCACCACACATTTCAGCGCATCCTATATATATATATGTACAATATTATCTTTTTCTTTACCTGTTTTAAAGTGTTCTGCCCCAGCTTAAGTTTCCAGTGGCTGAAATTTTATTTCAGTTTTCTGCTCTTTTTTTAAAGAAATTTCTTTGAATGAAACCCAACAAAAGCCAAAAACAATATCAGAGACACGTTCTTAAACTACTGAGTTATCATTTAAAAACAAAAAAAAACATATTTTTTCTTGCCTAAAAGACAAAAAAAAAGGCATATCGTCTACCTGAGGGCGAAATAGAACCTGAAACAGAAATATAAAAAAAACCAGAACGCTTGATTGCTGCCGCTGCTTGGTTTCCTTTTGTTGTCGATGATCCTTGGCAGGCCAGGCAGGCACTTTGAAGAGGGTCGCCGTGTGTTGCAGTGGCGCGTTGACGTTGCGGCTGCGCATTGCCAATGTCTCAGCTTACCCAACCAACAGCAATAACAACAGCAACAACACAGAAGGAGAGACAATGACAATGACAATAGCAATAACAGCAACCGCAACACGCTTATCAGATTACATAATGTGACATAATTAATTTCGAAATACTGTCCAATTCCCCCGTGCTCCTTGCTTTCACCTAGAGAGACGCAACTGCCACAATAAAATAGGGTCTAATAACATTTAGCTGTTGCTAGTTAGTTAAGGGCCATGTTTGCAGCTAGTTAATCAAATTGGGGTCATCAATCGCACGTGTAAACGCATTTTTCCAACTAATCTTTGGACCACCTCTGTGTATTCTGTGTGTGTGTGTGTGTGTATATGTGTGTGGTTATCGCAACTGAGAAAATCGTTGTTAATTTCTCGAGCAACTTCTACTTCTCGCTAAATGCTCGACCAAAATCCAATTTACAACAGTTATATATACATATATATGTTTCATCGGCCCGACTTGAAGGCATACATTTTTTATTTATATGTATTTTATTTTTTTATCAGGCCCCACATAAATCAAGCAATTGCCAACGTTGTCCACAATCCAGCATATAAAAGCAGCAGCAGCAGCAGCAGGCAGCTCCACATTTATGTATATATCCATATAAATTTCATATGTCTGACAATCCTGCCCCTCTTTTTTTATTTTTCGTTTTTTGTGGCTGGGTACAAATTCTGTTAGTCTTGTGTTGGGGACGCTTTTGTAATAATTTTATTTATCACAGCAATTGCATCGTCTGCTTTTGGCATTGTAGTTCTGGTAGTCACTATTGTTATAGTTGTTGTTGTTGTTGCTGCTCCGGCTGTCACGCGTAAGACAATGAGACATTAACCCAAAAAAATCAGGCAGTGCAATTTTGTAAAATTCTGCGAAATAAATAAGCGGAGAAAAACCAAAGTGCGAAATGGTCTAGTTAAGAGCGCCAAACTTGGAAAATACCATAGAAACTGAATAGCTGCACAATACTTGTTCAATTTTATAGCAAAATAAACAATTATAACATTTAAATGTGTGTGTGTGCTGGCTATAAATATAGACTTTCCAGCTAAAGTTTAAGTCGACTTGACTCACATTTCACAAACCAATTAGGGTCAAAACAAGCTTCCTTTTTTATATGCAATAAGCATTTAAAAATCTTTATTGTACCCGTTTACTGTAGGGTATACGTAAACAAAAAAACTCAAAAATAATAAGCCAAACAACAAAAACACTGAGAAACAACAAACGGCAAATATTTTCTGTGGCATGTCAGCGATGCATTAGGGAAATGCAAACTGAACTGTCGTTGTTTTCATTTGCTGTTGTTGCTGTACAGTTGATTTCACTAGAAATTTACATGCAAATTTTAGAGGGCTTTTTGTTGTTGCTTTTTACGATCCGTCGCAGCAAAAAACAAAAGCTTTGCGAAACAACAACACAAACATTTGCATCCGATTATTGAACAAAATATCCAAATTTACGTCATACGTAAACCATACACAATCTTATTTATAACCGTTTTTTTTTTATAAATTATAATTTTTTTGTTTATCAATTTTGCAGTTTAATTAAGTCATGAAAATCATCGCACTTCGTGCAAATCATGAGTGCAAATTCTCTGGGGGAAGAACGAGAAAACTGATAAAATCGAAATACGCAAACAAATATCCATTAGCTGGCAATCGCAAGCATTGTTTCAAGGATATAGCCACCATAAAAAGCGATACAATATTTAAGTCATAAAAATGCGAAACAAATTGCTTATTTTCAAGCACACACGTTAATCAGTGAGAGTCAAGTAGTCAACTAGCTATCATGGGGGCGGGAATGCAAGAGGAGGGAAAATACGCAACGATGCGATAAGAGTTGAGACCAAATGTATGTACCACATTAGGCACACATTATTTATGAGTGAATATAATGCTTCACATGTAAAGCAAAAACACATACTGACCATAATTTAGAGGGGCCTATATTCCCATTTCTATGCTGGCAGGACGTGACTTATGCGTCGTTGAAATTGTAGTGAAAAACAATTCCATAAACCTTGTCTGGGTCAGTAGCACAAACCATGCTAAATCTAATAAAGATTTTTACAAACTTCATAAAATCAACATTAAAACTGAAACACAATATTTGTTTTACAATTTTCGTGTGTATTTTAAGCGTTAAAAATTATTGTATTTTTTTTCGTATTATTGTGGTGTTCTCACTTTAACAATTAAAAATGAGCTATTTCTTAACACAATTTAATTGTTAAAATGTTGAGCATAATTATCAATTCTCTTTTTGTTATAGTGACTAATATCACAGACATATGTCTGTGCCAAAGTCATAAATTACACTTAAATAATTGCATTCCACTTTTAGTATTGTTATTATTGCTATTAATTTTGTGTTTAGCTTGTTCTTGTTGCCGAGCAATGTTTGCATTTTACATTTTTCCCCAATGCAATTCGCATATAAACAACAACTGCCAAACGCAAACAGACATCGAAGAGAGGAAAGCAACACAAACAGGGAGGAGGTGTTGATGGAGGTGGAGGAAGGCCGCACGAGTTCATCGCGTTAAATCAATGTTATACCTATGCCGGTACTAACTATACATATATATATATGTATATGTATATATATATATAAACACACTTATATATATATATATATATATATATATTCTATAGGGGCGCAATCGGGGGCCGCCATGTAAATTGACGCTGGTCACTTAGAGAACAATAGCAACAATAATAACAACAACAACAACATCAGCAACAGTTCATGCATCTTTTCAATATTTTACTCAATTTTGGATGCAATGCAAACGTAAAATGCTAAATAAGAAAGAAAACTCAAAAGTGGGAGCAAGTGGGCGGTATGAATAATTGCAAATAGGTAAACGTGATTTAGTCATGGCTAGGCAAAAAAATTCAAAATGTTTTTTATCAATATGTTAATACATTTTTTTTTGTGATAAAACAAAAATAGATAACAACTTCTGCTTAATTAATCAAATGATCGATGGCAATTTTTAACTATAAAAACAAGGCAAATCAATATAATAAAATTAAAAAATTATTAATTACGTTTTTTAAACAAACTATTTTAAAAAATGTTAATTTTTGGATTTTGATCACAGTTGTTTTGATAGAAACAGTTGAGTGAGCTCAACATTCGCCGTCGTTTATGGCACAACTCTTTTTTTTCTAATATAAATTTTCGAGCAACTTATCAGAGTGCCCTCGCATGTCTCGTTAGTTTGGTATTGCTTGGCTTGCTTGCAGCTGATGAGCGGAGCAGCAGCTATTGACACTTGGCCGTGTTGCCATGAGGCGCATTGCGAGTGCATTCACTTCGTTGCGCGTTGATCTTTGGCAGTCGCCTGGCGACTTCGACGACGTCATCAACAGCGTGCGTCGTCTACAGCGCTGTGCATATAAATGGGGCAACCTTGTGTTTATCCCCGTGAATTGACTGATTTGCCTACTTGAATATAATTTGTATCGAGTTCGTCTCACTCTTAATATAATATGGCATGATGATTGATATGATAGATGTTTAGCATTATGCATTTTATGTTAGACATTTGCAACTGGTCGTCGTCGCGGCTTGAGTGACTTTGATCATTTGTGGTGTGTGTGTGTGTGTGTGGCAATGGTTGGTGTCAAGTATCATATGGTAAACAGGTTTAGCATAAAGCATTGCTTTAATTATGCCAGTTTAATGTGCAAACTAGTTTAGTTGTTGTGACGTTGTCATAAATTAGTCAGCACAGCTAATTAGCATACGATTAAATCGCACAGCTGCTTGGCCTAACTTGTTTACTCCATAAGTTATTTTATCGATACTTGAGTATACTTATTAGCCACTTTTAGCTGTCGATATGTACATTAAATCGATAACATTTCTCTCTCTCTCTCTCTCTTTGCTTGTTGTGTTTACAATTTTTATGTGCCAGTTTCTCGAATTGTAATCTTTTCCATCATAAGCTGAAAAAAACAATGTCAAACATCCGTTGTAGAAATAAATTTGTTAAACATCATGTTTATTGTTTTTTTTAGTTTGCTACCACAGCACCAAAATCTCTTTTAATCTCCCAACCAAATTAAAACAATGCAAATTAATGTCAACATGCGGCATTTAACATTAAAAGTCAAGCAGCGCCTAACTACAAAAACTAAAACAAGCATAAGGCAGGCAACAAGTGCAACTATCGGCTAAAAACATCAAAAGCGTTGCACATGCAGCAAAACCACAAAAAAAAAAGAAGCAAACAATAAAAATTACATTGCTCGTTGCAATTAGTCAAATTTGCCTGCCAGCAGGCAACAAAAGCAACAACAGCCACAACAACAAATGATGAATTTCATTATGTGATTTGCTAACGTCCCGCTGTAACGGCCAAGAGCGCAGCAGCAGCAACATCAGCAGCAGCATCGTTTAATTGAGGGCCGCCCACGTCAGCAGCGTCGAACGCTGAACGCTGAGCGTTGAGCAACGAGGGCAATGGACGACGCTGCTGCCAAACGGCAACGCTGCCGAGGAAACAGACACAACAACAAAAGCTATACATAAAAAAAAACAAAAAAAAAATACAGCAAATAGTTTGCAAAAAAAGTAACAACAATGCACACAGCAAACACAGTTGTTTTTGCAAAACAAAATGAAATTGTTACGCGCATTACATGACTGCAAACGTCGACGTCAACGTTAACGTCGCTGTCTGATAATAGCGCACATAAAAAAAAAAAATAGCAACAACATCAACAAAAAATCGTCGACAACGCCGCGGCCCAATGACAAAAAGTGTGCGATAGGTCGGTGCTATTTCGTATACCCAACACTCCAAGTATAGCTGGGGTTATATTCGTTTGCTGGAAATTAAACTAAAATACCAAATAGAAGTAGCTCCAAATAAATTAATTTCTATAAGAACAAAAACTACATTAAAATAATTGAATATAAATTAGGAACTATTTAAGACAAATAAAATGTAATTGAGTTCCTACTCTGATTTGCCTTAAACAGTTTCTTAAATAAAAATTAATTAATTTTCTTTTTTGTTTCTAAACAACTAACCTCAAAGTTAAGTACAAAAAATATACTTTTTTAGGGGATATTGTGAATGAGGTTTTTGAAATATTCGCACTTCAACTCATGTATATTTAAAATTATGTTGTTTTTTTTTTTTGTTTTCTTGCAACTGCAGCGTTGCTAATTGTTTGCATTTGGCTGCTGCTGCTGCCTCACTACAGCTGCAGTTGCAGTTGGTGTTGCTGTTGCGGCTGCTGCTGCTGCCTGCAATTTGCATGTGTCGCGAGTTTATTGACCGCGGCGTGGGCAGTAAAACTATTTATAGATAAGAAAATGTGGCAAGAGTGCCAAGAAATGTTGCGCAAGCGAGTGCATGACGGATGTGGACTAACTGAGTGTGTGTGCGTGTGTGTGAGTAAGAAAGAAAAAAGAAGAGACAGAGTTAGCGAGAGTTAGAGAGAGAGAGAGATGATTGAGACGGCAATTATTTTGCATTGCCCGGCAACAAGTTGGCGGCGGCGTGCAACTAGAAACAGAAACCGAAGCAGAAGCAGAGGCAGATGTTGCTGAGGCAACAACGCCTGACCCACCGGATGTTATCGTTGTTGTTGCTGTCTATCACTCGCTGCAATCATAGCGCAAATGAAACAAACATTTTCTGTTAACAACTTAATGCGCTCGATGGCATCGCCCTGCTGATTATGCGCCTCAATCAACAGTAACAGCAGCAGCAGCAGCAGCAGCAGCAGCAGCAGCAACATCAACAACAACAACAACAACAACACACCGACTGCAACAACAACAGCAACTGCACTTCATAATTTTTGCTATCTGAGCTGCTGTCGCGTTCGCTTTTTATTTCACTTTTAATGCAATTAACTTAGCACTTGTCTGACTATCTGTCCCACTGTCTGTCTGTCTGTCTGTCTGTCTGTCTGTCAGTCCTTCCAGACGCTGCCTTCGGCGTCAACGTCTTTGTCATTGTCGCCGCTGTTTTTCATTTGTAACCTGGTAGAGCATAGTGGGTTTTGCCTTCTGCATTGGCTAGTTTGCTCCATGGCCAGCTAATGCTGTTTTTATGTGATTTTCTTGGCCAAGATTTATTTTATTGTTATTGGAAAAGCCGCTCTGCAAACACAACAAACTTTCAATAAAAGTTGTTGCGCTGGAAACGTGTGTGGATGTTGCTCAACTCTGCTTTGCTTTTGGTCTGGTTTGTTTGTCTTATTAATTCCTCATTAGAGCGTGATTAATGTTGTTTATTTCGCTTGAAGTTATTAGCTAAATGTGTTAATTATGAGTACCGATTAGCTGAATGACAACAAGATGGCTTAAGCGAGTCAGAGCAATGGTTAATTGCTTGGGAACAGACACACAGACAGATATTATTAGTATCTAAAACAATTTTTGTTGCAAATGCAATAATTTGCCATAAAATCAATATCTTTATTTTCCGATTATCACTTTACTTAAGGCACCCACACAAATGCTACATGCAAAAAAAATGTGTGGGTGTAATTAATAATGCAATTTGCATCAACATTTTTATGTTTTTACATATTTATTTGTTTATATTTTTTTTGGGATTTTTATATATTTATTCTGTCTCGATTTTTACACAAAACATTTAAACATTAAAATCAATTAAAATAAGTATGTGAGTGGAAGGGAGGTGGTGGAGTTGGTCGTTATGGAAAGGGAGGCTATTGAGTTTTTCATGGTAATGACCGACCCGCAAATGGTGTCCATGACAAAAATGCATAAATATTGAGCGCAAACATTCAACGACGAGACGTCGACAACAAACAAACAAATAACTCTGGCAAACAAATCAGCGTCATATTCGTAAAAAAAATAATTTAAACACAAAATGTGTCACGGTGCAGTAAAAAAATATTTTATATATCTTATTGGTAATAACAAAATCTGAAAGTATGCGCAAATTTTAAATTGTTGTTGAAACACGTTTATAGTTACAAAATACTAAATATAACAATTAGTTATTTTTTGAATTGGAATTATAGTTATAAAAACTACAATATATAACAAATATCAAAGCCGTTTTTATTCAAACTTGTTTCAGCTTTACTTTATTTTTAGTTATATTTAAACAATTCATCGAGAATAATATTTTAAAGAATTCATTTCAAAAAAATTAAATTAAACAGATGTATTTTATCTATATTATAAGTTTGAAAATTAAATGCATTTAAGATGCAAAAATACAAAGTTGCACAATTATTAAATGAAGATGAAAATAAATGAAATTTGCTCGATTTGCCAGACAACTTCTCTGAGTGTATTGCCAAGTTAAAAACTCGACAATTAAATGTGATTTCTCAAGAGCTGCATATAAATAAGGCAAAGCAAATTCCGTTTGATATCACGACTAGCTGAACAAAATGTGACACCTACGGGCAGAGCAGAGCCGGGCAAATAGCGATTATTTGGCGCGTTCTTGAACACTTGCAAATGACGGGCTGAAAATAATTGTCAAGCTAAGCCAAACTATTGCCTCAGATGACGGAGCGTAGACTCAAAAGAGGTTTGGGGGGAGGGCGGTGTAGATGGGGCGCCTTTGGCCATTAGCGCTGCATAATTACAGGCGCTGTGCAATGCTGTGACAAATGACAAGCGTCAGACGACAACAACTTTTGAGTGTAATTTGAACTTAATGAGATTCAATTTAATTAACAAACTCACACACCTGTCTGACTGTCTGGCTGTCGATGTGTTTGTATAATTATCACCTTTGCAAGTGTATTTATTGCTGTGTGCATGTTTTAGCATAACTTGCTCGCGTCACGCACAATTTGTTTAACTGCTGTGTTGACCCTCGCACCCACAATAAGCCAAGCCTCCAATAAGGCAAACACAGGTAAGGCAGGGCTCTATGTGGCTGTAGTGGGTCAATGTCAGCAAATGTCGCTCATCGCTAATTTAGACATTCGGCAACAGCCATAAATATATATATATATATATATATATATATATAACTGGTACACTGGGCCGAGCAACTTTATTAGCCAAGCTGCTGCAACTGCCGCTGTCAATTTATGTACCACACTTTAGAACACACACACACACACCAGCAATAATGCACAATTGGTCACAAAAGTGTTTACGACAGTGCCCAATGACCAGGCCGACTACTTGTTGCCAATCTTTTATCCGAATCAGCAATGCAATACACAGCTTACACAGCCATAGCTTTGGGTTTGTCCTATGAAAAAAAAAAAAAAACCAGAAAAACAGAAACAAAATTCGAGGCAATGTCCAATAACGCCAGCTGGCTGACTCTGAGGCTATCTTCCTCGCCATCGGCTTTTGGCCATATGTGGTTTGCGCGCAATAAGCTTTTGAGCATTTGTCAAATTGATTGCGAAATAAATTTTTCGCTTGTATTCGGCAGAGTTTTGCTTTGTGCAGAATTAAAGACTTTATTGTAACGGCCGCAAAAGATGATGCATGCACCTCCTTAGTTGCCGCTGCTGCTGTCTCTCGATTATCTGCATAATTTAATGCTTATTTATTGACTTTACAAATGTACTTAATGTACTGGCCAGCACTGCCACAAATTGTGTGCATCTTAAAAGGAGTTGAAGCATTTGCATTTCTTACGTTTTGGTATGAGTTTGATTAATAAGAGGTATAAAATATCTGCGTATCTCTTAATTTATCTTTAAGATTGAAAGCTTTATCCTAAAATTGTAAATTGAGTTGTAAAGGGGGAATATCTGCTAAAATTATAATTACACATTTCCAACTGGCTGTTAGTTTAATAATATTTATAGTGCTCTTAAATCTTTTCCACTATTCTCTAATCTACCAATTATGGCATTTTAAATAGAAATTGTATTGTATGGAAATACTTTAGTAAATAAACTTGAACAGTAAAGGCTCTGCTAGTCTATCTCGAAGATATAATTATAATTATACATTTCCTTATTATATAAACAACTAGTTAGTTAAAAAACATTTATAGAGTTGTTAAATCTTTTTCACTATTCTACAAATTCGTTTTATTAATGCGAACCTACCATTAGTGAAAATTCGTAAGACAAAAATTTATTGAAATACTTTACTTGAATAGCTAGATCGCTGAAATGATAAATTTAATTATACATTTGTATATTATGCAAAAAACGAGTCTAGTTATACAATATGTGCAAATATTAATTAGATAGCAGATAAACTGTAAACATAATTCCTTATTTATGAATTGAGTAGTAGAAGACCCTTTCTAGACTATCTCGTACACTGGATCTTTTTAATGACACGTTCCTTCTCTATTTATGCATTTCATAGTTATCAGCAACTGACTTAGACAAAATTTATAGAGCTGTTAATTAAATCTGTTTTCAAATTCTAGTCAACCATTTATGTAATCTTATTATAGTTCTATGGAATATAATTCAATTGAAGTCAGCCATTTATGACATCTTAAAGATATTAGTTCTATGGAATATATATGCACTTACTTAGCTCAAATGATCGTAACTTTGTCTACTTATGTCTTCTCTATTCAGGTATTTGCAACTCAACCAGCCAGTTTCCTATGTGTATTTATTTCATGTATGAGTCATTCATTGGCCACATTTAGTGATCGTGAGTACTCCAACCGCAAATGCTATCAAAGTCTGGGATATTTGCATATAGAGATACATATATATATATCAGTGTATGGTTATTACCTTGATAGGTATATATATATATAGCTTGATTTAGCGTTTGCCTTTGTTGTTGTTGTTGTTTTTTGTTGCCCACACATCAATTTGTGTTGTCTGGCTTATCGCATCTGTAGCAATTTGCATAATAAGCGAACAGCTGTTAATTAATAACGGTAACAGCAGCTTAAACCTTCGGCACAAGATCAAAAGTGACTGCTTGAAACCCAACGGTATAAAATCCGTATCAAAATCTAAATTCAAATTATGAAAACCAAATCACAAGCATTGCTATAAATTATATATTAACAATAAATTTCAGACTTTGACCGGGTCTAAAGTGACAATTAAGCTTCATAATCAGTATAGATGTGCGAGTGTGTTGTGTGTGTATGTGTGTGATCAATTTGTAGTGCGATCTCGATCTCGATCTCGATCTCGATCTTAATCTCAATTTGTGTTTTTATTTCATTTTTCTGACGTGGGCGTTGTGTTATATATTAGCGAGCCGAAGGCATTTCCGCTATTCGAGCATTTTGCATAACATATTTTCTTTCTACTTGCTGCGGCAACTGCTAAATCAATTAAGAAATCATAGACACGACCACGCCTCCTCGCTGCACTCAATTGATGCTTGTCTTTCTGCATGGATAGCAATAAAAAACCAAAAAAAAAATAAAATAAAATAAAAAAATACGAAAACGCCGACGCAACGTTATTTTAAAGAGATTTGCAATTTTTGAGTTTGCAGCGCCACGAACGCGCATATTGCAACCTAAAACGTGGCATGTTGCAATGTGGCAAGCATTTGTACTTACAGCCAATACAAGCATTTCATTTGCGTTCGTAGTGTTGTAAATACCCAGCACATTGGCACAAAGTAGTCTGAAGTTTTGATCAGCAGCACTCTTTTTGGGGAGTGCCTCTTGTTGCTGTTGCTCAAGCTTTAGCTGGTAAAATTGATTTGTTGTGGCAATAAAAGCGAACGCTCAATCAACCATGCCACACTATCTGTCTGGCAGATCTACACAGCCAACAAACTAACTCCCACCCCCTTAATCTCCTGCATCTAGGCGGCCAGAAAAAATAGTGACTTGATGGTTGAATACAGGAGTTTGCACTTAAACTTCTACTAAAAAATAAACACTATTTCTTTGGGCTAATAAATATTTGACCAAAAAGAGTTGATTTAAGTTGCTGCTACTGCTGTTGCAGTTGCTGTTGCCAAGCCATATGTTGCGGCAATGTAACGAAGTGCATACACCAGAGACGAGCGAGTGTGTCATAATCAACTCACCTCTTTCTCTCTCTCTTTTACACACCCATATTTTTTTTTTGAGGAGGGAAGTACGTGCCAAACGGCACAGAAAACGTCGCCAATTCTACAGCAGCAGCAGCAACAATTCAGCTAGCTCCGCTGCTGCTGCCGCTGCCGCTAGTGCCGATGCCATCGTCGACGTTGCAGTCGCTGCTGGCGTCGGCTGTTGTCGTTTGGCCGCCATCACAATCTAATGTCAGATAGTTTTGCGGTCGCTAACCCGCCTCGCTGCAGCGTCAGTTACATGTGTGTGTGTGTGTGAAAAATGTGAAAAGTAAAATACAGCGCAATACACACACACACGCACACACACACACACACACACATACACTCTTACACATCCATACAAAGGTTTTGCAATTAGTTTGTGCGACGATGGTGAATGCAAATTAGAAAAAGGCAAAAACAAATAGAACTAACGAAAGAACGAGAAATGACAAGAGACTCTCAAATGCTTTTTCATTCTATATTTAGTAAACATATTTTACAAATATGCACTCAAAGTAAGCAAGCATATATAAAGTAAAAAATACATTTGAAATTGTTCATTTCATTCAATGAATTTCTTTATTAGAAATATTTAAATAAAAACAAAAACTTTAGAATAACAATCCTTTTAATTAATGAAGATAACAACATATAAATATACTTTAAAAATTTCCGGTTGTTATTTTACAAAAAGCGAAACCAATAAAACTTAAAATCAATGAGCTCATTTAACTGGATTTATCTGTAGATTCAATAAGTTTTAGAAATGCATAATTTAACATTTTAATGAAACGCATACTGGTAACTGGCACCTTTGAAGACAGCACTACAAATGCGAAGTCGAACAGCTAAAAAGAACTCTGCAACACAGGGTTGTTAAGATAAGCTGACAGTTTGCAGTTTGCAGGTTGCAAATAACTTGCAACTTGTAAGAGATACACTTACTACTTATGCGTAATCTGCCATTTGGCTAAGCTTAACCTTTATTCGACGGGCAACACAATGTTGATAATATAATCCTGCTGTCTATAAGTATGTGTGTGTGTGCCACATAGATGCAATCATTTGCTGACATCTGCCAAACGTTGCTTCCCCCTCCGTGTTTTTGTTGTCCAGCTGCTGTTTGGCTGTTGCCAATCAAACTTCAGCTCCATCTTCGTCTTCGTCGTCTACAATTATCCATTCTAATGACAGCACAGCATAATGTTTGTTTATAAGCAGCAACAGATAAGCGAAAAAATAAAAAAGATGTCTGCCATATGTTTTTTGCTTTGACAAGATGCTAACAAAATTGCGTGGCAGCAGTGCCCTCTACTCGCGCCCGCTGCGCCCCTAAAAGCTAAAGCACTTAAATACATACTAAATTTGTATGTTATTTGGAAATATAAGAAAAAAACAAAATAAACAGAACCCAAAAGATGTCAGGCCAGCAATTTTTTAGTTTATTGCCTAATGCTTGGGCCAGTTTTTGTTATTGTTGTCGCTGTTACTTGGGTAATTATTGCGACTGTGGTGAGTTGAAATTCTACAATAGGTTGTGTCAGTCATGTGTGTGTGTGTGTATGTGTGGGCTACAATGTTACTGTGAAAATACTTAAAATGCCAACAGAGTGCCATAAAAATGTCAGAGCAACAACAACAACAACAACTGAAACTGAAACTGAAACTGTGCTGCTTGAAACACTTTTGCTTTCAGCTGCTCAGCAGCAGCAGCTAAATTTGCATTACTTTCGTTACGACGTCGCAGCGATTGCTGCTGCTGCTGCAGTTGCTGCTGCTGCTGCCTACACTAACCTATGACAATAATTAGCAAAGAAAACAGTAAAAACACAACACGAACCAAACCAAAATAAAATAAGAATGAGCAAAAATAAAAAAAAAAAACAAATTACATGTGCTATGTTTGTTGTTATTGCTGGCGCATTAAATGCGACGCAATTAACAAAGACTCTGTTTGCCTCTCTTCTATTCGCACTCTCTGTGTATCTCTATAACTCACTCTCTCTCTCTCTCTCTCGCACACATTGCTTGACTTTTCAAGGCCAGCCAAAAAGTAGACAATGTTTTCGCAAATTACCAAACATTTGCTTGATTGACAGCCAAATTGCCAAATGTCAATTTAGTTTTATTAATTTTTTTTTATTTAAACAGTTTTAACTAAAATAACTACGTCAAACGTAAAACGATTTATCGCCGAATATTTGTTATGGCATGATAAAATCTTAGAGTTGAAATCCGCATCGATTAGCCACTGAAATATTTATGCATTTTACTTGGAGCGTAAATAGCAATAAATTGCGTCACACAATTGCCTGAAATTTGTCAGCGTTTCCATTGAGTTGGCAAAGCGGCGCAAAGTTGGCAACATTTGCACATTGGCTTGTTTGACTTTGCAATGCAGACAAATTTGCTTGTGCACATAAATGCACAGCTGCCAATTGGTTAAACAATTTCTATTAAAGGTAGTCGATCAATTTGGCTATAACCATTCCCACTCCTCTCTTAACTTCTGCTGCTGCTGTTTGCTGCTGTTGCTGGTTGTGCAATTCGGCCCCTAAGGGGTCAACACCGACTATTTGTGGCAAGTAAACGGTATGCTGTCGACTCACAACACCCACTACCTGATTATGGCCAACGAAAACGTGGCCAATACAGTTAGATGCAATTGGCTGTAGACGGCATATGCGTAATTTCTTAGCCGATAGCCGATAGCCAAAGTTGGCCTACATGTTGCGGCAATTAATAATTGCAGTTAACAGATAAGAGGCACAGGCACATTGAAGCTGCTTATCGCGCGTGCCAACACAGCCGCAAGTTGTTGAACGCCCCTTTTCTGTGGCAAGCTCTGTAAAATTGTTGCTGCTGCTGTTGCTGCCGTTACAGTTGCAACTCAATTAAGTGCAACAGTTGGTGCTGGTCATGATCGTGTTTTATCGATGGCTGCCAATCGTCGCCCAATTCCCTGACTCGTAGTTACCAGAAGTTTTGTCACGTTTCCATTAAAACGTTTGGCCCTCCCCCACACCGAACTACTTCAAATGATGTGGCACAAGTTGCAGTTGCAAATTTTGTTTTCATTATTTTTGCTCATTTCACTAAGAAAATAAAATATATAAAAAAAAATAGTAAGGTGCCTAAAATAGTATTTAAAAACTTGGCAATCATCCAGGAGCAGCAGCAGCAGCAACAGCAATGTTTTTGTTGTTGCTGGAACCGGAAACCCCCCCGCAGTGTACTTAAAACTTTCATTCATGAGCGTATGTCGCATGCACCATGTATGCAAATATTTTAATGGGTATTGAGCAACTCAACCATAAACATAAAATAAAAATGTTATGTGTTAGAAATCAGAAAATCTGAAATAAATTTTAATTACAAAGGTATATAAAAGCTTTGTGAACAACCACTTTCATTCACAACTAAACAAAGATTGATAATAATTTCAATTGGTATCAGTTCGAATTTCCAAACATCCGGAGTATCTCATAGGACATATAGCTGATTGCATCTGATTGCGACGCCGACGCGGGCATCTCTCTCTTTGGGGCAGAGCTCATTTCTGGCAACGGCATTTCTGGCATTTTATGCTGATATTTGAAGTGCCTTTGATGCGCATTTCGTTTTTGGCCGTTTCGACAACAACATAAAAAATGAAACGAAAAAAAATGTATTTTAAAACTGGCAAACCCGACAGCAGCCACATTATCATCTCCGATGCCGCCGCCTATTGATTTTTACGACCGAAAGTTCGTTGAACCCAACAATCAACTACCTGAGAGGCAGGCAGGCAGGCAGGCAGTCAGTCAGTCAGTCAGTCAGTCAGTCAGTCAGTCGCTTTGGGGCAGCCCCTGCACACATTTGTGACCATTAATTTTGCATGGAGACAGCTTCAAGTTAACACCAATTAGTCGCATCCTCTCTTGACTTTGCGCACAAACATTGCCATTTTATTTGATTGCCAAATATACAACATTCTGCATATTTTAAAAATTTAACAGTCAAATCAATGTCCCTGGCAAAAACGTATCTTGACCGAATGTCATTGACCAGCAAATCATATTAAAGCCGCCTGAACTGACCAACAAAAAACGTTAAAAAAAAGAGAACGTTTTCCCTGTGTCTATTAACGTTTTCCTTGCTGTTTAACTTGCTTTGACATGGGTCAAAGTGGACGAAGGCAAACTTCTGCTCCTCCTGCACTCCGTCTCTGCTCCACAACTTGTTTCGTTTGCTCTGTCTGGCAGTCTGTTGTGTGTGTTTGTGTGTGTGTGTGTGTGTATGTCCTGGGGGCAGTCCATTATGTTGGCTTATTTGTTTTAATATTCGCTGCTCGTTGTCTCGCTAGTTTGGCCAAGTCCTTTGCATATCCCGCCGGCTTATCGTTAACAGCACATTAAAGGATTTTAGCTCAATGGCACCCAATGGCTTTAAGCGGCTCTTGTTGCTGCTGTTTGCTACCGAATTTGCTACTTGTTGGCCAGTTGTCGGCATTTTGACGCCTTATCGGCCACATTGTCGTCTGCATTTGGATTTGGCCCTAAGCCTTGTTATAATCGAAAACAAACAGAATTATATATTTCCTGTCTGTCCGCCGGGCAATCACGTTTGGTTTCCGGCCCAATCAATTTTTGTTTTGGCCTGTCTCAAGGCCAATGCTACCAATATAAAATCGATGCGTTAAGGTTAGTTGATGTGATTAAAGGGTCTTGTTTGTGCCACAATTGGTTCATTTTGCATTCGATTAAACCAATCCATCAACTTGCGCCATTCAATGTGCAATTCAATCAGATTTCTGCCACGGCAACTGAGCCAGCCAGCCAGCCAAGTCTGGGCACAAGTCCGGGCACAACCTTTTAGCCTTGGCTTCTTGGCCCACACCTACGCTCACACCCACACCAGTCACCGCACTCGCTGTAAGTGTGTTTAAAACCCACACTTTTTGCGCACTTCACTCGATGTCCTGGACACGCCCCAATTGTGTTTTTGGCATTGTCTAACGCATTGTCGCTGACAGCATCTCAGCAGACGAAGAGGACGAAGACACTTGTCTCGTCCTGGAGACCTCGACTTGAATATTTTAATGTGCTGCTCTCTGAGCTCGTGTTGCTGCCACTGCCACTGCCACTGCCACTGCTGCGTCGTTTGTGTTAATGTCACTTGGAAAACTTGGCAGAGTTTTCCAAGCAGAATGAGTAGCTCTGGCTGCAGTCCTTGTCCTGCTCGTTATCTATCGCCGGCAAACGACAGGCGGCAGCATTGATTTAATGACGTTGACGCGACTACTTTCACTCCCTCTTGCCACTGCCCCTACAACTACTCCTGCCCCCAACAACCAACAACGGCTCCTCTTGATCTGCTTGGCTACGCTTTATGCTTTATTTATTGATTTAAGTTTGCAATTTCTTTGGCATATCCCTTTTCATTCCACCATTTTATTTGGGACACTTAACGTTGCACGCTCCTCCTCCTTGCAACGCTTTTATTTGTGCAGTGCTTGCAAAATTTATGCGCTGCCTTTGCTTTCGCTATCGGGATAGCTTCCCGCCAACCGCCCGCCCGCCCGCCTCGTCCTTGCGGCTGGCTTTTGTCTAAGCATCTTTTAAATAAATAACCAAAAAAGAAGGAATAATGCGTCGAAAATACGATGAAAAGAATCAAAATCAAATAAAACGCCTCGCGAGCTTATTGCCGCGTCCATTGAACCAGAGAAGAACCCATCCACCGTCTCCAATCTGCTGCTGTCTCCTGGCCATGTATTAGCCATGCGTTACTTTTATTGTATTGCCTTTTATTGGTTTTTGATTTGTCTTTTTTCTGTCTTACCTTTTTTTCTTTCTTTGACTCGCCCCGAATTATTTATGTACTTATTTCTTTTTTATTTTTATTTTATTTTGTTTGCGAGTCTTCTTCATTACTACCAATAAGGCGCTTAGTTTGAAAGATAATCCTTGACGGCAAAATTAATTATCGATGACTTCCATCAATGACGACACGCCCCCATCCTAGCCTGGTTAAAAAAAGCAGACATGATACGCCCTTTGCTTGTTTATCTCTGTTGCTTTGAAGTCTTTTTTTTTTTGTTTGTTTTATTTGTCTCTTACGACTGCATTTGCTTTGTGTGTGCTCAAACGTAGTGGTAGATAGGTGTACTTATGTGTGTGTGTGCGTGTGTGTGCAATGAAATTATCTACATTGATAACTCAGCCGAGCTCTTCGCTTCCCCCCGAGAGCCACAGGTTAAAAATTCGTCCTTCAACAGCAACAGAAACAGCCACAACTTTTCTGTGAGTGCAATTTAATTACTTATGTGGTAGCTTTTTGTATGCTCATCATGTGGGTGCTAGTGTGTATGTGTGTGTGTGTATGTGTGTGTATTTGAGAATGTGCGTGGCTTTGCCACAAATGTAACCCGAGCAACAACAAAAATAAAATTTAGCAATTTCCCAACAAGCTGCATTATATTTCAGGCAGGCAAAGAGCCAGCTTATAAACTACAGTAAAACCTGTCTATGTAAAATTCGATATATTTTGAAGGATACATTTTATTTGCCACAGCAGTCGAAATGTAAAATAAAAGTTGTATTTTCAAGTTATACTGTAGAATTAATAAAGATAAAAAGGATCCAAATTATTGAAAAATCGAAGTTTGAATCGTTAATTGGATAAAAATTACGTCAAACATTCCATTTTCTCGAAATATAACAAATATTTGTGTTTAGATGTTTAGTTTAGATTAAACTTAAAAAAATATGAGTCAAAATCAACATTCATTAAAGATGAAGATATATAATCTTTTTCTATTTGGGAAAATGTTAACGTTCATAAATTTCTGCAAATGAATTTAAAATACTTGGTTATAATATTTTGCTATGTTTTAGCACTTTTCACCGTATTATTTTTTCAGATTTATCTGTTTGGGTCTTCTTCACTGATATTTACTGCATTTCAGTAAAAGTTTCAGTCAAGTTGAAATCTGATCTGCTTAATGCAGGTCTATTGCAAAGCTCTCTTCTCTTTTAAGTTGGTATACATTTGATACTGTTCATTAGAATGATTACAAGTAAATCTGTGGCTTCCAAAACTACTATTCAAATATATGTTTTTCAATTTTAAATCTTGTTTGTAGCAGGTAAAACAGTTTATCTCTGCGAGGAGAGGTTCCCTGCTCCATTTTGAAAAGACAATTGCTGAGTTTTTATTTTGCTGAACTTTATAAAACTCGAAAGAGCAGCACGAAAACTTTTTCTGTTGCCAAAATCCAACCGACAAAATAACTTTGGCAACAAAGGCGACACCAGTAATGCTGGTGCGGTGTCCTCGTTCTCCTCATCCCGCCCGTCTCCGTCCATGTCGACCATGTGCTTTAAATCATTTTCATTTTCAACAGCTGCTGCTGGTTGTCTGCTAGCTGCTGCTGACGTTGCCCCTTCTGCTAATGGCCATGGTCATTGTCCTGCGCTGATTTTGCTCTGGCTGGACACTTATCGCACCTTGTTTAGCCAGTTAAACTGTCAGGCAGACACCAAGAATTTTGTTGTTGGCCCCAGCCCCCAGCCCCCCAACACCCCACACTCGGCATACTTGATTAATTGCAATTTGTGTGGCACTTGCAGAAAAGTGGCTGCAGCATTGTGGAGCGGGTGTCGCTAATTATTAATGTAAATGTTTTCACTTGAAATGGACGACAATGGCTATAATAGCCGGGCTGGGCGTGGCTGTCTGGACACGCTTTGCATGCGGTTAATAAGCAGCGCAAGGAAAAATAAATAAAATAGAGAGAAAAAGCAAGAAGCAAGAAGAAGATAATTATATATGTATATATACATATATATATATATATATTAATATATGTGTGTGTGGTTGTGACTGTCTGGCTGTGGCTCATATGCCAGCGAGAATCCTTAATTAGATATGCTAATCAGGACACACGGCAGAGCTACTTAGCCACATTGCGTATACGCCAGCGAGTCTAACACCTTTTTCGAGAGCATTGCCTCTTTGCTCGTCGATTAGTGGTTTCGATGAGCGTGCCACAAACAATGCTCATATGTATGTTTGCATATATATGTGTGTGTGTGTGTGTGTGTGTATGAGTGTATGTGTCTTTGGTTATTGCCTTGCTAGTTAGCTGCAGCTAAGTTGAGCTGAGCTGCTTTGACTTTTATTGCTCTTTAAAATGTCTTGTGGAGAGTACAGTGCCTCCAATTGTTTTGTTCTATGCAGCGTTTTGTCTGTCTGTCGTTTTGTTCTTGGGGGAGTTGTGTGAAAAAGAATATTTGAATGTCGTGTTTATTTTGACATTTTCATTATGTGTGTATTGTGTGTTGTGTGTGTGTGTGTGTGTGTGTGTCTGCATTTGAGCTCCTTTTGTTTGTGGTGCACGCTTTTAATTATACTCATTTTTTGGTTTTTGTTATAATTCACGCTTACATTTTGAACTTTTGTTTTTAGGAAAATGTGTCTGAAATGTGGCTGCACAAGTTGTAGCCGAAAAATATTTTAATCCATTTCATTCACCGTTGCCGAAGTTCAACTTCAGACTTGAACTTTCGCTGTCAGAGTTTTCTTAATCAAACTTTTGCCATGAAGTTGCACATTGCCAGTTTGTAAACTTGATGCCCGTTTTGGGCATTGTTAGAGCTGTGTTCGAGGTTAGAATTTTCCGTTTTGCTTTTACGCCCGTATAATTAAAATGCAGACAGCCATTTTCCATTTCGGTTGTGCTTTGCTTTCCGCATGGCTTTCCTTTCATTTGCCCGCTTTCTCTTTGCCTTTTTTTCTCTACAATTGCAATTATAAAGATATGCACAAAATAAGTACTGATAAAAAAAGCACGAATTTGTGTGTGTGTGTGTGTTGGGGGGTGGGTCAAAAAAAAGTAATTTGGTTCAAGTGACTGGGCTGCCTCGGGGAATGGCCAGCGCCAGCACAGGCAAAAGTTGCGACCAATTAGTTGGCTGCACAAAAGTGCAACAATCGCAGTTTGTCGCTGCCACCTTATCTCAGCTAAAACAGCAGCAGAGGAGCCAGAAGAGGTGTTTGGGGCAAGAGGGTGCAGCTAGGCGAGGCTCGTGATAAAAGCAAATGTGAACTGCCGCGCCCATTTGCAGCCGCGTTATCAGCTGAGAACTGCAATGCAAGCAGAACGCGCTATTAGTGTGTGGAGTGTGTAAAGTTCATTGATCCGCAACGGCGATAAGGGGTCTATATAGAAAGTACCCCTATATAAAAATAGTCTAAAGTTTATCAAGCATTCGCACCGTGTACAATTCTTAAAGAGCTGATAAGCGAATGCAGCACTGAGAAATATAACTAACAACAGCACAATAACACACATTATAAGTACACACACAATACACACACACACACACACACACACAGACACATACACACACATGTGTGTGCTAAGCTAAATCGAGTGGGTATTAAGTTAAGTGGAAGAAAATACACTACAACAGCATAGAATTACTCCGATTGTGTCCTTGTCTGTGGCTTTGCCAGCCAAATGGCTTACAGTTCGTTTGCTTGGGCTGGTAATATGCCGGGGCTTAACTTCCAATCAAAGCAATGTAGTGTCGCCTCATAAAACCACGATAAGCAACTCCCGCACACAAAAATGCAACGAAACAAAATAATAATGCGTCCTGAAAATAAAAAAATAATTAAACAATTAACTTTTATAGTTACACCAAACGGTGCCTGGCAATTGGCCATAATAAAACTATTAACGCCATCAAATGCATTTAAATGGCTTGCTTTTTCGACAAAGTGTGTGTGTGTGTGTGTGTGTGGCAGTTGCCTCTTGCAACGCATCTGCATAAAATGTGCGCAAAGCCAGGGAATTTGTAACTACAAAAAATAATTGCCAAAGGGAGTTTTTTTTCTTTTACAAAATGGCATATTAAAATACAAAATGGTTGCCCTTCGGGCCGGTTCAATAAACTGTAAGAAGCGAAATTACTCAGAGCATACTTTTGGGCGCCGACCAGAAGAAGTAGCAACAAAAACAACAACAAACAAAAATAATAATGTTGAAGATTGCATTTAATTTGTTGCTGGCGTTGAGTGGCGGCTTTTAGCATTTGCCATTGGCATTGGCATTGGCGTTGGCCAATAAATGGCCATTATGCTATAGAACATTGAACGCACGATAAATAAAGGAGACTGGCCAAGTTATAGCAAGAACAACAACAACTTAAAAGGGCAAATACAATTTATTTGCAAATGGATGTTTAAGGGTCAGGCTAAAAGGAAAAGGCGAACTCAACTGGCAGACACTGAATACTGAATAAACCCAACTACAAAACCAACAATGCGACTAATGCAAAATTGTCATTGAAAAACAAGGCAGTCAACGAGAATTGGGCGAGTGGGCAAAATAATATTGTAAAACGAATTAAAATCGACCACTGAAAGTGAAATGTGATTGCTGCTGCTGTTGACAAGTCAAAGGACTTGTGATCCTACTGATTACATCCCAACAACACTTAACTGGCATATGTCCAACGATAAAAATTTGTTTAAGTGTATTTACGAGCAGCGGAAGGAGAGTTCAGTGAACCAAAGAGCAGCTTTATCAAAAATTTAGCACAGTCCTTAAAGTTATAATGCAGACGAACAAAAATATGCGAATATTTCTGTGGTTTTTCTATCGTTTTTTTTTTTTTGGCTTTTATTTTGCAATTGTGTCGCGCATTTGAATTAAGTGCGAATGACACGAAATTTTGGCAAATGCAGGTGGGATTGTTGTTGTTGCATGCAACGCGTCCTGTTTTTAAGCCACTTCGAATAGAGCGCTTAAACCCCCTCCCCTTCCCTCCGCAAGCGTCGCCCGCCAAGTGTGCCGTCTGGCATTGGTCTGGTATCTGTTTTGGTCGCTTTGCTGGCACTCCTTTTGCGTGTTTTTCATTGTCTACTGTCTACTGACTGTTTTTTGTTGTTTTTTTTTAGAATTTATTGAAATGTTTGTTTGTCTGCAGCATAGCTGATGTTTTTACTTCTTCTTGTTGTTGCTGGCTGCATTGTTAGGCGCCCGTAGCACAGCTGCGCCCCGTGTGTGTGTGTGTGTGTGTGTGTGTGTGTCCCTATGCAGTCTTCTTTTCTTTTTAGCCATTCTATTCTGTTGTGCCACGCTGCGTTTGTTGTCGCAAAATATTATTACTCCATTTCATTTATAAGAGTGCCGCTTGCCATTTCTTCATCCCACAACTCCACCCCTCAGCTAGTAAGATCCTCGCTACTCCCTTCCCTCTGCTTGCCTCTATTTGTACAAGCTCTGACAATGTTTTTTTTCGCTGCTGCACTCAGCAGTTGCTTAAAGTGGTAAATAAGTGTTTTATATTAAATATGTATTAACTTTCATATAGATTACATATGTAATTTCCACATATTGTACATAATTTAGTTTAGTTTATATTTTATATATTTTATTATTTATTTACAATTTTAAATATCAAATGTTACAGGGTATGTCCTTTTGACTCTTTTGCTCGTTTTGTATATCCTTTTAGTTGCTACTCTTTTGCTTGCTTAGTTTGCTTTTGTAGATTATTGTGGGATGCAGTTACTGATACAGTTGCTCAACTTGGAGAGTTGTGGCTTGTAGCTGTTGTTGTTTTTTATTTGTAGGGATTGTTATGCCAAATAGGAAATGAGGGACTTGGTGGTGTTTGCAATTCCATTTCATTGTCAGTGTCAAACGCTGTTTCCTAGCTTGTCATTGCTGTCTAAGAAGGCGCAGCTGGACTAACGCAAAGTTGAAACAGTTTTGACTCAGCTGCTCTCCTGCCGCAATATTAAAAGTCATTTGTGGCAAACTCAGAGCCTGGCACTTGGTTAAATTAAACAGCACTGCGGCCACGCCCACAGCACCTTGAGTGGCATTTTGTAATTCATTTTTTGCAATTTCTTTTGTCTAGTTTTAGTTATTGTTATTGTTATTGTCACCCACTCGAAAGCGTTTCATTTTTTGACTGCCGCCTGCCTGCCTCTTAGTTGGCAATACAATTTTTCAATTTCCACAAATGACAATCGTCAATTGACGTTGATAGTTTTTCCGGGTTCGTGTTTTGGCAGCAGCCTTAATAAAAACGTTTGACATCAAATGGCTTCAAAAGAGGAGGACGCCCACAGTGGCAACCAATTCCTGCTCGCTCGTAGGCAGTGCTCTGCTCTGCTCTGGTCTGCTGTGTGCGACTGCGACTCCAACATCAATTGTGGATTAATGAGGCGTTGCACACTGTCGCATAAATTAAAAGTCACTAAATTTATGTCGCAAAGCAAACTCAAATATTTTAATAACAGTTTGCGGATACGGCTAAAAAAATGGGGGCTAAGAGCGTGACTCATATGTGTGTGTGTGCGTATGTGTGTGTGTTTACTGTCTGCACAAACACAACTCAGAATAATTTATATGTATGCAGACTTATTGTATATGGAATGCCTGCAGCCTTTCGACTTTTTCGCATGTTTTTAAGGTAAATAAGTAAAAAAAAAAGGGAAAAAAAACACATAAAGCTGCCTTGTTGCTTTTTATGAAAAGCACAAGGGAGGTGCAGGGGCAGGGGAAATGGAGAGTGTCTGGCATGAGAATCGTATTTTAAATTAAAGATATTCTGTGAGTATTATGTAAAAGGCAAACTTTAGTTAATTAAAACTAGAAATCAAAGCACAATCAGATTTATTAACGGATTTGTGTTCGAATTTTTTTATTTAATATTAATAGGAAACAGAAAAAACATATACGAAATATTAAAAAAAAATAAAAATAATTAAATATTTATTATTATGCATTGGTTCAATGAACAATAATATTTACGAATTGAATAGTTGTATTTTAACTATTTCTTACTATTTCTAAAAACTATAATAGTGGTATTCTTATTGCCATTTAACTCTGAGTCCGAGTCCGGAATAGCGGCGCCATTGAGGAGTTGAGCTGACGCCCAAGTTTCGCTCTCCAATGCATTTGGCAATCAAATGGGCAACGGAAAGTAGAAGTTTTTATGGATTTCGGCAACTTTTGTGACACATTTTCCAGCCCAGCCCAGCCCAGCCCATTGAAATTCAATTTAATTTAATGTGTTTATGAAAATTGTAGCACTTGGCTGACTGGTTGGCTGGCTGGCAATGAGCACTTAAATCGACCCATTGTCTTTTTGGCAAGGGTAGGGTTTGTTTGGTTGTTTGGTTGTTTGGTGGGGCAACTGCCATCTAATAGCATGTGGATATTTATGGCTAAAGGGAAACGTTGGCAGCACTGATTTATGCTGCTGCTGCTGCTGCTGTTGCTGATTTTGCTGTTGGCCAAGGAAATGACAACTGAATGGCTTCATTAGCGCCAGCTGCGCAGAGTGGTTTGCTGCCAAGTAAATGCAGGAGTTTATTGCACTTCGACTTTTGACTTTTTGCATGTGCCCAAAAGTTTCTTGCACTTGACAAACTTGGCAATAAAAAATTAAACACACTCACACAAAAACACTTTTGTTGGCCATGAAAACCTCCACAGCTCTTCATCAAGTCACGCTACGGATAATATTTTGTGGCATCTGCAACAAGTTCAAGACTTGACTTGATTTGACATTACCAAATTAACAAATTGTCACGTAGCAAACAATATACAGCAATAAATTGATATCGGAATAATACTAAAGTATTGAAATGTGTCTTGTGCAGTTGCTTTGCTCGAATTCTTGCACATTGTTATTGTTCCTAATATTGTTGTTGTTGTTGTTTGTAACCCTAGACATGCAATTGTTGTGTGCCACAACCCCCACAACAATCAACTCAATTGCTGCAAAAGCGCTGCTTGCAACAACAGCAACAATTTTCTTTTGTTTAATGAGTGAAATTTGCTCGTCATATCGCTTACTTAGCAACAGGCAACAACAGGAAAACCAACATCTCACCTCCCACCCAAAACACAACCCCCTCACCATGAATCAGTTTCCCCTGTGTTTGGCAACTGGCGCGAGCCAAAAATAAATGCAAACATTGATTAATCGAGTTTAATGCCACCTCGAGTTGATTTCATTATTGTTGTGAGAATTTATGAGACAAGCAGATTAAGAAGTGTAGGGAAATAAGGGGAAGTGCGGGACGGTGGTGTGGGACGTTTCTTACAGTGCAAATATTAATTTGCTGATTGTTTTGTTTTGTTTTCGTTTGTTTGAAATGAGATTTGACTGACAGACAACGATTTTGGGCCCAGTCAAAAGTTCTTCACAAATATTTGCACAACATTACAAAATGTGTTCTGTGCATAAAGCCGAAAGTTTTTGCGACTTCTTGAGAAGAGTGAAGTACCTTTGAAGTTCGCCATGCGTCTTATTAAAAGTGCATTAAACTTGTCCCATGTCTAATGGACATAAAACGTACTACCCGTTTTTGTCCCATTGCTGCAATTGATTAGGACTAACGTACGTGTCCTGTCGTCCTTGTATTTACCATTATTACTAAATAATTCAACGTGTCTGTGTCGTTATTTGTGTACCTCTGTATGTGTATGTGTATGTGTATGTGTGTGTTTGCGGTCACCTGGGCAAACGGCAATTACCTGTGCGTCAGTCGAACTCTCACTCGCAGTTGAAGCAACTTTGATTAGTGTCTGCCAAATGTTTTTGTGCTTTTACCCATGTTTTGTGCATCTTTCAACACCTTTTTCTACACTATTTCCACAGGCACAAAAGGTATATTGGTTATTTTTTCTAATTTGTAACATTTTTCGAGCGACACATTTGTATTCATAAATATGATTTTTACTTGATTTTAAAAACAAGATTTTCGTGCGCTATTCAAATTGCTTTTTCTTAATATAAAATAATTATGTAATTAAATGCTTATATTATTGAGCCATCTTAATTTGGTAATTAATCCAAATATTTATATATATTTTGTTTTTTGTATTTAAGCATCCTTATGATAAAAACCCATTTTACTATATAAATTTAAATTTAGTGCATTCAAGCAAAAAATATTTATTTAATTTGTAAGTGATTTAAACTGATTACAGAGCATTGAAGTAGTTAAAATATTTCAATTGCAACATTTTGACTGGTTTTTCCTTTTTTTTTTGTGTGTCATTTGTATTGATATTGAGTTGGGCTCTGTGGCTGCTTGACGGCTTTATTAGAGCCGCGGCTCGCCATATTGATTATCGATTGGGGAATTGTACTGAGTCAGGTCTCCTCTGGTCTGCATGCTCAATGCATGCCTTTGAGTGTGTAGTTGTGTGTGTGTGTGTGTGTGTGTATCAGTATGTTGCGTGTGTGCTTTCAATTTAGCCATCCTGTTAGCCATTTGGCTTAGCCAGCTAGACACACACGTCGCAATCTGCTTGGCTGCCTTCCTGCTGCCTGCCTTGGCTGGATGGCTGGCTTCGCTGAGCACGTTTGGATTTTATGGTTCATTTGTTGTTGCGCTTAGACGCCAACGTCCTGCCACACACACACACATACACACACATTAGGTATGCTAGTATATTGGGTCTATTTTTTTTGGCACCTTGGCATTATTATAGTTTTCCATATATATAAACACATACACATAAATTTCTACCAATATTTGATTATATATATATTCTTTTTTTTCATTTTTTTGGTTAGTTCTTTAAGTTGAAATTCAAACCATATGCTAACATTTCATATGTATTTTTCTCTTTGTTGCAGATTGAGGACGAGGGCAATCATGGCAACGATGAGACACGCCTCTTCATACTCACCGCCCTGGCCCAGTCCCAGATGAGTCGCGTTGCATGCATTTTGTGCGAGGAGCCGTTGCTTGTATTCGATCGCTATCCGTTGGTCGATGGCTCTTTCTTTCTAAGTCCCAAGCAGCATTCCAACGGCTGCATTGAGGTGAGTCTCTATCTTTCTCTCTGTCCCTCTTCATCATTAATAACCATCAAAAGTTGACGTGGACACCCACGCGTAGCAGGCAGGCAACCAACTGGGCGCTCCTGCTTTCACTCGCCCACGTGGTGGCCCCCAAAGAACTTTCAGCTGCAATTAGTTTTTGCAAATATGAGTTAAAATGGGATAAAAATGCATATTTAAAGTCGAGCGTCTCATATACATATATAAGTCACAGTCTGTCTCGGACCCAGACTGTCTCAACGTCTGGCATAACTACACAAATTATGTGGCACTAAGGGAAATGTGAAATGGTTGAGTAGTGCAGAGGGGTGGGGGGGACTATTGTGGGCATGGCGCGCCTAAGTCGCCTTTGTTGCATTCGCAATTTATGACCCATTTCAGTCAGCATAATTATGGCAGGGCCTAATAAACTGTCAGTGGTGTGCAAATGCATTTGTTGTTGTTGTACACTCAAAAAAATATATATATGTGAGTCTTATTATATTCATTGAAATATTTTTCGATTTAAATTTAATTATTGACTTTAATTTTTAAGCAATATTTAAATTGGAAAACCAAAATAATACTTTAAAATGTATTTTGAATATAATATTTCTTAAAAGCAGAAATCTTAAGATTAACTAAAAATACCAATTCAGGTATTTTTGATATTCTTTGATTATACCAAAATAAAAATAAAAAACTTAATTTTATATTTTGAGCCTTTTATTTAAATAGTAGATCTAAAATATAACTGTAGTTTAGAAGGACAATTTAAATAACGCATTTCTCTAAAGCAAATACGTTTGCTTAATTTGATTGCATATTGTTTTCCCAAGTGCATTAAAAATGTTGCACAGAGTTGCACAGAGTCGCACATTGCGACCCACGTGCAACAGCAGCAGCAGCAGCCGCAGCAATCCTACGCCTTTGCAACTAGCTGGCTTTGCTTTCGGGCCAGAAAGAGCTCATTTTCTTTCTTATTCATTCGTTTTGTCATGGCTGGGTTGACAGGGCGCCCCTTTAATTTAAACCTGAATTTATAATTCATTGTCAAGCGAGTGTTGCCGCCGGCGGCAGTGCCTGGAGGCCTGGAGGAGGTACTGGGCTCGACTCTCGCTTCTTTTTGGCTGCCAGTGTCAGGGACTGCATCGCTGTTTGGCTGCGTCTCGTGGGCGTTGTGCATTTTGCATTTTTCAGTTTATTTCAAATTATTGTGTCGCGACGCGCCTGCATTGAAGCCCTTTGCGATGGTAGAAAGTTTTTACCAGAAATTATTTTCTCCGAGCGTACATTGTTTGTATAACAATAAATTATGCGACTGCGGCTTGGCTTACAAGCAGCTTTGCCCTTGCTGCACTGTTTGCTCTATTTTTAATATGTGTTACGCCTTTCTCTGCCTTCCAGGTGAAACACGAGGGACGCATGCTTTACTTGACCTGTGTGTGCATGAGCTGCCTGGATGGCACCTCCAGCAGTCGCGTCATCAGCTGCAGGTAGGTTTCGAGGAACACACAAACATGTGTATACAATAATCATGCTCCTTATTTACCTTTGCAACGACTACTATAATGCACAAAAATGTCATTCACAGATTCTGCAATGAGCCCTGGGATGGCTCCAGTCTGGTGCTGGGTACCATGTACTCCTATGACATCTTTGCGGCAATGCCTTGCTGTGCCGAGCGTTTCAAGGTAAGCATATAATAACAATGAATAACACATATTTAAAGAAAATTTAGTTTTTGTTTAACTTTTGATATAAAATACAATACAATCACACGAAAAAGCACACGTTCAAAAACTTTAAACGACATACAAAGATTTGGCTAAATACAATTATTAACTTTTTGTTATTAGCATTTGTACAGTCAAATTGGGCTTTAAAAATAGCTTAAGTATTGACTGAAAGGTGTTAACTGTGTTTTATGGTGACTCTATTGACCAACTAATATTAATCTTTAGTAATATTTTTATCTAATCTGGTGTCTCATTTACATTTTAAGCTAATAAAATAATACTTTTTGTATATTCTTCTGTTGCAGTGTAATAATTGCTTCAAAATGCTGATGCATCCACAGCAGCGGTTGAGCTTCTACAGCGATTACTCGCACGGCGTCACTTGCCCCTATTGCAACACGCAGGACACTCACTTTGTGAAGCCGCTGAGCTACTGCTACGCTAAGAGCAATGCGACGCGGATGCAGGCGATCGCATAACATAAGGCCCCGTTGGAGTCTCCTTCGGTCGCCGGCAATGCAACAGCAACAGCCGGTGTCTATGGTGCTTCAACGGCCTCCAAGCAGCCAATTTACAGTGCAGCCATCGACTATTCCGCCCCGCTGCCGCAGCAAATTAATCCCGATCTAATTGGCGCTCATCCGCATACCCAGCAGCATCAGCAGGTAAGACAACTGCAGCAGCAACAACCACAGCAGTCAATACAACAGCAACAACAACAACAGCAACATCAGCAGCCGCAACAACAGCAACAGCAACCGACACCGACACCAGCAGCAGTTGTGGTTCCCGCAGCAGCAACTGCCACACAGCGTGCCGCAGAAGCCGCCTACTTGGCAACAGCATCAACAGCAGCAGCAGCTCGTGCTACCAGCTATCATCAGCAACAACAGCAACAACAGCAACAACAACAACAGCAACAGCAGCAACAGCAACACAAACTCAGCCTCTCAAATACCTTAATGGCCATGGCAGATGTTATGAGCAAGTATCAGCAGCAGCAACATCAACAGCAGCAGCAGCAACAACAACTGCCACACAACCAATTGGGCCAGTTGACTCTGAGCCATGATTCCAATGCACTTTTGTTGAGCAACATAAACAACAGCAACATAAATCGCAACAGTAACAGCAGCAATGGTGTTGGCAGCAGTATTAGTAACTTATTAATTAGCCATAATTCACATAACAACAATCACACCAACAACAACAACAACAACAACAACAACAGCAACTGCAGCAGCAACAGCAAAATGAATGCCTGGTCGCAGCCAATGGCACAAGCCGAGGCGATATCCGCCTTGTGGGGCTGTGCCAGCAATGCATCCACCAGCGGTGGCTCAACGAGCGGCTGCTCGTCGGGCAGCGGCTCACAACCGTCGCTCAGTCCGACCACGAGCCACAGCAAGGAGCTTCTCTGGGCCCAGACATCGCCCAATGGTTCGGCTCAGTTGCGAGAGAATTTCTATGCGGCTAAGGAGTTGTTGCCGCATGCTGCTTCCCCAACGGCCTCGTTGACCAGCTCATCGGGCGCCTCATCGATCGGTGGTTGGGGCAACACGAGTGCGTCACATTATGCCAAGCTCAGTGCGGCACAAAACATTTGGGAGCTACCAACAGCAGCTGGCAACATCAACGTCAACATCAACAACGGCAATAGCAATCAGAATACTGCAGCTTCACTTGTCCCGGACATGTTCAGCGATCTCCTGTGCAATCTGCACATTGGCCAGGATGGCGGCCTTCTTAATAAGGCCAACAATGATGTCTCAGATGTTAGCTCCAATTCGTCGTCATCCGCTGGCGAGCTGCTGGAGGCGGCCAACATCTGGCGACACAGCAACAACATTAGTGCCAATCAACTGCAGCAGCAGCAACTCTTTGATGAGCCACTAGGTGGCGCTGCCGCTTGCATGCAGCTCTTCAATGATTATCTAAACATAACCAACTAAGCGATCCACACACACACACACAAACACACACATTCGTACGACTAACAAAATGTTACTCTAGCGAAATTTAACAGAGAATAGTAACATTAAAAGTAACGGAAGAAGATAACAACAGATATAACAACATTAACATTAACATCTGCATTAACAGTGACAGGCACTTTAAAGAACCATCCAGGCAAATAAGCAAATATCCAACAACAATGAAATCAAAGAACAAAAAGAAGAAAAAAAAAACTAAAACTTGCCCCCAGTTGCTGTGTGTAATTTTAATTAAACTAAATTGCAGAACGATTTTACTAAAATGCAGAAAAGAACAGATTACAATTTTCTTGTTAATTTTGTTGAGTTTACAATCAACAATGCAAGGAAATTAAAAAAGGAAAAGGAGGAAAAAACACCATGACGAAAGCAATTTTTTTATTTTTATATTTTTAACGAAATTTTTATATAAAACCAACCAAAAAAACGAAAAAACGAAAAAAAAAAATGCAAATGCGATTTAGTGTTATAAATCGCGTAATTTTTTTATCGATTTTCTTATTTAGCAAAGAGGATAAAGAAAATGTATTGAAAGCAAAGCATTTTATGTTCGTTGTAACAATCGAAAATTGCTGTGCTGCTCAATAAACAAACAAACAACAAAACATAAAATTTAAACTAAATAATTATCTTAATGGAATGTATGTATGACAAAAAAAACAAAATTTTGCTACAATCAATTTATATAAAACAAAAACCATAAATTTAACATACTAAATTAATCGATAAGTTGCACATCTTTACCTAAACGATTGGTAATTATTTCTAGATTTTAGTCAGCAAATTGGAAAAGCAGTAACGCCTACCCCAAAACCACGCCCCTTCGTCCCTCAATTCACTTTCTTAAACACAAGGTTGAACAAAATTTCAGCATAAATAAAAAAAATAAAAAAAAAATTCCGAAATATTTTTGATAATTAAGAGTAAACGGCACATGCATCTTAAAGTAGTTTCCAGATTCCTATCCACAAAATGGTATTTTTGTAGCAACCCATTGCCCGCCTACCCTATGATATAAGTTCTATACAACAACAACAACCACTACAACAATTTTCGGCGCAGCGTGATTATTAATTAGTAAGTTTAAGTAAGCTAGTGAAAACCCCAATTTAAAGAAATGCATTCGCAACTTTATTATAATAGTTTTTCTTCAGTTATATTTTCGTTGTGTTTTTTTTCTCTCCCTCTCTCTCTATATTTATATTAGTAGATAAATGTATGTGTGTATCTATCTATGTATCTATCTGTAGTATTTGTAACAGCAAGGCAACTTAGCAGAACAGCCGTTAGTGATGGATCTCTGTAAAAGTGGTTTGTTTGTGGTTTGTGCTTTGCACTGCACTGCACACACCCCCACACACACACACACACACTTACTCGCTATTGATAGGTTTAGTAGGTTTAAGCAAGTTTTCTAAATTTTATTAATATATATACATAACGGTATGCAAACATCCCAATAATTTAAAGAGCGGTTCAATGTTTCCTGTTTTGTGTTTATTTTGTGCATGAAAAAAGTCACCAATTTCTGTTCCTGGATCCCAACACCATCTACTTCATTAAAGTGCATTCTCCTCTCCACTCTCCCAAACTTTAAATTTAACTCGTTACTTTTAATAAAATTAAAAGAAAACCCAAATTTGATATAATGACCTGTGAAAACCCAACTCACAACTGTGTAAAAATTTGAAAAGATTTCAATCGTTACTTTTAATTAAATTAAAAGAAAATCCAAATTTGATATTATTCCTACTGTGACCAATAAAAACTCAAAATTGTGTAAAATTTTTCAAAGATTTTAATCTGTGCTTTTAATTAAATTAAAAGATAAAATCAAATTTGATACTGATCTGTGAAAACTCAAATTGTGTACAATTTTTTAAAAATTTCAATCTTGGCTTTTAATTAAATTGAAACAAAAACCAAATTTGATATTTTGCCAACTGTGACCATTACAAACTCGAAACTGTGTACAATTCATAGATTCCAATCTTCACTTTTAATTAAATTAAAAAAAAATCCAACTTGATATTTCTCCAACTGTGACCAATACAAACTCAAAATTGTGTAAAATTTTTCAAAGATTTCAATCTTGACTTTTAATAAAATTGAAAGTAAAACAAAATTTTGATATATGATCAAACTGTGACAGAAAGTTATCAGACCACAATTGGCTACCCCAAACAGCAGACACTGTGTTAAGCACCATCCGCGCAATCCCCTCGTCTGTGCATAGCGTTCGAAACGAATCGATCCTAAGATCAACTATTTTCTTAAGTTTCGTCAAACTATCTGTGAAAATGTGACGCGTCCTGCAAATCCCTTTCAGAGATCCCGAGTGGACTTGCGTCGCATTCATTTAACTTTCGCCTGTAAATGTTTATTATAAACGAAAATTTTATAAAAATTTTTCAAATCCCTCGGACCTGTGTTAAACATTTTGAGAAAATGTCTAAATTACCATAAAAATTGCCTGGTTCAAAACACAAATATAACAGCCATACTGTGACCCCATCCTCCATCTAAAACATTTCAAATGTACCCTCTATTTGTGAGTTGTGATTTACCAGGAAGAAAGTAAAATCCAAAATCCAATATCACACTACTCCCAATACTTTTAGATTAAGTACACTTTATCCTACACTTTTCAAGATTTTTTACATTCACTTTATTCATTATATCTCTCCCTCTCTGTCGCAAAACTACTTAACTTTTTCCAAAGTTCTGATAAATTTGATATTATAACTTAATCCTTTTAATCCTTCCTCTTTGATCCTAATCACTCCCAAACACAGAAGCGGCTCAATATCTAACCGCATTGGTGGCTTTTTGGCATGGTTATCTCTACAAAAATACCTAAATAGTTGTTCTGGGTTCCGACTACAGTTGTGTTTAGTTGACAATAGTTTGCATGTGCCGTGATTTCCAATAAAAAAAGAAGAAAAAAAAGGCATTTATAATTGCCGCCATTTAACATACCAAAAAAGAATATAAATAATTCTACGATGCGTATATTTTCAGAAAATCAGATTATGAAAAAGAATAAGTCGAAGTGATAGTAACTTTTATTCACAATTCAACGAAAAGTTCGTTTGCATACATTTACCTATCTAGAATTATGCTTAAATTGATAAGTACATATATAGTACATACAAATAAACCTAAACCTAAATCTAAACCTAAACCTAAATCTAAACCTAAACCTAAACCTACACCTAAGCCCAATCAACAACACTTTTTGGCATTTACTTGAGAAAATTATATATACATATATATGAGTCTGGCAAACAAAAAGCATATATAATTTTCGTCTAAATTTAAGAACGTAAATTACTTATATACATATGAATTAAAAAAAAACAACAAAAACAAAAAACAATTATTTATAGGCAACCTACGGGAAAACAAACCCACATACACCTAACTATATACATAGATGTTTAGTTATTTAATTGGCATAACAACACACACACACACACACACATACACACACACATTTGTAATAAGAGTATGCAAGGTCGAAGGCAGCACCGCACCACCAACTACCATATAAGTCAGCCCGTGTTTTAGTTGTACCCCTAAATATTTTTATTTTTTATTAATTTAGTTTTGAATTTTATTTTTGTTTTAGTTCAATGTGCAAGTAAAGTGTTAAACGAAACTAACTATAATTGACATTTTGTTAAACGGATGAGAATGCATCGAGTGAGTGCAAAAGTTGAAGGTGACGTTTAAGATACATAACAAGAAACAAAAAACAGAAACAAACAAACTTATGCCCACCTCAGCCACCAAGAAAATAAATTGCGAAAACTTAATAAATGAATAATAAAATCACTCCAGCTAAACTAAACTAAATAATAGTCACAACTCTCAATTCACATTGCTCTACCTATCGCAAATAGCAATAAATAATTGATAACTAAATCGTAAAAATGAAGAAGAATCGTAAAAATAATAATATGATAAATAAATAAATAACAACATTTAAATTAAAATTATATTACCTCCTTAGCAAAAATCAATAACGTATATTTTATAAATACATAACAATCTAATTTAATCAAATAAAACAAAAACATACTTAAATTAAAAACATATTCAAATTTATAAACAACAATATAATGAAGACAGTTTTATTTTCGTTTAGTCTTATTTCAAATACACATAAAAATATATAAAATAAAACTATATATTCATGCATATATATTCCTCTTCTCTTTGTTTTTATTATTTATTTAAAAACGAATTATTTGCCGCTACTGAATGTCTGTTTATTGTGTGTGTATATCTAAAACATTTATATGTGCATACTTCTTTAACATCTTCAAAACCGATTCCAAAAGCAGAATGTTTAAACTAATACCAAAATTCTTAAATATCAATTTTTGATAGCTGCTCCCAACGCTTGCTCAAGTTTCAAATACTTTAGAGGTCTTTCAAGTAGCATCCACGAGCTCTCTCAGATCATCTGATGACGAAATGTACAAATTGGTAAAGTTTAGGCAATTTAAACTGCGCTATTTTATTTATTCAATACCGCAAAAAAAACAGCAGTCAAAGCGTTGCAAGTATTTGTTTTTAATGAATTAAAAAAAAAACAAATCTATCATTTGCGCCACTTTTTCTCGTTTTTTGTTAATTTATACAAAATTTAGTACACTTTTTGGTTTAAGCATTATTTGATTAATGTGTAATATAATACTTTGTACCTTTTTTTAATTATGTTATACAAAACGAAAAAAAAAACAGCACCAGTGTTGTGTTTGTAATTCAAATGACTACTTTTTATTTTGTTTTTCTTCATCACGCCCACAAACAAAAAAATTCCCATCTTTGTCTACTTCTTAATGTAATTTAGTTGAATATTTTAGTTGATTTTTTATTATTATTATTATTACAATAAATGAAAACTAAATAAATTTAATTTTACTTTAATAAAACTCCAACATGAAAAATCACAAAAACAATTACACTACATAACTTTTTGCTATTATTATATTATTATTATTATTATTATAAATAAATATAAAATTTTTGTTGAATTTTCAAATGATTAAATGAAATATTTGTATTACTTAAAATCCGATTGGTTTTTTTTATTTCATCGATTTGTTTTTATTTTGCTTTGGTTTGTATACAATTTAATTTTTTAAATTGTCTTTTATAATTCAAACAAGAAATAACAACGACTATAGTTAAATAAATTGGCATAACAACCTAAATTCAAATGTCGGACGACAATCTGCCGAGTTTTGCATACCATTTTAGCCACGAGTGAAGCCGTTTATTGAGTATTTGCCACATGGGCAAAACTTTTACCGAAATGTGTTGCTTAGCATTTAGTAGAAGGTCCTGTTGTGGTGTGTCTGCCACAAGGTCTTTAACATATATAGGAACTTAGCTTAACCAATTTTTGGTCTGCTTTTCTCTTTCAGTTTGAAACTCTCCACCCTTAAAATATACCTCAGTTAGTCGCATCTTTAGGTACATAAATACGGACGTAGATCTATAGCAAGTTGTACAACGTAGGAACATGTTAATCGCTGCATAAAAATACCATACAATAAATAAATAGTTTAGTAATTGCATTCGCGCCTCGGCGCATGCAACACTCTTTGTTCTTGCAACACAGATACAGATACGAATGCATCCGCTGTGAGCATTTTATAAACTTATCATTTTTTGCTTATTTTTTTGTTAGCAAACTTGCTTACTGAGTTACCTGTACACCTCCGCCTAATGTCCCCCACCTCATCCATCTCCTTGCTTCCTTACATTCACCCAAATGAATGCACATTAAATCAATTTCTTAGTTGAATTTTGAGTTGAACGCACTGAGCGTCATCTTTGTCTTTGTCAATGTTGTAGTCGAATTTTTGTTCACGTTTGTTCTCGTTATGTTAAAAATTTCTTGCCAAAGTACAAAAAAAAACAAAAAAAAAAACAAACAATTTACAACTTAATCAATTCCTTGTAATTCCTAAACGAAGATGTGTACGAACCCTTTGAGTTACCTGAGCATTGATTGTAAAGTTTGCCTCTTTAGTTAAAAACGAGAAAAAAAAAATTGAGAATGAAAATGGAAACGAAAAAACGGCGACTACTCGATTACAGATTCGAGTTAATTTAATTTCGTTTTCAGTTAATGTTTTTAAGCTACTTATTTGATTTTGCAATGAAAAGTAAAAAAAAAAACATAAAGAAAACGCAAACATGAATAGGTATACGTATAAAAACCTATTATATATAGAAATATATGGGCTGCACTTGTTACCGTTTAAGTATGTATTTAGAATCTTGTCGTGTATAAAATGATATCGATTGAAGTCAAGAAGAAGCATATGAAATTTTTTAAAACCTTTGTTTGCCACATTCACACAATGCAGCTAAGGCGCACAGGTTTTGCTAGAAACGAATTGGTTTATTCTCTTGTAATTTTACAATCATACGATTTTCAATTTAATTATGTGTATTTTAGCAATAACGAAGAATATATATTTGAATAAGAAACTCGAAACACACATCGGCTAACTTTACAACTAAAAACCGATAGCTGGTCAGCATGGGTACAAGAACCGCTGGTAAAGTGGACCAACAATCGGTTAAACATGATGCATGCAAAACAAAAAACAAAAAACATAAAACATAAAACATTAAAACAGAAAACAGAATAAACACATAATACATAATACTTAGCATAGGCTTCGATACATCTGCAACTAGCCAGTGTGAAAGCAAGCAAACTACAGTGTTGAGCAAGCAATACGAGCGAGGGCCCAAAGGCGGCCTCCAATGAGCCGTGGCCTGGTCTCGCAAAAAAAAATATATATAAAATAAAAAAAACAGAAAAAACATCCTTGATTTAGTCCCTTTTCACATGATAAACATAATTTAACTAACTAATCAATCGTATGCATATATTAATCTATATATATATATATATACTCTTATTATTTGAGGCGCCTTCGTGCTGCACATTAATCGGAATATTGAATTGTCGAACAATCGTTGCCATTTATTTCTCTCGATAAGTCTAGAAGTCTCAAGCCAAGTGTATATGTGTTGTACTTAGGTTTTAGCAGTGCCCTATGTTTATGCTTTATGCTTGTAGTACTTACAACTACTCCTCGTCTATATACATATATATATATATATATATATTAGTATACTTGCCGTATGCAAGTCCCTCGATGTTGTGTTTTGTTCTATGAAATACTTTATATATTGTATAACTAGATATTAGTCTTATTAGTAGTCTTAAGTTGCAAACAGCGAGTAAACGTATAGGACTGATGGGCAACAGCAACAACAACTTGATTGTGTGTATGTATGTGTAAAAGGATTGTGATGTGTGCCGCAAAGTATGCATGTGCACCAAAAAAATACGTTTTCACTTACAGTAACCGTTACACAAAACAGTAACAGTAACCTCAACAGAGACGGTATAAAGTGTATGCTAAAAGACTGATTGACTGAAAAAGTTCTATAATAAAACTCGATATAATACATACATGTATGTAGCAGCCAAGGTGATGATTTGTAGATCATAATAAGTGTATCTAATAAAGCGACTAACAAAATATAATGAAAACATCCAAGCAATTCAGGTATTTGAACTACAAAAGCAAAAAAACGAGAAATTCAGTGGACTTCCAAGTATTTAAGCAAAAAACAAAACAAAAAAAAACCAAAAATGTAACTGCAAGCAAAATAGAGACTAATGAGACACAAATTCAAATGTAACGTACTGCAAATAAAATATTCTACCTCATTGTTGATAACTATGTTTGTAAAAACGAAAAAACCAACAAATACAAAAATGTTTTGCAGCGCCCAAAATACCTCAATGCTAACAAAAACAAAAATGATAAAAATAAAAAAAAACAAAATAATATATTGCATTAAATGTGCAACATTTATCCACCGATAAATGTTAACGTTTTATATACAGCACACAAAATATGTATTTATTAATTGTAAATGTAAAAAAAATGCGAGTTTAAGCAAACATCATTCATATGTCACGTCTTCAGTCATCAGTCATTGTTCATCAGTCATCATCAAATGTGGGCCATATTATATACACTCACACACACAGACACATACACATACACTTACACAGCCACTGCCACAGTCAACTTAATCAGTGCATTTTATTAGTTGTGTTGAATTTTTTTTTATTATTTCTGAATCTATTCATAAAATCGTTGAAATACATGATACTATATATGTAAGACAAGAACACCAAATACTTAAGCGTACTTATTATGAATTTTCATGTTGTCATATATATTACACATTTAGTAATTACACACTCAAATGACAAATATACCAAACAACATTTACCATAAGCAATTTCGATAGGGCTTAAACATTATTTTAGGACAGCCACAAAATATTTCATACCCATTGGCATTACAAATAAGCAACAAAAAAAAAAACAAAAAACGTAAAGATATTAATCGAAAAACAATAATTTTTCATTGAACATAATTGGAATGAGATTTTATTTGGATTTTCTTATTTAAGAAATAACTATTTTTCCTTGAAAAGAGCTCCCCGATATGTGATATTTAATTGGTAAAGGCAAACAAAAAAGACAAATTGATAAAGCTGATACGAAATTTTTGGGTAATTAATTTTGAAAAGCGCAAAGCATTTGACAAAAAATTCTATTTAACTCGTAACTGTGAGCATTGGCCTAGCACCTAAGTTGGAAAGTAGTATCACTTGAGGTACATCTTATAGTTGGTATATTTTTCTAAAAAAAAAAATATAAATTGAAAACTTTGGATTCGGACTGCGCGTGAATACGAACGAACTGTGAGCATGAGCAATGATATGTGGTATTTTTTAGTGAACATCCCCAAAATAAAATTGGTCAAACAATATTTTGTAGATTTTCCGATAGCTATTTTGGGATTTTTTGGATTAAGTTTAAATATAGGCTTAGCAGCCTGAACACTTTGAGTCTGCGACATTTGCAAATAAATACAATCATTGCATTAAAGATCATTACAACTCACTAACTGTGACTAAATTTTACACACACACCCATAAGAAACCTTACTAAATTGCTCACAGAGCAAATCGAAATTTTCTTGGCAAATAATTTTGTGGCTGCTTAAAATAAAATCTAAGTTACGTTTACGAATAAAACTTCTCAATCGTCTTAAGCTTTTGGTGTCAACATTAAAATATTGCTTTGAGTGTAAGCATATATATATATTTATATATATTGTCATATATAGATATGGAATCAGCAAAAGAATATAGTAAGTTAGTAAGCTATAGAGTCTAGAATAAGCACGCTTCTTAGAACACCCCAAATGGGTGAGAGAAATCGTATCGAATTCGAATTGTAATAACAATTTATAAACAATAATATACAAAACTTACACACACATACGCAATTACAAATTAATGGAATACATACCTCAAATTAGAATTTTTCTAGTTTAATTCTTACAAAATATACATACATATAAATGTTACAAATAAAATAAAAAAAAAAAAATATATAAAAAAAAATTGTACTATAAACCAAAAAGGAACACCTAAAAAATTCTTGAAAGCAAATTATGCAAATTTTTTAATAGTAAAATTCAAGAGCCAATAATTATACAATACATTTACATACATATATAAAATACAAGTTCATCGCATGCAATTCAAACTAAAGGGTTTTTAACGTTTCCAAAATAAGTAAATTAAATACATATAAACAATAATACATACAAATACATCATCCAAAACATTTAAATATAATGACGCCAAAAATCGAAGCTGCCACAAAAAAAAAAGAGAAAATTGTCAAATCGTATTAAAAAAAAATGCAATTATTGTAGTGAAATTTTAGCAGTAGTAGCTCACCCCCCACCCTGCCCTGAAAAGCATTTAAGAAACCGAAAAACAAAGAGCTCCTAACTAAACTTGAAATCTCAATAAAACTCATGTCTATCAGCGGATCAAATCGAGTTTTTTGGGTGGTATATCTTTCATATAACTGTAACATGGCTATTAAGTACTTATTATTGCATTATTACGAATATGGAATATCTATTATATATGGCATATATTGTATATGAAGTTTTCATTGTACTACTTATATATAATCTATTTGAAAGTCATCATTATTAAACTTTGTAGTATGTTTCGTTATATATATAACACACTAGCACACACACACACACACGTACACTCATTTACACCTTAGTAACATACACATACACTCACACACACTCGCACATACACTGCTACACTAGTGGAGTAGAGTAGAGCCACAAGGACTTTCGACAGGACGACTTAGACACGTCTGCTCACATAGAAGAATTTCTGCTGCTCAGGTATGGGCGTGTACTAAAGTCGCGCCCCTTTCGGAAGCCCTTGTCGCATGTGCCAGTTTTAAGTTTAGTTTAGTTTAGTTCTCTCTCTCTCTCTATCTCTGTCTCGCTTTATCTCACTGTCTCTTTCTCTCTCACATTCTCTCTCTGTCGATCTCACTTACACACTTTAGTTGAGTTGGTAAAGGATGCTTAGAAAGGGAACGCAGAGTTAGAAGCGCCATAGTGGAAATTTTGTTTAAGTTTTTTGTTTCGTTTCTATTATTAAAAATAAAAATTGATGCAAATCATATGAAAATATTTAAACCAAAATACACTTTACCTTATTTAGATGCAATGAAACTTTAATTCCTTGAATTAGTCAAATTTAATTTTGGACCTGAAAAAAACTAAAACAAAAAACAAAAAAAAAAACAAAAACGAAAACATAATATAACATAATGAAAAACCAAGCATAAAAGTTAATCTAATACAAAATACATACATATATAGAAATGTGAAATTACTTGCTAAATAGACAAATGTGCATCAAGTCGGGGTTGAGAAGAAGCGAAAAGAATGCTTAAATGAACATAATAATATATATATATATATCATTCTGCTAACCTTGCCCCCAAAAAACTGCAGCTCTCCATTTGGGTTTGAACGCAAACAAAAAACGAAAAACAAAAGTAAATCTATTGTATCTGTTTGATTTCCTTGTTAAAACTAAAGCAAATATACAAAACGAATATTTTACAAGTAAAAAAAAAACAAAGATGGCGAGAAATTACAAAGAAAAACATTCAAAGATACAAAAAACATGAACCTCAGCACTCCTGCATCCTACACAAATGTAACAAAGTAAAAAAAAACTTAAAATAAACCCTAGCGAAATCAAACATAATGTAATAAAAACCGATGAAGGCTAAGCGATTAAGCAAACCATATAAAAAGTAAAATAAAAAAAAAAAAAAAAATTACTTAAAATGCGCCCCTCCCCCTTTTCGAAAGTACAAATTGTTTTTATTGTGAAAAGATTTTTTAAAAGATGCGTCAAAGAAACGTATGCAAAGTTGATGTTGAAATGGAGAAGAGAATTAAAAGCGAGTAGGCAAAAAGCATACCCATAGACCAAAACAAAAAAAATTAATAAAAAAAAAAATTCAAAATAAATATAATAAAATTAATATCGAAAGCTTTTTATGATTTATACTTTAAACAAATATCCAAACTTAGTTATTATTTCTAAAATTTTATTTTCGTTTTAAAAAACACCAAAACACCCACAGTAAAAATATATTAAAAAGTGCATCAATTAAGAAAGGAAAAAAACAACAATTTACAATTAAACAATAAATTGAATTTAATGCAAAATTCAAAGAAGTAGCCGCCTCTAGAACGCAAACCCAAAAGCAAATGAGAATCGTATCCTAATCTCTTACCTAATCTAAGTTAACCATAAACTAAAAACAAAACGAGCACTTAATAAATTAGCAAAAACAAACAAAGCAAAACTAAAAACGGCTTTGATAAGACTTTATCTGCATAAAAAACAAAACAAAAAACATTATAAATATTAATTAATGAGAAACAATAATTTTGCAAAACTCTTTCTATGCTTACACGAAACTATTTACAAATGTCACACACAAAACACTTAAACATTTTATTGGCGAAACAACTTCATTATTTATGTCACTCTAAACAATTAAAAAAAATCAGAAAATTTAACCAAAAAAAATAAATATATATATATAAAAGAAAAACAAAAAAAGAAGATAAAATGATATATATACATACACAACATATTGTAATCCCATTTAGCACTTATAAACATACATATTTATCTATATAGATATATGTATGCGAATTCGTCTTTATTAATAATATTACACAAATAACATTTACTATATATATATTATCTTAAAAAACGATTAACACTTACAATTACACATATACATAAATATGTATCGGAAGATACAAAAAATCATGAAACAACATTAAACACAAATACAAAACACCCTCAAAACAATGCAAACCCAAAATGACAAAAATCTTTCAATAAAGTGCGACCATTGTCGTTTATAATCATCAAAAACTAAAACAAAAATCTGCTTTTTTAATCGTTGATGGGGGTTGTGGTGGGGGAATGCCTAGATGGCGAGATGAATGCTTAAGTGGTCAACTGGGGGTAACTTTGGAATTTGGTCAGCAGCACTTGAAAAGAATCAGCCAAAAGATTCCCCTGGGGCCAGCAAGCAATGGCGAAAATCAAAGGGTTCAACTTAATAGCGGAGAGAGTTGAAAATACACGGAGGGAAAAACTAAGAACACTAATAACACTATCTTAAATATGAAATCGTGTCAGTTTTTCAGTAAAATATTGATCAGTTTGAAATTCACAGTTTTTTTTAATACCAAAATTATTATATTATTATTGGTTGAAACATATATATATACATACAGAATACCGTTAAAATCAAGCCGTATCATAGACTATTCGTTTAATCAAGAACTCCCCAATTTTCCCAATATCATTATAAATCGATTTGTGATAGCAATAAGAGACACAATTATGAAAATATGGAGTTATTAATGGTAATATTGATCTATTAATATATAATCGACACATGCATATTATTTATCAACTGTGCTCACAACGGCATATATATTATTCCATATTCCATATTAGCCTAAAAGTTATTCAAGATTATTTGTAGACGATATCTCTCAACTAAAACATTTTAACATGTTTAATTGAGTAGATGTTTGACCTACTTTCTACGAAATTCGAATTTCAAAGTGAGATTTTATTTCTCACGTTTGGTCAATTCTTTCGAAGACAGAAATTTCTAGATTCAAAAAGGGGACTTCAACAAACTTTCTTTTGCAGCTTTTGGGACTCCAAAAAGCTATCTTAAATATTAAATTTAAGCTTGCAGCTAATATTCAGATACTTCTACTAATAAAGTAAGGGATACAATTATATTTCTGAAAGATTAGTCAGAAACTGCAGCTGGTTTTCATATTTCTTCTCAAAGCTATGTTCATTTCGTTATAAATACATCTGGAATAACTTGTAACATATTTCTCTCTGTGTATGTCTTAGTTGTTTGGCTGCTGCGCATTTTGTGCAAACTGTTACATTTGATGGACACCCGATAAGTAGCCCTTTGAGGCCAAATGCGATTGAGTCGCACAATTGACTTGCCCTGTGTTTGATAGGGGGAGTCAGTGAAATGATGGACGGTTTGGGCTAATAAGCTGCAGTGGCAGGTATTACCATTTAAACCTTTGTAAGTGCATTCAATTTGCGGGCAATTAGCCAAAAAAGCACCTGTGCTGAGTTTAATGGATAATTAATTTTTCGTGGCACAAGTGCGCTTTGCCCGTCAACTTTTGTGGCAGCAGCAAAGTTGAACGCAAAATTCAATTGCAACTAATGCAGCTGCAGCTGGTCGCTTGTGGAGATGTGAAAAAGGGTAAGTAGCATCAGCCCTGAAGTGGCAGCTGGAGACGCAGCGCACTTAGGAGCAGACTTTCAAACGTGTCTGCGTGTGAAGTTGAAGTTGGTGTTTACCTCCAGGACGAGTGGGTTGTGCCCCCAAAGGCTTGTGTGTGCGTGTTTGTGTGTTTGTGTACACACAGCGTAGCGGAAATCAAACAAGACGCACCAAAATGCTTTAGTGTCTAAAAAACAACAGCAGGTAAGGGGTATTGGGGGAGTGGTTGGGGCGGACTTAGCTGTTGACTGCAGCTGTGGCAGCTGCGTGGCTGCTGTTGTTGTTGTTGCTAGTCGTACGTGGCATGTCTGCAATTGTCTGCGTGGCCGGCATGGCAAATATTTAACGCAAACAATGCGCTTAAATCAAAAGCAAGCAATATATATCTATCTTCCTCTCTCCCTCTGCATCTCTGTCTTTCTCTCTCTCTCTTCCTCTGTACCACATAACTACGCGACTGGTAATCCTGGAGCTATTTCGGCATGCCCACAAACTTATATAGTATAATATGCCACATCCAGTGCAAATCTATTTAAGGTTCAACTGCTGCTGGTGCTGCACTTTTGTTTTTAATGCAACACACACATCACTACACACACATCACTACACACACATCACTACACACACACACACACACACACACACTCACACACACATACAACTTACACTCTGCTAGCGTTTTGCATTCAGGCAGGCAAATCAACATTTTATTTGCATGGCCTTTGAACTGCGTTTCCAGTTTATAGTTCAAAGCATTGAATCGCACTCGGGGGAAATGCCTCACATTGCACATTTGTGGCCGTTGAACTGTGGCAAAACTCCTAAGCACACTCCCACACACACACACACACACACACGAGACTTTATGGACCCTAAGAAAAACGAGAGTCGAGCGAGCTACTAAAAGTTTTGTTGCGCCCCAAAAACTTTCGCCTTTCGGTCAGTTAAAAACTGTCAAGGCAAAGTATTCCCCAAGGCGTGGGTCAAAAGTAATAATTCTGAGCATGCATAATTAGAAAACTTTGGATAAGTCATACCAACATAAACACGCATACACAAAAAAATGGCTTCTAAGATTTATGCAAATTGCTGGGATTTGGGCAGGGTGCAAATTAAACATGACAATGTGTCGTTATCTTTATAAATCAAAGGGAATTACAAGATGGTCTCCCACCACACATAGACACACTCCTCTTACACACACATGCATTGCACAAATGCTTGAAATTGTTGCAAAAACCCCTTAACTGGACGAAGGCTGTGCCTGGGGCCAAATGCTTGCCACATATTTTTAATGATTTATTTCCAATTTAAGCAAGATTTCGTGCTTGAAATCCTTTACCTAAATGGCTGCCACGTAGCCACTGGCCACACACTTGCACAAGCAAGCAGGACTTCATCTCTCCCTCTTCTCCTCTCACTCGCCTGTCTTCCCTTCCCCACACACACACCAGCCACACAGTGTCCCACTAGCTATGTTCGCTGCTGGTGTGCTAATATGCAAATCAAATTTATTGCATTCGCAACAGGCAACTCGAAACTCGTCCTGCCTCGTCCTGGAAGGCAGGAACGAGGGGTCACACCACGAATCCTTTTTATCTGTGCCGTCGCCTGGCGGACGGCGGACGGCGCACGCATAAATCTTGTATAAGTTGCTCCTTGCGGCAGAGCAGTCAATATGCTAAGTCAGCAGACGCCTTGCCTGCCCTGCCCAGCCAAGAATGGGTTGCTTTGGGGTTGCAATTGAGTTTTGGGCTTTGGCAGATTTCTGTTTGGACAGCTGCTAAGACATTTCAATAACGCTTTGGCATTCCGAACGCCAAGGCGACAAGGAGTCTGAGGATTTCGGACGTGTTTGGACATGTCTGCAGAATTTTAATCAAAATGTTTGACGACATCATTTAATTAGAGGTGCATAGATGAACTCATGGGAATTGGGGTAACACCTGTGCTTAACCCAACTCCCTGTTAACTATCCAAATTAATGCAATTACAGCACACAAAACTGAAGTAGCTTTGTGTCTTATCTTTCAGGAGAAGTTACTTAATTTATAAAACCGTTAAGAATTTGAAGTCAAAGCAAATCATTATGTTATAAATTTCATTCTAATTTATCCAACTTAAATCAATTAAATTAAATAAAGTATTATTAGTATATCAAATAAATTCTTAACTGAAATCCATAAGTTCTAAATTTCATTCTTATTTAAACTAATTAGTTTTATTTATTTTTTATATAAATATTATTCTTCATTTCTGAAAAATGCATGACTATATATAACTTGGCAACTAAAATCTATTTCTAATATTAATTAAATTAAATGAAGTAGCTATTTGGCTTATCTGTGAGAAGACATGGCTTTATTTATGAAAGAGTTTTAAATCAAACCAATCCTTAAGTACTGAAATCTTATATATTTAATTAATATTTATGTAACTGTAAACTAAATAAACCTGATATAAGAAGCAATGCCAATTTTGTATTTAGTTTTTAAGAAAAATGTTTACAAGGTAAAATTACAAGTTTAATATATTTGGTTTGCGTATGGTTTGATGAGATATTTTTATAAACATATTTGTCACTGGCTCCAAGTTAAGTGCCTAAATAATTTTTTATATAATCCGATATATATTTTTAATCTTAAAGAATATATTCTTTATAAGAAACAACAGTTGCGAAGATTTGGTCGTATCTCCCCATCAATTTCTTTAAAAAACCCAATCTCAAAGAATCTAAAAATTGCGAATAAAAATTCTAAGAAGTTAATGATAAACTTATTTCAAGATGTTTTTTTATGATTATTTATTTAAATTTTACTTCTAGTTCATTGTCGTATTGTGAGACTTTAATTCAAATGTTTATTGCAATTGAAATACGGAATTCAATTGGAATGTCGGTGTAGTAAAACCGGTTTTTAGTGACATGCTTAAGTCGATGCTACGCCTGTCACAGCTCCGAAGTGCCTCGAGGATTTATGATGTGAAAGCCAAACAGGGAGCGGAAGGCGTGGAGAAAGTGCGTGGCTTTCACTAGGCAGAAGTCAACTGCACGGTTATGAGTTACGACGTTTTTGATATCCTGCACTGCATGCTTCCACTTCGATGCTAAACCGGTTCAGGGTGCCGCGAGGAGTCTTTATCCGGTCGGCCCGACGCCCTAAATCAAACCGGCAGACATCGTCATTTAACGTTGGGGTTGCAATAATAAAGATTTGGACGTTAAACGTTAAACATTTTGAGACTTGCATTTTCACATTTCCACGTTGAGTGGGCAGGGAAACAGGATAAGATGGGATGGAATTTGATGGGACGACTGTCAGCCGTTGCAAATTTGTCAACAGGCACAACAAATGTCAATGTGATAAGCGGACACAAGTTTTTTTTATCTGTATCACATGCGCAGAATAAATCAGTAGGCTAGCCAAGAAAGAAAAAAAGCAAGAATACAATAAATTTTTTGTGGGCATAAAAAAATGCAATAAAAATGATGAGCCAGCAGCATGACCAATGCCGCAAAACAAGTTGCTATCACGGAAAATTTGTCTCATGGCTGGCCAAGATTAATATGCTGGACTACACGTCATGACCACGACCACGCCCCTACAACCCACTTCCACCACTTCCAATTCCACTTCCACCGCTAGGTCCATTGGCTAACCAATTTTGCGGGTCAAATTGCGCTTAAATATTTGCACAAAGAAAAAAATAGCGACGAAGAAAGCTTTTGCAAAACCATTGATGCAATTTTAAAACATAAACCACGCCCATTAGTTGTGGTCTACCATGGTACATCTGTTCAAATATTAGCTAATATAAAATTGTTTAAAATGCGCCGGGATTGACAAGCCATTGACGGGCGCATTGGTCACGCTCGCCTGCACGAACACAGACCGGGAATGTGATTGGGATGGGTTAGTAAAGTGAATGGAGAACGCAGCACAAATAAGAAGCATCATCAGAGCCATTTGACAGTTGCCACAATTTATCATAATTCAATGCATGCCGTGTCCTGTCAATCATCGAGCAGCGCACAACAACGAAAGGGTGAACACACATTAGCCACTTGCCGCAGGCTGAACAGCGTGAAGTGGACAGGGACAGGGGACAGGGGGCAGGCGGAATGAGGCTTGGGGCAGGGTTAGTATTCATGGCCTGCCTGTTCAAGTGCATGACATTTTTACAAGTGACTTATGAATTATTCTTTCAATACCCAAACCATGTCCGACACATCCTTCGTCCTATTCCACATCACACACTCGCCAAACTCTGCTTTTTGTGTGTTCCCAAATCGGATTAGCTGCCGAGAATGAAAGGGTCAATGGGGCCCAACGGCACTTTTATCAAACGGAATATACAATGTGATTTGAAAGATAAGATTTCCATCTGGACAGACAATACGTGACCATAAAACACTCGAATCGATGCAAAGATTGATCGTCTTTGATAAAATGATACGATGTAAAACTTTTTTTCACAAACTTTGAGAAATAAAATGATCTTTAAAAAATGGCAAAAGTTAAGGGTTGCTTCAAAGTAAACTAAATGATGGATTGAGTTTAATAATTGCATAGTTTTAAGCACGCTTGCATAAAACAACAGCAGGTTTTAGATAAATTTCAAACTGTAAAATGCTGTTATACAACTAAGTAATGTAATCTGAAAACAGGTGCCACAGAACATGATGGATGTAGCTAAGATATACCGATCTCTAAAAGCGGTTCCTAGGAATCTATCTATCCATCAAGTTTTCCATTAAAATTTGGGTGGTCCAACATTTTTTTAGGGTCCTAGCAAATTGTTGGTTTTCGTTTTCGAATTGTGTGAAATATATGATTTATCGATTTAAACTAATAGGAGTACGGTTCGATAAGGCAAAATGGGCGTGGCCTCCAATTTTTTTAATTTTTTTTTTAATATTATAAAGAAGTTAACAGTTTTATTTTTAATATTTGATGTTTCTAACAAAATGTGTAAAATATGTGCATTTCATACTTCTAGGGCGGCGGAATTGGTCTGAAAATAACAGGGCGATCTTTGAAGGAACTTACCATCAAGTTACCTTCCACGTTTGGTAAAACTGTCTTTAGAATTATAGAAGATATGCAGTCGATTTACAATATCCGAAATTTAGGACTTAGCGATTCAGGTCGCAGGGTTTTGGATTTATTGATTTTCGGTTAATATTAGATACATTCGGTATCAGAATGAAAATAAACTTTCCTCCCCCACCCAAAGATTTCAACCGTAATAACACATCTTTAATTTGTTTAAATCTTTAACCTTATTTATTGAATAACTTTACTGGCTAATTGACAGAAAAATATATGCATATATTGTACTTGCTTTAAGAATAAATGTAATTTAAATGGATTATATAATTTCAGATGAATTTCGATTTAGACAGCTATTAAAAATCTCGCCAAAAAGTTTGCATGTATTTTGAGCTTGGGTGGGCGATAACAAAATAATTATAATACACAATATATTGTTAATAAATCACAACTAAGTATTGATAAATATTTGACGCCTTTCAAAAATGTGTTTAACAATTGGCTTAATAAGAAAAGAGCAAGAAGTTGTCGATTCAACTGTGCATAGGAATTAAATCGAATATTTATTAAAGCAAACAAAACGAAAAAAAGAGAATTTAACTTTTCAGTATGATTTAATTATAGACTAAGTTGGAAAAAAGTGTGTAGATAACAAAATACTTGATGCGATGATTTTGACTTCCGCTAGTAACAGATAATTTTAAATAATGATGCACAGTTAAAAGTATTATTTAATTGATTGTTAGCTAGACAATGAGTTGGAGTAGGCGTTGATTCCTAGCAAGGTTGTCGTGACACCTTACATGTTCTTGTCGAACAGGAACTCGCCCAGCTCGCCGTGCGAGGACATCATCTTCTCCAAAGTGGTAATCTGGCCGGCTAGCTCACGTTGGCCAGTCAACTGCTCCTCGAGATAGACACCAGTCAGATAGTCGACCAGATGGTAATCGTTGTCATCGCCCTTCTTCGAGCTGCCTTCACACGTCTTGATTAGATCGCGAATGGACTTGGTCACTTCAGTTTCGAGCTTAAAGGCGTCCTCCAAAGCGCTCAGACCAGTCCAGTTGGTCACCTTAACAGACTTTTTTAAGCAAAAGATAATGCATTGAAAATAAAGTAAAATATCGAACAGAATTTAGTTTGCTTAGTTTCAGTACTAACCGGTACTTTGATCAGATCCTTGACGGTTTCGGTCAACTGGCCACGCATGGACAGGTACTCGACCAGCTTGGAGCCGTGTTCGCGCTCCTCCTTTGCTGCCTTGAAGAAGTGCTCGGAGAAGCCGGGACGATTGATGGTGTCGCTCGAGAAGTACGCAGCCATAGCCATGTACTGGGTCGAGGCAGAAATCTCCTTCTGAATCTGGTCCCGCATGCTCTTAATGCATGGCTCCCTCATGTCTGGCCATCCCTTGAAAACCGCATTAGATTTTATGTTGCCTGCCAGTCAATAAGAATGAACATTTAAAGATATATCAACATATGAGGATAAAAATTTCACCGTTATCTCTACATTCAAAATGGAATTGGTTTTGTTCGAATTCTTGAAACTTTTGATTTTTTAGTTGCTGGATAAAACTGGTCTGTTTAGCTGTGGGTGGCAAGGATTTTTATTACATAAGCATCGTTTGCAATTGCAAATGCAATTCAAGTTTCTAGAACCAAGATCGAAAGCGTGTGCAAAGGCAAAGTACAGCAGCTCCCTCTCTCTCTCTCAATTGCTTACTATTTAATTTTCTCTTTGTGGTAACGTGCGCAAGTGTCGCCATAGTAACGGAATTTGTTTTGGTTTCGTGCCGTGTGCAAAAATAAATTCTGTCCCACCTACTCTAACCCGCTCTCGCAGTCATAGCCGAGCTTAGGCTTACTCATATATAATGCCCAAGGGCAGAGTGCAAAAATGACAAAACAAAGGATCAGAGAAGGGGTGGAAGTTTTACAGCTGCGTTATGCACAGAGGCCGTTATGTGGGCGATGAAGTTAACGCATTTAACAACATACATTATGCAAATTTATGAAATCGTTGCGACTTACATATGGCAAATCAATTCGATTTTAATAAATACAAAAACTGGGCTGTTAAGAGAGTAGCAGGCAAGTACAACAGCTGACCTACTACGATGCTCTCATTTATGTATGCGCAGTACGCACAGCTGCTCGCTCTTCTTTCCTTCTTTTTTCTCTCTCTTTGCCACTCTCATTGTTTGACCACGCTCTCCGTCGTCATCGAAAGCAAATTGCGTCGAATTATTTCTTTGTTTTTTTCAGTAAATTTTTGTTTTGTTTGAATAAAATGTAGTTGTTTCAAAATATGGACATGTGTATATACTTACAATTGAAGTTGTCTGCCTGAGCTCGGTGAGCGACAGCCAAAACGACCAGCATACAAATACTCGCTATTAATTTCACCATTTTTGTTCTTCGGGTTGCTGCTGTTGTTGTTGTCTTTACACAAAATCACAAAACAAATTTATCACTTTCAGTTAGTAAAATCAATGTAGGTGTTTACGTGCTCTGCCTAAATGCTCAAATGAAATTGAGACGTTTCGTTTAGTCTTCCAATGTTAAATAGAAGTTTCGAGTCGACCCGCTATTTTGTATGTGTTTATCTTTATCCCTCTTTCGTATGTCTGTCTCTGGTGTCTGTCACAGCTGCCTTTACACACACTGGCATAGAAGGCGAAGCTTGCTATTACTGTAAATTTAGTTTCCTTTCAATTATGCACCCGATTCTCGGTTCATCCGGTACCTTAATTTACTGATTCCTAAATTCGTCTCTGCTTTACGCGTCTTCGCTATTTGAATGTGAATTCTGACTGTCGTTGCTAGTGTCGTGCAAAACACTTTTAAACCTTTCCTCGCTAACAGCTCTCGCTAACAAAGAGCGAAGAGAGTGTATGTGTTTATACACGTACGTGTACGCGCTCAATTTTGTGTATACAATGCGTGTGGGCTTATGTGTGTGTTCGCTCATATCAAATCAATATGTCGTCGCCTAGTTTGTCATTGTTTTTGTCGTTTTGATAATATGAATATGCCATTTGATAGGCGTACTTAATTTACAGCACTTACTTCCACACGTTCTCAATACTAAATATCGTTGTGGTTTGAAGAATGCCTACTGATAATATGGCTGACGAATGGCTGTAGAGGCTCCCCAATCAGCTGTTCTTTGTTACACCCTCTTACTCTGTACATAGTATCTAAGGTATATCACACGATAACTTTTAAAAAATTACATCTACAAAATATCTCATAGTCAAATATACTATTACTTGTAAGCCGTCGAGAGCAGTCGTTCAGATTTAGTTATATTTTTTGAAGAATGTTCTTTTTAGACGTTTGTTAATTTATTAATAAGTTAAAATCTAAATTACTTTAAAATTGAGTTAAGAGGTTATTAAAAGTCAGAAGTTATTTAAAGTCAGAAGATACACCTGCCTGGTAATTTTTATATTTCTAAATACATATTTATTTATCCAGGGTAGAGAACAGTCTGTCTTCAATACAAAACAGGCTGGTTCAACATGACATGGGTTGCCGAGTACTCGTGTTCGACATCGACTTAAAATTGATGGCTTAATACCCTGCCTGGTTTGAAAACAGCATAGTTATTATAGGATCAATCAACATTTTGATGGACTATCAGTGGTAACATGGCAACTAACGATGGGTGATAATAATTCAATTCTTGATAACCAATGTCAGATAAGGCATTTACTAAGAGATAAGAAAAAATTTTCAAGGCCCTATTAATTACATTTAAGTTACATTGAAGAAAATGTTGTAAAAATGATTTAGCCTTGGCCTTTCCTTTGTCTCAATAAATCCAATTAACATTTGAGTTTGCAGTACAAAATAATTATTTGACTATATGATGACATAAAGATCATAGTTATATGCTGACATCGAATTTTTAAAACATTGACAACTCTGTTTGACTGTCAAACGAAACAACACAAAGGCAATAGCAAGAACAAAAACAATAAGAGAAAACGCAGCCATATTGGAAGAGCCATGTTGAATTGACAACAAAATACCCAACAGAGAGACGACGAGTGCAAAACAAAATACCAACACATACAGACTGTCTCACTTACACTTGCGCACTTACTCACACTGGCGCAGAGAGCATGGCATAGAAACGAGACAAACGCAGCGCTATAAACAGCAGTCAACGATTTGAGTTCGAACAAGCAACATATAAGAAACGTAAAAGCAAAGCAGAAAAATTATTAAAAACTTTAATTCAACAACGACAAATTAATGTAAGTGATGCTGTGCAATTGTTTGTTAATTATTGCGATTTTAACAAGTGTTTTAGCGAATAAAGCGACTATTTCAAATTACATGAAATTGAACTAGCGAACGAGAGAGAAAATTAAAATGTTCCGGAAAACTCTACGACGCAGTAAGCGCACTCGCGCTCTTTGTGTATATTTTGTTTAAGCCGCATTAGCTACCATTACATTTTGAAATTCGTAAAGGTATAATTGTGAAATTCCTTTTTGTATATTTCTAGAAAGTTAACAAACAAAATGAATTATTTTATTGCAATTGCCTTAATTGTGGGCATCTCCGCTCTTGCACATGCCGAAGAGCAAACCTGTCAAGTCGACATTCAGTCTGCTTGCGGACAAAGTTCCAACGGTGAGTACTTCAAAGAGAAAAAAAAAACCGAAGAGAGCGCATGACTGTGATAGCACGAATGGAAGAGAGTGCGTGTGCTTGTGTGAGTGTGTGCTTGAGCAGTTGAATCGTTCAGGTTTTAACTGTAAATGTGTCTGTCTTGCCTTTGATTATTAATTATTTTAAAAATAAACAAGCAATCATGGCCTTTTTCTCAGACGAAAGTAAGCGAAAATACTTCCTTGATTCCATGATTAACCCACAACTGACATCAATGCTAAATGCTGCTGCACTTTGTATGCACCTTTCGCAGGTGGCGTCAAGAATTGTAATGCCCGGTATGGTGCCATCGGCCATTTGGAGCCCAAGCTGGAGGACTACATCCAGTTGCAGCTAAAGAAGTCGTACGAGTACATGCTGATGGCCACCCACTTTAACTCCTACCAGATGAACCGACCCGGTTTCAAGAAACTCTACCAGGACTTGTCCGACCGGGCTTTCGACGACACGGTTGCCCTCATCAAGCAGGTGACTCGTCGCGGTGGCACCGTTGACTTCAGCAAGCCCAACAACCACGGTGTCGCCCATCCCCCAGAGGTGCATCTCAGCGAATTAGAGTCTCTGGCCCGCGCCCTCGACAACGAGAAGGAACTGACCCAGGGAGCCATCCACGTGCACACCAGTGCCACCCACGCCAGCAGTGAGAGTCGCGTCCACGATCCCGAGATGGCCCATTATCTGCAGGAGAACTTCCTCAGCAAGCAGGCGGAGTCTGTGCGCAAACTCTCCGGCTATGCCAATGATCTTTCTAAGCTGGTCAGCGTCCGCGAGCCTTCCCTCTCCGTCTACCTTTTCGACGAGTATCTGCAGAAGCAATAAACAATACACCCAAAATAGCAGTTATATAAATTCACTCATCATTCTTTTTCAAATTACAACTAAAGTTTTCTAGTATTATAAAAATTCCCCTCCTAAAAATAATATATTGAAAAGAACACGCGCTGCGTTCTTCTAAATTTCAATTGTCATCTGAGTTGTGTTAAATAAATCGAACCGCAGTAGCAGAAGCAACAAAAAAAAAAACTAAAACATCTGATTAACAATCGCTTATTATTAAACTTTGATTAATTTACCAGCACCCACACATACAAATACGCATGCATGTTTTGTGATAACGTTTTATTTAGCAGCGTTCACTTAAGCAAATGTATCTTTAAATTATGTTACTGAGATAAATAAATAATTAAATAAATACCACAGTAATGAAAAAGGCGTCTATTCTTCACATATTTGTCAAATAATTTGATATGAATTGAGCAAATGGGTATGCAGGGTATAATGAATTAATGTATGAGTACATAACGGGCAGATGAAAACATTGAACATATATATTCCTGATCAGCATCAACAGTCGATTTACACCGGGCTGCCTATCAGAAATATATAAGTTATCGTATAATAAATTAAATTTATTTAATTTTAAAATAAATACACGCGTTTCTCGATATCGCGATTGCAACAACAATGCACGAATTTACAGATATAGTTTTCCGATAAATATATAATCTACTTAGACATATTGTTTATCAACTGCGAATATTATTTATAGACCGATTTTAAAGCGCAAATTTAGCTAAATAGAACGTATTTTCTTAGCAGCTGACTTCAGGGTATTGCAAAGCGAGCTCTCTCGACTACAGCACTTGTTGTTTTTTGCTGTTTGCTGTCCACGTGATAATATCAGCTGTGTTACTTAGCTAAACACAACTGGACAGTTGGACATTGGGCGCGTACTTTACATTCGACTCTGATTATATTATGCTGTCGCAGCAAGTATTACTTAAAAAAAAAATGTGAAATCTGAGGCAATATTAAACTTTTAAGCTACTTGCAGACAAAAATAATTCGCTTTTGTTTGTCAATTGCAAAGAATAACAAACTTTGCACAGATTATAATACAAATCAACAACCTCCATTGGATTGTGTGTGAACAACTTCCTGTTGAGCGCCGGAAAATTACAAAGAGATAAGCTAAACTAGACTTGGAATGTAAAACATTTATTCGATAATAGAAAGATTAAATTTGAAAGAATATGAAGAAAACTAGCAAAATATTTATTTTATTACTGAAGAGGATTTCGACAGAAACAAGAAATAATATTAATATTTTATGTGAACTTTAAATGCATTTATTCAATAAGACAAACATTTATTTTGAATGATGGCGAACGATGCTATCAAAATATTTACTTAACAGAAGAAGATAAGGAACAAATAGTAATAAATAAATGTATTAATTTGATGAGCAATTTCTAGCTTTGACTCGACTATAAACTTATAATCTTTTATTTATTCGATTCTCGTCTTATTTAACGAACAATGTGTCTTATGTTCCGTCAGCTGAACTGCCGTTAAAACAAGATATCTTAAATTGTTTTGCTTATAATTATTTTTAGAATGTGCCGTGTGTTTTTTAAGTGTTTTTTTGAAGTGGTCCCATCTGAAAGACAAGCCATTTTTAAAACACCCATGCATCAACTATTTTTATAAGGGGTTTATTCTAGAACAATCTTCCAGAGGCCGACCGAAGTAATCGTTATTATTATTGAATATATTATTTTTGATAATGGTCAGAGAATGTGAATTTATTAACAGTTATTAGATTAATTTACAATTCAAATCAAGTTCAGATTTCTATTACTATTATAAAAAAAAATGCATGTGCAGTTTTTCGATTAGATAAGTCTCGTCGATTGCAGTGATTATATTAATAATTAAGTTACTCTAGAGTCAAAGCAAATTATTAAGTTTTTTTTTTATCTTATCAAGGAGTAATACACAGGAAACGTCATCAGTTTAGGAGCACGCCTCACATGCGTCAATGTGTTGCACACGGTTTGAGTTGCAAACAACTAAAGTTCGTTTGGGGAAGCCATTTTGGCTGTTGACTAAGCCGAGACAATATTGCATAAGACGCATTTTGAATGTATTTACAGCTTATCGCGGGGTATTTTTTACTTGCATCTTGTTTGGCTAAAGCTGAAACTTATTGCTAGGGTTTTTTCTTATTTTTTCCTAATAAATTTGACTCACTGATGCAGACGCTTATCGCTAGTTTATATTCTTGCCTCTCTTGCTTGTTGGGTGGTGGAGGGGGAGGGGGGGGATGACGTGTTGCAAACTGCGTTGCAGTAGTTGCCTTATCTTGAATTTAAATGCGAATTGCAATCATTTAAAAATATTTTCGAGCCAATAGCAATAACAAATTATATACAGATCTCTCTCTCTTTTTCTCCCTATTCCCCTCTAGATATGGGAGCCAGCCACGCAGAAGAGCCATTTATCAATTAGTGACGCCCATTCAATAGAGATTTTGGCCAGTACTTGGTATACATATGGAACAAACGCACGTAAAACTCACGTCAATTTGGCATTTTAATAAGCAGGGTATAATAATTATTAGAGAGAGAGGTCTGAGGTCATCAAAATCCTGGTAATAAGCGCGTGTTATGATGTAATTAGAATATGACGAGGACAACAAAAACCAAAATAGAAACTGCAAATGTAACCATAAAGGCAATGAGATGGGATCATAACAGTTAAGAGCATGCGATTGTGATACAGTAATACATGGCATATGTAACTTGGACTTTGGACCCGGTGTGTATGTATGAGTGTATGCACTGGTCATTAAATATTAATCCACTTAATATTAATAGCGCTGATTTGAGGCCAAGAGATGCGACAGCTACGCACAGTCCAAGATTATATATATATATAGGTTGTCAAAATTGGGGGTTAATAATTGCGGTCATTTCCAGAGTGCATTTGTTGGGGGTTGTCTTTAATGGTGCTGTTGGGTGTTATGGGTTAGGGTGAGGGCTCATATGCGACCCTAAACTTAATGTCTCAGTCTAATTGTTTGGCCATAAGCCAGCGCACAAATTGCGTGCCTTAAACCCTTTTTAAGTGCCGCACATGGGCCACATACTCACTTGGAAGTTGCCCCTTGGAAATTTTCTATTAATTTATGCATTTTAATAAACGCACCAAGCAATTAGAACACACATTTTTTCGGTATATTCAACTATAAAACTATTTGGATTTTTGGCGGCCAGCTGTTGTCGAAAAGATTCGCCTTTGTTGTTGTTGCTGTTTTTGTTACCGTTATTGTTTGGGATGCAGACAAAGAGCTCATATCAATTTATTGTATGTGCACGCGAGTGTGTCTGAGTGTGTGTGTGTGTGTGTGTGCACAACATGCCATAATACTCGTATAAATGCAAAAGAGCAATTTAATTTCGTTTTATTGCTGTTGCCATTTGCAGCCTTTTGAAAGCATCTGTTCCACAAACTTCCTTTTTTAGTTTGCAATAAATAATTCATTCTAATTCTGTTTTTTTTTTTTTTTGACAGCACATTTTAAAAAAGTTTGAGCCTAAAAGACATTTGAGGCTTACTCAACGTGTCATCAAATCATATTTTTACATACGAATATCAAAATAAAGTAGTTTTTCAAGATAAGTAAGTTGTTTGGCGTGTAAAAAAAGACAAGAAAATATGGCTTTTTCAAATACATCGCAGATTAAAATACGCTTTTAGATGGCGGTCAACCCTAAGACTAAGTTGATTACTGATGCTGACTAATGATATATATATATATCAATAAGATATATTAATATATATTCAATTGTCGAGGCACCCGCAAGTTTTATATCCTACTACGAACACTTTCACTGTGTTTTTCATAAAAATGTATGAAAAATCGATTTTAACTAAACATATTTATTAAAACAAGAATGCTAAAAATTCAGGCACCTAGTAAATTTTCTTCAAAAAATACTCGCAGAATTTAATTTTATTGTTTTTCATCGAATGGGATTGTTAAGAATTACTTATGTAGGGCATACTCATATAGACCCACCCAAACATACAATTATAGCTCACATTTAAGCATTCTATATGAATATTCAATTGGCATATTGTGCTTTTCATCAATTTGTGCGTAATAAACCGATTTGCATAGAGAAAATATTCCCACTTTGATGATGATGAAATCGATAGCATTGCAAAACAATTTCTCCAAACAAAGGTAAACAGAAACTCGAAAAGCGATCCATGGGGATTGAACGATTAGCCAAGCAATCGAATCAATACATGTAAATATATATTTACATGTAAATATATATATAATCAGGGAAAACAAGTTAATGGCTTTTCTGCAAACGATAAGCGGACTGCTGATAAGACCAAAAGACCAAGTGCCATTTTTTGTTTTTGTTTCTCTTTGTTCTTGTTTTTTTTTTGCATTGATGAAATGTTTTGCACAATAACGTGGTGTGCCTATAAGGAAAGGGCGGATCGGAGGCCAGGGATTTTTGCAACCTGAGCCAGCTGAGCCGCAGCATCAGATTTAGATCCAGAGTCACCCTAATAGGCACAGCTGCCGTCAGTCAATTTGTTAAATCCACTTTTCAAGGTCAGTGTGTAAAACAAGTTGCGAAATTTAAATGCACCCCATCGCAAAAAAATAACAAAAAAAGCAAGCAATATGTAAACCAGACGTACTTGACTTTAATTTCCACTGTAATTTTCAAAAATAAATCTATTAAGCCATACGAAATAAACAATAGTTTACCCCTAGGATAGGATATATACAAAAATATATAGTATAAAAACTTGTGAAAACATAAAGAACAAAAGGAATAGTTGCACAAGCATAATAAGACCAAATACTTAAGTGAAAGAACGCTATTAAACTTGATTGATACAAATACATAAGAAAAAGAAAATTAAATATCTAGATGTCAGAAAAGTTCTAACCATTTTTCCTGAAAAAAAATATTATTAATAATTAATAAAATTTATTAAAAAATTTAATAATTGCACAAAGATTTGGTAAAGGTTGTTCTATTGAAATTGTATTATTAGTTTCAGAGAGTTTTATAAACAAAATGTTTAAGTTGGAGCAGAATAGAAATATCTGTACATCATGTAGAAAACTAAATCACCCTACTATGTAGGGTATTAAAAGCAACCCTGAGTCTCTCGACTGGGGTTGTGATTTGTTTTTGTTGCTGCTGCTTAGAGCCATGAAGCGGAAATGGTCAAAAATGACATGTGGCCAGCAAATTTGCATACGAACATTGCTAAATTGCACAGGGAGCGACCCACGCGAGAAGCAGAAATAGCAGGAGGAAGAGGAGCAGCAGCAGTGAAAACACGATTCTCTTCATTCCCAGTGGCATTAGTCATGCGTAAGCAACGCACGCGTCGAGCCAGCTAAAAAGCAGAAAGGCAACTGTACACTGGAACCGGGACAAGTCCACCCAATGGGGTGGTAGCAAATACAAATATGAATATGAGTGCGAGTGCGATTTCGATTTCGAGTGCAAATAACTTGCAATGAGTGTAACTTGTGTGCTACACTCGCACTCAAATATTTATGGCGCATTTGCTGGAGCACTAAATTAAAATTCAATAAATTATCATTTATTTTGAAATACAAGAAAAAGTATTTCCCAGGAGAGAGAGATCGACTAGGAGATGCCCTGACATTCTGTTATCTTATACATACACATGGACCAATAATATTTCGAACCTAAATTTGAATTTATTTAGATTAATTTTAGCTGTAATTATTTCTAAATACAATAGATAAAAAAAAAATATGTTTTTGTAAAAATATTAATTACAGCCAAACAACACTTTTTTCGCATAATAATTATTTGCACACCTATCAGATTTGTAAAGTACTAATAAAAAAATTTGACTAATATTTATTAGGGTTTTCTTTGTCTCTTATGACGTCACCAAGATATTGGTGTTACTTACTTACTTTTTAGCTATTAAAATAAAAAATAAAAATGCTTTTTAAATTTATATGTGCCTATTTGAAGAAAACACTTCTCATACAAGAGTGTAGGAAAACTTATTGGTATGACTATAGTGGGTTAGTTGATCAAGTATGAAAATATGTCTTGATGAACAGAAGAGCGTGCTTTCCTTTCCATCATAATGAAATTTATCAAAAATATATCTGGCTGTATTATATCAATTAGAATCTAATTTCCACTTCTGTATATTATTGCCATCGATTTATATCGATATTTGCGAAATTTATGAATTTATACTTGATCTATAATTTATATACGAGGACGTATATTCTTAATCCCATAATCGTCTCTTCAACCTGATTAAGAGTATATATTATTTGCTCATCTCTGCCTGTTTCAAGCTTCATCAGAGATTCTTTATACTCTCGGGGCATAAAAGCGCCTGCACTTAACAGTCCATCGCATAATGACTTTCTCTTACTCTCTCTTTACAAAACAAATAATCTTGTACCGAAATTTCATTAGTGTCTGCGTTTTTGTTTAAGTTTTGCATTTAGTTTTGCAATTATGCTTGTGCAATTTGCCCCCGTCCTCTGGAAAATCTTTGCCTGCTTCACTTAAAGTTTTAAATGTGCAGTTTTTCCACTTATTTGCCATGATTAGTTTTCGTCCTATCTCTGTCGTTCAATATATATATATATATATATATATATATATATATATATATATATATATCTATTTATATTGCTATATATTTGTGTATATTATTACTGAAAGGAGTTCAACTTATGAGGCTTTAATTCGTTGAGAATTTTGCTGCAATTTATGTGGTAAGAGGCTGCCCAATTTTTGGCCTGCTAATTAATTTTGGCGTGTTGTCAACGACTCTCGCCCTTTTGCTTTGCTTCTCTCTTTCTAGCTAATTGTTATGTTTTTAACTGCCAGCCCATTCCTGCCACACGGTTGCACAGTTTTGTGGTTTCAAATGCGAGCGTGGAGCGTGTGTGCAGCAAGGCGAAAATGTGCGCTATAAACATAAAAATTAACGACTGCCACAAAATTGTGAAAGACAAAGGCGACTTCGACTTCGACTCCGACTCCGACTCCAACTTCGATGTGCATCCTTCAAGGGACAGCATTAAAATCTGTTTTTATGATCTGACCACACCTTCTAAACCAACAAATGTATGCTGGTTACGGTTGCAACCTACTCGACCCGTCCGGTCGTCGAGTTAGTTGATTAAAAATCAACGGGAAATTCGTAAAATGGCCGGAAGCAGCTTTGATGTTCGAATTGCGACATTGAAAGTGAAAGCGATAGTTGATGGCTGATTGCAATTGCTCTGGTTCTGGCTTGAATGCTTCGCTTGCCTCACTTGCTATGCTTGCCACACCGCAGGCATAAGCCGATTACAATGGACAATTGCCAGGCAAGAGAAAAAATATGGAATAAAGTTGCAAGTGTATATCGCACCAGGCTACAAGGATAGCGTAGCTGGCCGGGCCAAATAAAGTGGCTGGATGACAGTGCGATTAACTCGCTGTAAGCCATAAACGATGCAGCTACCCCATGCCACCGTCCCCCGCCACAACTGCCGCCTCCTCACTAATTCTGTATGCATGAGCTGAAATGAAGAGCAATGCGAAAAAAAAATGTAAACGGCTGGGCGAGAAGAATTGGGGGTTTTGTCTGCCTTGTTGCTGGGCTGTGGCATAAACGCCTTAACGTTCATAATGCCCGCTCTGCATAGAGGAGGCACTTAAAAAATCAAGTGAGACCAACAACAATGATGATGACGACGACGATGATGATGACGATGCTCACAGCTTCAGTGCCAGACACTGGCAACATTTTAATCCTTATTTCTTGTTGCCGCCTGGCAGACAATTTCAAAGATAATAGCATATATTTTTTTCTGTTTGCTAGCCACGAGGATTGCGATTACCATGTGCCACACACAAAACGGCCAGCAACGCAGCAAATTGCTGTTGCATCAGCAGCAGCAGCCGAAACAAGGACATCGTGCAACACAGCAATTCGCGCCCCTTGCGACGACATAGCCAAAAAAAATGACTTGCCCATAAATTGGGCCATGCATTTGCTAGCAAAACCAGATGCAGCTCCATTGACAATTTAATGGCTAATCCACACAAGTTGCAACTTCGGAGAGAGAAACAGCTAATGGGTTTCTGCATCACACCTAAATATCCAAGTCAGGCTGCAAGAGAAATTAGATCTGTTTCTATTATAATTTGAGTGTCATATGGGATCTATCGTAAAGAATTCAAAAAAACTTTTTTATAAGGACTTTAAGACTTAAAGATTACTTAATAATTTAAGTAATTTTTTTTCTTCCAAGAACAACTAATAAAGTTACAAAATGTTCACTGATTTATAGATGTTTTGCTGATAGATCCACAAACTAAAACAATAATTATGGTATTAATAATATTAATCAATACGCTCGTCATACTGTTTGATTCAATCACATTGCACTTATTACTTTTTTTAATTAATCGAATTTATTTACAAATATGCTAAGTAACATTATTTTGTAACCTCGCTGTCTCTCTATTTGTTTCTTACATTTTACACATATAAATGCAGTACAAATAAGTCATTAACCCATGTCTAAAATCGGCAATAAAGTGCAGAAATTGATACGTCCAAAATATAACTCACTTCGCAGAGGAACGAGGAGGACGGCGCTGAGAAGGTAAAATGATGAGGAGGACGACGCTGAGGAGGAGTCAGACATGGGATACACATTTGCAGTACGTTGATTTACAGACTTAGCTAAAGCGCCTTAAGCCAGGAATTCAATTAATTTGCACTCAATGAAATTGGCGGCAGTTTGGCATTATTGAGTTAGAGGCTTTGGACTTTTCTGTACACTTAGAGAAACCGATTTCATTTTTAAGTTACCATTCGAATATGATTAAAAATGCATTATGATTGATTGACTTGAATAAGAGCAACTGTTGATTTGTATTTTTAAAAATCATTAAATTCTTGATTCAAGCTGATTCGATCCTTTACAATGTCCTGTGCATTGATCTACAAATGAATGCTTCAAAAAAATTGCTTATTAGTCTTATACGGGAAAAAGCCAAATTTATTTTATTTCTTTAATTCTTAACTATAGAAATATTTATGCCATTTTAGCGAGCCTACCTATGGCGCGACTCTTCAAAATTTAGCTACTTGCGAAATTAAAGAACGATATTTAAAAAAAAGAAGACTTGGCAACAGTTAAAGTTGGAAAAGTGCGGTGCCAGTTGCAAGTCTTCACGATGATTGAAAATGTGAAGCAATAGCAGCCAAGTTAATGCCCGAGCTGTCCAAACTTTGTCAACGTTATGATAACTGTACAATGAACTCCAATATCAACTGTGGGTCAGGGGGGTTGTGGTTGTGTTTGGGGAGTGGGTGATTGGCGGTTTCAGCGGTTTGGCCGCACACAACAAAGGCCGCGCCATGGCGGCGGCACGTACCACGAGAAACTTTGCGAAACAAGATAAGCAGATTTACTTAAAGTTTGAACAGAACTGCAGACACGTCTGCGATGGCGGGCGGCACGTCACCAGATAGCCAATTCGGCAAGTAGGCGCTTGGGCGTATGGGCGTGGCTTGCTGAAAAGTGTACTGGCCAATAAGCCAACAAGAATGGCTCCGTGTGTGCATTGCGATAGTTACAAATGCAGCTGTTTAGCGACAGCTATGCAATTTCCGTATAGGGGGTGTAGGGGTGTTACTAATGCATTAGAAAGAGAGACACAGAAAGGGATATTCAAAGCGAGAGAGAGGGAGACAGAGTTATTTAGAGAGAGAGTGCATGCAATTGACATTTCAAACGTAAGCAACACGTAAATGCAATCAACCCGCAAATCACGTAGCTTCGATATCGAAGCCTCGTCAGTCAGTCACACACACACACAAGTTTTCACAAGGGGTGTAGGGGTCACTAGGGAGGAGTAGGAAGGTAGATAAGAACACAGTCTATTTAAAGTGGATTAATCAGGGTGTTTTTGTGAGTGACGCTTGCCAGCCGTTTAGTCACTCAAAAATTGGCACGTTCTATCAGCTGGCAACATTTTGTGTACTTTTCAAGAGCTCCACTTGTAAATCAAACAAAGCCACAACATTGTATAATAATACATTCAACGTAATGCAACACCTATTTTTGTGACATGATTGAACAAATAATATCTATAGAAATTGGCATAGCAACAAATTGATATTTTCTCTTTCCTTGTCGTTCTTTTAATGGAAGAAAGGTATTTGTTTTCAGATGTGAAAACTTAATGAGGATCAAATCTATTTTATTATCCAACAAATTCAGAATTAACGCTCTTAAGTTTTAAATCGTTTTCAGAGTCTTTAGCTTATTCAGAATAAAATAAAAATAAAGAGCCCTATTTGGAGCATAATGAATTTAAGAGTCTTTAGGTAAATTAACTTATTATTCCTTATTGGTATTAATTATCCTCTTGGAATAAAATAAAAATAAATAACCCTAAAATATCATACAGATTCATGACTAATTTGTAAAATTCATTTCGATACAACAAGAAAGATAAAAAGCTCAGAAATTCATATTAAAAAATTCAGCTATTTAAAAAATTCAAAGATTTTACTATTGCTCAGTAGACCAACTTTTATTTGGCAGACTGTACTAAATTATTAGAAAGTAAGGGACTCAGGGGGTAACGGGGATGGCGATCGGACTGTGGTTCGTCGCCACAGTCAACCGGAGCAAATCAAAATAATTGCGAAAATGAAGACAACCAAAATCCAAGGAGCTTGCTTATCGGCACGCCTGTTTTGCGATTTTAATAACATTCTGAGAGATATTGCGCCGTTAAGGATGGCCGCAGGAAGTCCATGTCAATGTTTAGATTGCAAAGACATCAAACAGCCAAGCGGCAAGTTATCGGCATGCGACACAGGGCCAAGAAAAGATAATAAACGACATTTGGCAATTGTCTGTTTGGTCTTGATCTGTGTTTTCTGGCTCGATAGCATAAAAGTCAAATAATAAAACATTTTAACTCGACATTTGATGGTTGTTTTTATTTCGACGGCATTGCGACGGCCAAATAAAAACAAAAAGCGACACGAGGCCAAGGTGAGGTACCCCCCATGCCGAGGATGCGATGAGGATTCGGGTGCAAACACCTTCGCGCGCTTTAATTTTTATGATTGCCAGTTTATGCCATCGACAAAGGGCATATAAATATCGTAAACATAACCAGAGAGAAAGAAAGAGGAGAGCTGTGTCAAATTTATGCAATTAGAAATTAATGTTATACAATTTGAGGTGGCAGCATTGTCAGGACACGCGTTCGTCCTGTCATAAAAACTGAGAGACGCAACGGTCTTTGCATTCACTGACTCATGTGGCAACTGCAGTTTTATGATATAATTTGAATCTTTATGCCTAGAACATGGGATGCATAATTTGGATTGCGTGACTATGGAGCAGCATAAATAACGAGAAATTGAAGCACTTTGACAATTGTTTATATAATGGCAACAATGATTCCAAGTATGCAGCAAGAAATTTGTATGCCAACATTATAAAAATAATAATTTTGTTATTAATCATTTAAGCCACCAAGCTGAGGCTGTGTGCACATTGATAAGCTGATAAGCCATCGACTGCCACTTGAGCAGATGACAAAACAAAACGTGAGAAACTCGCAGCTGGACCAAGTTCTGAGTCAGGAGTCCAGAGTCCAGCTCATGTCGCCTCTGGGCTAAGCTAAAGATACAAAGTCATTACAGCGTGGCCCATTCATAATTAAAATATTTACAAGATACAAAATACAAAAAAGTTAATTCAAACAGTAGCGGTTGGGGGCGGACGAGGGGAGAATCAAGTGCAGCAAGCGTAAGAATAATTTTATTAATTGGGAAATTGAATTATTTTATGGGCGAACTAAAAACGCCCCAAATACAAAATACTCTGAAAGATATTAATAGAGATATTAAATGAGAAAATATATTGTATTAAATAGGTGAGCTTCGATAAAATGAAGAATTATGCAATTAAATTTAAAAACTATTTTAAACATTTTTGACTATTTTAATTGTTAAATATAAATTACAAATATATAATAAAGTAATTAAACTAATTATTAATAACACACTCAAAAATAAATATCTTAGAAATTGAAATCTGAATATGATATTATTTACTAATAATAAAAATTACAAGAGAACTAAGTAACAAAATTAGTTTAAGAATTTTTAAGTAACATCCTGAAAACAAGATATATTTTTATACCAAAAATAAAAAGAATTAAGAAAATCAGTTTTAGAAAAGTCTATATATATTACCTATATTCTTAACATACAAAATATGTATATACTATAAACTGATAAATTTTGATCAAAGGAGATTATAGTAAAGAATGGAAAGCTGCTCAAAAATCAACCCCCTAAATTAGGCAATTTTATTACATTATCATTATTTACCTTATTGACGGACAATGCAGTCTGAAAGCGGGAAAACTGAAAGAAATAGAAAAACCAACAGACCTGGTCCGTAATCTTTGAGTCTACCCGTTCCACGCTGGCTAATTACAAATTCAGGCGAAATGCGCATTAAAAAAATAAGAAAACAATTTGAACCTGCTGCGCGAGGGTTGGCTTTAGTTTTTTGAAATTGAAACAAATCTAATAAATGGACCAAAAATGTGCGTACATCAAGGCGCGGCAGGAGCAGGGGCAGGATAGCAAAGTGAATTTGTAGCTGCACAAATCGAACTCTCACTTTTACTTAACTTTATCTTGGGCCACTTACCAAGCAGCACACGTAATGAGATGCTAGCAAAGAGGAAAAGCTAAAAACAGACCCGCATCCGAGTCCATGGATGGCTGGGTAAGTGGACTTTACGACGGGCAGCCCTTTGCTGTGGGCTTTAGTGACGTTTTTGCCCAAAAATTTGCATAATTTTTTCAACAGTTTTCATTATTTGAATGTCTGCATTTTAAGTACGTTCTTTTCGTAGCATATTTTTGGGCCTCAGCGAACCGTGGCCCATTGCAATTAAACGTGTAATTACTCGACTACTTAAAAATGCGAGCACTGTCCGGGCACGGATGGGCGGACGGAGGGTGACGCAACTCCCATTTCCATTTACCGGCGTCTCTTGCATTGTTTTTTTTTTCTTTTTTAATTTTTTGTGCTGTTGTTTGTCCTTCGTTTACGGAAGTTTTAACTTGTTTTCATTTGATTTTCCCATTTATTATGGTCTGAGTTATTAGCGCGCTCTCATTACATGCATATAAGTGAGGGGGAGAGTCCCCTTCTGATGACTTGTTGTGACATCCTCAAGTGGAGCATAAAACTGTGGAAAATTGGTAATTGGTGGCTTCGGGCACTTGTTTTTGTGTGCGAAAATGAAAGCATTTTTGGTGCATACAAAAACATGTAGACAATTTAATGAAATTCCTTACCACACAGGTCGCATTTGTTTTTTGTATAATTGCAGCAGACAACTTTTTACACAACACAAAAATATTGTTTTCACTCATTTGACAATTTATTCTTTTAATCTACAAAAGAAGAATCAACATAAGCACATAAAGAATATTTTAGCCTTAAAACTTGGGACATGTACTGGTCTCTGGATATGTCCACTATAAATTCAATATTCCACTATAAAATCGAATAATTGGTAACAAAGTATTTCGCAATCAGTTGCTCCCAACTGTAAGTCTAATTTTAAATATATATATATATATATTTGTTTGAATCTATAATTCTTATGTGATCAAATTTAGTTGCATTGGGCATGTAACATTCATTACACAACTTCAAGGCACTCTTTTGGCCTTTTTTAATGCATAGAGGGTATACAAATAATAACGATTTTATGGCTATCATAAAATTCTCATCAAAAGCGAACTCGACACTAATCTGTCCAAATAGTCGATAACGGAATCCTCTTCCAGTTACTATTTGTATCCGCACAAAACTCGTTACAACTCGTTACACTGCAGCAGCGAAAACAAACAGTAAATATAAAAAAAAAATCGAAATGGACAGGGCTGCACTTAAGGATGTTCAAGGATACTCGCGCATTGGTAAACAAAAAGTCGGAGCGGAGAACAACAGCAGCCACAACAAGGAGACAAAGCGAACGGAAAACTACAAAAGCAACGATATAATAAAAATTATTTCCTTGAAGCGACGGCAGGAAAAGTGAATTTGGTAAAAGCGCGCTACAGAAACTCTATTAGCGAGCTAGACAAAGGAGCAGCTGCCTCCTTGCCATGTCCCTTCCTCATCAGCCTGCCTGAATAGTTTTATGATTTTTATTGCATGTGACAACAGGATACAGGCGTGGAGCCTGGGAAATAGGTGGGGTGGAGAGCAGGATATGGCCATCAGTTGAGCTGGCTGAGACTAAAAGTTATTTCAGTTGATTTTTATAAGCAGTTTTTGTATCTTTCGGCAATTTGCCTTATTTGGCGATAGCTTAATGGACGACGCGACGCAAATTAAAAGCGATGTTTAATGTGGCAAGTGCAAGTGGCATGCAGAATGGGAGACATGCAATTAAGCCAGCACAATTGAAGTGTTTTTGCCTTATCAGCGCAAATGTCCAACACAAAAAAGAAAGACATTTAAACATTTCCTCATGCAAAGGACTTGAGGAGCTTTAAGCGCTCAACAGGGCAGAAAATGGCGACGGATATTGCCACAGGATTAGATGCGCTGATGTCTTGTAATTGGCTTTAAAGTTGCGTGACTCGTGTCAAAGTTTTTAAGGACATGTCATGTGTGTGCTTTTGGTTTGTGTGCATGTGTTTGTGCTACATGGTGGCATGTGGCAGGCGACACGCTAAGCTTTGCGCAGAGTGTTTGCTATTTTATCATGGCTTTCAGTTTTGTTGCCATACCCCTAGTCAGCTATGTGTATGTGTGTGTGTGTGTGTGTGTGTGTGTGTGTTTACTGCAAGTGAAAGACCAGTAAATCTTTTGGGTAAACAGCGTGCAGTGCGTCGCCGTCTGTCGGCATCATAAATCATATGCAGCCAAGTATCTGCTTACATTCGCAGATAGTTACTCATGTATCTATAAGATACACTTCGTGTATCTAAGTCAGTAAGCACAGCAAATTCGAACATTTTTACGCTCTTCACATGTGAATTGTTTTGCGAGCAGTCAACCAACTGGCATTTTCTACAGTAATTACACCTCGAATCGCTGTGCGACTCAAGAAAGGACTTGCAACAATTTATCTTTTGTATAAAATAATAAAAGCAGAAACGATAGGATAAGAATAGGATAATATCTATATTTATGTATATATTTCTAGATTCATCTCGATTCTTCTTCTGTGAATGAATTTATTATAAATATGCAAGTGAAAGACTTATTTCAATTTTAAAATTTTTAGATTTGATTATTGATACGTTTTTTGTTAGTTTTATTAAATGAGATCAAAATTCTTCAATAAATTCTTTCATTAATAATTTACAGCACAAATCACAAAATAGTTTTTAATAATTCATTTTACAAAGTTTTCCAATAGTAACATTTTTTTATTAGTTTAATTTTGAGAATATTTAAATAATTGATGCTTTAAATATATCAATTAGTATTTTTTGGTATATTAAAAAATTATTTTTCACGAAATACGATGTTGCGAAAGATTTTCGATTTGTTTAGCGCTTCAATTAAGTCCTTCTAAATGGAACTTCATAATAGGAATACAAGTTTAGTTTTTGAAAGGCAGTGCGCCCTTAATTTGATAAACCCTTTAGGAAAAGCAATCTCAGCAAACATGACTGGCGGGCAAAACTATCAGGAGTGGAGCGAAGACTAGACGAATAAGCGTCGCGCCCAGGAGACAAGCTGCCAATTAACAGTTACATGTTTGTACAAAATAATTGGGTTGCGTGACACGTGGAGAAGAGACAGGAACAGGAGCAGCAGGACCAGCACCAGGAAGAGGACCAGCACAAGAAACAGAAATGGGCTGCGCTAAATAATAAACAAATAGCGCAGCTCTATTTAAAACAAACAAACCCAAAGCCGCAGTATATAATTATGGCGGTATATAGTTATGGCTGATAGTGCGTCATCATCATAAACATCATCATCCAAATCATCGTTATCAAAGTGCGCTGCAGGATTGGAGGGCGTTGCTAAAGTTATTAACGCGTCGTGTGGCGTCAATCAAATAGCGCCCTGGGCGCGATTTACATGTGAGCAAAACAAAAGACCAAGGGACCAGCACACAGCAACCCCCATCCAGCAATCCCAGCCCCAATTCCTTATTATTATTTTTTGGGCTAAAAACAACGGAAAACGTGTGCCATCAAAATCAAACAGACGGCCAAAGGATTACACAATTTCTAAGGCTGCTTTCGAAATTTATGTTAATTTAATTGCTACACATTAAAATAGTTTCACGTCACCGATGAAGTCCTGCAAGGAGCAGCCAAAGGGTTGGCAACCACCTCAAAACACTTGGAGACGACAGCCGACGATTGATGTGAACGTTTGCGTTGACTGGTTGTTTTTGGTCGATGATGTTGCATGTTGCATGATGTGTGGGTAACCCATGATTGTTTGCCTTTTGCGGCTCTTTGATTGCCTTTGACAAATTTGAGGCGCTGTCTCTGCATCTTTAATTAAGTTTCGCTTAGGTGGTTGCCGTTGCCGTTGCCGTTTACGTTTACGTTTACGTATTCGTATCCGTATCCGTATCCATATTCGTTGCCGTATCCATGCGTATGTTTGCTCATCTTAAATGTATTAACATATTTATCGATAGTTTCAAATTTCATATGCCCAAACATCAAAGACAGACATTTCAGTCATTAACATGCAATTTAAATTGGAATTACAACCCAAGAGCGATGATGCTGTTTTCTTAGCATCTGAGCAAGCAATTTTATTAATAACTCATTTACCTGAAGTGCTTTAATCCTTTCAAATTTTAATGATTACATGTGCCATATATTGACATTAATTTACATCTTAAGTGTAATGTAAAATGGGGTATAATGCTGTAGTCCACAGAATTTAAGTAGGAATTTGCCCTGAACTCAATTGTTGCCCTAAGAAAAAGGTTCTGAAAAATAATTTTATAATTTTAACCAATGATATAAATTTATTTTGCTTAACAAAAGCTGTGTTTTTTATTCTATTTTAAAAGAACTTTCTCAGTTGTACAATAACACATCTGGGTATGTAGTTTACTTATCGGAAAGCTATAAAGTGTTTTTAATAATAAGTATATAATATTAATATGGTTAAATATTAACGAATTCATAAGTTAAATATTTTTACTCATTCCCTAATTCGATGCTCAGTAAAGTGAGTAAAATATATTCCTTAAGCAGAAAAACTTACATGCATCGTTTTCATCTCCAACTCTCTGAAATTTTATAAGTTTTGCCGCTTTGGTAAATGCGCAGTTTGTATTTATGGCTGAATCATGATGACAAATGTCACATGTGGCAAACACTTGAAATAGACACTATTCCCCCATGTCACTCGGCAACTCTACAAACCACCCTGGATTCATTCAAACAAATTCAGCAACTTGTGGAAAACATTTTGCAAATATTTTGTCAAACTGGAAAAATAGGAAATATTTATGGCTTGCTCAGCACATTACACACCTAATTTCTATATTAGTTTTGTTATTGGACAATGGACACGGAGCCGAATCTGGCCGACGTCCAGATAGGTGGGGGTTGTATATATTTTTTGTATATTTGTACAACTTGATTGGAATTTCGTCACGCCTTTTAGCCAAACCATTTGTTTGGTCATTTATCACTTCGAGCCGTGGCAAAAGCGTTGCCTCAATATTTTCATATGGCAAACTGCGTCCTTATTTCTACTTATGGTCGCCTCATTAGACGAGCTCTTTGTTTGCGAAGGGTTTAAGGCTAACAAATGATTGCAATTTGCGTTGCAGCCAACAAAAGTTCAGCTTTATTAGTATTAGTAGGGAGAGAGAGAGAAAGAGTCAATGGAATGGGTCAGATATTGATCACAGTTGCACATTATTCAATCGAGTGTAAGTAATAGTTATAAATATGACAGTATATACAATGCTGGCCATTGATCTATGGCACATTTATCAAGCCACATTGTGTGCGCGACTATTTACAGCCTTATCAAAGTTTTTTTCATTAAAAAATCATAAGTTTGATTTACGTGCCAGGCATCTGTTGGAATATATATTCCGGGTGAGAAATGCCTAAAATATTCCTAGCATGCGCCTAAAAGCAGACAGACCAATTCTAATACCAATAAATCGCATGTTAAAAAGGCGCTGAGCATTAGCACCTCATTAGAAAAACACGGCGGAAACGTGTCTTAATGGCCAAAAAAAAAACATGTACAGCTTAAAGGAAAAAAAACTCTGCTGGACACGCTGCAAATTGTAAGCAATTTTGTGGGGTAATTTTATTGCTTTGAAATTGTATATTTTTGGACGCAGTGTTAAGTTCCAAACGCCGTTGCTAATCCCTACAAAAAACCATTGAGAATGTGGCAATCAGTCGTAACTGATGGCAAAATACTCTAATCCAAATTTAATATAGATGATGAGGATAATGTTACCAATTTTTAAAATTCCTTTCTCGTTCGTTTGTCGTTATCTTATCTGTAAATTTATTTTTTTTAGATTTTTCGTGTTTGGCTTGAAGTAAGAATTATTACATTTGCACCGAAGGACTTTGCACAAAACTAATATGCCCTTTTTATTTCCGTATCAGAGTATCAAAAAAAATAATGGTCCACATTTAAAAGTCAGCGTGTGGCGAATGCGGGCTCGGAATGGGTCTGGAGTCTGGGCAAGGACTTTCAGGGGTTAGCGTCGTTTGGTCGACAAGTTTATGTTTTTGAAATGTTCGCTAGCCGATTTGATTTGCATTTGAAGTGGCAGCCAACGGTACTTGGCAGCAACTGTCAAATTGCGCTTGATTTATGTGTAAGACCCCGGAACCACGAGTCCAATTTCAGGTACAGGACCTCAGTATAACTCTCTTCTCCTCTCCTCCACTCTTTCTCATCACTGTGCATAAGCCGTATAATTTATGCCAATTTAATTGAATGCGCCGCATATGAACAGCCTGACTGCGCTTCCCCCGTGGTTTTTGACTGCCACCGTCTCCCAGGAGAGCAAACTAAAGACAATTGAAAATGAATATATATATGTATCTATATAAATATGTATCTGAATTGCAAATGAATATATTCACAAAAGTTAAATTGAATTTGTTGCTCATTAAAATGTGCGCCACTTTTGGTTTTTGGTTGCAAATCAATTGCTGAAGGCAACCTGGAAAACCACTTAGATGCACACACACGCCACGCCCACTCCAACGCCCACATTGGCATACATAACTGCTTTGTATCAGCCGCCATTTTGGTTAGCCACCATCGACGTTGACAACGCCTCATGGCCATAATTAAGGTTATAACTTCTGGAAATTATGTGTGGAACCCCGTTCGAAAACCACATATATGAATAAATATTCTGTTACACGTGCTCATTTATAGTCCAACAGATGCCGTACACTCAGAAAAAAAACACTACAAATTGTATATTTTTTTGGCAGATTGTATTACTTCTTTTTCATAAACTATTTGTGCCTTATATAATAAGCCTAAGCTTGTTGGACTTGGCATGAAAAAGTCAAAAAAGAATATTATCTTCAAAAAAAACTTTGAAACATTTAATTCAGACTAATATCGAGAAAAATTGCGTGAAATTTAGATATTAATATTGTTAAAACTATATGCGGCAAGGAGTTTTTACTGTGAAAAAATCGCATACAGCAAAATGTAAAAATGTATATTTTAAATATTGATAAAAAAATTATTTTTATAGTTGACAATAAAGAGAAAATGTTTATCATATTTTTTGAATACATTTAAGAACATTAAGAGTTTATTTTTTTAAAGTGTAGCTTCAGCTTAAATGTGGAGCAAGCTCCACCTTATTTTAATGGCTTTATGGCATTTATTAAATTGTGTTATCATCTGCTTTTGCGCAGGCGATCATTGCGTCATAAGCCAACTCAACCCTACCACATACCCCGCCTCCTCCTCCTCCTCCTCAGCTGCAACTCCACCCCCAACTTTAGCTGAACATGAATTTTAATTATTTGAACGACTCTGCGTTGATATTTGAATATTGTGCGGAGAGCAGTTAATTTCATTAATAAATATTTATGGTTGCCGTTAAGCCTATCTCATTCAGTTGGAAAGGGCGTGGCAGTGTAATTTATAGCGCTCCAAAATCCCTTAACTCCTTGACTCAATTTCAATTTCAATTCGAGTCCATCGCTCATGGTCACTTTTGAAGAGTTGAAAACCTCAGCACGGCTAAGCGAAATTACGTGCTCCGGTTGTTTTTTCTTTCTTGTAAACTGCAAACGAGGACACATACCACACACATGGAGGCGACTCGTTAGCCTGTCAATTGATTGATGACCAAATTGAGGCAACTCTCTCCGGAATGTCGCGTCAGTACCAGGACACAACAGAAAGCCCTGCAACACGCATAGAAAGGCACTTATCACACCGCTTGCCTCTGCTGTCTCCTTGCCAAGATGCCACACCAGCTTGGGTGACAACTGGCATCGCATCGAATCAGCGCTGGGACTTCCACTGCCACTCTAAAACATCCAACCAAAGCACGTATATTTTTCTTTGGAGTACAGTCAACCCACTAAAAATACCAAATAAAGAAAAATAACCCGCGAAACTTGTAGATCATCAGCCGTGCGTGGCTTCTACTTTTAAGTCCTGGCTTCTGGCTGCACGGAGATTAACTCAAATTTAGTGGCGCCACAATAAATTTCACGGCCTGGCATTAAATTTTAAGCGCCGCCACAAAACGAGTTGCAACTGACTTTGACTAAGCTTCTTTTGCCACACAGCCCTTTTCTAATTACACTGTGCAGCCTGGTTGGTAATGTGATTTATAATGTATCTTAAAAATCTAAAACAAACAGAGAGTTTATTAATAGTTTAAATTAGAAAAAAAAATTATTATTTGTTAAAAACTAAAAAACTTATGCTTTCTTTAAATTATTAATGTGTCCTTGATGATTTTATAACTTTAGTGTATTTGGTTCTTCTATTTAATGAGAAAGTTGCAAATAAATTTAATTCATGATGTATATTTTAAAGTTTACTTTTGGAAATTGTGTACGTTTTTAATGTATTTTTTAGGCACATTTATATTTCTATAACCCATTGCAACAAGCAACAAATTTAATTATTCTCAGAGTCACTGTTTTAGTATCTACAAATGATAAAACTTAACCAATAACTAAAACTTTCTTTTAAATTACATTTCCATTTGTTAAAATTCCTCATAAGAATTTTTCTCAGCATTTTATAAATTTTTTGCATAGTGTAACTTTTGTCAAGTTTTACTTTTCTTTTGATTTTTTTTGCGACAGTAAATTTTACCTGAGTTACCGTTGCCTTTGGGTGTTACGCCTCTGCATATGTCTGGTGTTTAATTTATGGTTAAAATAGACTCACATCTCACATAGTGCCGTGCAGAGCCTGCATCTGTATTCTTGGGTGATTAGAGCAACCAGGCAGGCAGGTTGATTGTCAGTGGAATCAGCGGCGAGTGAATTTATAGGCTTAGTGTGATAAGGTCCACATTGAACTCATTCCCACGGCTTACAGATCAACCAACCCCCGAGGCTGTCAATCTAATAAAAAATCCATTTGCCGACCCCTACTATTGTTTTTTTTTTTTTTTGAAAATGTGGCAATTTTTTACTCATATTTCAGTGTTTTTTACAACCGAAAACAAATTACAAAATACGAAACAAAGAGCATATTCTTTATGTTTTGTAATGCCGGTGGACAAAATGAAAAAAATAATACAGGAGTCCTGTGCTAGCCCCGCCCACAAAGGCGGACTACCCGTTGCTGCTGCGTATGACCATTTACCCTTATTATAGGGTGGAGCGCAACTCGCATTGGTTTCATATTTATTTTTTTTAATTTCGTACACAATTTACATAATTTATGGGCAGCAACAAAAGTCACACACAGCATATGCTCAACTTTGAATTTTCTTCTTTTTTCATTAAAAAATGTTGTTCATAATTTACGATATTTTGAACTACGCACAATTTTTTTCAGGCGCCACAGGCAAATGAGGCGCAAATTATAAGAATCTGGCATTCATTTTTTGGACTTGCTTGACTTTTGTAGCGCCTCATTAAGAGATCATTAAAATGTTGAGGGCAACAAGTTATTTTTAACATTTTAACACGTTTTTAATTTTAATGCATTTTATGGCTCTTTAACGATGTCGCTTGAAAGTTGAGCAGTTACTTTCTGACTTTCACTTGTTGACGTTGATGCCGAATCCTTAACCTTAGCTCGACCTCAACTTCGTCCTGATGCGCGTCAACATCATGTCAAGATTCATTAGTAAGGGGTGAACAGAAGAAGCGACAGCAGCACCCCTTACCGCGACTGTCTAGCGGGGCGATGAGTTTCGGTTGGGGTTGCAACATTTTGTGGTCTCTTGACGCACCCGCCACTCTCATTGTTTTTATGGTTTGCGCTAATTAGTTACGAAGTCGTAGAATTCTACAGAACGTTGAACGTTATTGTCATGTTGACGACACTCAAGAGGCGCCTCCACGGGGTGCTGACTGCAACTGACATTCGATTCGCAGTCATCATTTGTTCGAGCTGTGTGAACTGGCCGCAAATTTATCAGCAAGCACAAGCTGACCACTGACCAATGGCCAGCAAATAAATCTGCATGGCAACCAAAAGGGGTGAAGCCAATTTCGAAAACACACAAAAAGAGAAAACTCATTAAACAAAATGTGAAAGTGGCTGAAAATTCTTAGACGCATGCCACAACTAAGATGTTGGCCATAAATTTGCAATGGGGCGAGTACAAAAGTACAACTCTTCCTGGTTAATTATTATGCAGCAAGAAAGGGTTAAGACCAAGTCAAAGACTGGCAAAGGGACATTGTTTGGTAGATTAAAAATACCACGCCCCGCTGTTATAAATCAAAGTCACGGGCTTTTTGCCTGGATTTGCCCAAGGAATTTGTTAAAGTCCCAGCTAACTAAGGGAGAGAGGGGACCCCTTTCATACCCAATTCCTTTGGCTTTCCGTTTGCCTGTTTCCTGTTGCTTCTTGAATGGCATTTGAATAAAGTTTTGCCAAAAAAGCAAATAAGTGGCGCTGACATGTTAAGACTACATCAAGATTTATTGCCCAATAGGGCAAACTAAAACTCCAATTGTCAGTCGCCAATTTAAAAATTGAATTTCAAAGTAATGCCAAATGGCGCTCGTTAGTCCTTGCTAATCATCTAGGAGCACACACATGTGTCCGCCTCCATTTGCCGCATCCTGTCATCGCCCGCACAAATTTTTGACACATGCCGCAAATCCGCAGGCCAGCAAAAAAAATAGCATTGTCATCTGAGGCAAGCCTAATGTGATTATTTGTTGTTATTTTTTGTTCTTTTCTATTTTCCACTTGCCGAAAACTTTGATTAAATTGAATTTGGAAATGCTCATAACTGTCACACATGCCACGACGAGAGGACGACGAGTGTTGACAGGAGGCTTGATGAAAATCCGCCTAAAAACCACCCAAAAATGTCATGCAATTTTTCAATAAACTCATCAAAGCGTCGAGCATTTGAACCCTCGGCACAGATGTCCTGTGGCATGTCCTTATAAACGCAATTTGATTTATGGACAATGTACAAATTGAAAATTGTCCCATGGTCACTTTAATTTTTGAGTTATGCGACTTTAAACTACACACATTCCACCCCGCACGTTCCACGTGCTCCGGAAGTGAATTATGTTGGGTGGGTTTCTTTTGGTTTTGCTCTTCTTTGTGAGGTTATGTAATGATGGCACTAAAACAAACAAGCATTTCACTAACGGTACTATCAGCGGCAACTGTACTTTTGAACAGCGTGTGAAAAACAAAACGCCACGCGTCGCTTGTTAGTCGCCCCGTCGCTCTCTCTATCTCTCTCTCCGTTAAAAGTTAAAGTGCAAACGGTGCAATCCAATCAACCCCTGTTCAACCAATAATCTGGCCTACCTCGATTTTAGCTGTTGGCCGTTAAAGTGCCTCAATGGTTTTAGTGTCAGCTTATAATAGTTGTCACACTCGAGAGTATCTGGAGTAGCTCATGTCGGATCGGCTGGCTATCGTGTCGACGGCTGAAACGTGAAATATGCTGGACGCACTGACAGCTCGAAAATATTTCATTAGACGCATCCATTTTAATTTGCATAAATTATGATGCACACCCACCCACATAGACATTCCACACATAGGTTATGTCGCATTTTCACACTTGGTCTTTAAAGATAACCTTTTGCACAATGAGAACAATGTTGAACTTAAAGATTGTGCTCAAAATTAACACTGTTTTAGTTAGGCATACTAATTATATAATTGATATCGAAACTAAAGTCAGTCGACACAAAAAATTCAAATAACAAAAAATTAAATTAAAATAATATTTAGTATTATAAATAAATTTAACAAAAGAAAATGTATAAGACTTCCTATATCAATAAAAGACTCTAGATAAAAATATATTTCAATCCAATGAATATTTAATATAACTGGACAAATTAAATATTGAATGTTAACATTGATTCAGAAATGAAACAGAGATTTTGTTAACCAAACTGTATTATCATATTGAACAAACTAAACTCAGCAAGCCTTCTATATATTAAACACCTAAATTTAATCCTGTTCGACCACTCTCAACTATAGCATTCTAAATTGTTCAAAAATCAAATTATTTTCAAACTGAAGTATTTTTCTAAATTATCAAATTTATTGATATTTCGAACTACTTCACTCATTAAAATAAAAAATCTATAATTGAATAACTTTAATAATTATAATCTGAGTAACCGTTTTGATAGTTTTCCCCGTTTTGTTGACCCAAACATGTTGAGCAAAGACTGGACTTGCGGCATCCCAAAAGTTGAATTAGTTTGACAATTATTGAAAATACTTGCACTGCTGGCAAATTATTTTTTAATTAAGAAATACAAAAATATGTGCCAGGAATCAGCCCATATCGAAATTGGCCACTTTCATGCTTGCCTGCACCTGTGGCAAACAATTAAAACTGAAAAACCCAGACAACGCTGCCACTCAAACTGACCAACTTTTATATGGCACTGTGCTTTGTGGGTGTTCGAGTGTGGAGAGGATTCGAGTGTGGGGTTTTATTTTTCATGGCTTTTCAATTTTAATTGAAATTTATGCACACATCCCACAAAAAGGGGTTGGCCAAAGTGCTGTTGCCTGTGCCTGGTCACGTGTTGGCTAAAAACAAGAAAAAAACGAGTGTTGCAAATTGTTCAAAATTTTGAAATTTATATGCATATTATTCGACTGTGTCGGTTGGTCGTCCTTCGCGACGGGGACACGGCACTGTCCACTAATGATTTACATTGCGCACTTTCGTTATTTATGAGCGACTCACTCCAAAATCCCCATGCAGCGAAGAGTGCACTGGAAAACATTTTGTTATTTTGTGGCAACGCCATTTTATTGTAATTCGGTGTGTTCATGTGTAAAATTTGAAATTGTTGTAAATAATTACCCAAATGGGCTGATTCCCGCTCCGCCCCGCTCCGTCCCACTCCAACCCAACTCTAGTCCTGGGGAACAGTTGCTACTAGCAGTTAATTTGTGAGACGACATCGTTGCCATTTGTAATTAAGCTTAAACCGTTCATATTTTAGCCAGATAAGAGGCAATACCAATCTCCCACCAAAAGTGCGCCAACGATTTATGTGAAAGCCAAAGTAAAAGTTGAGCTCAGCCAAAAATTGTTGGGAAAACAATTCACGGTTCGGCGAAATCGAAAATCCTCTGCTTTGGGTGTTAATTTGGGGGAGGCCAGATTTTTTTTGTTATTTTTGTTATCTGCACGTTGAAAATGAAAACTCGCTTTTTGTTGTTTGCTTTTGTCTGTAATTGCAGGAATTTAATTAGCCCGCCAAGTCGTTAACAAGATTCAAGATTCCAGTAAGTTATGCACAAGATTCAAAAGATTGGAATGAGTTTAATGAACACCTCTCCAAAAGCTACGTTGGGAATGAAAAGATAAAGATACATTTTTTAATTTGTCATGCTTGAAATATGTATATAGACAAATATATACATAAGTCAATTAAACAAAACAGCTCTTAACATACCTTCTTTTTTTTGATAATTTATGTTGAAAAATACCTCTAAAAAAACATTTATAAATATATAATATTTAAAAGATGTATACATATGTTTCAGTATGTACAACGCTAATTTATATAGTTGTTAAAACAAATTATTATAACAAACTTAAGTTTAACCAATCTGGATTTCTGCAAATATAAAGAAAAAAATTATAAACAAAATAAGAATTTTTCGGCATTTTTTATTAATAATAGCTTACTTATTTCATTCTTTACGGTTAACGTAATTGTAGGCAATTTAAATTTTGACTTCGGCTTATAATGTTTCGGTTTGCGTTTTGGTGCTGCTAAAACATCGGCACAACATAGTACAAAAGCAATAAACAATAGCCATTTGAAGAATTTCATTTAAATTTGCTGTACGTATTTTAGCTTGAGAAGACCTTAAAGCGTCTGAGATGACTGAATCATTTAATAATTAAATAGCATCTTAAATACACAAGCAACAATTATTATTGATAACCTCGTCGAGCATCTTTTTAAGCTGCGAATTTGAGATTAGCTGAAATGTAAGTTCCCCCGAGAAAAAAATGAACTATGTGTATTCAAAAAAAAAATGTGTTTTAACCCATTGAACACATTAAACACTCAAGGGTTGATTGCAATGCAACTGATTAAATTATAAATAAATTGAATTACAATCGAGCTAAGCATTAAATAAAAGTTATATTCACTAAATTTAGACCCTTGTGAGCTAAATAACCATATCTATGCATAATTAAATATGAAATATATGGACGAAGAAAATAGCAAACCGATATTATTGAAGATTATTGTGTGTAGTGGACAGATTCAGCGGAAATAGTAATTGAGCTATTATTCCTGTGTCCAAAGATTATCTTGAGATATTCTGTTTCTATATAAATTTAATATTTCAATTTGTTTAATAATATTCGGATATAAATATATTAAAATGTGTATTATTTCGTTAGTTGCTAAAACTTAATAAAACAACGAATTTTAGTTTATTCGACGATAACATCGCAAAAATAAAGAAAACAAAAAGTTATTACAAATTAGAAATTTTTTGATAATTAAATTTAATTAAAATGAAATAAACTTTCTCATTTCTTTCCGTATTAAATTTTGACTGAAAGTGTTACAGTTATTGGGCAGACCGAATTATTTTAAATGGAACGAGACCTCGCCGAGCATATTTATTTTATTGCAAATTTTTGATTATATAAAGTGTAAGTTCCCCTAAATAAGTAAACTTACATGTGTAATTTGTGAAAAGAAAAATATCCATTGTGTTACCCATTGAGCATCCATGGGCCGATTATCGACCCAACTAATATAAACATGCATAAATTGCATCATGAGCAAACCAACCAACAGACACAAGTTAAATTCATTGAATCGCGACCCTTGTGCGTTAAATAACCATAACTATTCATTATCGACGTATAAATTGCGTCAAAGCCCCTCAGCCCAAAGTGCTCATAACTTCAGATTTTTATTATTAAATAAACAGAAACAAAACAAACGCTGGCAAAATGTCAGACAGAGAGGGTTAGCTGGGTGGCGGTAGATGGAGGCACATATGCATGACATCCTTTTGACCCACAAAATTGAAAATATGAAATGCATGTGGCAGAACCCTTTTTTTATTGGTTATTTTCGTGCTACGTCGGACATACTACATCCTGCATCCTGCGTAATTCAATATTTAACTATATAAGATTTATGGCCACAGGGTCTAGCGACTACATTCGCATCTTCTGCAGCAGGACGTCGACGCCGTCGTTTTATTTGTAGAAAGTATAATTTTTGATTTAGTGCGATTTTTTGTCAACGCATTACGCGACTCGGAGGGGGTTCGTTGCTTGGCAAAGGGTTAATAGAATAGTTTTGCAATATTCCATAAGTGAAAATTCGTTTGTTTGCATTACCCAATGGCGGATATGAGACCACATGCTGATTGTTATTGTACCGGTTCTTCGATCCTTCTTTGCCACGCGGCTGTTTTCGCTTCAACAAGAACAACAACTATTATTGCCCTGTCAATGTACGTGGAGTGTCGCCTCACAAAACGGTTATTTGATTTTTCACGGATTTATCAATATTGTTCGATTTTGGAGTTGGGTTCATTGGCAATCATTTGGAAATTCTAAGTTTTGTTTTTGCTTAAGAGTTAAGAATTTAATTTAAAGACTGATATATTTAATGATTTTTATATTTTGTTATAAGTGTAAAAAAAAAATTAAACCAAATTAGATTTTTGCACAAATTTGAAGCATAATTTTCAGTACATAACAACTCAGACTAATAATAGAAACAAACTAAAAGTACACAAACCATGTTGTGGTCAAATCAAATAAAAAATAATTGAAAATGGCTTAAAAATTACTACTTTCATATACTCACTTTAAACCTAATTAAAATTCCATATATTTAAATCATTAACACAAATCAAATCAATAAATCAAACAAACGTTTTTAGAAAAAAATTATTCATAACATTTAATTAAGCAAAAATTACAATGTTTAATATTAATTATGAAATTAAAAAAAAAACGTACATTTCATGATTTTCAAACAATATAAAATTGGAATTCTGCAGACATTTGTCTAATCATTACTATACACAACAAATCAAATCAACCAAACTAAGAAGTTATTTTTAATAAAATGCGATAAGGCATAATTTACTAACAACGTTTCATTGTAAATAATACATTATATAAATAATATTTTCTCATAGAAAATCAATTTCATAAGGTAAGAACTAAACGTTCATAAAAAATAAAAAAATGTCATGTGCTTATATTGTACAGCTTTTCAAACGCCAACGAACACGGTAAACGTGAAACTTCAAAACCAAACCAAGCAGCGGTATTTTACTTTTTTGCACACAGAAGCGGACACGTTGCGTATAAAATTTATTTTTATTATTATGCAAAATACATTAGTTGAAAGTCAAAAAATTCAGTAGATGCGTGGGTGGTAACATATTGCTTTGTTTGTACACACAGGTCTAAGTTCGAACCACACCTGCCCTAAAATACGCGCGGGAATTAGTTGAGACGACTCCTTATCACTGGGGTTGCCAGCGACAGGAAGTCATCGATAAGGCGTTCAAAATGGCGAAAAAGCAATTTGCGGCGTTACAAAATTTGCATATGGGCATAGGTAGATAGATACTTGGGCATATGCTGGTTGTGGCGTGAAGAAGAGCATAATCAAAGGGTTGCGCATGGCCGGATGTGAAGGGCGTAACAATTTATTACAGGTTGCATTAAATTTAATTTGAAGCGTGCGCGGAAACTTCAAATATGTGGGTATTTGTTCAAAAATGTTTTGTACACATCGATTGCCTGGCAGCTCAGCTCCGATTACACTTTCTATTTCTAGTTGCGCTTTATCTCCTCAATCTGCTTGAGCAGTAGTTGCAGGCGATCCTTCATCAAAGGTTGTCCACGTTGCGTCCGTTTGCTGATGGCTTTTGTTTTTTCCAGGCGCTTCTTCTTGTACACCTTGATGCGTTCCTCTTTCTCAGTCTTGATCCTTGAGCGCTCCGCCTCCTCCTCAGCAGCCTTTTGCTGGCGAATCACTTTTCGCATTTCAGCCTTGATCGGCTTGTTATCCTGCTGCACCAATGGAAATTTAGAAATGCTGTGCAGCCTGTTGAATATTTAAACATACCGTTTTCTTTTGTTGCCTTGGCTTGTATTTTTGATTAAAATTGGGTTTTTGCTTAAAATTGGGTTTCTGCTTTTGATTGGCTTGAGCAGCCTTTTTATTTAATTGGCCCTGCGTCTTTGGCTTGTTTGGTTTCATTGTTTTATTAAAATATATAAATATGTAGTCGCACGTGCGGTTTTAGTAATCATCTGTTATTGTTGTGTGGTTTTTCACATGTGTTGATAAATTCCAGAATTGTATCGATATTTGTGCGGTATTTTGGTATTTTAAGCCAAATATAGGTTATTTTTAACAATTGACGCTCGCGTGGAAACAGCAAATCTTTCTATTTACTATTTACAATTTGTTTTCTATCGCAATGAGCTTGGCCGAAATTAAACAAAAGGAAAAGAAAGGCAAAAAGAATGTGCTGCCCAAGTTGCGCACCATCGTGGCTAATCCATACAAACAGCATAGGTAAACCAAAAGGTTAATTAAAATTTGCATGCAGTAATCTGAACAATTAACTCGATATTTACAGTCCAGTGTTACCCAAAAATGAAATGTTAGACTTTGGAAATATTTTAAAAGCAGCAATTACTGCAAGCGAGCATACGCAAAAAACATTTGCGACACTGTCGCACATACATCTTGGACTAGACAGCTCACTGCGCGCCATTAATAGAGAAAGTTTCTCTTGCGTCTTCATTTCACTGAGTCTGCGACCCTCGCATATCGTTCGCCTGATTGCAACAAGTGCTGCAATTAAAATTCCAACTGCTCCAATTTACGCACACCCTAAATTGGAGGAGTTAACTCAGGAGTTGTTTGGTATAAGGTCGCTGATACTGGTGCTGCCATTGGACCTAAGTAAAATAAGCAGCGAAATGGAAAAATGGATATTTGCTCGAAAAAAGGCACCAGTTCAACAAAAAGAGATTTTTAAAACTGCCAAGAAAAGGACACCAGTTATAGAAGATTTACAGAAAATGGAGATTCAGCATCAGGTGGCATCGCCAATGGCGGCTCCAAATGAATGGAGTGGGGATTACATATCCTGTACAAATGATAAAGTTGCTCTGCAGCTCGACCAGGTCGATGTGCAGACAGAAAATCAACTATTGGGCGCAGCGCTGAGCAATTTAGTGTTCAAGGCTCAATGCACAACTAAACCTGAAACTAAAATCATACAAAAGTCCCTGGCAACAATTGAGACAACGGTTCAGCGCATGCAAGTTGACACAGATGAGGACGAATTTCTGCCAACGGAGCTGTCGGACTATAGGCCACTCACTGTGCATCAGATTCGTCCTAATCCAGATAAGAAACTTAAAAAGAAACGCAACAAGAAAGATAAGAAACAAAGAGCGCCAGGTAAATCAAACTAAAGAATGGTTGGCAACGCGGCGATACACAAACAGCTGTTTCATTTAAGGTTATGTTTAGATTTAATTGTTATCATAATTTTAAAAGCCGCATAAAAATGCTTCGCAGGATTCGACAAATAGCAAGACTACGAAAATTCGTGCCAGCTCTGGGCTGCAATTTACTCGACACACAAACGGGAACTGCAGCCCCATTATATGCAATAACAGCGAGCATTCACAACAGCCTAGTGTTGCAGAAATACGACAAGAAATCCTCGAAAGCAACCAAAGACATCGACAGCGACGATGAGGCAGACGCTGAGTTCAAAGATGAACGCGACTCGAAAGTGGTGAAGACCAAAGTAAACTCACTGCGAGCGGATTTGCTACTGAAGTCTGGACTAGGCATGGCCAGAAAGTAAGTCACTCTCATATCGATCGAGTGTGCATCCAATTTAATATTCTGCGTCTTATTGCAGCAAAGTGGAGCTTAATTTTTATGAAAGCAAAATCCGCGTCAATGGAAAGAAGCTGCAAAAAAAGAGCGAGCAAGTGAGTTGAGTTAATAGTTTATATACTAGCAGAGAGTTTGATAATCTTATAAATAAATATGTAAAACATTGGGAGAGATCGGTTTGGCATGTGTTTTGTTTTTGATAAGACAAATCAGCTTATCGTTTTATACTCAATTACGTCAGTGTCGGCCAGATGAGATCACTCTCAGTTACAGGTACAGAACGTAATTTAAAATTATAATTTTTGTGCCATGGAGAAAATGTTATCATGAGTCACCAGCTGATCTGGAAGGTATTTTCAAACAAACAACAATTAAGATTTTTAATATGCATCTAACAAAGTGGTCTATGTTTATTTACTGAAAAAACACTCCATCACATTAATACCTTCGATCGAAAATATACATAAGCAAAAACTTAAGAAACCTCAGAATAAATCTGCAAAAGCATTTCAGCTCCGACTGACATAAAAGAAAAAAAAAAGAAGTCTTTGCTAAAGAATTTTATTTAATTGCAGCTCGAAGTTGGCGACGAGATTGATGTGATACGTGGCTTCAGTCAGACAAATCCGTCCCATTTGGTGATCGCACGTGTCGTTATACTCTCGGCCGAGGGACGGGAGGAGGGTCTCAGCGTTCACTTGCGCCGCTACAAATCGCTGCTCATTGATAACTATAGCGGCCCCCAAGCTTACAAGTCCTCGGAGGTCGTCGCACACTAGCTCAAGTGCTCTATAATGAATAAATCAAATCGCTGACACGAATAATCAACAAACAAGAAAAAAAAAAGCAAAATTGTATTTGTTTGCTTGCTTATATTTACATGCATATATGTACACATATCTACGCGTTCGTTGTTTAATGAATCCCCGCGCTCGGATTTGTTATCTCTGCGCTACCACACGCGACATTTGTCTGAATTCGGATTCATTGGGCTGCCACGCAAGCAGCCATATGCCTGGGCGAAATCATCACTGTTCGTCACAGCGCCAAGGACTCGATATCTGTCCATAGTATGCTCATTGGTCAGTTCCTCCCAGTAGTGCTTCTCCTCGTAATCAGAACACCAGAGTTGCGCGAATCCCAGGAAGAATAACTGTTCCGGCGATAGTTCCAAACCAGGCATCTGTTCATTACTCTGTAAACTTGCCGGATTGTTCTCGCTGTTCATATGCTTTTGCTTCATGTGATTCCTATAGGCATTGAGTGCCTCACGCAATCCGCCGCTGTCTGCAATGTTCTCATCCTTAGTCTGATTACCATTAACATTGCGATTGATCTCGGGTATCAAATAATTATTAAAATGATCCACATAGCATTGGGCACGATCGTTGAAAACCTCGCCCGATTTCTTGGACCACCAATAGCGGTTTGAGCCGTTACTATCGTATGTGGAGCCAATGGTATCAAATCCATGGGTTAGCTCGTGACCCACCAAATACCCGAGAGTGCCATACTTTAGCGAATTGGGCCACGCTTGATGGTATGCCGGCGGATGCAATATGCCCGCCATCACAGTTATTGAATTGTCCAGATTGTAGTAGAACGCATTCACCTGCATGCCAACCAGCAGCTCTAGCGGTTTGGTGGTATTCGCCAGCGTCTCGTAATGGAAGCCATTGTAGCGTTTCATATACGTGCTGAAGCGCATCAGGTTGATATTGTTCTGAGCATAGCTGCCATTAATAAGCGTCAAATTCCTCATTTCCCGAATCAGACTTTCTTGCAGACTTGCGTCCTTGAATTCACCAATACGCGGCACAATTGTGGATTCCTTAAGCAGCGCCTCCTTGCGTGTATCCCCGTCCAGCCAATTGGCATTCTCAAGCAGCGCTAACTGACTCTTGCGCAGCTCTACAATGACATTCGCAATGTCATCGTGGGTTTCCTCGGTAAAGTATTTCTAAATTCGTACAGAAAAGTTCTATTTAGATAATTGCTTTAGAACTTACTTATTATCTCCAAAAAAATCAAAGATAAACCTCTAAAAAATTGTTTTATACCTATAGTAAATATAACAAAATATGTAAGATATTCTAATGAAAAAAAATTCATTTGCATAACGATATTTCTAGATTATAAAGAAAACAAATGCTTAGCAAGAAAAATGCAAATGCATATCTAAATAAAAAACTAAGACAGAAAACAAGAAGCCTTATATAATTTTGTCGATGTATAAGGATGTATATATCAAGCTGATTAAGTCTAAATATACTGTAACGTATCGGAGCTGCCCTTATCTGACTGTCACAAACGTAAAGCACTACAGAGTACGAGCACTCGTATATATCAAATAGATACGCACCACAAAATAAAGCTTATCCAGGAGGTGTGGCAACGAGTACTGGACACTGAGTATGCAATGATCGCGTTGGAACTTGGTGGCCTTCAGTTTGGCGTCCATGTGATAGAGAAGTTTCATGGCCAGATAGTTGGCAACCGCAGGCTTATGTTTCTCGCACACCTCGTTTAGCCTAACGTAATAGTAATCGCAGAAGCGTTCTATCAGATTGTCCCCAAAATTCAGACCATTCCAGGCAATAGCATAGTATTGATCCCATTGATCGAAGGGACTCGATAATTTTGATGATGTCAACAAATCACATTTATCCGTATCATCATCGAATTCATCAGCAATTTTCAGGGCATCCTGCCAAAATGCAAATACGCCAGCAATAACAGCAGCTACTTGTTCGTCGTTCACACCGTAGGCCTTGAGATATTCACGCATACGGCTCTCGTTGAGCTTGTACCCTTTGGTGTCGTTTGTGATAATATTATCTGTGTGAACAATGTAATCAAAGCCTAGTTCGGGCAGTTTAAAGTACGGGTTAAATGGATATTGCGGCGTAATCTTGTCATAGATGAGTCCCTCGGCACCAAAATTTGTCAAATGGGAGCTCATGTTGAACCAACTAAAATTCGAAGCCAGCCACGCTTCACCGTCGACGGCGGGAAAGCCGCCAATCGACCTGATAAGCGCCAGATAAGCGGTGTCGTTCACTGGCAATGGATAGAGCTGAGCGTTGAGGCAAGCGTTGTAGAATTGTTGTGCAATTTTCAGCTCAGCTCCATAGCCCAGATCCGCAGCGAGCGTTGAGTTTGCCAGCAATAACTCCTCGGCGACATCGGCCAGTGTGTAGACAATGTCCATGAGATTGCTACGCTTGTGCTGTGTCTGTCGCTCCTGTTTTACATTTTTCCAGTTGCCACAAGCATACTCATAGAAATCATCGCATGGCGCCACACTTCGATTCATATAGCTTTGCATTTGTGCTGAATACGATTTCAAAAACTCAGCATTGTCGTCCGTTATCAAATTCTTCTTATCAATCTCAGGCCCTGATGTGGATGCTTCGGAATCCGGCTCTATGGTTGGCATTGTTGCACACATGACCAACAGGGTGCTCAGCACAATCCATGAAAAGTGTTTTTGAATCTCAAGCATTTTTCATTCATTACGGTGATTACACCGTATTTTATTTAAGTACGTAGTAATCAAGTGATTGACTTTAATTATTAATGATAGCAACTTGCGTACGCGTTTTGTCTTGCAACTTTCGCACAACTGCTTTATTCAGAACCTCATATAAAACTGTCGGAAACACAAATTTGCTGGCTTCAGCATTTGCGCCTTGGCGTTCTCGCTTGTGATTAACCGCAGGGGAATGCTTATATTTATTTTACTAAGAGTTGATGATAACGAATTTATTATGTCGCTAAATCCCAAAACATGACCTATTCTGAGTTTAATTGATAATGTTATGTGTTTTGCCAATTTCACAATTTACAGCGCGCCTAACCGTTTGAAAAATAATTTTCCACTTTTCAACACTTCACTGTAGGTGCTCCTTGGACTGCAAGTAATCTTTGAAATCAACAAATATTTTCTTATAGACGAAATTAGTAAATCATGAAAACCTACTGGCAATTTACTAGATTTATTGGATAACGGATGACGACTGAAAAGATATAATAATTTGAACCATCTAGATAGATTTCATAAAATATTTTAGTATATTAGTTGGTTCGCTGAAGTACAATCATTCTTATAATTTGTTTGCAACTCTAAAATATGCCAATTGTTGTCTGGCAGATTGTATATACTAATTTACAGCAAAATTAAAACAAAAATCTTTTAACGCCAGACGACTTCAGATAAAATTAAAAGTTAATTTCAAGGAAGGCAATAACTCTCTATACAAGATACGAGCAAAGCTTATTTTGTTTGCATATGCATATATTTCTTAATTGTTTTGTATATTTAAGTTTTTTACAATGAGAATACAATTATTTATTATTTTATGTAAATCATTTTTTAATTTTATTTAATTTTGTTAACAATATTACACTGATGATAAGGAAGCAAGGTTTTGACTTTATATGTTAAAATATTTTCTCTGAAATGCTTACTAAATATATGCGATCAGCATACTCTGCTCAAAAAATTCATATCAGTATGGCAACGCCATGTTGTTAGAGTAAATTGCTTGCTTGTGTTTGAAAAGTGCTTGGTGTAAAGATGTCATTTTCAAGCGTCGGAAAACATCGCGTAGTACTACAGCAATATAAAGTGAGTTTCAGTTAATTTAGTTCTTCTCTAATATCTAAGAAAAATCATTTAGTTCCAATCGCACCAAGTAGTCTGCATCTTCAAGATATTGCCGGATACAGCCATCTTCTTTGAAAGGCAACCAGAAAATGACTTCAGCTGGATGACAGCCAGTCGATGGGCGAGACTCGAGAATGGATTATGGAGACTATTTGCCGGCTTGTGCGATTTCCAAGAGGATGTGCGCCAACTGAATACCCAAATAATGATAGATCACATCCAAGTGTCGGTCAGTGCGCAAGAAGAAGTGCTGTCGGCAGCACAGAAGCTATTGCAAGATGGGAGTGCATCGTCCCAGAATGAAATAGCTTTGGGAATTGTTCTTAAATATATGTCACAAGAGGACTCACCAAACCCAATTAGCCCAAAGTCATTAAAGCGCAGGCACGTCCACAATGTTAAGAAACTCCAACTGGATAAAATAAGCGATAAGGTCAAATCGAAGCCTATTGATTCTAAAAAGAAGCCAGCTTCAGGGAACAGGTTAAGAATATTGCAAAGTTTTATGAAATGTTAGACTAACTCATTAAATATTTGGACAGTCATCCCGAAAGCATCTCTGGCTCTAAAAAGAAGGATGATAAACAATCAAACCGAAAACAATCAGAAACGACAAAGATAAGCAAACAAAATAAGCGTCGATCCATCTCACAAGATAGTCACATTGCCAAAGGCTCTTCGAACAAGGATCTTTCCGTCAAACGTTCAAAAAGTCCGTCATCATGGTAATATATAATTAACTGTTTTTAAATATGTAGTAGTTCACATTGTTGTACCAATTGCAGCATTTCCAAATGTCGTCCAGCCCGTTCCGTGATGAGGCCCGGACGTTACGATGAATTTGTTATGGGGTACTTCTAACACCAATACTTCGTCTATATAGAAATCTTAGTATGTATCTAATTTTTGGCCTACACTTTGCAGTGATAAACCAATGGGCAAGGCAAAATCAAAGAAAGCCGAAAGTAACTTCGATTCTAATTCTGGTAAACCAAAACCCAATGGAATTGAAATCAAAGGGAAATGTAAACAGTTCGATGAAGTATTTTCTTTGAGTATGAGTTCCCTCGAAAACCTCAACAACATGCTTGACAAACCTAAGCCGCGTGTAGTGGATATCCTGTAAGTAAAAAACTCAGTTAATAAGATGCTTAATTACAAAATTTTGAATTTTAGTCTGCTTAAGGATATGAACGAGGCAGCTGTCCTGGATACTTTCGAATCCTATCGTGTAGACTTTGATCGTTTATTCCAAGAGCGTGAGCACAGGTTTCAAACCATGAGCTATAAGGGAATCACTCACTGCGATATATTAGATATTCTTAGTAAACAAATTCGCAATAGCATGATTAAAAAACTAGGAGATTCATATAGCAAAACAGGCGTAAGTTGGCTATTATAAGCTTAAATTGGTTTCAACATTTACATTTCTTACTGCCAGCCACATGGAACACTAGTCATCAACGGCCTTTTGCCGCTTTGGATAATCCGTCTGTTTATGGACAGATATAAGTTTACACAGGATGACGCAGTCCGTCAAATATTGGATCAGCTCAAATACCTCACCTACCTTAAAGCCGTTAACAACGAGCCGCTCAGCTCGGATTTGAAAGAGTGATCGCCGGCCAAAATTAATTCAATTTTTTCCTTTACAATTTCTTTTATTTGGAATCTGTGTGTACTCGTAGTGTTAATATATAAATATTTATGTCGCAATTATTTAATAAAAATTCAATTTCACATTTATTTGAACAATCTGAGCTGTCGCAGGGAGCCCTCCTGTTTGGTTTTTTATAATATTGTGTAACGAAATTGAAATTGGCTTACTTAAAACTAAACAGGTGCCTAGAAAGAAGTACTGTTGATGCAACGGTAGTGTGAATGAACTCAGTCTGTCTGTCAGCCGCATGCCACAAAACAAATATTTACAGAATTCAAATATGTGTAAATGGGTATTGGTCGTTGGTCATGTGGAATGTGTGGACCTAGAGCTTAGAGCTCATCATGCTGTTGCTCTTCATCGTCCTCGTCGGCATTCACAATCTTCTCACTGCTGCCTGTCTGTGTCTCATCGATATCATCATCTTCCTCATCGAACTCGATTTCTTCGTCTTGCGAGACGCCCAGAGTTTGGCGCATCATTCGCTCGATGCTGTCGGCAAAGCCAGCAGTCTCCTGCAGCATGTAGCCGGAACGTAGTGTGGACGTACGGAACATCATAACGGCCATATCCTTGGCGGTATCGTCCGCCTCATCGGCTTCAACGCGACGCAACAGCTCTCGCATTAGTGGATGACGTGGATTAATCTCTAAAGTCTTCTTCTGGTTGAGATAATAGCTACGCTGAGGATCATCAGCCTTTTGATGGGCATTAGACATTGCCAGACGCTCCATGTTACCGGTCCAACCAAATACGCTGGCCACCAGAGCGCATGGTGAGTTGCTTAACCGTTCCGACACCTGAGCCTTGGATATCTCATCCTTGAGAGCCACCTCGCTCAACCATTTAACCAGCGGTTCGAAAGTGGCTTTCAATGCCTCAAACTTCTCTTTACTCTTCTCGGAATCGTTTAGCTTGAAACCCTCCTTGGCAACATTTTGGAATTTCTTGCCATCGAATTCTGGCAGTGCCGAGATGCAGTATTCGTCAACGGCCTCGACGAGGTAGAGCACCTCGTAGCCCTTGCTCAGCAGACGCTCAACGAAAGGCGACTTCTCGACCTCGGCACGATTGGCACCGGCAATATAGTAGATGTGCTCCTGCTTGGACTTCATGCGCTCCACGTACTCGGCCAGCGAGGTGACGCCCTTGCCATTGGATGTCTGGAAGCGCAGCAGCTTGGCCAAACGTGAGCGATTGCTGGGGTCCTCCATGACGCCCAATTTAATGCTAGCGAGGAATAGCAAAGGAGAATTAAAACACTGTTTATCAATTTATGTAGAATTGTGGTACTTACTTGGTGGAGAACTCCATCCAGAACTTCTCGTAGGCGGCCTTGTCAATCTTCTTGATCATGTCAAGTACTTTGCGCACCAGCTTCTTTTTGATCACCTTTATCAGTTTGTGCTGCTGCAGGGTTTCGCGGGACACATTCAGAGGCAGATCATCGGAGTCGACGACGCCGCGAATGAAGCTCAAATAGTTGGGCATCATATCGTTGAACTCATCCGTAATAAAGACACGACGCACATAGAGCTTAATGTTATCCGATTTGGTGCCGTAGCGATTGAAGGATTCCGATGGCTGAATCTTTGGAATGTACAATAAACTCTTGAAGGTGACCTCGCCTTCAGCAACGAAATGCGTTTGGATGAGGGGTTCGCTCGCATCCTTGGTGAGACTCTTGTAGAAAGCATTGTATTCCTCGTCAGTGACGTCGGAGGGTTTGCGTGTCCAGATCGGTTTGCTATCGTTGATTAACACCCAATCCCAGATGGTCTTGGACACCTTTTTGGTCTTGGGTTTGCCCTCGTCGGTATCCTCCTCAACCTTGACATCATCATCAGCATCCTCGACATCATCTTCGGTCTTCTTAGTCTCCGTAACGTCATCCTCAATGGGCACCTCCTCATCAACAGTCTTGCTGGACCACATCATGATTGGGAAGTTGATGAACTGTGAATACTTGCGAATTAGATCGCGCACGGTGTCCTCTTCCAAAAAGTCTTGAGCCTCATCCTTAAGGTACAAGGAGATGATCGAACCACGCTTTAGGGTATTGCCACGTGGATCTTCTGTGATGCTGAAGCTATTCGCATCCGACTCCCAGACGTACTGCTTATCATCGTTGTGCTTGGTGGTGACCACTACACGATCAGCGACCAGGAATGCCGAATAAAATCCAACACCGAACTGTCCAATCATATCATTCATATCCAGACCATCTGCTTTGCTGGGATCCTGCATTTTGGCGAGGAAATCGGCAGTACCAGATTTGGCAATTGTCCCCAAATTATTGATGAGATCCTGATGTGTCATGCCAATGCCCGAATCGAGAATATGCAGTACTTTGTTCTCCTTATCGGCCTTGATGCGTATAAGCAGCTCGGGATTGCTATCCAGCTCCTTATTATCTGTTAGCGCCAGCAGGCGAATCTTGTCAATCGCATCGGAAGCATTCGAGATGAGCTCACGCAAAAAGATCTCCTTATTGCGATACAGCGAATTAATAATCAGCTTCATCATGCGATTCACCTCCGTTTGAAATGTAAACTTTTCCGCCTGCAAAAGCCAATAACCATTGACATAAGGTCATATTTGAATGAGTTAGACACGTCAGAAATATTTTTTTGACAACAAAAATTATTTGTTTATAAAAATTATAATAAATATGTTTGTAATTGTTAAAAGTTCAATGATTTTTATAGATCAATTAATATCTGGCATATGCAAAATTACTATATCCGAATATGAAACAAATGTCTTAAATTTTAAGTTTTTTAACCAATGCTTCTCAAATGTTTTTAAATTTGTTGTCTTAATTTTTCCTAACGATTATACCCATTCTTAAGGTATTATAATTTTAAAGCTTTAAGTCTTTAATACGTTCCACTTATAATAGACGTGGTAAATTTCAATGTGTGCATTTTATTATCAATGGAGGGCGTAATCATATAGAGAAGGTGGTTTGTAGGCGAGCGTATGTGTGTATGTGTGTGTTTATGCATGTGTAAGTGTACCGACCTTTTCGCGAATTTCTTTTAGTTGAGCCACATTCAGTCCGTCCAATTGAACAGCTTCTTCTTCGCGCTTAAGCGTTTCAGCATCTGTGGAACATCAGTAGAATCAGATGCAAATGCATTCGTATTAGTGAATATAGATAGCAACGGTAAAATCTTAACGCTGACGTGTACCAAGAGCGCAGAAGAGAATATTAACTTACAGAAAAAAGGCGTCAACAAAAATATTGGGTCTGCTGCTTACCTGTTCTGGAACCTTCTTTAAAGGAGCCCAAATCCAAATCAATTGTTTCAATGCCATCTTCAACAGGACTCTTTTCAGCCGCAATTTGAGTTATGCCTACGAAAAATACAAGTTTATTAATAAAAATGAGGTTAACATGCCGGCTGTGTAAAGCGTGTCACGGCATTAAAACAAACCTGCTAAAAGCAAAATGCTCAGAAGCAAAAAATTCCTCATAATTTTTAACAAATTTTTCTTAAAGGGACTGAAAAATGCGTATTTGCCTAATGGCCACGTCACTAACAGGCTTCCACCAAGTTTATTGTCGAGTCCCGTCACAAACCGACCGACCGCTTTTCGCACACAAAAATGACGCCGTCTTAACGCATTCAGGGCATATAAATAAGATGCGCAGCGTTGCCAGAACGTTGAAATATTATTTACACCTAGTATTTTATAGTTCCAACAATGACGATCAGTATTTTCACAAGTATGAAATATGAAACAACAAATTTTTTTGTTTGATGTAAATGAGCTAAAAGTAAAATAATAAAATAATATGTTTGATCTAGTGTGCTCACGCTCAGCTCTGCGGTTGTCACTTTACAGTAGAAAATGCGTTTATATCGATAGTATCGCGAGCTGCAGAAACACTCGATAGCATTTGGGCACAAGCTGTTTTTGACATTCCTCTTCATCTGCATTTTTCTCACATTCTAACATACACATACACACACACGTGCACAGTGAACTAGAGTTTAATAGTTGGCCATTAAACTGAATTGTTTTTTTATTACAAATTATTTAACATTTGCGTGAGTTATCAAAAAAACAACAGTTGACTAATTTTTAATTTATAGTATTTATCGTTAAGTACACATTTATTAGAATGCGCCACGGCAGCAGAGCAACCCAGTGACAGCAACAACAACATCAGCAGCAGCACTTTAGCAGCAGTAGCAACAAAATCGGCAACATTTCATTATTGTTCGTCGTGCGTGGAGGTGGAGCGCCCCGTCAATTATAGTTTCGCATAGTCGTCTTATATATATATTAAATATATATATATATATATATATATCCTCATACAAGCACATCCATCAATCGGGCTGTTATACAACATATAAAATTACAAGAGTGCGAAAGGGAGTAAAGTAAACTTTACTAGACTTTACGCCGGCAATCGATGCGTAGTTGTCCTTCAACTTCAACCCACAGTGTATTTATAATTCATACAGCAACACCATAAATACGCAATTGTGTCAATATATTAGTGTTTTAGTGAGTGTGTGTGTATGTACATTTTTGTATAATTGAAAGCAGTATCATTAACGAAACGGGTGCGTGCTTGCTAGCTTATCAGCTGCTGGCAGTGCTTTAAAACTCGCAGCGAAAGTTGGATTGCGACACACAAGAGGCAAAGACATCGAAATCATTGGACACATAGAAAACCAAGCAGAAACTTCCAAACACAGACTAGGAGCAGGAGGCAACGCCATGAATATCGACGATTACGAATCGCTGCCAACAACCAGCGTCGGTGTAAACATGACGGCTGGTGCTTTAGCTGGTGTATTGGAGCATGTTGTCATGTATCCTCTGGACTCCGTAAAGGTGAGTATATGCGTCTGCATAAATATGCGTGTGGGTTCAACGAAAACATCTACATATGTAATAGAAGTAGTGCATAAACATAGCGCATTTAACCTCACAATTGCGCATATCTTTTTGTTTGTGTGCGTGTGTCTGTTTTTCGCTTTATGCTTGTATTTATCGTGATGTAATTCTTTAATCTTTTAACCATTAAACGCTGCGCGCGTTGCTAGCCCAGCAAATATGATGTTTTTTTCATTATATTTTGCACAGAAGTAGCTCAGCTAATTCAATGTTTTTTTTTACTGTAATTATGCTTATCGGAACACGTTCTAGATAAGACTAGCCAACAACCACTCCACACACTTTCCCAAAAACTCATGATGACTGGCAGGTAGCTAAAGATATATTCTAATTGCGACTTTAGACAAAAAAATATGTAATATGATACTAATGCCCATATGCCGGGGCGACTGTTTAATTTCACAATTGGCGTTTATATATATATAAATAAAATCTAGATCTAATTTGTTTTAAAATCCGGAATACAAAAATGACGCCGATCTTCACAACGAATTACACTGAATTCTGCTCTGTATTAAATACGCACATGCAGATTCAGATACTGATACAGATACCTGCATTTATGTACTTTATATATATACATATATACTATTATATATATGTACTCTTATAAGTAACTGTGTATGCGTGTACTTAATTATGGAACCCGGCATTCGTAGTCGTCACGTCGATATTTGCGCATATATTATATACACATAGTATATATATATACATATACAGTGCTGTACAATACAATATGCAAAGTATATTCGAGAATGCACTCGGCAGACCGTCAGATTCTTGCTTTAAAACAAAAAAATGTACTCGCTTACTTTGGGTACCCGAGCGTTTATTGATTTTCGCAACGACGCATCGAAATGTACAATTTTTGTCAATTGTCAATGTCATGTTGTTATTATTTTTTATTGCGATCCACATTTGATGGGCAGGTGACCAATTAAATGCCAATCTAAAGTTTGACAGGGATTCCCAAAGTCTTCCAGCAAGCAGACGAGTAATCATTTTCTGTTCCGTATATAGACTTCCATAAGTTTTAATTGTGACGCTGGCCAATCACAACAACCCCTACTACAAGTGTAGCGAGAAAAATGCCTAATTGAGCTACAATTAAGCATACAACATGTTTTATGTTTTTTCCCCCTTCCTGTGATTTAATTAATATTAGTATATTATACTGATATACTTACTTTATTGGCTATTGATTGTGCTTATCACGAGAGCACTTTGGATCTTTCAACCGGTATCACCACTATTCGCTTGTGTGGTGGCAACAATCATTGCCAATTTGTGGTTAGAAACTAGCAGATTCCATTGTGAACTGTTTCGATTGATCATTATCATCATCGACACATATTTCCAGTCGTATTGACTTGGAAATGGTTGAATTTCAACACCTTTGTTCGCCTTCGCGTTGACACTCATCTTGTGCCAATAGCGGGCGTATATATACATATATATATAATATTTAATTGATATACATACTTTGTAGAACACACTCTAACTTTCAGATATGTATATATATAGACGGCGCATTGTCGTCTGAATAATAGATAAGTACTAAATCACTTTTTATTGTCAGATTATCTTATCTATTGTTCGCGTAGTATTCGTGCCAGATGTATGTGATTGGCCACGTCTCTGTAATTTAAAACTTGAATGCTGTTTATTACATGCCAAGCCCACAATGCAATTTTTGCAAAAATATAGAGAATTTTATTTAATATATTATTATTTGAATCATCTTATGTATTATTATTTGGTCGTATTTTTTTTTTAATAATTAATCTGATTTGTTTGGGTGAGATTAGATTCTTAGTATGTGGTAACTTTTACTTAATTGATATCAGTAAATAGGTCATTAGTTTTTTTTATTTATAAAATAAAGTAAAACAACCAAGCAACTTGAGTTGTTACCAAATAAGGAAGGGATACACTTCATTGCGCATCAACTCATGTCATGTTTTCGCAGAATTATTTTAACACGGATCTGTAAATGGGTGCATCTAAAGATTAGATTGTTCCACTGAATGCAACACATTCATTTCAGAAACTAATAAATACAATACTTGTTTACCCTTTATATAATTGTAAGATAAAATCGACTAGTAGTTCTTGTGAAATTCAATTGAATCAATTTACTCATATATTTTTGGTTTGCATACACTGAGTAGAAATATGTGTGATATCGGCCACAATAATAGTAAATACTGAATAATAACCTATTTAAAAAAAGGAAAATAGATTCTACTAAGAATCACATTTAATAATTTTTAATTTAATATAATTTCTTCACAGACCCGAATGCAGAGCCTTACATCGCCCACAGCTCATTTAAATATAATGGCCACTTTTCGAAACATGATAACCCGTGAGGGACTTATGAGGTAAGTAATCGAAGTCATAGCTTTAACAGAATTTTAACTAAATAATTCTATGTCCTTCTGCTTAGACCCATTCGTGGAGCAAGCGCTGTCGTAATTGGAGCTGGACCCGCGCATTCATTGTACTTTGCGGTCTATGAAATGACAAAAGAAACACTGACGCAATTTACATCACACAATCATTTGAATTACGGTGCGTAGATCTTATCTAGCTCACATCTCAGCTACCAAAATCTATCCAAAATGTTAATCTTGATGAATTGTGTCGTTGTGCTTTAGTGTTGTCCGGCGCATTGGCCACTCTAATACATGACGCCATCTCCAATCCGACGGAGGTGCTCAAGCAGCGCATGCAAATGTACAACTCGCCATATACCTCGGTCGTGAGCTGCATGCGGGACGTTTACAGGAAGGAGGGCATGAGCGCCTTCTATCGGTCCTATTCCACGCAACTGGTCATGAACATACCATATCAGACCATTCACTTTACCACATATGAGTTTCTGCAGAATATGGTGAGCTTTCCATTAAACACCAAAACAATTATTTATTATATTTAATACACACTATTTTGTTGTCAATTCTTAAGGCTGATAATGGCAAACGAAGTTCCTTAAAAACAGCTACATTTTTTATTAAAGTAAATTTTTTAAGTAAGACAAAGTAAGTTCCTATACATTTCGAAAGCTTTTTTGTAGTTGTTCTATTTTGAGTTTATATAAACTACAAATTGAACTTGAACTAGTTGAACAACCTTTTAATGATGTGTATTTGTTTCGATTGTTTATTTGATTTAATTAATATTTTTCAGTTGAATGTGGAGCGCAAGTATAATCCAGTTGTGCATATGGTGGCCGGTGGGGCAGCTGGCGCTGCAGCAGCGGCAATCACGACGCCACTTGACGTTATGAAGACGCTGCTAAACACACAGGAATCGGGACTCACCAAGGGCATGATTGAGGCCTTCAGAAAGGTTAGTATAGCAAATGGATTAGTTAGTTAAATGATGTAAAGTAAATGGTTTTCAATTTGCAGATTTTCCGGATGGCCGGTCCAAGAGGTTTCTTCAAGGGCATGACGGCACGCGTGCTGTATTCAATGCCCGCCACTGCCATTTGCTGGTCCACGTACGAGTTCTTTAAGTTCTATTTGTGTGGTTTGAAGCCGGAAGAGTACAAATCGTCAATTACGGGCCGGTCTGGGCTGGCCAAACCTGCGCCAACAATCGACTATGTGCTGCCCAAGAGCGAAGCCAATGAGCAGATTGAGGAGACGACGCCGGAGCCGGGGCTCAAGGATGCAGCATCGTTGCATCCAACACCGCCAACGGTCAATGCGTCCGGTGCAATTAAAACGGTATGTGAGCTATCCACGCGAACTGCTGCGCCAACCATCAACATGCACACGAGACACACGGACGTGAAGAGTCCGTATGAGCGGGGCTTCTCTAGTACGTAAGACGGGCGTGGACATGAGCGGGGCCAGCGTTCAAAGGCACGTTAAAACATAAACGTAGCTTTTAGTTAAGAGCATGGGACGGAGCACTTGTTAAATATCCATTTTGGCGGCGGATGAGGAGAAGACTGCGATGGTGGATCGAACACGGCGTTTGAAACGCTTGTCGACCACCATTGCCCGTCCGTCGCCCTTCGTCTTTGCTGATTATTGTATGAATACTCTGCGCGGAGTCGGTGAGAGAGTTTTATCACTTCAGAGTCGGAGTTTAAATTGTAGTTGTTGTTGTGCACAAAACTCTCGCTCTCAGACACACTTACGCAAACAATCGGCACACAGCTGAAAACACACATAAAATATATATATATATATGTATATGTATATATAAATATTTATATATTATATACACACAGACTCTTTCAACAGGCATCTGCGAAAAAAATTATTGTTAAAAATACTGGTAAATATATTGTATCTATGTTAATTGAAAAAAATTAGAGAACCGAACCTACTTGTAAAATACTATTACCTTAAATTATGTATTACTCAGATGATTTTTTTTAAACAAATTTAAAAGTTTATCTACACATATGAATATATATTTATGTTTATGTTGTTAAATTAAATCAAAACAAAACAAAAGCGCAAAGCAAACAACAAAAAAAACCATGAAACTAATAAAATGTTTTGCAAGAAACAATTTTGATTTGTAATCAAATTACAATTAAAAAATAACAAAAAAAAACATCAATTAGTTTCGATAAACGCAAGTGTAAACTGCTTATTATATTGTACCATATTGTATGAGGCAATCCGACCTTTGACCCCTCGCTCAGGACTTTTCCCAATCGCCAACAACTGGCTCGGCAATTGATTGTGATCCTTAGTTGTTAAATTTATTTTATATATATTATGTCCATGTACCAGTTAATCAGACGCATGCTACCATCTGTTATTGATCTTTACACCCTTTAGTACTAAAATTTGTAGGCAATACCAAAGTATAAAAAAGAAAGAAAATCGACACAATCAAATGCCAGAGCTGGCAAGGGATTCGTCTAGCTTCAGCTTCAGCTCCAGCTCCAACCCCTGAGTATCGGATTATACACAACACACATAATTATGTTTATTGTTTGTTATTTTTATTTTTACATATATACAACTATGTATCAAAATTATACAGTATGTATATGCAAATATAAATATTGCACTTGATATTTGAAACTGTAAACTGTAGACCTAAATTTAACACTTAATTGTTAAACAATTCAAGCAAACAATGGAAACCCAAACGCATTAATCGGAGAAAAGAATACTTGTTTTATCCCAAATGCAAAAACAAATGCTGTTTATTTTTTTGTGTACATTTATGCATGCCACAGATTCCAGATTGTTATTATTATTTTTTTTTATTTCTAGCCAGACCAATTTCAGTTACTTATTATAATATTTGATTTTTTATACATGTGTGAAGCTAGGGCCACGACGACGCGAACGCTGCGACAAAAGTGGACGTGGCTTGTAGAGATCATCGTTGGAGTAGCGCTGTTGCTGGCAGAGCTTATGGCCAAGTCGTCTTGTGGTCCGAACGTCTGTAAATTGCACATGATCAACAAATTAATGAAAAACTAAGCAATTTATAAAATACGCAAATGAGGTTAATGGACAGCTGATGAAGATAGATATGTGGTTAGCTTACCCAGGTTAGAGCTGTAAAGAACAAGATATGGATGTGCGTGCTTATGGATTTATATGATTTGCATGTAATGCGAGCGGAAAGCATGTAGAAAGAAGATAAAGTCTCAAATATATTTAAAAGAACAACTTTAACATGAATGTGGACCAGCAATGAGCATTATTCCGATGAAAAATCAGCTATATTTTTGGTTGGCGAAAATGGAATTACCTTTTTCATGTTTCTCCAGTTCTTCGTTCTCTTTGGAATTGACGCTGATCTCGGAGGGCGTTGGCGACGTCTTGGTCCCATCTGTGCGACATGTTCGTTTCGCAGGACTGCCGGCACAGCTGCTGTTACTGCCGGCGCTAGAGCTGCTGTTGTGCTTCGACGTGGATGCCTCGCTGCTTAGGCGACGCTTGAATATGCTGCGTCGCGGGTAGCTCGTCTCCTCGCACTCGATGAACACATCGAGTAACTGGCGACGATCCTTGATATGTTGCTCAATTAGCTGCAGTCGCGCTCTGAACTCATCCGTATTGTCCTCGAAGTGGGTAAATGTTTCGCCATTTTCCGTTTCGGGCAAACTCTCCGGTGATTTCTTGCTGATTTCTGATTTAGCGGTGTCAGCAGAGATTACTAACTCCTCGGTGTCTGCGACTTTGTTGGGTTTTATTGGCGAATCCCTGACACTATCCGTCACTTCAAGCTGTTCCCTTACGACCTTCATCCCGTCGGTTGTCTTCTTACAATCAGATATCTTCTCACACTCAGCTGTTTCCTCACACTCAGCTGTCTTCTCAACTGCCCTCACAACTGGCTGCTCAATATGATCTTCCACAGGATCCACCATAGGCTCATTTGTGATCTCAGGCTGAGCAGCAGGGGGGTCTGAAGTTGTTATGATTGTTATTTCATCAACTGTTGCTGGAGATTTGGATTTGGAATCCGTTTGTGTAGATTCATTTGTATGCTCTTCCAGCTTTAACTCGCTGTCCAACACTTTTGTTTTGGTCCTTACTTCAGTTGATATTTTCAGCAATGTTCCTGCGCTGTTGATATCAACAAATCTGACACTCGATTCCTGTAGTATATCGCTAACAATGACCACACTGCTGGCAGCCATCAGCTCAGCAGTTGTCTGATTGCTACTCTGATTGTGATTGTCATTGGTTTCCGGGTGCTTGTCATTTTCTGCGGCTTTACTCTCTTTTCTTGACGCATTTGTTGTTTCTGTTGGCGGTTTGTTGGAGGAATCGGGTGACTTACCCTCATCATTGGAATCATTGCTATGTCGTTTTAGTAGCTTTGCCTTCTCTTCATAATGATCGTCCTGTGTGATTGCAGTTATTGAAGTCGATGCAGAATTGGAATTGGACTTGTTGCGATCACGTTCCCGATCACGATCACTTCTCTTCGAGGCGGAGGATGAGCTGCCGTTGCCGTTGTGGCTGCGACTGTGATGGCTATTACTTTGACTGTGACTCTCTCTGCTATCCCGTCTTCGTTCCCTGTCGCGATCCGAACGTGACGATGACGAGTTGGACTTATGTTTCTTGAGCGAAGATGATGAGTGTCGCGACGAGGAACGTTTCGAGGAGCTGGATGATTCATGAGTTTTGCGACTCGACGTAGTTGAAGTGGTGGAGCTCTTGTCGTTTCTCGAGCTGGTACTTGACCTATTCTTCGAACTGGAGGAGTGCGATGAGTTGTGGCTGGAGTGTTTCGAGCTGTGAGATTTGTCGCGTTCCCGCGACTTTCGCCGCTGTTTGTCATCCGATCGCGAATGAGAGTGATGACGCTTATCCTTTTCCTTGGAGTGTGAATGCGAGCTCTTCTTGTGTGTTCGAGAGGAGGACGAAGCGGAGGCTGGCGATGTAGTCAAGTCTGCAGTTTTACTTACTCCATCATCCTTAAGCTCATTTGGGGCAACGGGCATTGTTACTGCTACTGCGGAGTCATCTAGCACCTCTGTTTTCTCTGCGTTGAGCACTTCTGATCGGGGCTCCTGTGCTAGTGGAGGCTCAGTGCCAGCTAAGCAATCTTTGGGATTCTGTAAACCTGGCGCTGAATCCGCAAACGAGGCAAAAAAACTATCTGATGATGGCTCGCAGTTGGTTTTTGAAATTTGCCTCGGTTTCGACTCATCTCTCTCTGATGAAATGTTGTTCTCCTTATTTAATTTAGCCGTCACCTTACAAATGATGGCATCCTCAATAGACAGGGTTCGCGTGCGACCGTTCGTACTTTCCGACAAAGAATTTTTTCGCTCAGTGCCTGCATAATATACACAAAAGATATTAACTGATGTATCAACAATAGATTATTCTTTACCCTACCCTCGAATGTGATGGCATCCTGTTTGATGTCAAAATGCAGCTGGCGTCCGCTATTGTCGTCGTTGCCGTCGCTGGAGTTCTCATTGAACTTGGGCATTTGCGCCTCTTCTGATATGGTGGCGGCAATGTTGGAAGTGAGCTCCCCGCTATTGTTAGCGGACGTTGGCTGTGGCGCGTCCATTGAGGTGATGGTTAGGCGACTGTCGCTAGACACCTGTGAAAGCTGTGAGGCCTGCGAGGCGCCCGCGTCTCGCGAATCATTCGCCAGCTCCTTGATATCCTTAATGGAATCTGATGTGTTCAACGAGGCGTTGTTGGTGTCTTCCTTAAAGCAGGCGATAGGCTCAAATGGTGGCGAGGCTGCATCATCATCATCATCGAGCAAATCATCAACATCTACACCAGGCGGCAGATCATCGTCCTTGCTGTCATCTTTCAAATCCGACCTGACCGTATCACGATCAGAATCGGGACTGATCTGCTCCAGGTCAGTGGGCAGTAGGCTGGTTGTGGTCTCTACCTTGAGCAGATTGCCGCCATTCATGTGGCTCAGCGGATGACCAGAGTAGGGGGGCAGGGGAGGTGCTGGCAGCAGCGGTGGTCGAGGTGGCGGATTAGTTGGGGTCGGTGGAGGTATTATACCCAAATACTTGTATGCAATGCTCTCAATCTTTGGCTCAAATATGGTGTTCACCTTCGGATTGACTACCTGGTCGACGATGTGATCAACACCCTTGTCCAACACTTCAGAGCTTAAAAAAATGTATTAAGTTGTAATGAAAGAAGCAATTGAGTATATAGATTTATACTTACTCAAGCAAATGTTTCCGAAGTCGCTCGCGCAACTGCACCTTGTTTGTGTCTGGTGTCCAATGTTGTTTGGCCAGAAAATCATTGACAGCCGTCTCAACACGATTGCGGACATTTTGATATGCTGGCTTTGTGTCCACGTCCGCCAAACAGCAATTGAATCTAAACTCATCAAAGACGCCCTGTGACTTGACCTCTTCGATTAGAGTCTTTACAAAATTATCCATCTTTTTTGGACGGAATTAAATCGATCAACAATTTAATTTTTATTGTGGAATTTTATGTTTTTTTCTTTAAGAATGTTTTAAGTGTGACCGAAAGCAGAAATTTATAAAAATATTTCAGTTGTTTGGTGCACTAGCAACACTGGCCCTGAGAATATCGATAGCGATATGTCAGCTGCATAGAAATTTGGCGCAATTCTACTTAACAGCTGGGCTTTTAGAAATCGGTTTTTTCTATAAATTCCGATGTCAATAGCATTTTGCAGAAAATGTTAAGTTAAATGTTAAAATGTATGTGCTCGCTGCATGCAACTCTGCATAAAAATTTGGCGGAACCAAGCGCTTGGTTGGCTATTAAAAATTATCCGATCCTTAGATGCGAGCTGCACAATTAAATAATTATAATAATGAATTTAAGTGCATCAAATTCACATTTAAAAATGCAAGGAATTGCTGAGGCCACTTTGATTCAAGAGGTTATGGACAATACGACTGCAGGCAACGTCTCGCCAGAAGTGGGCATTCGGGAAACTGAATCCAACTCAATGCAACTGCATAGCTTGCCACGGAATATGCAGTTAAAGCAGCGCCTCATCAACGACATCGAATCGACAACGGATAGCAGTGAGCTCTTCACAGAAATCGAACTGCACCAGAGTACAGCAGATCCACAAAAGACGCCAGCGACAGGAAAATCGCGCAGTAAGTAGATCATTTATTTAAAGTGTTTGATTAATTAACATTAATAATGAATGTGCCACGGTAGAAAAACGCGACTTGATTAATCTCCAATCGAACTTGAGTGCAAAATACATTGGCTATGCGAATGCCAACGCGTCAACAGCAGCGTCTGAGAGCACTGAGCACCAAATGCGCACAACCCGAAGACGGATTCATTCAACAGCCTTAAACAGCAGCAGCACCGAGCTAAGCGGCAGAGATAGTGATGCCTCATCGCCAAAGACTCTGGTAGCGGGCATAATGGCGGCTCGGATTGGTGATGCCTATCTGAGTCCCATTGACAAGCTGCTGATAAAGAATGGTGCCAACTCACCCAACAGCACCGGCTTCGAGGCAGATGCCGAGGATGTGGCTGCAGTTCAGCCATCGCGCAAGACTATCAAGCGTAAACGCGGTCCCAAGCCAAAGACCAACAAAACGAAAGAGACGGCACCCATAGAAATGGAACAGTTACCAACAAATCAGCAGGAGCCCATGGCAACAAAAGGCATCCTAAATAATGTTGAGCAGGAGCAGGTCGATAACAAGATGGAATTAGATGATAAGAATGCGGCAGACAATATCGCTGCACTAGAAACTGAAGCTTTGGAGGATGTGGCTGCAGTGCAGTCATCTCGCAAGATTATCAAACGTAAAGTCAAACGAAGTCTGAAGCCAAAGATTAACAAAACGAAAGAGGTAGCAGAGACGGCACCCATGCAAACGGAACAGTTACCAACTAATCAGCAGGAGCTGCAGGTGCACTTGGATCAGTTGCCCATAGAAACAAAACTCATCCTAGATAATGTTAAGCAGGAGCAGGTCGACAACAAGATGGAATTAGATGATAAGAATGCGGCAGACAATATCGCTTGCACTGCACTGAAATCTGAAGCCATGGCTTTGGAGCAAAAAAATACAGAGAATAGAAAGGTGGAGCTGATTTTTGAGCTGCCAGAGCTGACAACAACAGAGTTGGAAGCACTGAAAACACCGCCAGATCTTGTAGAGGCGGCGAAAAATAGCGAACAATCTATAAAATCCCCGTCATCGATTAGTTTAGATAGTGCCAAAGGCTCGTCGATAATCACTGATTTGGGCTGGCCCACCTATAAAGTGGGTGACCTGTGCTGGGGCAAACTGTTCACCTACTGCTACTGGCCTTGCATGGTCTGTCCCGATGAGCTGGGGCAAATTGTAGGCGATCCTAACCGCGCGTCAATGGACAGTGTGCCGGAAGCGACGGTTTCCATTCAGGTACATGTACGCTTTTTTGCCGACAATGGTCGCCACAATTGGGTCAAATCGGAGTTTATCTTGCCATTTGACGGCCTCAAAGCCTACGAAGAGCTGCGCGTGGCTGTGCGCACCCAGCATGGTCCCCGAAGCCTCAAATACCGCCACATGGTGGCCAAACAGGCCAGACTGCATATCTGGCATCAAGCCATCAATGAGGCCAACATAATCGCCCAGATCCCATACCCAGAGAGGGTGCAAAAGTTTAACGAAATTCACGAAAACAACATGTAAGTAAAATACACCATTCCACATTTGTTTTTAAGAGCGTAGCAAGACAGTAAATTGACAACAAATTTCGATAAAAAGGTTACATTTGCGATTGCTTATGAACTATATGTATACAAATTAGGAGTCTCCAGCACAACATTAATACAGTCCCCTTTTCTTCAGGACTTTTTGGTATTTTAATCTTAGATAGTAAGATAATGTGTGGAAACTTGTTCGGAAAAAGAGAAAGTGATTGTCCAAAGAAGGGGTTTATCAGCTAGTTGACAATTGGCGCCTGCCTGTCAGAGTTAAAAATCATTGAGAAAATTGTAAATTCTCTATTAAAAAGCTATTCTTTATAATTTTATTTAACAAGCAGGTATTAATATTTAACACTATTTTTTATTTATATCAGCTCGCAGAGCAAGCAGAAGCGTAAGCAAACAAAGACGGTACGAGGGGGTGAAACCTCTGACGTGGGCAGCAGCCTCTATGATTCCACGGACAATTTGAATGGCAAGCCGCTCGCAGTGCAAATGAGGACTGCGAAACGGGAACGTTCCTCCTCGCCGTTCAGTCCGGCCTTCTCCCCCGTAAAGCAAAATCATCAGAACCGAACAAAGCGACGTAAGCTGAGTGGCAGCGTTGAACAGTCAGTGGGATATATTCCCATTTCGGAGGCAATGCACGAGAAGCCAATCTCAATGGATTTAGGCGACTGTGAAGATCCGGAGTTTGGGCAGCTGTTCGATGCCATTAAGGAATATGTGATGGTGCAGCAGAATGAGGAGAACAACGACAAAATTCTTAAGGCGGTGGTGAATAACATTTGGTATCTAAAACAGCTAAAGCTGCGTGACCTGAGTCGCAACTTGGCCGATGGCAATGACGATGGTGAGCTCTTGGGCTCAGCTCATGAGCAATCGGAACGGGGGCGGGGCATTTACAAAATTAAACGCCTTTCTAATCGCCTGAAGACAATGGTGCTGCGTCGCAGTCAAACGCCAGTTGTGATGCCATCGCAGCAATTGGCAACAAGAGCAGATGCTACCCAAAAGGAACGCACTCACGCCGAGCCGGAGAAGGTGCGGAAACCACTCGGTCGACCCATCGATGAAGTGATCGAGGATATACTGCTGCTGGATCGCAAGTCCCTGTTTCGTGGTCTCAATCGGGAGCCCATTTGCAAATACTGCCACGAGCCTAGTGGAGGAATACAGCGCTGTTCGCAACAGTGCAACACCTGGTTGCATGCCGCCTGCCTGGAGCAGCGGAAGACTGGAAGCACAAACCCAACAAGAGACCTTAAGCCAATTGCAGCAGCTATTGCAAGTAGGATTCTCGGGCCGCTTACCAGTTCGTCGCCAATTTCAGACGTAGAGCTATTGCCGAACCACATAACTGGTGATGGCGAACAAACCGAAGCGAAGAAGGAACCAATGGAAGCGATCATATGTGTTGAGTGTGCCAGTGGCAAATCGGATATTTGTTGCATCTGCCATCAAAAGGAAATGCCAGTCGCCTCGGTCCACAATGATGGGGATGCAATAATCGTTGCTGAGATTGCTCAGGAATCAACTAAAAAGCTAATAGGCTGCTGCCAACCCATGTGCAACGCCAAATTTCATGCCAGTTGCTGTAAATATTGGCCGCAGGCTAGCATCAGCAACTCATCGCCCACGTCTCGCTGTCCGATGCACGTGTGCCACACCTGCGTCTCAGTTGATCCAAGTGGAAAGTACCAGCTTCTGAACAACTCTAAGCTAACCAAGTGCGTCAAGTGTCCGGCAACATATCATCAGGATTCACGTTGCATTCCCGCCGGGTCGCAGATGATAACGCTTACCCATCTTATTTGTCCCAGGCACAACATTGCCAAGACGGATGCCAATCTGAATGTGCTTTGGTGCTACATCTGTGTGCGGGGCGGTGAGTTACTCTGCTGCGAGACCTGCCCCATAGCGGTGCACGCTCACTGCCGCAACATTCCAATCAAGCCGAACGAGAACTACATCTGTGAGGAGTGCGAGAGCGGGCGGCTACCGCTTTACGGCGAAATCGTTTGGGCCAAGTTTAACAATTTCCGATGGTGGCCGGCCATCATATTGCCGCCGACAGAGATACCAGTCAATATACTGAAGAAGCAGCATGGTCTCAACGATTTTGTGGTGCGTTTTTTTGGGACCAACGATCATGGCTGGATATCGCGTCGACGCGTATATCTCTATATTGAGGGCGACACTGGCGACGGCTACAAAAACAAATCGCAAATGTCAAAGTACTACAAAATCGGTGTAGAGGAGGCGACACGCTTCCTCAAGATCATCAAGGCGAAGCGGCTGGAGCTGGCAATTGATCGCTTAAGTGGCAACAAACTCCATCCGCCTCCCTATATCAAGATCAAAGCGAACAAAGCTGTGCCCCCCGTGCGTTTCGTTTTCAGCGAGGAGAACCGGATCATATGCGTATGCAAGCAGGATAGCGAACACCCCTGCGGCCCGGAATCTGGGTGTCTCAATCGCGTGCTCTACCACGAATGCAATCCCAAACACTGCAATGCTGGCAAAAGATGCGAGAACCAATTGTTCGAGCAGCGCAAATCGCCCCGCCTTGAAGTCGTTTATATGAACGAGCGGGGATTTGGTCTCGTCTGTCGGGAGGCGATTGCCGAGGGTGACTTTATCATTGAGTATGTGGGCGAGGTGATCAATCATGCGGAATTCCAGCGACGCATCGCACAGAAGACAAACGACAGGGATGAGAACTTTTATTTTCTAGGCGTGGAAAAGGATTTCATCATTGATGCGGGACCCAAAGGCAATTTGGCCCGTTTCATGAATCACTCGTGCGAACCGAACTGCGCCACACAAAAATGGACAGTTAACTGCACTAATCGAGTTGGACTATTCGCCATCCAGAACATTCCAGAGGTGAGTCAACTTTTAATCCGCATTATATTGACACTAATCTTACATTGCCCCATGTAGAATACGGAGCTGACGTTCAATTACTTGTGGGATGACCTGGTAAATAATGGCAAGAAGGCCTGCTTTTGTGGCGCTAAGCGCTGTTCCGGCGAAATTGGAGGCAAACTAAAGGACGAGGAAGTCAAGGTAAGACGCAGTTAGCCTATGCAATAGGATCCAATACCCATATTTACTTAGCAATATAAAAAATCCATCGCAGGAATCGAAACTGAAGCAAATGGCACGCCAAAAAGGGATTAGAATCCACGTCGCCGTTCCCAAGAAGAAAGCAAAAAGAAATCTGAATTAAAGCACAAAACTGCCGACAACGCATTGACATCAGAGGCTGCTGGCCACAGGCGTCGTAGTTAAATTAACAATATTAGTTTTTTCTGTTACATATTATTTTCGTTTTTTTAATACTTGCCCGTCACCGGATCATGGACACTTTTCTATATGCATACATATTTATTATTTTTTGTAAGTTATAAAAAAAACTATTCATTAAAAATTGATTCATTTTTTTTAAATTTCACATATACATTATATACAAGAAACTCATTAAATTTAACAATAAAATAAGACGGATTTGTTAGTTTTCCACTTCAATGCAATACAAAAATTTATTTCATTATTAAATCAGTTCATTATTTTTAGAAATTATATATATGTAAAGCGGCCTTTACAACTGCCTATACACAAATATTCTTATGAATTTTCGTATATATTTGTTCAGTTTTTGGTTTATAGTCCATTAGCCTGACTACAGTGGAATAGTAGTTAGGTCTTTGGCATAACTCGTCGAACGTACGTATGTCTAAATGAAAACTAAATATTTACGACTTACTGTTAAGATCTTAGTTAATGCACTATATAATTAAGCAGATTACTTTACTTTGTAACGTGAGAGAAAAATTATGAACAGCGTGCCAAACGAAAGAGAGAAAAAACAATATAGATAAGCTATATAAAAAAAACAAAATCTATCGCTTAAGCTGGCAGCTCATTAAACAATTTTTGGCTAAAATGTCCGGCATTGTAATTGGGCACAACGGCCTCAATCTTCTTGACAATAGTGTTTAGTGATTCGCGGGACTTTTCATACAGAGTGTTCAGGGAGATCAGACGCATGCCTCGCTGGTTGCACACCTCAATCACAGACCATTTTTCTAACAACTTCAGGCAATTGCGTACGGAGTCCGTCGAAATGCTCTCAGCTTCAATTGAAAAACAATTCTTATATTTTGGAAATTGAGAAAAAGCTTTAGAAGCGCTCACCATATGCACAGCTGCCGCGATTGACTTTCTTGGAAAGATCATTGATAACGAATTTAATGAACTCCGATTCCAGCATTGAGTTGCGATGCAGAATCTGCAGAGCCTGCGCCACAGCCAAATATGTGCTGGCAAAGGGGGCAAGCACCTCGCATATGTTGTGCTGCCGCTCGAGCGTATTCTCAGCAAGTAACAAGAGATCAGCTGCGTCCTGCGATACATTCATGTAGTCCTCTTCATCCTCGTCCATCTCATAGGCGAGTCTACGTGCTATGCGTTGTGCTGACGCCTGGTCAGCAGATTCATTTATCTATATAAATAAAAAAACAATTAGATTTGCTTACAATTAAAAAAAAATACATCTAAAAATATTGACCTCTTTCTTGCGCAAGCAATCGTTAATGACCAGCTCGTCCAGTTGCTTGTGCAGCATCCTCTCCAATACTTGTGTGGGTTTGTTTAATATAAATTCATATTTATACACCAGACAGTTCTCCAATGCAGTCTCAATAAGTTTGGCCTGCGAGACTCCTATTGATCTCTTACCATCTGTGTCTGCCGACGAAGGCGCTGGCAGCAAGGCATGAAATGTGGTCAACAGTATGGAGCTAATGGCAAAGTGCGGCGTCAGCACATTCGAGTAGTACGCCAGTTCAATGAAACTCTCCAAGGTGGGTACAGGACGTATAATTTTGCGTCCATTTTCGTCACGCGTGCGTGTAACCAATCCTATAAAAAAAAGGTAACGAACAATATTTAGTATTGGCGTGTACAATTTTGGTTAAAGCAGAGCTACCTGTTCCAAGGAGATCACAAGCATAGCCAATGATATGAGCCGATTCGCCGGAAAAACCCAAATCCTTACAGCCGGCCAACGTGTTGCGCAGATCATCTAGCGCAGCAATAATCCGCTGCTCCGTGGCTCCATTGCGGAAACGACTGAGCAGCAAAAAGGCCAACGCATTGGTTGACATCACAGAAGTAGCAGCGGCACAGTCGTAAACCACCTGGCGCGAGATGCTCTCGATAAGATTGCGATGCTCCTCGCATACAACATCCGTTCCATACAGCGATGAAGTTGATTGCGTATGCTGCAGCGTTCTATAGTGAAATTGAAATAAATTTATTTGCATGAGAAAAACAAGAAATAAGATAACGAAATTAAAAGTTCCGCACAGGGTAAAAAATAGAGAACTGTCTGTGATTCGTACCTGGACGTCGGCTTGTAGATCTGTGTGCTGCCATCCTCGCGGACAATTTTGTTGTACGAGTTGACGAGTTCGCGTATTGAGTAGGGTTCGTTGAAATCGATGCGCATTAGTCCGTAGTTCGAATTAAGGGCTTTCCAAATGCCCGAAATGGCTTTCCAAAATGTTTCGGGTACCTTCTTTTCGCCCTTCTGTTCACGCACGAAATTACCATCGACCAGACGCTCATAGTTAACCGAGACAGGCACCAGCAATGCGTCCGGTATGCTGCCATCCATGAACGCATTCACAATCACCGACAATATGCCGCCCTTGGGCATGCACGGTTTCCCGGTGCGCGTTCGTCCGCCCTCGATAAAGAATTCAACATTATGACCCTGCCTGAGGGCGTGCGTTAGATACAGATGAAGTGCAGCCCGGTAGAGCACATCCTTCTTGCCCTCGACGGGATCGATCTTGCGCTTAATGAAGAAGGCGCCCAAGCCTCGCAACAAAGAGCCGAAGACGGGTATCTGTAGATTGTTACCAGCAGCCACGAGTGGACTGCGTATATCGTTGTTGGTCAGTATGAATGTCACCAAAATGTAGTCCAAATGGCTGCGATGCAACGGCACAAATATCAGTGGTGTGTCTGGAGCACGCTGCGAGGCACTCTTCAACATTTCAATTTGTTTCTTATGCGTGACGACTCCAGATAAGAAGCAAGGCAACAGTTTATAGAGCAGCCATGATGTAAACGCGAGGAGCGTATTGTTTAGCGTTGAACCCATATCCTTGAGAATTGTGATGGCTCGCTGTTCCTGCTTGTGCAGTATTTTCTGATATGATATGTCTGCCTTGGCGTCCTCCTCCTCAGCCTGTTCACCACTAATGCTACGTGCGACCAGTCGATGACCATTTTTTGCATAGCGTTGATCACGTAGCGTTTGCTCGGCAGCCTGTTTGATGGCATGCTTCAAGACGACATCGTTGTGCACAATTTTCGTGACCTGCACATAAAAAATAAATTTTTATATGAAGGTTAATTGCAATTCATTAATTAATTTGGCTCACCTGTCGGTAATCAAATTTCTCGCTGCGTAAGACTTGAGCCACATAGGGGAACAGGCAGCCCCAATCGTAAATGCTTTTAAAGGGCTTGAGACCACCGTGAGGAGTCAACTGTAGCATATTCTGAGTGCCAATGCCATGCTCGACAGAGTTTTGTGGTTTTGGCTCCTGAACACGCAAGCATTGAAAGTTCAATTTAGAAGCATAAAATATATACATAATGTGTTTGTGATGCAATTCTCCCGCGCAATTTCGCAAATTGAACTGTCCAAAAAATATGTAACTCATATATGGAAATTAGATGAGTGCTCACCTCAAACCAGCCGCGTATTCTAAACGTATCCATTACAACTATGAGATTTACCTATATGCATAAATACAATTATGTGTTTCAAATCACATTTAATTGGGCAAAGCGCCGGCAAGCGAGGCGAAAGCGTCCCGTTTTGTTTTCTTGAGTCTATCGATTAGATCTGGCGAGACAATCGAATGCGACATTTATGCAAATGGGGCAACTCCGCTCAAATGTCAAATAAAAGCAGCGGCGTATTTTTTACTGAATGAACAGCTTATCGTATTACAGTGTATGTATGCAAAATAGCCGTGTTGTAGGGTTATATATTTAAGGGGTTGCATGCATGCCGAGATAATTTGAAAGGCATTTATCACTTACATTTGATGGGCGAAGCGTGAAAAGTATTTCGTTTCCAATGCTATTGAACTTTCCCAGCGATGAACGATAGCTGCTTAAATTCAAATTGGGAAATAAACGGGCGATAATAGCGGGTGCTCTAAAACAAAAAAAAAAAAATTATACATTAATGAGTATTTAACTTTATCTACGCATTGCACAAACACAACAATTATTAATGTTATCTAAACAGTAGCGCAATTTATTTTATTAACGGGAGTTATAACAGCTGATAAAATGACTATAGTCCAATTTGTAGTTATTTATATTTTTCAAGTTCATGAACCTATTATATATTTTTGCCTGATAAGTTTTTAGTTGTACACACAGAAGTTCTGAACTTTGAGCCAATCGCAAAATATTATAAATGAAAACCAAGTGTGCTTTGTAAAAAAAACAACCATCAAGCGACAAGGACATCCTTTGTGTATCAGAATTGCCAGATAGTCAGACAAAGCTTAACAGAATCCGTTAGTTGTGCATAGTAATATAAAAGCGTGTTAAAATGTTTCCACTGCATTGCAATAAATGTTTCAAGAAACGAGACGAGAACAAGTGGCACTTTCAACTCACTAGTTGCCATCACATTATCTGTACCAGCTGTACACCCAAGGCGACGGATGGCAGAGTGTGCCCCGTCTGCAATCGCGACTTTAGGAGCGTCCCAATAGAACGTAACATGCCCGGCAATACTGCTTACTATTTTGAAGATCCAATAATTTTTTTGAAGATGTACCAAAACGTTAGTAAATTTCAGAGCGAGCAGCGTGGATCATACTACCATAATTACTACAAGCAACAAACAGAAATGGCCAACTTGAAGCTCAAGATGCAGGGATACATCAAGCTCGAGGCACAATTGCGCCAGCAGAACGACGTCGAAAAGAAACGAATTGAGGAGCTGCGCAATTATATTTCCTACTATGAGAAGCGCAATGATCCGCCAAACTCCTCGGATCTGTTGAGGGCCACACGCAGGATTTCCCGACTCGGAAATAACACTGCATACAAAAAACCATGCCATCCTAAACCCAAACCCTCAAACTAAAGGAATTTAAGCAAATGCTCTCTCAGACTCTAAAGTCGGAATAAAAAAGGTTTAAACTTGTAATATTTACTGCTAAAATACTTTAAATAATATATCAATTATGAGATTACGATTAATGAACAATTACAATGTGTACTAAAAAGTAATGAAACGTTTTTTTTGTTTTGTTTTTATAATAAACAAGTACTTTAAATTATGTATAATATAAATAGTCATAATCTGAAACCATTATCACACAACACTTTCTATATTCTTCAAGCGAAAAAATTAATCAGCTGCTATTATGAACTGAGCTTTGGACCCGAAGTTTATGATTGCAGATTATCTTTACTGACCGATTAAAGGTGTCCACCAAAAATAACAACTGAAACAGGTCGCCAATTAACTGCTAATTTAATATATATACAAATATAACAACATATAAAAATAGATTTTTTAGTTACGATTATTGTTGCCAAACGATTCGAACCCGTTGCTGCGCTTATCGCAAAACAACAGCAATAGCAAAAAAGTGTGGAAGGAAAAGCGAGATGGAAATAGGACTAGATGGCGTGACTGCATGCAAACAAAAACGCACAGAAGGAAAACGAATTGAACGAGTGCAAATGACCTTGTCGCATCCTTAGAACTTACAATAATCTCATCTACCGGAGCATCGTAAAGTCGACTTGGACGTGATTGATAAGGCTGAATTCAACACCACGCCAACGACACGTTCGGACACGCCGAATGTGAATGCGAGTGCGCAACAAAAAAAATAATAAAGTTCAAGTGATCAACAATGCCAAAACAACCACCACCTGTGAGACGACAACAAAATCAAAAGCTCCTTTTACAAACAAACACTGGAAAGAGCTTGAGCATAACTAATTTCATTTACTTTGCTGGACGGTGCGTGCGGGTCTATAAATACCATCAGTTTTAAAAAAAAAAACACTCACAATGTTCAATGTATGTATGTATACACAATAATGGCCTTTGAGTTAAAGACAGCTAAAACAAAAACAAAAAATAACAAAGAAAACGAAAAACTTGACTTAAAAATTATGTTATATGAGCGTCATTACAATTGAAAAGTCAGCCCTTTTGACCGGTCAATAGTTCGAAGTTTTTTAAAAAAAACATTTGCACACAATTATCATGCGCATTTTACCTATGCAAAAGGCGTGGAATTAAAATAAATAACACAGACATAATCTGCTTCATTAATTAAACTTGACAATTGCTGCTGTTTTTTTCTTTTTGTTGCTGTTCTTGTTCATTTTAACCGGCAAAAGCAACCACTGCCACCGTATAATTTTTGTGGCTTCCTCCATCCACGGTACTCACCTAGTCTTGGCGAACACGAAATAGATAACAAGAGCAACAGATGCAACTTCGATGCCACCGAGCAGCGAAATTTCTGCCAGACATTGGGCAATATTTAACAGACTCGTTAACATAATGCTGTATTCGATCTTTCGACTCTCGAAAATGCCCTTTTTTATTTGGCCGATGCTGACCGGCAATTATAATGACAATTAATATGGCACGGTGTCGCACAAAGATGCGTCTGCTGCTACTGCTGCTGATATGTACTTTGCGTCTGTCTGTCGCTGGCCGCAATCTTTGCGGAAAAATACGGCGCGCATGGAGAGAAGAGCGCTTCTCCTTCTTTTTCTCTCACGCTCCGTGGGATGATGTTGTTTGTAGGGTGTTTACGTCTGATTGCCCTCTTTGTCTCACTCACTCACTCTCTAACAGACTGACTGACAGACAAACGCTACGTCCGAGAGTATTGCGTTGTGCTCTACTCTGCTATATAACCAGACATCGTCGATGTCGCGACCCGCAATTTTTCGAGACAACGTTGTTAATATAAAAAAATCGTATGATTTGGATTCTGCGCGCTTTTGATTTGTTTTAATTTCGTTTTATTCTACTTGAGTTCAGATTATGCATGAATATTTTGATTATCGCACTGATTGTTTTTGCTTTTTAATTACATATAAATGAAAGATAAGCAATTTCACAACTGGTTTTTGTTTTATTAGGATTGTGTCCTTTGCTTTATTGCCGGCTCCTTTGATATATATTTGTATTTTTAATACACGCCAACTGAAAAAACAACGTGAAAAACGAGCGTAAAAAATGAGACAACCGCTTGCCAGTAGCGCTCACTGCGGAATAAGCACGCTTGCAAATCGTTGGTGTTTAATTAAATGCCAATTAACGTGCGACAATATACGTGTGCGCAGCACAGCGCACACATAAAAGTATAAAAAAATCACAATATGAACGTTGTGTCGCTCTCCGAAGATCAGCATCAGAAGTGTTTCACGAACAGCGGCAGTCCGATGAGTATCGATAGGCAACGACTACAATAAATGTTATCAGCTCAAATGAGAAAACGAGCTATTTAAAGATAGCGAGAGACTGTAAGAGCAGCAAAAGAGTGCAACAACTTTGTGCCTAAGACTAAGTGTTTTAATCAGAAATTATTTCCACGCACTGTATTATTTTATGAATAAAATTCATACAATTTTGTTATTTTATTTTATAAAAAGAATTTTTGCGGTCTGCAATCAATTCGGTTTACTTCTTAGTCGCTGGTTTCTTGGGGGCGACCTTCTTCTTACGGGCGGCGAGCAGCTTAGCGCGGTTAGCAGCAGCCTTTGTGGCGACATTAGCAAAGTGCGACTTGGCCAGCTCCACATTCTGTTTCTTGGCCTTGGCCAAAACCCTGGCAACAGTACGCTTCTCGGCGGCCAAGGCGGCACGACGCTTGAGGACCTCAGCATAAGGATTCAACTTAATCAGTTGACGCACATTGGACAGAGGATTGAGACGGCGCACACGGCGGAACACATGCTTGCGCGGATCGCGGAGCACCTTGCGGATCTCCTCCGATTTCAAGAGGCGCGACAAGTCTGTGTTGGCCATCTTTGGCTGGGGCAGGTTGTAGCCCTTCTTCAGCGTGGAAGGCTTCTTCCAGGTGCCGAAAAGATCATTCAGTCGCGAGAATGCCGACTCAGTCCAAATGACAAAGCGACCCACATGGCCGCCAGGTGCCAGCTTGAGCAGGTTGAGCTTGTCCACGCTAATGGTCTCAATGCCGGGTATGTTGCGGAATGCCTGGCGCAGACCCTCATCCTTGTGGTAAACCACAAGTGGACCCTTGCGGGCAATGCGGCGACGATCGCGCATCGTACCACGACCAGCACGGAAGCGCTGCGACTTGTACACCTGAAAAAAGAGACATTGTGATTAGAATCAATTGTTCCGAATAGTAGTTGTTCCGAAGTAGTAATTGTATATAAATATATAGCCCTCCACTGCAAACGGTTGGAGCTTTTAGTCAGGCTACACACGTAACGCCTAGGAGAGCAATTTGATCTAGCAATGCATAATGAAAATGCTCCAACGAAATACCACCAAAGAGACGCATTCCGTTCACATATACATTGCAACAGATTAGTTAATGGGGTAAACGTACCTTCTGGATATCTGCCCAGATCTTCAGGCGACGCAGGAAGACTACAGCTTGCTTTGTCTTCTGCAGCTTCTGCACCTCATCGGAGACGACCAATGGGAACTCGGAGATGCCATCGATAACGTGTCCCTTGGACTGGACCAAAGCTGGCACACCTGAGGCGGCGATAGCGGAGACAAGAGCATAGCGACGCTGATTAACGTTCACCTTGCGGTGCCAGCGACGGAAGGTCTTGGTTGGTGCAAACATGCGACCGCCACGGCACATGTTGCCAAAGGCACCCTGACCGGAGCGATGAGTACCGCCGCCACGGACACGGGGAATACGTGCAACGGCACGGCCAGTACCCCAGGACTCTGCAGATGTCTGGTGACCTGGTCAAAGAAAAATAAAATCAAATAAAAAATTTATTGGATAAACAAGTTTAAGAGATGCGCACTTACCTGCAAGCTCGCTGACAGCATAGGGTTGGCGATTGTTACGACGCATTAGTTGGTGCACCTCGTTGACCACATCCGGACGGATGGGCGCCTTGAACACGGCCGGGAGGCAGATGTTCTTCTCCTTGATTGCCTCGTTTTTATCCGTATAGACGGAGACCAATGGCCTAGCGTTGCCTAAGCTCTGCAAAAACGAGACACAAACATAATTTGAATTAACAAAAATATAAATGCCTAAATATTTAATCACAATGCCACTGCACACTGCAAACACGTGGAGGTTAAGTTGAAGTTTGGGCATGTATATTTTCATGTTTTGTAAACGATTCGTGTGTAAAAGTTTAGATTTTGCAGTTTGCGGCGATAGGGGCATTAATTGAGCACACTTTCTCACCATTTTTGCTGATTTTTAGTCCCAATAAATGGTGTTAAATTTTCTGCAAAAGCAGATGCCGTCCTCTTTTTAATAAGAAGAACGAAGAAAGAAAGAGAGCTGCCGGAAACGGCCTAAGAGTGCTGCCAACCGCATTTTAGACTGCACGGTTGCATTTCTGCCAACTTGGCGACTGTCAAAAGCGAACATATTTTAAGGTTGTTCGAATATGTATCGAATGTATGAAATGAATTTTACAACACTTCACACGAAACTATAAACAATTAAATTTTCGCATAAAATCAAATAATATTTAATTAAATGGCCGATGAAGTTATTGTAGATGCATTGCCATACATAGATCAAGGGTATGACGACCTGGGTGTCAGAGAATCGGTAAATCAATTACTGTTTCATTCAACCGGCTGGTATATTAATATTTTGTTTGTCTCTGCTGGCAGGCTTTGGCAATGGTCGAGGAGGAATGTCGACGCTATCGGCCCACCAAGAATTATCTGGATCATTTGCCCCTACCGGCAAGTTCACCATTCGAGACGCCGCTAATGATCAATGAATTTGAGCGCATACAAAACCGTTTGCCTATGGAGACCCTGTCCATGAAGCGTTACGAACTGCCACCCCCACCATCGGGCAAGCTGTCCGAGGTGTCCGCTTGGCAGGAGTCCATTGAGAACTCGATGGCACAGCTGGAACATCAGTTGGTCCGTTCGTTAAATCTTGAACTGATGCTAGATTACGGCACTGAAGCGTGGAAGTCCTACCTGGAGGTGATCACAGCGATGCAAGCTAAAGCGCAGATCCAGCTGCAGCAACTGAAAAAGGACATGCAGGACGTGAATTGGCAGCGCAAACAGGCGCAGACGCACGCAGGTGAGAAGCTGCGTGCCCTCGAGGCACACTGGGTGTTGCTCGTATCCAAGAACTACGAGATCGAAAACGAATGCGCCGAGCTTGAGCAAGTTGTGCAAGCAGCACGCGAACAACTTGAGCAACTGGTGCCGCCAGTCAAAGAGGTACAGCAGTTGGCACAGACTGAGCACACAAATGGATATGACGCACAGACGGACAGCAATGGTGCCAATAGCAATAGTAGCAATAGCAATGGCAGCCAGAGCAATGAGGTCGAGGAGAACAACAGCGATGACGACGATGATGACATGAACAACGAGAATGGAGACACCAATGAGGTGAGCGACAATGCTACTGCGGCTGCTGCTACTGTCCAAGATGACGAGGAATGCGCCGAGCTTGAACAAGTTGTGCAAGTAGCACGCGAACAACTTGAGCAACTGGTGCCGCCAGTCGAAGAGGTGCGGCAGTTGTCACACACTGCACAGACGGACAGCAATGGTGCCAATAGCAATGGCAGCCAGAGCTATGAGGCCGAGAGGAACCACAGCGACGACGACGAATATGACATGAACAACGAAAATGTAGACAATTAGGTGAGCTATAGTGCTACTGCGCTTGCTGCTACTGTCCAAGATGACGAGGAACCCATGAATGATTCGTAGGTATTGCTGTAGGATCTTTCTTTATTATTATTATTATAATTATAATTTGTACAATTCGAAATACATGTATTGAGTCGTATAACAAGCAAAATGCGAATACATTGTATAATTATAGGATTCGTGTGCGTTGTGAGTAGCTCCACCTAGTCTAGTTCAGGATCTAGATCATTAAATCGTATATGTTATGTATATGAATATAATATATAAATATGTGTAATTGTAGTTAAAACAGCTTCTTTCGCTGCCTAGTGAGTCGTCGTATGGCACATTCGTGATTCTCTATGGTTTTTATGGCTAGTTCTCGCACAGACCGGAGCGGAGCGGATATGTAAGCTACAAATTGCGGTGGGAGCAGATGGTGGCGGTGGCGGCAACAGCATCAGTAGCAGCAGGAATAAGGGAACGTGGTATGAGTTACAAAAGACAAGGACGAGTGGAGCCATTCAGTAATATAGCAGGATATGTGACAGACATGTGCGCTACTCAGCTCCGTCGCAAGCAACCAGCATAGATTAACTAATCCTACATTCTACAGCGTCGTCTCAGGAACATGGTCAGATTGCTGGAAATGGTGACGACGTTGTTGCTGTTGTTTTTGCTCCTGCTCAAGTACCATGTCGCCAATTCTTTGCTCCATCTTCTTAATGCGCAACTGATACTTGCGTTTGCTCTGCTCCAGCATTTGGACCAGATTGCTGCATAACAGAAATTTTTTTTAACTGGCAATTCCAATATTTATTTAATTTTAAGCTTACTGATTTGATTTTTGTAATTCCCTCAAATTGAGATGCATTTGCTCGCACTTCTCGTCCGTGGACTTTTGTGTTGCATTCATGTTGAGCAGCGTTTGAATGCGACTCTTTAGCTCTGTTTCGCGACTCAGTGCCTCGACCAGTTGCTGCTCGGTGAGTGCCGCATGTTCGGCCTCCGAGTAGGAGACTCGATTGGTGGCCTGCAGCTGCTTCAGGGCCTCGTGGAGAATGCTGACGCGCTCATTGGCATATTGCTGTTCGCGTTCGGCCTCCTCCTTTTTGGCCTTGAGCTGTTGATTCTGGTCGCGCAACTCGAGCAGCTCCTGCATGATGACAGCCGTCTCCAGGTCGATGGGTGATTTCTTTTCCTTGTCATGCTTGCGCAACTCCTGATCCTTCTCGAGAGCCAAACGTTTCTTTTCAAAGACATCGCTGAACGGTGACTCCAGATTGACTATGGTGTGCTGCACAACAGAGCGTCTGCCCTTCAGTTTGGAGACATGATGACGCAGACGATTGTCGTCATTGCTGCTCCAGTCGCGTGTCGACTTTGGCGCATCATCAACAGCCAAATTAATATTATGCTGCCAGGGTCCTAAGCTGTTCTCGCACAGATTTTTCTCTGTTTCAAGTCGCGCTAGGAGATGATGTGCCACCGTTTCCACGGCATGACGGCTTTCTTCGGCAGCGGCTGACTTGTCGCTTAGTAAAGCCAATCTACCGGATAACTTTCTTTATTAGTATAAATCTTTATAACCCTGAGGTCAACCTACCTGCTCTCTAGCAGGGCTAGCATCACATCATAGGCTTCAATCGCGCGATCGCTGCAGTTGAGCGCCAATTGGAGAGCAACAGCATTTGACTCGTATTTGCCACAGAGCAGATAGAGATGCTCGGTGTGCTCCTTGGATTCGTCGAGGGTGAGTGACAACAGTGTGTTGCGCATCTTCAGTTGCTCCATATTGCGCTGCAATCGCTCTAATTCCAAATGCAGCGGTGCCATAAAGCCTTCCATCAGCGATCTTTGATTGCATACCAAATGCTCGACTAAGTTGATGTCCTGAGGAGCAGCAGAAATGGATACCCATGAGCATGGCATGTATAGGGATTATAAATACAGTTGATTCTTCACCTCATTGCTTAGTTCCGTGTGGATATCTTCATCATCAGGCGTTGCTTCCACTTGTGGCTCATTCTTGCTGGCGCAGCGCAGCTTAACTCTTTCGGCAATTTTCACACATTTCTGGGGACTGCTTAGCGAGACGCAGGCTGCAAAAGACATATAGATGACCATATTATTATTTATTAACAAATGCATCCACAAAAAATATATTTTATCTTCGACACTTCCAAGATAAATCTAGTTTCTACATTATTTTGCCAACCATTTAAATCGTTGAGTTGCTGATCGCAGTTGTTGCCATTTTCGGTGCCCTCCAGTTCGCAGGAAAAATAGATTTGATCCTCCACAACGGCCGAGTCCTTGTCCTTAGTGGAAATCTCAGCCTGCAGCAGGGCAATTTGTGCCCGCAAATGAAGTACCTCCTCCTGCAGAGCATCCAACTGTCCCTTACTGATGGCATCCGGCGGTTTAATGTGTATATTCTCGGCACTGGAACAGGTTCCTTCGTAATCATCGAGCTCCTCAGTTTGACACTCGCCCTCGTCTGCATACGCATTGGTTAGATTTAACTCCGAGTTGTATATGGAACCCTCCTGATAACTGACCTCTGCGATGTCAAGAGGAGATAGCTTTCAAGAATTCTGCTATATTATATTAATTACAATTACCACTGCCCTCGCCTTCTGGCTCCTGCTCCTCCATAATGATATGCTCTTGTTTGCTGCGCAATTTCTTACTTAACTCCGCGATGACGCAGTGCATCTCGGTGAGGCGGCACTCATGAGCCTGGCTCACCACCTCCAAGCGCTTGTGACACATGTCTCGTTCCACATTGCTCTCCGCCAATTGGCGATCAGCCTGTTGCAGGCGCTGCGTCAGCTCACGAACCCGATTCTCCAGCTGCTGCACCGACAACTGTTCAACCTGCAACCATATAAACAGTATTATTATTTTTTGCTTCAATTGACATCATCATAATTTTCACATTGATGGGTCGACGTGCCATTGGCTGCGACATTAGTGTGTACTCCCAACTGCGTCGCTTCTCCGCATGCTGGAGGCCGCCAGTGTTGCCCCCGAGGGGCGTGTCACTGCAGCACATGCAGCTCAAACTTCGAGGCAACAATTGCTCCGCTATCATTCTGAGCTTAAAAAGTATTTCAGTATTTGGTTTTTTATTATTTTTATTTTAATAGTGATTACGTCGTCCGTTGCTGTCCGTGAATGCACGTCGCTGCAACTTGACCCTGCGTTTTGCCACGCATTTGCGCAGTGCGCAACGCAGTTCAATCTGCACACAAACAAACATATATTTACAGTGGTTCTTCGTTCAAACGAATTCCAGATATTAAAGGCGTAATATTTAATGCTATTCGTTAAAATAAATACAAGCTCAGTTAAAATTTCTGTAATTCAATTGCTACTTTTACTTGAACTTTAAGCTGTATTTTTCTTTGAGTACATTTGTGCACAGCTGTTAAGCCGATATTCAAACTAGGAAATTTCAACTAGAAAATTCCTTTTAGGTTATCCCGTTACTTTTTTCCACTCTTTCTTAATCGGTCTACTACTGATTGTTCATTGCCTGAAACTGTTTCAAGTAATCTGTAATAATTGCACAGAAATCGTCTAAATAATAATTTGTATTTTGAATATATATTTATTTATTTTTGTAAAGATTTTAGTTGAAATTAATAATTAAAAAAATAAAAATAAAAATAAAAATAGCTATGATTTTCTTCTATTTATATTTTTAAATTGATATATATGTGTGTATGTATTGAAATATATATTTGTGTATGTATGTATATATGGAAAATAGCTACTTACTTTGTTGACAATGTCGAGTGTTGAGCAGCTGGAAATGTTGTTGTCGCTTTCGGTTGTGTCGCGCTGCGTGTGTTCTGGTGAGTCCATCTCGTAGGAGCCTACGACATGCTTGGGCTGATTGCCCAGATTGATGCCGCCGCCGCCGCGTGGCGAAATGCTGCCAAAGACGAATTCAATGTCATCGTCCATGACGCCGCCGCCGACACCATTTGTTATGCCCATAATTCTAGTATCCCTATGCTGCTGCTGCTGCTGTTGTTGCTGATGATGATGGTTGCCCTGTTGCTTGCATTGCCTGCGGGCCACATCGGAGCAAATCCGTGAAACGCGCGCAATTTGCACATCGTTGGACATATTTTTTGTTTGGCAGCAGTCTAATTGTTTTGCGAGGGGAGTGTTGGGTTTGGCTTGGGCGTTTGGATGTGTTTATGATGCGTTTGAATCGCCTTGTTTAAGTATTTTTGATTGACGCTCCATTTTTATAGTTGAATTCACTTGGTCTGTGCAACCTACTTGTAGTTTTAAGGCATTTTTAATTCACAAAACAATTGTTTTCCATTTACTAGAGCTACAAATTTCTTATCTGAAAATGTATACTATATCTGTCGAGCAGTGCTGGGCAACGTTCAAATGTCAAGTGGTGTTGTAAAACACCAAACAATATAAAATTACGTTGCATGTTTAAAATGTAAAACAAAAATAGTTGACCATTTGGCAGACATTTGTTTATTGTACGTTGTAAGAATTAGATAAATATATAGTTAATATTCGTATTCACTTAGTAGTGATATGCTATTAATGCGTGTTTACAATATCCATTTACATATATATTGAACAGGTCTATAGTTTACAACTAATGCATTGTTGCAGCATTCTCGGCGGATAACGTTACCATCGCCTCATAGTCCCGCATATCCAAATCGTGCAGAGCCTTTTGGACTAGCGCCGCCAAGTGTGGTGGCAAATCCTTAAGATCCTCCATCCGTTCTCTAGCCACAGCGCTGGATATCCGCGGAGTGCCATTGCAAGCGAACCCACAATTGCCCGAATCTGTCGTTGCCGACGATGATTTATACGCATTGATGGACAGATTATTCAGCCCATACACAGATGAATCGGCCGACTCCGATGACAGCGAGGACATGCCATCATCCGACTGCATTACACCCAAGCACTCTTTGACACTGGGTCTTCTTTCATATGGCTCGGAAGATATAGTATTTGTTTGCCCTGCAGCTGCAGCAGTAGCAGAAGGTTCTGTTTCAGCTGCCTCTTCTCCTGGCTCATCAACCATGGCGGCACAGTACCCATTGAGCAGCAACTGCGATGGCGCATAACCAAGCTCGTCCTCGTCCTCTTCCACGGCAGTATTATCCGAGTCACCGCTTAAGAGTTGCTGCCAACGCCGTTCCAGTTCCTGCATTTTAATCGCAAGGATTCTGTGTGCAGCAGAAGTTTAGCTTAGAGTGTTAAATAAACATGGCTTTATTCCAGCACCTACTTGTTTGTCCGCTTTTGATGCGTCAGTGCCAGATTCTTGTCGTTCAGGTTGTCCAGCAGCGCCAAGCACAGGGACTTCAAATCGTGAATTGTCTCTGTTTTACCTGGCAAATCAATGCCACTTTCCAGTATTGTTTTCACTGCAGCAAATATACAGTTTACAATCGATAACAGCATTGAGCATTTAAGTGGACTCACCTTGTCTGGGACTTAGTACTGTTTCATCACTTGTGCTTCCTCCCAGCTTGACAGTGCCCCTTTTGCGCTTAGCTTCCAGCATGGTCTAAATATATATATATACATATATATACATATTTTAATATACTGCACAACGTTAAGGATCTTAATATTACACCTTATACTTGCTGACAGACTGCTTGGTTAGTTCTAGTTCGTTATCCTGAATCTTGACGCGCTCATGCAGGTACTTATTCTCTAACAGTACACCATCAATATCCAGTAGCTTAAAAAGGTGATACCAAAATAAAATTGACTAAGCTGATTTGAAAAATTGTCAGATCAAAAAAATATTTTGGATTAAACCATCTTCCAACTCCACTTTTAATATCATTTTACTGCCCTTCAAAAATAAATAGATAAAAAAAGTGTAAAACAAATTTCTTTGAAATAAAATTTGTAGATATCAGTCTTCTATTGCCATTTAAACAAGGGCCCATTATAAAATAAAATCGATTATCTGAAATTTGCACATTTTTCATGTTTGTTTACCTTTGGGTGCATTTTGTTGGCTTTCAGGGCAACCAATAATTCATGGTTGAGCCTATGAGCCTTGCATTTGTAGGCATCACGTTCCGTCATGAGTTCTTCCTTTTCGTCAATGATCGCCTTTAGATCGAATGCCAATTGTGCGTTCTTCTTTTTCAGATTCTCTAGATGACAAATGAAATCTGCCCGCTCCCGTTTCCATTGCAGCTCCTCCTTGTTGTGCGCAACATTTTCACTGACCAGCGCCTGTAGTTGAGATTTACTATTCGCCTCCCGTTCCCGCAGCAGCTCCATGTCGCCCTGGAGCTCGCCAAGACGATGCTTCAGACCCTCCACCTCGGTGCTCAACTTAAGATTCAATTCGCGCGTCTCGTGCAGCAGGATAGCCAGACTTGAGTTCTGACTCAAAGCGCCACAGACTCCTCCACTCACGGCCAACAGTTCACTGCTTCGTTTCATCGCCGAGTAGCGCAACTGGAGCGTCTCGGCCATTAATTTGTACTGATCGCGTTCCACGCGAAACTGTTCCAACTCCTGGCGCAAGATGCGCAATGCTTCCACTTTGCTTTGCAGCTTTCGATGCACCGCAGAATTCTGCAATCAAATCCATCAGTTTAAAAAATACTTCAAATGCAAGAGATATGTTCACTGCTTACCTCCACGTTGTAGGTCTCCATATTACCACCAATTGTAAATTGGTATTGGCTGGCATTGACACCGTTACTGTTACTGGTGCTGTTGCTGGCATTATTCTGACCATCGTCCAAGTCCATGCCGACGCCGTATGTCGCCATATGTTCCACCTCAAAAAGATATAAGCTCGAAACGGTTGACATGAACAACTCCAAAACTATATAGGTTCTATGACATTGTTGTTTTCTTTTTTATATATTTACTGTTCTCAAATACATGAGAATCACAATTTTTCAATTGTGTACGCTTTCAACTGTCGCAATTCCTTCTACGCATAAAATTAATCAATTTTTTCCTTGCGCCTGCGCAGTATTCAAAATTATAATTTAACTGTAATGCCAACTGTTAATATTTAACAGATGTTCTTTCAAAACAAGTTCATCAAGTGGATGTGTATTTCGCAGTTTAATCTGAAAAGCTATAAATTAAAAGCGTTGTGCATGTTTTTTTTTATTTATTTATTAATTTTATCTCAAATGTATGCCCATTTATTCATTTATTTGAACTCTTTTTTTTTTTTTTAAACAATGCGCAGCACACAGTCAATTAAGCAGAAATTCATACACCCTATATGTATTTCATACACATAGTCTTGGTCTTTTAATAGCAATTGTAACCTTTTTAAAGTAAATTATACTTTTGCCACATAGTCTATTCGTCATATCTTTTGTATCTTTTCTCAGCATAAACTTCATCAAACTTTATTTTGTAGAGAGCTAAACTCGGATTTTTTTTTTACCAACAAATTTTGTTTTGTATATTAGAATTTGTACCTAGAATTTTAAACATTCAAAGTAAGCTACTGAATTATGAACTCTTTCTTTCGGAACATATGTATTGAATCTCGAAAAGGTAAAATGGTTATGAAACAACTACTCACACTTATATATATAAATAGTCAAAGCATAATTCAATATAAATATCTATATTGCTTTAAAGTGTTTATCTGCAACTCATGGCACTGGCAATGGTGACCATTTTTCGCACAACGTTCACGTTTGTGCCATAGTACGGGTCAATGTCCTGTTTGCCCATTGTTACGTCACAGTCCATCCGTGTGGAGGTTGCAGCACTGTTGTCTTCACTGGCGGTGTCTAATGCCGATGAATGGAACTCCAAACAGCGACTGACAGTAAGAATCTCTTCTAGATTTGATACTTTGATGCCGGCGCCGGGCATAATGATAATGTCCCGATGATGTTTGGCTATTAGTTGTGTCAAATAGTCAACACCCTCTGCCGCTGACGATCGAAAGCCACTGCTTAGGATTCGTTTGAAACCCAGTTCTTTGAGCAGCTCAACATTCTCATGCATAAACTTATGGTCGGTGAGATCGAATGCCCGATGGAAGGTGACGGGCAACCCATATGAGTGCTCCATCACACGCCGACACTTGTCCACGTCAATAGTACGCTCTGGCGTAAGTGCGCCGAAAACGAAGCCATCGGCGCCATGGGTTCTCAGTAAATCCATGTCTGTAAGCGTCGCCTGCAGCTCCTCCCCGCTGTATACAAAATCGGTGCCGCGTCGTGGCCGCAGCATGCAATAAATGGGTAGTGTGAGTGGCAGCTCCTTCAGAGTCTTAAGCGTTCCAGTGCTGGGCGTTAAGCCGCCCTCCTGTAACGCGGCACAAAGTTCTATGCGTGCCGCGCCGCCTTCTTCTGCGGCGAGTGCCGATTTAATCGAATCCACGCATACCTCCAATTTAATTTCGTGAGTAGACATAGTGGCTATTCTTTCATGGGCCGGAGTAAGCCTAAGCTTATTACTTCTTAATGGTTATGAATATATTTTCTTGTTTTGTTTGTTTATATTATTTTTCAATGTTGGCGTCTCTTAAGCTTCCACAACAGCTGTTGTTTACGAACGACCTTAGCGTTAACATTTGCTGTTGTCAATATCATGCAGCCGTTACTGGCTAATCGTTTTTGAAATTTGTGTATAAATTTAGGGAGAAATGATTGTCATCCATTATTTTTTTTTGCAATTTGGTCCTCTATGTATTGTAGTTAGACAAACTTTTATATTGTTCCATGACGATTGATTTCAATTTATTTTCTTGCTGGTTAATAAAGACCTACCAGTGCTGTAAAATATTTAAAATATCGCATAATTTATTATGACGCAAATTATCGAAACTAAAGTATGCTTATCGGATGTACGGGTTTTTATGTAAGATGTATCGATGTATCGATAAAATGCAACATTCCCAGACGCAACACAACTCTGCTGTTCTAACCTCAAAGTGGCTAACAAACAAAAGTTGCCTCAATAATAAATATATTTTGTTTTGCCATTGAATACAATTGATATTAATAACGGTGAACCGATAATGATGTGTTCGCGTTTAAAACACTTGCAATAGTAAATCGAAACATAGCAACAAAACGTCCATTAAAGTCAAAAAGCAGTAAAATCAGCAGCAGCACCGAGGCAACATAAATACAAATACACAAAAAGAACACAAATAAATAAATACAAATGTGAAAAAGCAGCAGCAATATAATAAACATCGACTAAAACTAGTGTTTAGTGTAAAGCAATGCGTTAGTTAGTCGAAAACATATTGAATTTCAGTTCTGTTATGTTGGGTGCGCAACTTGAATGAAAAATGCTGTAAATTACGATTTTCACAGCGTTCTCCCTGGCCGAGAGTTGCCAGAGGAGTTGCTCTGACTACTGCAACTCCTACTCCTGCCACCTAGAAACACGCATAAGCATACACTATATAGCAATGTGCAGCAAAGTGATTTAAGTAAATCGATCTACGTCCGCACGGATCTTCTGAATGCTGGAGAGAAATGCACTCGAAAAACAATCGCAACAAATAACCACCAAACAACAACAAAAAATCAGAGATCGCGTCCGCGCTGCTACTGCTGCCGCTATATATATAACCGGCGACTGCAACTGCAACAGAAGCTGCTGTCGTCACATTAGCCTTGTTTAGCATTTAATTTTTGGTCTTTTGCCGTCGTCGTGCCTCACTCAGTCTCTTGTTACATTCTTTTCGTTGTTTACATTTACGTTTACGCTTGTTGAACCTCTTTTTACCGTCGTGCAATTTCCTGAAGAAGCCCAATTACATTGCTACTAGTTACAAATTCTTTATCGTTGAGCATTTATAATCAAAATGAAAACTTCCTTGTCGTATTTGCCATCTTTATCATCGAAATCACGTCCAGCCACTACAGCAACTATTCAATTGCACCCGTCCAAACCCAAACTCGTCACCACCATCAACGCATCTGCTACGCACGAGGACCACACACTGTCAACCGCATTGTTTGAAACAAATGGAATTACAATAATTTGAAGGTGCGTTCGCTTTTTTCATCATCAAATTAAATTTAATAATTAAATTCCATTTAATTAAAGTATATATTTGAACAGTTTACAATTTCATCAATATTTTTATATACATATATTAATATTAATTACAATTGACAGGGAGCAAAATTTTTAAGCTGTGCACTGATGCTGCATTAAAATATCTTAATCTGTATCCATCGACTTGAAATCAGATAATATACGTTCTAGAAGTTTTTTAACTTTGGGATGCAATGCATATGTTTAAAATTCCGAAACATGTAAATATTTTGAACATATGAATACTTTTGATAGTATTAATAAATAGGGTTTTTTTTAATAATACTATTTTTTCTGTACGCATTACATTTTAAGTTCTCTTCAACTAATTTCAACTATTTTCTACATTTTTTTTTTAAGAATATGTTAAAATCTTTCATTTCCTAAAGTGATATACCTAATTTTCCATGCTTGAATTTAAGCTAACTTACACAGTACTTACCAAACTCTTTTAAGCCGAAATCAAACTTTTCATATAAACTTCATATTAGAAGCAGAATAGGATCTTTCAAAATATTAGTCCGAATTACCTGTTTTAATAAAAACACATCTAACCTATTTAAGCTATCTATATAATATAGTTAATCCAATGTTGCTTGTGTGAGCGAACTGATGAACATCTAACTAAAATAATACGATAAGAATATCAGGGAAGCTTAATAGTCAACTCTTTATTTTATTTTCAGAAGTAATAAATTCATTTCTCTGAAATTCAATAAAAATCTGTGTCCTGAATTCAATTACGCGTAGGCCAAAAGAATTCGTGCGAAAAATATTTGTAATTTTCACCCCTTTGATAAATAAGCTGTCATGTCGAAAGCAAACCACATTTTAAGGGTTATTCAATTTGATGTGCATTGAATAAGTAAAATCATATCAGCGAGATTACATTTTATTGCATTCTTCGATTTCCCACGTATGCAAATACTTATATGTTTTCATGTAATCACAAAATTTTTGATTGGAATGCCCCAGATAAAATTTTTAACAGTTCTTAGTTAGTATTACGATAGTAGAATTATTTGATTTAATACTCCATTGAATCAAAACATTATTTATTAAAAAAGATTTTGATATGTATTTGTGATCTCTGCAGAAAATAAACTAGAGAATGTTTACGTTTTGCATAAAAATGAGACAAGCGCATTTTGACGTCCCGTCGAATAGTCAAAGATTTCCTCTTACCAAGTGCAACAGGTGCAATATATGTATGTAAGGCATGGATGAACGTAATTTCAATTTTATATAATATATAGACCCTGCAGCGACAAGATCGAAAACTGGCTCAACATATTGAACACCAATATTTTACATTATTTACGTTAAACACTTATTAATTTGAATAGCTCAACTATATTTACCAAGATTAGTTAATATGCAATTGTAAACTAATATCTGCCTATCAATATAAAAAATGTATAGAATAGAAAACAAATCAGAATTTCATATTCTTTTAAACCGAAGTAAACCTGCCAACACATAAATTTTATTCTAGATTTTGAGATGTTATTACACTTAAACTATATTTGCTGTTTTCCTTCTGGATGCAAACAGAATATATTATGTATGACATTTACCTACGCCTATTTCGGTCTGACAACTTATAAAAGCATTCGACGAATTGTTCTGACTTGATGTTCTTTATGATTAATTGATTCGATAGACCAATCCGATTAAAATTTGAACGTATACCCAGTTTCATAAAAACCGGAAAACAAATTTACTTGCACATAAAAAGTCTGAACAGACGGAGATGATTATAAATAATATATATGCTTTATTTGGATCGAAAACGTAATTTTCAATACTTTACAATCTTCAGGATCATGTTAAAATGAATAAGATAGACAACTTCCTAATCTTAAAAACTCTATTTGCTGCGGATATCAGTATATATTACATCTAAATTATTATGTTAAAATTCATTCTTAAATATATTTGTGTTTATAATTTTAGAAAGTACTGTTATTGGAATCCCGAGATATATTTCATATTCACGCAATCTTAATGCAAATTACACATGTAAGTATTTTTTCGCTTTATCCTTTTTCAATTAATGTGTGTCAGATTAAATACTGTTAAAAGCTATTAATTTAGCAAAAAATAATACATTTAAGGTACATTTAAACTAAGTGGAGATCTATTTGAGAATAACATATTTGTGTATGTTATAATTAACTTTATTTTATAAGGATTTCAAAAGCATGTCAAATTATGTTAACATTATTTTCTTCGACAGTAGCCTGCCAATGTTATTTTAAACTGATATTTTTAGTATGTCATTTTGAAAATCTGACGGACAGTTCCTATATAACCTTTTTATGTTGGTCCAATGCTGATTTTGGTTAATTCAAATTATTAATGTAATAAATTAAATGTGAACCCCAATGGCAGCTACATAAAGTTATCCGATTCGGGTGACTTTTGCAACCACATTTAAGATTTTCTGGATGATATAGTCATAGCTTAACCAATATTTCTTAAGAACAAACAGACTATATACGTATATATATTCATATTCATATATAAATACCATTACATAAACAAATAAATAAAATTGCTATATTAAAAGGTTATTGTTTTAAACCAATATTATAAATACCATTTGGAATCTATGACTAACACTTTTTGTAAAAACATACTTAAATTAAATTATAGTTCTTATAATTTCTAAAAAAAAAAATATATGTCAATTAGATGTATAATAGGATTAGTATTCTTACCAATATTTTGACAAAAAATAAACTGAGTATTAGAAGCGCACTTTGCCGATTTTGGAAAACGAAAAAGAGTCCTTTAAGCACATCCTAGGTAGGAAAATATTAAATAATCTGGCAATGCATGTTCCAAGTTCAAAATACATGATAACCGATACCACGAAAAGATTCTTGCATTCGAGCAGGAGTTGTGGTTAATAAAAGGGCATTAGGCTCAAAAGGGGGCTTAATAGACCTGATAGGGCAATGCTTTTATTTTATGAGACTATAACAGAATGCTTACATTCAATGTTCCATTCGTAAATTAAGAAGCACAATGCTACATGTTATATTTTAAAAAACTATTTAAGTATTCTCCATTAAAAAGTGTGTATACTATTCACAATTCCTAATGTATATTAAGATAGCTTTGGAAATAACTTGTGCAGAAATATTGCGTTTAATTTATAGGTACAAGCTAACTAAAAATCTAATCCAATCTAATCTAATCTACTGGCCTTTAAAATCTCCCATTTCTTAATTCCTACGAGCTTAATTTTCTTTTTCCAGCTGATCGCATTGAAAAGTCTTGGAAGATAATCATATTGCTTGTACTATAATCTTCATAAATATACTATGTTTACTAAATTAAAGCACTTAACCTGTACATATTCTAAATTAATATAATATCTTATTTAATACGATTTTTGTTAAAGTGTTTATTTACACGTGCCTTTTGCTCAAGTAAAGTTTTGCCGTTGACTTTGTGAAAACATGCATTGAAGGTCAATTGGTGTGTAGGCACTACGAACTGTGTTATTTTTTTCCTCTAGTTTTTTCAGTCTAGACTTGAATCAGACTCAACATTCAGTGCAATGGCGGTCGTGGGCAATTTGCCTTTAACCTCATTAAAAACAAAACGGCGCACCGACAACCGACAACCGACTGCAAATTGCTATAAACCCCATCCAGCACCGCCCTTATTCAAAGAGCTCTTTGTGTTTTTAAACTTATTGGAAAATAATTTTCATACTTGTTCTGAGTTTCTAGCTGTATATGGGGAGGATTACAAAAATACTATGTCTGACAATGAGTGGGGATGGTGCAAAAATTCAACCCTCACCCGTTTATACGATTTCTGGTTGTTGTGATTGTAGTGGCTCTACTTGTACATGGACCGTTCGAATTGTATAATAGTCTCCTTTGGGTTATTTTTTCATTTTATTTTTTTTTCTTTTGCCTTATATACGACACAGCGGCTTTGGACCTGCGCATATTGGTTGCACACACAATAATTTCTATTCCGTATTGCCATCTCTTTCGCGCCGTACAAAGAGCCGTGCCGCAACCACTGACACTTTGAAAAGAACATCCTTTGTAAGTGTTGTTGTTGTTCTTGTTGCTGATGTGCTTGTTCCTGTTGTTGTTGTTCTTGATGCTGTTGTAGTTGTACATGGAGCATCATTATACTGGGCAGTCAGCTTTTGGGGGCGGAACAGGCGTTAGGGGAGCGACTCTGCAGTTTGGCTCTGGTTAGCTTTTGGCTGAGTCACCCCAACACTGATTGGGATTTGTGGTGCTCGAGTTTTGCCATTTACAATCGGTCTAATAATCCTCAACATAACGCAAAACGGTGCAGCTTAACCATAAATAATAATAAAAAACACATGCAACAATTGTGCACTAAACAACCTGAACAGCTCTTAGCCCTTAGCTCTAAGCACCCACATGGGCAACCCCCACCAAAAAAAAGTGTTTATATACATGGACTTTTATATACCAACACAATCACACACTCGCAGTCTCGACAGGGTGTGTTTGGCAGTTAGCAATTTATATATATATAAAAATGAGTGTATATATATCTGTGTATATGCTTTTAAAATCTGGCTTGGATGCTGCCATCATCGGCTGACAAGATTCAGTTTGACTCTTTAGCTTTGTGCCGTTGCTTTCTTTGCCGCTCGCTTTTGTCAGCTAGTCGGGTGTGCAACAACAGTTTGTCAACAGATTGTCAAGATTATAGTTGTCGAGGCGCCGCCACCTAATATCCAGTGTGTCACCGATCCATTGTTAATGTACCTCACGCAAGTGTCACTTGCTGCCAGGACAAGTGGTTCACGAGAATCACCTCAGATTTGAACATCAACCATTTCGTGTTGGCTGTAAGTATCCCATGCAAAGATCCCATATATCCTGTAGCGTCCTGCATGGTTTTCTTTATCATCGTTGCTCAATGGACCTGTCAATCATGTGAAATCATAATATGTAGGCAAGAGGCATTTATCCAGTGAACCATACAAAATGTAATAGGGATAATGAAATCGGCGGCTCGTCGAGGGGATTTCTATGCTGTTGCCTTGCCCTGAGGTGTATTGTTATTGAATGCCATTCAACGGGCTGGAACTAAGATACAAAAGAAATCGTTGCCACAATAAATTCACATTCATCTTTATATCTTAAAACTATTTAATAAAATGAATTGGTTTTCAATTGTGCCTCATGTTTTTTTTAAGGGCAATTGCCTCAATGAATTCGCTTTTAATTTATTTTCAGTTAGTTTTAATTTGTTATATAATTTTAGTGTTTATAGTATAAAGACGGTTTTTAAAAATACCTAAACTCGCTCAACATTTTCTGCATTCTTTTATATTATTGAACAGCACAAAGATTCTAAACTTAATCCTTATACTTGGTTAATAAGAATTATTGTAAACTATTACATAATAATAGAACAGACAGCCTACTATCATTTCGTATATCTGGTTTTAAAAAGGAACGCTATCCATACAAGGGTTATTATTATTTAGCCGTTCAACAGTTTGTTAATTTCTCAACTAATGTTTTTGAAAACTTTTGTCATTAGGAAAACTTTAATTTTTATAATTTAGCCGAGAGCGATTTTATGAAGTTAGTTAAATGGTACGGGACTTATTCAGAAGTTACGCATGTTATTATATTTCTAACACTTTAGCAATAACTTATGAACATCAACCCGTATTAAGCTTTTATAAAAACAATCTATCGAAAAAATATATTCTTTTTTGAGTTACACTAGACATAATTCATCTTACATAATTATTTATTATTACCTTATACTTTTATTTTGCTTTCTTTACAAATATACACATAAACTTTAAAATAAATAATGATGTTCCATGCTTAGAAGCCATTTGATTGTCTCTATGGTTATGTCAAATGCAACAGTTCAATATATTGCTCAACCTTCCCTTCTGCGAAATGCTCTAAAATCAAATTAACTTCTATTTTTTTTAATAGTTAACGATTGGCATCGGCCCAACGTTTTTTAAGTTAGTTCTTGCATAACACTTACTCTGACGTATGCGTGACTGGGACACAAATAGTGTTATTAAACTACTAATACTTTACTAATGGGGATATCTTTGCTTTCTCGCCTCTCCTTTCGATATGTGTTGTGTGGGTTAATTTATGTCTACACCCGTCGGTTTACGTGAAATTAGTGAAATTCAATTTTTTTAGTTGTTAGATGAATTTCTCATTTTTTTCTTATTCTATTTCAAGAAAATTAGTAACATGCAACTTTCAAAACTTTCTCCACTCTTAACTTTCTCCACTCTGAAGACTGTCGTTATAACAACGTAATATTAATAAATATTTTGTATTATTTTAGTATTTATATTAATATTTTATATAACTGACAACAAAAATAAATTCTAAACTCTGAAATAATTGAACTTAATACAGTTTTTTTTCGTTTTACTGTAATAGTATTATTAATATGCAAACAAGTAAGGAACACAATTTAGGGACTCAAAAAATTTCATACCCTTGCAGAGCTGAGGCAACTAGCCAACATCCATAACCTTGGCCCAAATTAGAAAATACTATTGTCTTTTTTTTTGTACATTTTTAACCAATTTTATTTAGTATTTCACAAGACGTTCACGTTCATCTCGAGCACACACTACTTAAAATTAATCTTTAAACTGATTGTTTTATATTTACAGCAGCTGTATGATATAGTAGTCTGGTCAGATCAACAAAAAGGAGGATATAAGCACAATTTCAATTTCCTTCACAATTGTATAAAAAGTCATCAGTTTTTGACAGTTGATCAGTAGATAAATTCAGCTCGATATTCGCAATTCTGCCGATTGCGAAATCAAAGTATGTTAACCAATTTATCTTTTTAAAAACTCTATTCACAGTAAAATGCAACTCACCAATGCAATATTGTGAATTGGTTTTTAATCGCACGAAACACTAATCCAAAAGAGCTCCTGGCCATTGAGCATTGAGATATTGTGTACAAAGTGAAGCTTTCTTAGTTGGTGCTTTTTTCATTTGCAGCATCCTTGTTGCGCTGCTCTGCACTACAAGCAGCTATTATGCCCTTAAAAAGGCAGCAGGCAAATCTTTGATGTTACCTAAGGATTCAGTTGCGCCAACCATGCATTCTTGAAGTAGACGTCGCGCATTTTCAATAGTTTTTTTGCCTTTGCCTTTGCCTTTTGCTTTTGGGCTTTATTTTAAATGTGACTTGGTTTTTTGCCCCACGAGGAGGACCTCAAGTGGCCACTGGCGCATTTCTAGATGTATGTGTGTGTGTTTGTGTGTGTCATCCAATTTGGGGTCTCGCTCTGACTCTGACTGAGGCTGGGCACTGTCTCATATCTCTTGTCTCTTGTCTCTGCCGTTGCTCGAACGCTATGCGCTGAGCGTTTTAATTGTGCCTTTTCTTTGTTCTTTTGGGCTGTAATGGAGTGCTATGCAAATGGCGTTTTGATGAGTTTCCTTGGCTCTGTCGCTCTCTTTGTTGTCGCAGCAGACGTTCATCCCCCTTGTATAACACTATGTATATATGTCCATGTGTATGTGTGTGTGTTTATGTATGTGTTTGCTGGGAAGGGCTGCTGCTGCTGCTGCTACTGCTGTTGCTGCTGTTTTCATCCTTTGTTGTCGTTGTCGTTGCTGTTGCTGCTGTTGTTTTTGTTGTTGTTGCTGTTTTTGTCGTTGCTCTTATGTAGTTGTTCCAGTCGTTGTTGCTTTGACTGCTGCGGCAAAAACGAAAAGCGAACACACAACAATAAAAAGGAAGCAAAATTGTTGATTTTCATGCGCGTCAGACAGAAGCAGAGCCATCACCACCACCACCATCTTTGTGTGTGTGTGTGTGTGAGTTCCATTTTCAAAATTTCGTACATCACGGATTATTGTCCTTCCCTTGGGCATGGGCGATGTGCCCTGGAATATTGTATTGGTCGATAACATGAACCAATCAAAAACGCTCTCAAAATGGCCGCCATTCAATTGCAGCAATATCAAATTATATATAACTTAATGCCATATGCTCTTGCCTCAGGCCGTGCCCGACTGCCTTTTTGTCAATTTGCTGCATTATGTAGAGCAGTTGCAGTGCCACAATTGCATGCCACATCAGATATTTATGTTTTTCCATTTGTAAAAATTGGTTGCAACTTATCAAAGGGCAACTTCCCTTTGATAGTTTTTGCGGCACAAATTGTTTTGTCTATTGTATAAAGTTGTTGTTTTGGTTAGCATACAGATCTTTATAAATATTTCGATTAAATAAGTAATTTTAAATTACTTTATAATTGTTTTTTTTTTTGTATACTTTTGTATTTGAAGTTCAAAGTTTTAAATATATTTGTATTTTTTTACCATTTTCCTCATTGAGTTTGTGCCTTGGGGTTTAACTCAATCAGAAAAATGTTTTAGATGTAGTTTTGAAACAACTGTTGAGCATCGAATTATAAAAGTTATTATGCATTTAAGCACAGTGCAAAATATGACTGTTCAAGTTATTCCAAATCATAATTGTCAATTTTCCTAAACACTTCATTAAATTTAACTGCTTTGAAAAAAACTTAATTTTCAAAATGCCTATAATTTCTGCACATATATCAGTCGAATAAATAATAATAGGTAACCACATACAAAATAATGTACTTAATAATAATAATTTTTAGGTGTAGTAATTGATTCAAAAGATGACGATTCTGTTTATATTTTCTTTGAACGTGAGTTGGGGAAGGTGGGTTTTTGCTGAATATATTTTTCATTTTAATAGGAAAACGAACTATAATGTAAATATATAAATTGTAATATATAATATGCAAGATGGCATTATTATACATACATACATACTCAACTGTTATAAACTGATTTTTTAAAGTTATGCTTTAACTAATAATTAACAAGTACACATTTTAAATCACAAACATATATGCTGAGATAAATAAATATAATGTCTATTTTTTATTTCTATATATTTCAGGCCTTGTCTAACTGCCTTCCAAATTCGCAAACGAAATACACACGCCAAGAGCATCTTCCATATCCCAAATATTTTTAAAATATCTGGTGTTTGTGATTTGTTAAAACGTTTAATTGTATTAATTTAAGCATAGCAATAGATTTAGCACGAGCACGATCTCTGACACGATTGGTGGAGCGATTGTGTGCAACTTTTGTGTTGGCCGCAGTAGGAAAGAAGCGGGCGCATTTAGAGTGGCATGAGCCATCCGTTGGAGCTCCGGAAACATGATGATAATGAGTGTAGTGGGCCACGACCACCTGTACCCGGAGAAGAGAGCCGAGTTAAAAAGGTAACATGAGATTCAAAAGCAAATGTAATAGTTAATATTCAAACGCATCATTTCAATATTGATATTGTGCAGATGACCGAAGGGGTGATAGATACCTTAAAGAACTCACCTCCATCATATCTGAACTGGGCTCGCACGCTAAATCATCTGCTTGAGGATCGCGATGGGGTGGAGTTGTTCAAGAAGTATGTTGAGGAGGAGGCGCCCGCCTACAATGATCATCTCAATTTCTACTTTGCCTGCGAGGGTCTGAAGCAACAGACAGATCCTGAGAAGGTCAAGCAAATAATTGGAGCCATATACAGGTGAGTGTCCTCAACATGTACTCCAATAATCACCCAAAATTTTATTACCTTTGCTTTATTCACAGATTCTTGCGCAAAAGCCAACTGTCAATTTCCGATGATTTACGCACACAAATAAAGGCCATCAAGTCAAATGAGATTCCGCTCAGTCCGCATATTTACGATCCGATGCAGCAGCATGTGGAGGCCACCATACGGGACAACATATATCCGAGCTTTCTCTGTTCCGAGATGTACATACAGTACATACAGCAAATGTCTGCGGTGCAGGAGCGTTGCAGCAGTAGCGGAGCCACTGCGTCGGGCAGCGTCGGCAGCAGTGGCAGCGGCGGCAGTTGTGTCAGCAACAATGGCAGCACTGCCGGCGCCTGTGCTCTGCCGGCGGCAACTACCAAGCAACTGCTCGCAGCATCTGGCAGCAGTGGACCAATTCCGCCCGGTGTCTTCATCAATTTGCCAATGAGCAGCGGTGCTGTGTTGCCAGCTGGCACATGTAGTGCTAGCGGCAGTGTTTATGGTCCATCAACGTCAGCCAGCTCAAGCGGGTCCATCAGTGCCACAGACACGCTACCACGTAGCTCCACACTACCCACACTGCACGAGGACTCGGAGCTGTCGCTCTGCGATGATTTCGAGAAGGTCCAGGTCGAGGGTGGCTCCTCTCGTCCTCATATCGATTTACCCATGCGACTGACGCGAGATTTATTGATAGCAACACAAAAAAGAAGACTGGAAATCCGACCACCAGGGTGAGTAACTCGATACCTGAAAGGAATTGCCAACTCCCATTAAAACATTTAAGATTCACTTAAATTAATTAGTTAAATACTGAACAGTTTTAAACACTTGTTTCATGCATGTTCACATAAAGATTTTGACCCATTGTGAATAGATTTGTTTTTCATATTGCTATTTCTTTTTCATGTTAAAATATTACTTAATTTTTGAGATATTTACTTAATTTAATAGATATATAAATAACTGACTTAAACATGTACTTATATATGATTTTTTATTTTAATAGAGTGTAAAATTAAATATACTGTTGCCTATTTATATATTTCTGGTATATTTGTAAAATGATTCAATATGCAACATTATTTAATGAAAGATGTATGCTTATAAATAATTTTTAAATTTCTAATTCAAAGTAAATAACACTTTTCATTAGCATGTAAATTGCAAGTACTTATTTATATATATAATATTTCATTATAAGCCACAATTTAGTTGATTAACTGATCTTGGCCTCGGGGTCTATAAATACAAATTTGTAATTCTACTCGTTAAAAGAAAAGTGATGAAAGTATGTCAGATATTTTCAAATAATTATTTAGAACAAAAATCAAACGTAAAGTTTATACTAGTTTAATAAATACATAAACTTTATGTGAGTTAATCAGAGACTTAATTCTGTTTTTAATTATGTGTATTATTATTTATGAATTTTATTAATTTCCTTAATTTGATTTCTTTTTATTTACATATACACTTAAACACACATATTGAACGATCACAAACGCACGCACCCACCTCTACAAACAACACCACAACAATCATGAAATGTGACATCCATTTGCATACAACAACAACCACAACACGGATTTACAAACATCGATTTATTCGTTTATTCTTATTTATTTATGTATATTTTTGATTTCTGGACCAACACAATTTGTTCTGTACATAAAAACCAAAACCAAATACCAAATTACCAATTTCGCCGCATTGCATGGACCAAACAAATAATGTTGCCTGCCTGCCCCCATTTTGAAATATATGCATGCGTATGCGAATAGAGCTCACGGTTATGTGTACACTGCGAGCACGAATACATCCTTTATCCCGAACTCACGCGTTGATTCGGAGAGGGCGAGCATAAGCTCCGGCGGCCGCACCGACTCCGACACAATGTCACTCTCCAGCTGTTCAATGTAAGTAGTTCCACACTGCATCCTTCGCTTGAGAAAGGAACGCATTTTGCTGTAGCCATTGCTTTTTTTTATTAATAGACAAAATCTCTATTTTTATTATGTATGTTTTGTTTTTCAGGGATGGCCGCCCTTATATAGATCGCAGACACAGCTCCACGGAGAACAAGGCCATACGCCAGAGTGCCATGGCCAACAAGGAAACGAACTCCTTTCAGGTAGTCAAAAGACGAATGTCAACTGAATTTCATTGTTATTAAAAATGGAAATCTTTGCTTCTGATCTTAGGTTATACCGCGCACGCAACGATTACATTCAAACGAGCATAGACCGTTGAAGGAAGATGAGCTTTTGGCCCTGCTGATACCCAAGCTGGAGGAGGTGAAGCGAAAGCGGGATTTAGAAGAACGTGCCCGTTTTGAGGTAGACAACTTGCACAATATGGATGTATGTTCCAGAAGTAAACTTTATTTATTTTTTTGTGTAGCGTATTCCGGGCGCTTCGCTGCCAAACAACGAAAGATCCAGTGCCAGTGATCGGGCATTTGCCGAGGCGATACGGGAAAAGTTTGCACTCGATGAAGACAACGACCAGGACATATTGGACCAGCATGTGTCGCGGGTGTGGAAGGACCAAACGCCACATCGCTCACCTGGCACAATGTCACCCTGCCCGCCTATACCATCGAGAAGACGCACTGCAACACATGACTCGGGTATGGTCAGTGATGGTGCCATGAGCTTGAGTAAGTTGACTCTCATTCAATAGATCAAACAAGGGTCTTACATTATCCATCAATTGCCTAACAGGTGGTCACTCAATGAAGCACTCAAAGTCAATGCCCGATCCCAGTTCATGCTCTAGGAAGCTAACAAATAAGTGGCCTTCAATGAACACAGACAGTGGCATCAGCATGTTCTCATCTGATACTGTTATGAAATACAAAGACACCAGGTAAATATATTATTCAAGTTCAATTAATTGATTTATGTATATAAATTTATATCCTAAGCAGCTCCCGCACTGGTTCAAGCACGGCCTCAAAACTGGAGGAAGCAAAACGAAGACTGGAAGACGAGCCGCGTCGCACTCGTCGATATGCCCAACCGCAGCTACAACCACACATGGTGGCTATGCAGCAGCAACCGCAGCAGCAGCAGCTATCTTCCTTCAGTAGTAGCAGTAGCGGCAGCAGCACCCTGCATCATCAGGTCGTGGTGGGTCCACCCCCGCTTCCAATCAAGCCGCCGGAAACAGTTGTGGTGTTTTCATTCTGCGAAGAGCCAGTTCCTTACAGAATTAAAATACCCTGTACTCAGCCGACCCTGCGCCAATTCAAGGACTATCTACCACGAAGGGGTCACTTTAGGTAAGCAGTTTAACTTTGAATTTGATACATTTTTAAATGATTTTTATCTTGAAATGTGCACAAATTTTTGTAGATTCTTTTTTAAGACGCATTGTGAGGACCCGGACAGTCCAGTGATTCAGGAAGAGATTGTTAACGACTCCGACATACTGCCGTTGTTCGGAGACAAAGCGATGGGTCTTGTAAAACCATCCGATTAATCTTAGGAATAACGTGTAGATTTTCTATTAAGTTAAATTATAAATTGAGGGGGGTCATGATAATGGAGTATGTTTGTATGTTGAGAATACAACTCAAAAGAAGCTATTTCCAGAAATCAAAACTTAAATAGAACTAACTGTACATTCAATAGGCTTTTGCAAGCATCACAAACTATTGTACGGGGACGGAAGCGGGGGCGACTGGATATGGGGTATGGGGTAGAAATAGGGGCAGGGATAGTGGGTTTTAGGAGCAATGTGTTTCATAATTTCGTCCTTAACATCTGGAGGTATTTTTTTTAAATACACACACATATACATGCATATGAAATGGCAAACATTTATGAATTAACACCGAGTGCCGAGTTAAATCTATATACGATTATGCATGTATGTACATATATGTAATATAAATCATACATATACGTGTATGTATTTATTGTAGTTTGTATCTTTTACCATATAAACTCAAAGAAATACAAGAAGAGAATCAACCAAAACAAAAGCGTTAATATGAATTTTGTTTAAAACACTTTGTATATCCCGAACCAATTTGTCAGCTCTAAATCACAGAATATATATTAAAGAAAAATAAAAAAAAAAACAATAGAGATTGTTGAGCACAGCACAAAAAAGGAAAAAAATATTTGATTGAAAAGTTTTGATGGGTATTCCTGAATTCGGATTTGTTTGTTACTTTTTACTAACTATGGACTGCCTGCAATAAATTTTGTTAATATTTTTATAATGTGCATTTTATGATATGATGATATTAACAAAGTTCTATTCAACTCGACAAAAAATCAAAATATAATCTGTTTTATTTTTGTATAATCTATTATACTCTACATATAGAAGTATGTACATTTGAATTTATGTATTTATATACAAATATACATACAATATGTATTGTGCTTTTGTCTATTATATATGTATTTAACAATGGACAACATTTCTTTTTATAAACGATGAGTGCTAATTGCTCCAATAGTTGCATAATTGCTTAACACATTAATTGATTAGTTCTACTTTCATAAGTTACAAACAAACAAAAAAAAAACAAAAACCATACACAATAAATATTTTTTTAAGAAACTGAGAATAACCGCAGAAATATGAAATTAATGAATATACATTTACCATAGTAAAAACAATATTTTATTTGTGAGCAAAATGCATGTAGATTTAATAAAAACAACAACAAAAAAACAAAGTTCGTAAATTGACATGTAAAAAGATTTTTATTTGAAGTACATAAAATTTCAGAAGACTGATAACTGCCTGGCAAACAGGCAATATGCATTTTGAAAACCGTACGCAATATTAGTATTTCTGTATAATAGTCACGTTTGAATCCAATGCCAATGGGATGGATGCATCCAGAATTTGGGCTAAACCGGCGTACAATCGTTTCGCTCGCAATGGGTTAAGTAGTTCTGTTCGTTGATGAATGTATGGGTGCATTTGGGACAATGGAAGCGTCGATGTCGATTGCTGCCGGGATTCTCGTGCTCCCGCAGATGGACCTTCATGTTATACATTTGAGAGAAACGCTTGTTACACACCGGACAGGCGAACGGTTTGGCGCCCGTATGCGATCTTGTGTGCCGTTCCAGATGGGCTTTTGTCCGGGTCTTAAAGCCACACACCTGACACTCCAGACGCTTTGAATCGGTGTCATGAATCATTTTGTGCTTGTACAGCGCAACCTTATGCACAAAACGTTTTGAGCACACCTCGCACTGATACGGCGTCTCACCAGTGTGCCATGCCATGTGGTGTTTCAGCCGAAACTTGCGGCTAAATCTCTCGCCACAATGGGGGCACTCGAACTGTTTGACTGGCTCGTGATTCTGGAGGTGACCAATGAAGCCGGAATACGATTGCAGAGTTTTACCGCACTGATCGCAGACGTAGCCGGGGAAATGTTCTCGCTTTGTATGCGCATTATATGGGCGACGACTACTGAACTGTTCCGGACAGCTTGGACACTGGATGTTTACCGTATAGTCGCCAGAGCTGTATTGATCCTCGGCATCGGAGATTAGGTATTCTATGGTGCCATTAACTTGGTCTTCAAAATCGCTTAGGACATCCTTATCTTCCTCCTTACACATTTCCAGCTCATCCACAGATTGCTTGACATCATCTTCATCGTCATCTTCATCGATATCCGCTCCGGGTACCTCTTCATTAATAATTATCTCGTTCTCAATATCTAATTCTAAGCCAACAGTCTGAAATTCCTCCACTTCCTCGCCATCCGAGTTATTCTTTACGATAAAATCATGCTCGGTTTCCGGTACTGGTTCCGCTTCCATTTCTACCCCAACCGAGTGTTCTAAAATTGTCGCCTTGCTCTGCTGTTCCCCTAAATCGGATCGTTCGTCCAATTCGGCAGCTTCCATAGTTTCCACCATTTCGACGCTGACGCTCTCATCAAAATTGTCGACGTCTTCAATTTTAAGGTCATTACGTGAGATTGTCGTCTTGAAGTCATTTATAATGAATGGGCTACGTATTAAATCGAGTATCTCCTGACGCAGCTTGCGGGCAATTTGTAAGGATTTGTGGTATCGTAATAACTTCTCGCAGCATTTCTTGCAAATTGTGGAGCCAAGCTCGCCAAGCACATAGCTGGTGCCCTTTGTGCATTGCAGCACCAAATCGCTGATCAATATAGGCGGCTTTCCGATAGTCTCCTCGTGTATATTTCTTGGATTGCGCACAGAAAACTGGCAAATGCAACAATTCATTTTCAGAGCTAATATATCTTAACAAAATATGAATACATTGAGTTCTGCTTGCATCGTTGTTCAATACTGGTTGTCAGTGTGGTAAATTGTTAAAAAATACGATTTCTTACACTGCACCGATTATAAATAAATGAAAACTATCGCTATACCCAATTCATGAAAATTGTACTGACTGTATTATCAACTACCCATTAGTATGGATAACATAAAGAAATAGTTTATTTATATTGGGTTTATTTTTAATTTAATAATTCCAATGCTTTTCTGCCTTTTAGTAAATAAGACCAAATGTTACTAATAATTTTTCTTCTCGATATTCATCTTACAGATATTTTGTATTTGCCGTATTTCTCTGACGATTCTAACATGTCTTTAGTTCTATAATGATCTGCTTTTCCAAAGGTCTACAAAAAATAATATACACACCTTTATTCCCAATTTACCGTAAACAATACAATTTTCCTTACCTTGCATTTGCCATATATTTTTATTTTACGACTTTCTCCATTTACGTCCATCATACCACCGCCCAGAGCTTGCGTACAAAGCCCCAGTTTTCGTATTTCGAAGCTAACGCGGTTGTACAAGTTAACTATGAATATGAATAAATTTAATAAAACTATCAGCGAGATAATCCAGTTTACAAACTGACGGTGTTCTTTTGCCCTCCCACCACGCAAGATAGTCCTTGCAAAGAGTTTTTCGCCATGAATATAGATCGAGATCAACAGGTAAAGAACTTTGCCATTTTCGATTTGAATCTTGGGTACACTAACGAGTGCTTTGCCTGTCTTAGCACTCACTGATCTAAACTGTTGTACTGCACATAATAATGCTTGATTGATTCTCAAACGATTGAAACAATTATTAATAATATAACTTACAAATATGGTCGGCTGTAATCCGAAATAGAAGCGCGAATCTGCAGGGATTCATTGCTTTACGTTTTTAAAAAATTATATATATTTATATTATACAAAATGTTGAAATTTGGAATATTGGAATATGTTGCTTCCAAAACTTGTGCTGCCCAAGTATTTTAAATTTTAGGTTAAGCATATCGTTCAAAATTCTCGAAGATGCTACTACGATTGTAAAACAAGTAAACTATCTGTGCTCATAAGTAATGCATATTTAATTTATAAATTAACTTGATGTATTCACAAATAATAATATTGAGTGAAACTAATATCCATCATCCGTTGTTTCGATTTCGTAGTCCGAATACTTGGTTTGCAAAATTCTCTTGGATTCCATGTGATCAGCTTTACCAAAGCCCTGTTATACGAAAGATTTTAGTTTCATAAGAACAGTTTAAACGCAAATTGAATTATTTGCACTCACCTGTGAATACCCATAGACCTTGATGTACTTTTTCTCTGGATTGTGTTCAATGCGCCCTCCACCCAGGCATTGTGTGTCCAGGCCCTTTTGCTTACACACCTCCATTACACGATCATAGATATCCGCTAAAGAAAAGATAAGACACAATAAAGCTTGCATTCCCCAAAAGAAACAATATATAAGCTTACAATGCCATTCACAATCGGCATATCCGCGAACCACATTCTTTTCAACGTCGGCACAATCCTCGCTGCCAGTGATTTTAATTAGAACGTATTTAAAAATACCTGTTCCGTCTATGTCAACCAAAGGCACTGCCAAAACATCTTTTTCGGTCATTTTGAGAAATCTTAATCCTTTTAATAATGTCAATCATGAAATTTCCTTAAGCCGGTATTTAATTATTTTATGTGCCTTACCGTTCGGAATAACAGCTGATTTTAGCAAATTTCTGAAAACACAATACATATTATCTAGAGATGACATTAATGAGAGAGGCTGTTATTGTAACTGCGAATTTCAATGGTATTCAAAATATATCGAAAGTAGTTTTGATATTCCGGCAGTGACTTTTAAGTGACGCTGTGTGGTTTCAGCGGCTATAGTTTATTTTTTAGGTTGCGTACACATTGCAATTCCTTTTCAACTGTTTAGTAATAAAAGTGTGGTTTTTTAATTCGTTTCTTAAAGTGACTGGGCAGAGTAGGGACCGATAATATAATTGTCTCTGTTAATCAATAGCGCCGTATATGTTACTGTTATAAAAACAGCTGTCATTTCTGTGTGTACAGAAATCATAAATGAGAGAAAGATCATCAATTGTGTGAAACACAGTTTGGTGGTCAAAGGAAAGGAAATATTAAGAAATTAAAAGTACACGACAGGTTTGTATAAAGCACTTATTATATGAAGTTGGTAATTGACAGATTTACCTTTCTTAAAAGACTATACTAAATTTTTCTGAGATGAGCGCAAGGCGTCCGTTCTGTTTCGTATGTGGCAAAGTGAAGTCTGTTGGCCTCCTTCAGCTCATTGACGGTAAGCTCATTAAATTTTCACAGCTCAACAAAAATACTAAATATAAAAAACATTTTAAGGATGCATTGTACCTGGCACATTTAAGCCCATCAAAGATATACTGAAATATTTTGAGAAGGTAATTAATCAACGTTTGGTGCTGACGCCAACATCCGTTGCTTGTCGGGATTGTTTGGAGTATCTGTTTAACTACGACCGGCTAGTTAGAAATCTCAGTCAAGTTCAGCGTCAAATTGCAGACTCCTTGCTGAGTTGTCGAAAAAGAAAGGCGACTTATCTGCCGCCAAAGAAAGAGGTTGTCAACGCAAAAGTGCCGGACTCGAAATCAAGAATCGCAGATGATGAGCCTCGGCATAACTCATTGGCGCAAGGTCTAAAGGACGAGCAACAAGATGGTCAGTATTCCACAATGAGCGATGAGCAGCATCAAGAGTCTCAATACAGCGAGGGCGAGGATAGCGTGGATGCATCAGATGGCGATGATAATCTTGATATTCCCTGTCATATATGTGGCGAATTGTTCTCAAATCAGGTTTGCCTTGAGCGGCATATCAAAACGGACAATTGTCAAAAGAACGAATTTGCCGTCTGTAATATCTGTGGTCTCAAAGTAAAAGACGAGGAGGTTCTTGATTTGCACATGAACCTTCACGAGGGCAAAACCGAATTGGAGTGTCGCTACTGCTCGAAAAAGTTCTCGCACAAGCGGAACGTGCTGCGCCACATGGAGGTACATTGGGACAAAAAGAAGTATCAGTGCGACAAATGCGGTGAGCGTTTCTCCTTATCCTGGCTGATGTACAATCACTTGATGCGTCATGATGCCGAGGAGCACGCCTTGATCTGTGATGTATGCCATCAGCAGTTTAAAACGAAACGCACCTACAAACATCACCTCCGAACGCATCAGACAAACCGGCCACGTTATGAGTGTCCTGATTGCGAGAAGTCATTCGTTGACAAGTATACATTAAAGGTCCACAAGCGTGTGCACTCACCTGCTGAAGCAACAAAATCAACAGCAGATTAAATTATACACTTAACATACTCAAATGAAGACAAAGCTTATTCAAAAATTGTGTAATCAACATTTTATTATGTTTTTCTTATATTGGACTGATTTCCATCTCACAAAACATTGCATTATATATTTTCAAAGAACAAACTTTAAATTATCATTTTTTAAGAAATTTTTTACAAATAAAACTAACAAAATGAAAAAGAAAAAAAATTCTTTAGAAATTTATAATCACACTCATAGAAACCTATTCATAATCCAAATGTAAAGTGGGTCAACCGAAAACTTTGAATTTTTACCTGCGCAGGCTTATATCTGTTCAAAATCTGCGCAATAAAAGAGCAGATGTTGGGTTTTAAGAGAAACTTACCTGTTTACAATTTATATAGCCTGGACAATGCGCTTTTGTCCTTAGTTGAGCACTTACCTTTGAAAGAACATAACCATAATGGACATATTATTTATCAAATTGAATGTGTGCTCAGAATTGATTGGAAAGGGTAGCACAGGGAATATAGCCTGGTTAAATAAATTCTGTGCAGCCTTTCACGAGTTTGCCAGCAAATTTAAAATACATCTGCCAGATGTGGCACCCAAAGATGACTTGGAGGGCAACATTAGAATATATTTGGAGACAATATTTCTGTGTTTTACCCAAGTGATCACCTGCATCACACAGCTGGAGCAGACAATCAATATTGAGAGCACGTTAAGCGAAAGAGTTCAACTGCGATTGACTCGGACACATTTTGTGGATCGGCTGGAGTGGTGTTTGCGACGATTGCAGGCCTCGCTTTATCATCTATCTGAGGAGGCAATTGCCAACACTGGCATCAAGCTTGAGGATTTATCTTTTGTAGAACTATTGGACTTGGTCCTCGATAAATTGGAAACATTTAACGAAATTGTGCACGATGTGAGCACTAAAAGCCGTTTAGAAAATGAGAATCCCCAATTGTCTATTGAAGTGAATTATATTGCCAAGCACGCCTTGGCCTTTGCAAATGTTGCCCTCGAATCGGATAAAAAAGCTTTGACGGCTATATGTGAGACTGTTTTAGAAGAATGCTCCGTTTTTGAGCAGAACTTTGATAAGCATAATCTTGGTGAGCGTAAACTGGAAGCTTTATCGATACAAAGAGCCTTGTATTCCCTGGAGACATATCTAAATGAAGCTCTATTGCGCTTGATCCTCACAAGCTTCAGCGATGCAGAGGATATATCCGTAAATAAACTGAAGAACGTTTTGCAAAAATGTGAAATTTCGAAAGATGTAGAGAAACGTATATGTGATTTTGATATTAACATCGATCGCATTCAACAGATTGGCGTATTTGCCATAGCTTTCACATCGGACGTTAAGACAAAAACAATTATACGGAGTTGTTTAGCCTCATTGGAATCCTTGGATTCGTGCATTGTGCCCGCATTTCAACTTCACACATCAACGTCAGCTTCTTATCATTCCAATATTTTAGAGCAACACTTCAAGGAGGAACTTGTGGTTTTTCGAAATGTTATTCATGAAATTATCAACAGTCGAGCCCTGATTGACACCTATTTGGATGTACTAGCTGAGAGTATTGATGGCGCAGAGAAACTAAACCAAAAGCGAAGTTTGTTACAAGTTGCCCAAATGGGAAATGTTCTCCTTCAGCACTTTCATCTTAAAATAAACTATAAGGAATTGATCGCTGATGAATGTGGCAAGCGTTTACATCAGGATTTCATTGTAATTTTAAGAGAATGTCAAGCTATTCTCGAATTTACGGTTCCAGTGGATCTCAAGCGAGTTTTGAAGCGTTTTAAAATTTTATATTCAGTTTTAGCAAAATTACGAGATGTTTGTGGAGGAATAATCAGAGAGAGTTATCTTTGTACCAATGAAAATTTCCATACTATTTCAAAAAATTTAAAAGACAATTCTATTCGACACCAAACATTCGTTAAGCCTTGAAAAGGATGTTCATATGCTAAAATGTCTAATAATAAGTCAATAAATACATTATTGCACAAAAGCAAAATAAGTTTTCAAATAACTGAAATTCTTGAAATTAATTAAAGAGATATGTAAGAAAAATTGAAATAATAAAATAAAACAAATAATATATTTAATTAAAATTTCGATTCTTTAAATTGGTTGATATCTAGTTTAGTTTTAACAATTATTTATAATGATTTCACTGGCAGCCCTGAAAAAGTGTTGCTAAAACACTGCGAATCGGAAACGATAGTTTGTACAGCGTCAAGCTATCGAAACTGTCAACGATAGATTTGCAACGCTGGGTGCAAGCGAATTAGGTATCTAGAAAAGATTGATTAAAAAAGTTTAGAAATCTCTAAAAGTGTAGAGCACACGCTTAAATAATATTTAATATCGGTCCATCCCTAAAACGCTTACATCCCTAAAACAAAAACGCCGAATATTGTAAATATTGGGTGAAAAAGGGTACCACAACAGACTGACAATGAACGCATGCTTCTTTTGCGGTGCTGTTGACTTACACGACACTGCAAACTATGAATCGCTCAGTGCAAAGGTGCCATCGTCCAAGAAGTCTGTGTCGCTGGTGCTCACCCATCTAGCCAGCTGTATGAAAACCGAAATGAATCTGAAGAAGGATACAAAGCTTTGTCCGCGATGTTTTCAGGAATTGGCCAACTATGATACGATCATGGTGAACCTAATGGTTGCCCAAAAAAAACTTACAGCACAATTAAAGGAGGCCCTGAAATCCGAGTTCGAAGACGAAACGTTAATCGATGATTTTGAGGATAAATCCGCCCAAGACGATGCCGAAGCTGACGCACTGTTTGAGGAGCTTGTTAAAGAAGACGATCAAGAGATGGAAATTAAGGAAGAATATGATGATGATAACGCTGATGACGACGATGAGGAGGACGACTTCCTATGCGATGAGGGCGGCGTTAGGCGAGAAGGTGCCGCCGACGATCAAAAGAAATTCATGGCGAATCGGATTCGGATCGAGTGCGGCTCTTGTGACAAGGTATTCTATGCCCGTTATCAGCTGCAGAAGCACATTAGCGAGGTGCACAACAAATTGCAGGCGCACGTCTGTCCCATCTGCGGCGTCATACGCCGCGACGAGGAATATTTGGAGCTGCATATGAACACGCACGAGGGCAAAACGGAGAAGCAGTGCCGCTACTGTCCCAAGAGCTTCTCACGTCCCGTGAACACTCTGCGACACATGCGCATGCACTGGGACAAGAAGAAGTATCAGTGTGAGAAGTGCGGATTGCGCTTCTCGCAGGACAATCTTTTGTACAATCATCGGTTACGGCACGAGGCCGAAGAGAATCCCATAATTTGCAGCATTTGCAATGTTTCGTTCAAGTCACGAAAAACATTCAATCACCATACGTTGATTCACAAGGAGAATCGACCACGGCATTATTGCACCGTGTGTCCCAAATCCTTTACTGAGCGCTATACACTCAAAATGCACATGAAGACACATGAGGGCGATGTTGTGTATGGAGTGCGCGAGGAGGTGCCCACAGATGACCAGGTAGTCGAGGAGTTGCAAGTGGATGTGGATGAATCTGAGCAGGCCGTCACGGTCATAATGTCGGACAACGATGATCCCACTTCCGGTATTTGTCTCATTTGTAATGTAAATTACGAGAGCAAAAAGGAACTCGCCCATCACTTACAGTATGAACACGACGCCGTAATGAACAATTAGCAATATTAATTATGATTTAACATAAAAAATTATGCACGCCACAAATACGTATTCGTATTTATTTTCTAGGCTTCTATAACCTAACGCTATTATTTTTTTACAAAATGAATCAAATTGTATAATTGTCTTTTTAAAATAAACTTAGTTTGACCTACAAAAAATTGAGCTCAATTTTATAAGAAATTTCAATTATTTAAAATGCCTTGAGAATCTTTAAAATTAACTATCCTCGATTTCTAATTACATTTCCAACGGCATATAAAAGAGGTTGCTAAACATATATTATTCTGTCTACTAAATATTCAACTGAAAAAAAATTATGTTTGATTCTTAAGCACATTCTCAAAGATAAACAGGAAAATATTAATAACTGTTTGAATACTTAAACTGCAGCTCCAAAAAGAGGAATTATCTTTGATCTCTAAACAGATTTTCGGAGGTACCTAGAAATTTTTGTACTAAAACAGAACATTTATGTACATAAAAAGCAGCTCCAAAAACAAGAACTATTCGCGTATTAAAATCAGCTTTGCAAACAAACAGTTTTTATTTTTGACCACTGTATCACAACAAAAATGGAACCCAATAATTAATAATAGCCCGTAGTAAATAATTTACGCACTTTTTTATGGTTTTGTTTAACGTTTCAATTGTTGTGTGTATTCCGACGACTACGTTGTAAAAAACTCGAAGCGAATTTCTTAACTTAAGCTTATTCGTTCTCCTGAGAGCGCAGACGACCGTTGGGGTTCGTGAGGCGCACGGATAGCTGCTTGGCACGCTCAACGATCTCCTTGCGCTTCTTCGAGGAGACGCCGTGGGCAATCTCGCCGCAGTAGATGCGATTCTGCATTAGCAGCACCTCCAGTTCACGCACGTTGTGCACGAGGAATTTCTTGAAGCCAGTGGGCAGCATGTGGCGGGTGCGCTTGTTGGAACCGTAACCAATGTTTGGCATCAGATATTGGCCCTTGAAGCGACGACGTACTCTGTTGTCGATACCCTTTGGCTTGCGCCATTTGTGCTGCAATTCAAAATCAAACCGATTAATTTATGAAAAAATCAAGGTTTTCATTATGTTCAACCACTTACCGACAACTTGGCATAGCGATCCGACTGGTGGCGGATGAAGTGCTTGCTGCGCTTCTTAACGATCTTGGGCCTGTATGCTGGGCGAATGGTCATTTTGCTGCTGCAATATTCAAAATTTTATCAATTTATTTTCCATTTAAAGTTTTACTTCAGGCGAATGTCAACAAAGTTGGACATTGTGTAAACACTGTAAAAACTATTTGATCACGGGCAATTTAGGTAACATTAGTTTTCTCAGTTATCTAGTTGGTGTTTTAGTTCACAAAAATCCATTAGTTGATGGTGATGTTTAGGAAAATTGCAGATTTTATAGAATATACGAACCGCTAATATGCTAAGAGCACGTCAAAAAGAGAGAAAAAAGACGCGAAGTTGGGCACGCTTGACAGTTGTCAACGCTGACAGTGCGACCAGAGCAGCCAACTATTGTTTCCGTTAGGCAACCGTATCATACATGCATGACAAATTGCATCTATGTATTTAGTTTAAAATACTATTTTATTTTTTTTTTCGAACAGTGTGGCATTTGTCTATAAATTTGCTATTATTAATAAATGTAACATATTTTTTTTTGCTTAAGAAAATTAGAAAGATCAACCGCATTATTGATAAACGTTTCGTTGTTCGCAGCCCTAAACATCACTGTAATTGTCATATGTACAATTGGTGGAGCTATCGATAAATATTTAAAAGCAAATACATCACAAGTGGAAACAGTGTTGTCGCAAATAGTCTGTAAGCTCAGATGTAGCTATGATCTATACATAAAGATACAAGGAAATTAAATAAATATTAAGTAATTCCCACTTCATACACAGAGCGTAAGCAGTAGGCGGTACTCATAAGACATACAGTGGATCAGAGCAGTTATGTTATTCAAATAAGAATACAAAAGTCTCGACAACACCCTACACTCTCGGCGTAACAATTATATAACTAAGCGAACTCAATGTGAATGAACGACCAAAACAAAAAGAACAAGCATACAAATCGTGTGCAACTGACGCCTGCCACTATTATAAACAATGGTAACAAGCTAACAAATGCACACGCAACGACAGCAGCAGCAACAACATGAAAACCGATCTCGAAGTCGATGTCGATGTTGCATTATCAGACGAGAACAGCAAAAACCAAACGTCGCCGGTGCCACTTGCAAGAATTGCAATAGCAACAGCTGTCCCTGGCAGCCATGCGAATATCTTGTTCAACCGCTTTTTTGGCTCCTTCAAGTGGGAGGAGTTCACTTGCGGCTGTGGCTCCGCGTTCGTCAACATCGCCGTCACATATCCCATATATAAGATTATTTTCCGTCAAATGTTGTATGGAGTGCCAGTTGGTTCTGCACTGTTGCAACTGCGACATGAGGGTCTTGGATTTCTTTACCGCGGCATGATGCCGCCGCTGGCACAAAAAACCATCTCGCTGTCACTTATGTTTGGCATTTTTGATGGCACACGCAGATACCTCGTCGAAGACTATCGCCTCAATAACTATGGAGCTAAGGTAATTGCAGGAGTTGTTGCCGGCAGTGCTGAGTCCATTTTATTACCATTCGAGCGCGTGCAAACATTGTTGGCCGACTCGAAATTCCATCAATATTTCTCCAACACGCAAAATGCGTTTAGGTGAGTAGCTGACAATAGTTTATTTAATCAGCAGAAGAATAATTCGATAATTTGTGTACTCCTATTTTAGATATGTAGTCAACAATTATGGATATCGGGAACTGTACAGGGGGATTGAGCCAGTTCTTTGGCGTAACGGCTTATCGAATTCATTATTCTTCATACTGCGCGAAGAGGCCAGTGATAGCCTCCCAAAGAGGGCAAGTATTTTAATATGTCTCTTATATTGTTTTATTTATTTTTTATTTTATTTGTGCTTTATTGCAATTGAGAGCAATATTGTAGTATATGTAAACAGCAAAAATTTGAGATACATTATATTAAAGCTATATTTTATATGTAAAATATGTTAAGGAAACTAAAAGGTATTCAAAATATGTCCTTGATGAACTGCACAATAATTAATAGTTTTAGTAAAGTAGTTTAGTATATATATTTTTATATACTCTCTAATTATCTTATATTATATCTATATTAGTCATGATATTTTGTGATACAAACTTGAATAAATCTTAGTAATCAATATTTTAAATAACATTTCAGAAATCGATATCAAGCAGAACTGCACAAGAATTTATTGCTGGAGCCGTGATCGGTGCCAGCATTAGCACATTGTTTTATCCGCTGAATGTGATCAAAGTGTCGCTGCAGAGCAGCATGGGCCAGGTGTCGGAGGGCAGCTGGCAGGCGTGCAAGCGGATTTATCGTGAACGTGACAGTCGCATTGCTAACTTCTATCGCGGATGTGCATTCAATACAGGTCGCTCCTTCATCAGCTGGGGCATCATGAATTCGGCGTACGAGAACCTCAAGAAACTGATGAGTCAACCACAATTGAAGCAGCAACAGCCGCAGCAGCATCTTGTCGCACTGTCGAAGGGGGGCAAGTAGGAAGACGTTAACTACTTGTACATATATAAATATATATATGCTTTGATGTATTACGTAAATACACGTGACTAAGCTATTCTTAAGAATGTTTCCTTCTGCCTTTAAATAGCAAATTGTTAATTTTAAGACATACTTAAGTGGTTTGCGGTCAGAGTGCCATGTTTTAAGCACTCCATTTTTGTATAAACGCTGAAAATAAGATTATGTTCGTGTGTCATGACTGCATAAAAGTATTTGTAGTAGGTGCATATATACTGCAAAAACTGAACTTTTAATTGAGTTAACCGAAAACGAAGTCAGTTTTCTTCCTTTTTGTTTCTTTTTTATCAGTTTGTTGATTTAACCAACGATATCGCAATAATAATTGTGTGGCTTGGCGCGAGTACAATAATTGTAAGCATTTAAACAACCCAAAAAAAACACAAACACAATTAGTTAATTAAGAACATACAGATTTCAGATACATATATATATATATATCTATATATATGGAAGAACATGACTTAATTATGGTGTTACTGTATATACACATATATATACTTGTGTGATGTTTACGAAATTAATAAAATTATTCGATGTACTAGAAAATGTGTTTATGTCTAAATTATTGTAATTTGTATCCAATACCTATACAAAATTATATGGATATCAGTCTAAAAACGCATCCCATCATATTCTAAGTAAAACAATAATCAAAAACTTGACATATAATACAATTCAGCATAATCGTGTATTTAGCACAATAAAAATAGTTGGTATCTACAACTAAATTTTCTAACAATAAATTATATACAAAAACTACCACACATATCACATAGACAATTAACACGAGGGAAAGTGGACTCTTTAACACTGATCTTAACGCTTCTTAAGTGAACTACGATATCTTTGGTAGAAATCCTCCATGGCTCGATATTCGGGCTCAAGTATATCTGGAATTTCCTTGTCCAAGGACGCAAAGTAAATCATCTCAACAGAGCAGCTGCCTCGGAAGTCCTGTTCATATTGCCGCAGCTGCTGAAAGAAGCCGGAATTGGGTCGCACTTGCGGCCTTCTCGACTGGACATGCGTGTACGCTTCGCGAAGGCTCATTCCGCCGTACTTTATCAAATAGGCCAAGCACAGCGAGGCCGAACGACTAACGCCAGCGACACAATGCACCAAGGAGCAGCCACCACTGAGGCGCACCTCTTCGATCAGATCGGCTACCTCCTCGAAATGTGCTGCCAAATTAACACCTGCACGATCCTGTGCATTTATTCGTAGGTATAATGGATTGGTAACACTGGACAGCGGAGTATCCGGCAGTTCGGGTGCCACATTAACCACACAGCTTACGCCCAGCTTATCCAGATGCGCTGGAACCACAGCTGCAGCGCCGCAAAGATACAGCGACGGCGTCAAACGTGATATGCCTGGATAGGGTGTGTGATCTTCCAATTTCGTCTGACTGGAATGAGTAGTAATATAGAAAATAGATATGTTAAACTATATAAACAATAAGTTTATCAACCAAAAAAAAAACAATAATTTTAACACCCTCTTTAAAATAAAAAATATTGTGACCGAAAATCGGAATTACAAAAATATACGTTATTAATGGATTTGTTATCTTAATTGTAATAGATAATTTGTGTTTCGCTTTTAGTATAATGATTAATTTCTAAAAATTTTTTTATTTTTGTTTTAACTTTGTAATTATTAAACGCTTTTTATTGGATTCATTGGAAAACGTTGTAAAAACTATCTTCTTAAAAGAAGATTTACTTGTGATCAGAAGTGTTTGGTAAACGCGAAAAATAACTCCAAAAATGTTTCTCAAATTGTAAACTATTAAGCAATTTATTTTTTTAATTTTAATGTCTGATTTTTTTTATACAATTTAGCAAAAAATGCAAATAAGTTAAAAGTTTATTTATTTATAAAACAAATGCTGGCTTATGTCAGCTACCTCAAAAACTATTGAACAATTAGTTGCTAAGGGCAAGTGGTCAATAAATACAGATATACTGTAAGCATATATAACACGTAGTGACTAATTGTTAAATGATCCAACACATAAGTTTCTTCTAAAGGCCGAAAGATAAAACTTGGTAAATAAACTGTCAAAATGAAAAGTAATTTTCATTTTTTCATATTTTTAGCCAAAGTTGTTTAAAAAAAATTGTGTTGTAAATCATATCTATGATTTATACTAAAAATCTTAAAGCGCAATTTCCGCTCTGGCAGAATTTTATGAATGGACATTAGACGACCACCTTTACTTTTTTTTGTTTGGTCTTTATTTTTGCTTATTGTTAATAACACGAGAGAGTATTTTTCTTAGTGATCTATGGGTGAACGTCACGGTTTTTTCAGCTCCTACGTAGAAATACTATAAAATAATAAACATTTTTTTGTTGTTTTAGAAGGAATTCGTTGCTCTCTTATAATAGAATTTATATTTCAGAGTGTGTTGTGTTTTAAAGGTAAATAACACAAGATTGAAATGAAAAACAATATGAAAATGAAAAGATTTGTATTGCGTATTAGGATTTTAATCAGTTTGCTTAAAAAAAATAAGATTGGCTTTTAGCTAAAAACAAATTGTAAATGCCTAAGCATTTATTTCATTTTTTACACCTATTGCCAACAATCATGGAGAGTGCAGTTTTAGAATATTTTTACTTACGACGACCACTTGGCATCTGCCAAGTAGCTTTGTGTTAAGTGTTGACAGTATTGTTGACAGATGTGTTTGCACCCATAGCCAAAGTCTGAGGTATGTTAATGTAATATAACAACAACAACAAAGCCAACTTTAAACTAATTTATTTATGGATTTTTGCCTGGCGACATTTCGTCGTCATTAAATAATAATCATAAATTCCGCTGGCACATTGCCAAAATTAATCATCGGACACTTTCACTTGAAAGTCGCCGTCGTCGTCGAAAATACGTTTTTGCATATACATATTTATACAAGATCCACAAAAAATTCTGTATTTTGTATATATAATTTGCTGCCGTGTGAAAAAATGTGAATTTGTGGGCGACGCAATGATTAAGTTAATAAAGCACAACAAATGCAGCAGCGAAAACAATAACAATATGTGATATTTCTATAATTAAGTGCACAAATTTATGTTTTTATTTTTTTTTTAAAGCGTGGATATATTTTAAACGATGTTGTTGACACTCAAATTTTTTTTGCACATAGAACCATGTGATGACAATAGAAAATAAATGGGTTAATGGTATCATTTAAATTGAGTGCAGCTTTGTGGCAATTTTTTTTCGGTCCACGTCCTCACTGGGCTGAGATTGCAAAAGAAGAGTCTTGGCCAAGGACACAACATATAATTTTAAATCAACACCTGGTCAAATTCATTAATTAATATATATATGTATATATATAGATTTATATATATATATATATATATATACATATATATATAAATCTATATTATATAATTATATATTATATATATTATATAATATATATATATATATATATATGGCACAAAACACTTATAGTGTTTGCTTTATTTTGGCATTTAGAATATGCTATATTGCCAATTATTTTCTTATTCGAATTTGTCAGTCACCAGATAGCATAAAAAGACCTTTGTCTGCCTCAAAATGAATAATTGTTTGTACTTTGTTTTTAGTTTCTTTTTTGCCATTATTTTATCCTTGAATTTAATTGTCAGAGTCAGGGCTGTCGATGATAATCACCCAAACATTTGCCAAAAGTATAAATAAAAAATCTTTTAAAATATTTTGAAAGAAACGTTTATTGATTTTAATATCTGGTAACTCTGCTAGTTCAAAATTACAAAAGTCAAATGTGTCAAAATCTTTTAAAGACGGGACAAAATTATTTGTCGCTAATTTTAAAACTAAAAAATACAATACAAAATCCATATGGAAAATTATGTTGTAAAAGAAAAAAAACAGCTTCCAGCTTTTTTTTCAGGTAAGTTGTCGGATGATGGAAAAAATTGTATACTGCACTATAAGTTTTATAGTTACTAATAAAAAAAATAGTTGTCGATTTAAACGCGAACATCGGAATATATATCACAGATGCTGCTTTAGATCTGTAAAGATATTCGCCATAGAATTTAGCACACAGAATTGAAATAAAAATGTTTGCATTTGTCAAATTTTAATGTAGCTGAAAACATAGCCATATGTTTTCATTTTTGAGAAAGTTGTAAAGCGAAAAATACGTTTTAAAAGTATTCTCATTTCCCATTTAGATTGCTGAAATTAATGAAATGTTTACTGTTTAAAACAATTAATGTTGAAAATATATATTTATTAAATTAAATTTAATTCAAAAATCAAATTATTTGATAAATGTTAATTTAAAAAAAATATATATATCATATAAATTATAATTTTTCCATATATTATAAATTAAATATTTGAGCTCATTTAAAGAAAAGGTTAACTAAATGAATTAATACAAGGCAAGCTCTTTCAACCCATTTAAAACTTGCCTTTGTACTGAGATAGTGCAAACATATATATTTATATATATAATATATATAGTTTTAAGGTAAGTAAAAGCGGAATTTTCTAGGCACAATTTAAAGTAGAACAAAGTAATTCGTTCAACAAAAGCAAGTGTGTAAATATACAGAATATTTCAAGTGACTCACATTTGACATTCGAGGTCCTTGCAATTGGTATCATTACTTTCAGCTAAACCCGATTGCGATATGTTGTTAATGTCGTCCACAATGCTTCTGAGTTTGTTTTGTGCGCCTGTTGGCAAATTGGGTATAGTAATTAATTCTTGCATGTTTACGAGTCCGTTGCCCGATCTACGAGATCTGTATATACGTTTTTCTTTTTAAACGCGTCACAAGATATGAAAATTCCACAAATTCCAATCAGAATATAAAAACTATTTTGCTTCACTTAATTTTCGGCTCGTCACTGCGTAAACAAATTTGTCTTTATCACTCTTTGGGGTGAATGCGGAATATACAATGCTGTATTTTCTCTCCCGACGTACAAAAGTAGACTGACTCATTTATGGGCTAAACAGCAAACACACAATTCGAAATATATATTTTCAGTTGTAGCGTTTAGCGTAAATTGATGTCGTGGTGAATTCCCACTGCAGTGCGTAACTTGTTTTATGTGGGTGAGTTGAAATGTGTACAATTTTCTACCTTTGGCAGGTATAAATATACATTTGTGCATTGCACGCTACTCAACACGTATTTTTGTCCCGTTCTTGCTTTTTTTTTTAATTTATAACTTTTTAATTATTTATTTATTTGTTGCTTGATTGTATGATTTTCATATCATTGCATATGAAATTTTAATTTCTATTAGTTATAAATTTTTGGTTTCTTTTTCAAAGCACAACTTTATGCGTTACAGTTCAGGAACATTTAATTGCCGTTTGCTTTCAATTTTGATTTTGGCGCACATTTAACAGTTCCAGTGTGGACAGATACTTAATTACCTCCCAACTATAAAATGTATCTATATAAAATACAATTTAACTTTTGGCTTTAACTTGACGATATATTTAAAATATGTAAGTTAAACAATTAACAAACCCGAAAAACAAGTAAGTTCAAATTTGTTTGATATTACTTTGTAAAAACAGTGTTTGCTTAACAGTAAACAGTTTGTGGGTCTGTTAAACAGTTATCAGACAGCTGACCAATAATCGTGTGTACAGCCACAAGATATGGTTAATAAAACAGAGAATACCAAATGGAAAAGAAGAAGAGCAAAGCGCAAGTTTCTTGTGAATGAAATAAATTACAGCCGACGCCAACTGGCCTCAAACAACAAATACATATTTACCAGAAATTCGAATCAAATATTAAAAGCACCACAATATGGGCAAGGAAAAGGCTGGTAAACAGTTCAACATTGGCGACTTGGTGTTCGCCAAAGTGAAGGGCTATCCAGCGTGGCCAGCAAAGATCACCAAGTACAACAACAAAAAGTACAATGTTTACTTTTACGGAACGGGCGAGACCGCAAATATTAAATTGGAAGATCTGTTCACCTATGCGGACAACAAGGAGAAGTTCGCTCATTCCAAGAACATGAAACGGGCCAAGTTCAGCGAAGCCATCGATCAAATTGAGAGCGCTCTGCGTGGCGAGGACTCGGCACCAATCGATATGCCAACCGCCGACGAGGGCAGCATGGGCACAACAGCTAACGTTGGCGAGGAGGCGACATCGGTCGCTGCTGCCGATGCAGAAGCTGAAAGAGCAGCCGAAGCTAGTTTCGTACTAGATGATGCACTCGAAGGTGCAGCAGCAAGCAAAGAAGCAGAAGAAGAGGCAGCAGGATCAGTAGCATCTGCTTCCATTGATGAAAAGAAGAGAGGAGCAAGAAAAACGAGGGCACCGCCACGCCATGTGGACGGCGATACTGAGGGGACTATCCCCGATGCCGTAGACGCATCACCGCCCCAGAAGAGACGCGTTCCACCCGAAGGCATCGCAGCCAACACTAAAAAGTCGGTAAAGAAATCGAAGCCAACAGCAGCCGTGACTCCAATGCAGAAGCGTTCTCGCCAAGGCAAGGTAATTATGAATTCACATTTCTTATTTGTATTTTGTCAAAAATCATATTCCCAAAGTATATTTTTATAAATGTACAGTAAACTTGAGTAAACTCACTTGATCATCGTTAAATGAAGAAAAGTGAAACGTAAAGACAAATATGGTTTGACCTGATTATTTGTATGTTCAAGATTGAGTTTAGTGTTTTTCACAGATATATTCTAAAGTTTTTATTGTTAAGTTAGGCAATATGCAAAAGAGACACAAGAATTGCAAAGTAAAGAAACAACGTATGTATAATTTCTATTAAGGACATAGACTGAAAGAATACAGAAGACATTTATTCTCGCATGTAATCAAACTCAATTTAAATATGAAATATGCAAGCCTCGTAAAGTAAGCATTAGTTGCAAAAATGTTAAGCAGTTGGCGACTTTCTCACAAGTTGCAATGTCCTCAATTATAATAATTTGTCAATTTGTGCAAAGTGTTCCATTCTTTTAGAATATACACTATTATGTGACTTGCAATCAATTGTAGAAACAGCAAAAACGTATGAGCTTATTACGGGATCAATTTCTCTTTTCGCTTCTTGCAAAGCTCGACAGTTTATTTAATACTTAAGGTTTAGTGATTTTCTGATCTTCCTGGAAAGGACGTTTGTTTGTGTTTAAAGCTAAATTCACACATTTTATATATAATTTTTCAGATACTTAATGATATGCTTATGATATACATGCCAACCGCCAAGTGCGTGGGCATCGATTTAAACTACGAGAAACCGGCCAGCTTTGACAGTCCAGCTGCCGAACAGAACTGGATTGCGAAAACGCGTAAGGAAGCACTAGAGCTGAAGATGAAATTGGAGTCTGGACAGCTCGAAGCCGAGTCCTTCCCAGGGCGCATTGTAATTGAACCCATGCGCAGTGAGATACCTAAGCAGGAGGCTGCCAGGTTTATAGAGGAGCTGATCGACCAGGAGGACGCCTTGTTCATGGAACGTGACTTCATCCAGCTTTCGCTACAGCTGCGAGAATGTTTGGGATTGCGTCGCGCCAATGTGGGTCGCTGCCTGGAGATTCTTGGGCAGCTCAAGGATGTTGAGCTAAATAAATTAATGCTGTTGCGTAATCCAGAATGCGTAGATACCATGCGTCGATTGCGACGCTATGTTGGTAATTTGAACCTGTGGAAAATGAATAAAAATGATGAGCTCGAATTCAAAGATAAGGCGGTAACCATCCGGCAAGTGTCGGCGGACATTTACGATACGTTCAAGAAGCTCTTTAACACCGAAGCCGATCACGGGGACGACTTTTGGATTGAGTTCTGCGAGAAGGTGAAGGTCTACAAGGCCTACACGACCAGAATCAATGACAATCTGCGCGTCACAATGAGCCAGCGCAGCTACGATAATCTGGTCAAGACAAAGAAGGAGGCCGCCGGCGTCGCAACAAAATCCCCGGAAGTTGCTCAAAACTAAACTGGCTTATAATAATTTAAAGTTTGCCGTCTTGTTCTAGAAGTCTAAATAAGGTGGGTGTTTTTGTTACTCGACAACGTCCAGAGCTCTATTAATCTATCGTTTCATTAATTTCTAGTTAATATTAAGATAACCCGCCCGAGCGAGGGCGATGTTTGTGAAGTCCTGCATTATCCAAAAAAAAAAATGAGAAGCATTAACATCGGACACATTGTTTTGCTTTATGAGAGGTTATACTCGATGTATGCGTATATTCAAATATATATATAATATATGTATATATATATATATATATATATATATATATAAACATCTTCGGGCGTTTCAATTCAATATGTTTTGTAAAAACCATTTTGCAAGCACTTCGTATACGGTCTGCATCAGCATACCCGCAACACTCCTTAAATACAATTAATATAGTTTACAAAGTTGCACACGTTATTATGAAGATATGTGTTTTATGATTCATTAAAGAAAAATAAACTCTTGACGTATATAGCTGAAATTAATCAACAACATGCATCTCTAATAGTTGTAGTTCAAGCTGCTTTTGTAACAGTAATTTTCGACATTGCAAAGTCTAACCCAATATATTAAATAGCTAAACGATTTCGTTTTAAATTCAACTGACCTCAATATAGATTTTGAAGTATATCTGCAAAAAAATGGGTGTAATCTTTTGGAAAACCCCACCCCTTTATGTGGAAAATGTGTTTTCAATGTTTTGGGTCAAATCTTTAGTTTATATTCAACTGGATTCAAATTCAAAAAATATAATAAAATTAAAAACTATAAATATATTTAAGGCTTAAGATTTTTTATTAATCTTTTACAATTCTTTTCGCTTTATGCGCTGTCTTCTGCCCATGTAACGGCGATTATCTCTACGTTTTTGGCTCGTCTCGCATTGCATTGAGCCAATGTTGGTCTTGATCAGCTCAAGCGAATTGAGCTAAATAAAATTACGCTGTTGCACAATACTGAATGCGTGGATACCATGCGCCATATGCGAAGTTATGTCGGCATTGGAAAATGAACAAAATCTATGAATGGCGACGGGCATTTATGATACGTTCAAGAAGTTCTTCGGCTTTTGTAGCGATACTATTGATGACTTTTGGATCGAGTTCTGCGAGAATGTGAAAGTCTAAAATACCTGACCGACCAGAATCAATCCGCGCGTCTTAATGAAGCAAAAGAGAGTTTAAAGTCAGCTGCCAAGAATTAAACAGGCAAAAACTAATTTCAATTCGTTCAGTTCTAGAAAATGTACATAAGGTGTTTTTATTGCAATACTTTTTCCACAGCTCTATTAAAATATGTCTTTATCTACATTCCGCTGTATTTTCCAAATTGTGTAGACAAAACTCTAATTGATAGTCAATCAATTTTCTTTCAATGTAATCGCCGATATTCATTGACCGCCGTCTTCTACTCGTCATTTTCTGCGAGCCTTCCGCGAGTTTCGTTGCGTTTTTTTGCGCGTCTCGTTTGGCGCTGTTTCTTGGTTTTCACTCTGTTCTCCGTTTCCTTGCGTCCAAAGTTGACAACTGCATTGGTTGTCCCTTGGCCACTTTCTCGCGTTTGTTTTACTCGTTTCTTGCTGCGCTTTAACAACTGTTTGTCGCTGTGTTTCAACATGACCAGCATGCGTTGCTTCATGCGGCTGATGCACTCCACCATTTTGAGCGTAATTGGAAAGAGTGGTGCATGAATTGAATCATCTTCAGTTTGTTGCAGCTCAACTTCTTTTTGATGCAACTCCATTTTTAGCTGATTGTTGCTGCATCGTTTACTGCGTCGAAGTTGCCGTGTGTCTTCAATGATAATTTCCGGCTCGAAATTGATGTTTACATCGTACTCCAACCTATCCTCGGTTTTCGCGTGCAATGCAAGCGGATCAGCATTGTCCGCATCTGAATTAATTGGGTTTTCCATGAGTTTAATTTTTGTGGTTTGTTATTGTTTACAAAAGGCTTTGAAACAAATGGAATTGGGATTTTCGCATTTTGTAAACATGTGTTTTTATGCGTATGTGTTCGAATGCACTGTAAATATTAATTTTTTATGTCAACAAAAATACTATAATTAAAAATATATTAAATTGTATAAAAATAATATTTAATATTATATTTAAAATGTAAAAAGTTAAACTTTTTAAAATTTTTTACAATGAATAATTATAATTAAGTATATTTATTTTATCAAATTATTGACTTTTATACGTTTTTAACGTTAAGTTTCAGACTTTTGCAGACATTTCATTATTCAATACCCCTTTATTTATATTAAATTTACATCTTTACAATTTTATATTTAATTATTTAATAAATTGTAGACTTTTCTAAACATTAAGCAGAATTACAAGCACCAGCAACACAAATTTAAATTTAATATTGATTTCACTTATACATCTATTTAATTTACTTCCATCAAGACGTCATTTTATATTTTATTATTTATTAAATTGTAGACTTTTCTATACATTCAACAGAATGAAAACATTGCTTACAATAATTAAAACGTTATATTCAAGGCATTTAAGTTCTTCCAATTTAAAGTAATTAAATGTACATCCATAGATGGTAGTTTGTTAATCGTTCTCCTTGACATCCCCAATGCCCTCAGGGAGTATGGCAAACATTGCCTCCGATTCGGGCAAACATGGCGAATCGTAGATTTTGCAGATGCGCGCATCTCCTTTTCCCTTGCGTAGATATAAACGGGTTGTCGATGCATGAGCCATGATGTGGCCACCGATGGGTTTCTTGGCATCAGCCTGGAACATCGATGCTCCGCCATCTACTTGGGCCGTCACCTGATTCGTTATGACCACAGCGACGCCAAATTCATCCGCCAGCCGTTGCAGCATCCGCAGAAATAGACCCAAATGATTTTGTCGAGCCGCCAGCTCACCGCGTCCAATGTATTCGGAGCGATACAGCGCCATGGCACTGTCCACAATAATCAAGGCATATCTATAAATAAGCATAATGTGAGTGGAGGAATAGTTTCTAAAAACAATGCTTGCTATGTTATTCTGAGAGGCACACCTCGATTCAAACATCATGCCAGCTGCCATTTGCACTAGTTTTGTCTGCTGATCTGTGTTGTGGGCACGTGCACAAGCCACATTGTCAAGGACATCCGCCTCCTCCATGCTGTAGCGCTGTGCAATGGCGGACAGGCGTTCCGGCCGGAATGTGCCTTCCGTATCGATGTATAGGGCTTTGCCCTCGCCACCGTTCTGGCTGATGGGCAGCTGGCAAGTGACTGCGAGCGTGTGACAAATTTGCGTCTTGCCGCAACGAAACTCGCCAAAGATTTCGGTTATGGAGCCCGTCTCGATGCCGCCACCCAGAAGTTTGTCCAGCTCCTTGGAGCCCGTTGTGAGCATGACAACCTCTGAGCGCATCTGGTGGAAGGTGCGCGCACTGGTGAAGCTCAGTGGCACCAACTTGTTAGCCTCCCTCATAATGTGATCTACCTTGGATTCGCCCAATCCCTTAATTGTCAGCAGCTGGCGTCGCGTTGCATATGAAACCGATTCTACGGTGTGCAGACTGGCCTGTTGCAGCAGCTTGATGTCTCGAGGATTAATGTTGTTGCCCTGGGTGTGAAGTTTTAACAGTTAATGTGTAGAAATTGCAATTGGATTTTTTGGGTGTAAACCTGCAATTTGAGCACATCAAGTGGACCCGCATCCTCCTCATCTTCGGATAAATCGGCCGTGGTGCCTGTGGCCAGCTCTGTTTGCTTTTGAGCCGTTGCGCGTTGTTTCTGTTCCATTTTTGACACAACAAAAACAAAAATTTTTGTTTGCTTTCAAAATTTAAATTGATTGTTGTGTTTTATTATAAAAAAATACGCGCGCTGTGTTGTGAAATTTTCTTATTCATAATTTTGCCATTCACATTTGACAACGCCAAATAAACAGATGTTTAACCGACGTTAAGAAGAAGCTAAAGGAACTTTAGCATTGAAACACCAGCCGCAGGAGAATTACATAAAGTGATACCTGCAACCCGGCATCATTTACGTGTTTTTTTTCTTTTTGGGATTTCGCTTAAATTCAAAGCTGTGCAGAGAGAAAAACAGTTCAAACACGACACATTATCGGAAGTATGAGAAATCATCACTACTTTGATGTGCAACTGTAAGTTGAGCAATACAAATGCAAAACTTATCGCCCACGTGTGTGGATAAAAAAAAACATAAATAAAACGCTTTTACTTTATATTACAGAAAATTTCGTGATTTTGATTCCGTTGTGCTGACACCTATATACTTTCGTGGCTGCGTTTTAAGCTCTTTGGAGAGTTTCTTTGGTGAAATTGGAGGCAAGACCAATTTAGATATAATCAGTTTTAGCAAGGAGCAGAGACGCGTAGTATTTCGTGTGCCCACGGAGTTCGCCGAGCGAACGCACACAGCGATTACATTGATTGGCTACTATCAGGAGGTGCCCTGTCATTTTCGTGTGCTAAAATCATCGAAGGAGCCGTTGGTAACCACCGAAAAACAAAACGAGTGCGAATAGCTAACCAAAGAGGAGGAGTCACAATAATTAAAATGTCATTTTGTAAAGTCTTCGGTAAGGATAAGGTAATATTTGCCACCAAAGAGGATCATGCAGTGCCCAGTACCATTGAGCTGCCGGCACCAGAGCCGCCACAGGGCCTCATCACCAAGGATGGCGACATCAATTGGGGTTGTCCCTGCTTGGGTGGCATGGCAACTGGTCCGTGTGGCGTTGATTTTCGCGATGCGTTCTCCTGTTTCCATCACAGCGAGGCGGATCCGAAGGGCTCCGATTGCTATGAGGCATTCCGCAAGATGCAGGATTGCTTCCAGCAATATCCGACAGTCTACAATAAGTCAAGCGGTGGTGATGATGACGATGATGCCCTTGGCGATGTGATGAATCCGGAGAACGGCTCCAGTGTAAAGGATGTCGATGAATTATCGGGCGGTGCTGGGGCTGCTGCTGCAACAACTACAAATGTAACTGACACTACCGCTGATACACAGATAGCCTCCCAAACAATATCGAAAGTTAAGTAATATAAACCCACACCGGATTTTCAAAACATGTATCAATAATTGTAAGGTTGATTATATAGAAATAAAATCAGATACAGAAGCCATTTATCATTTACATTAACTGTTATTATTTCGTTTCATTCCATTTAACAGCTGTTGCTGTACATAGTATTTCGCTTTATTCCAATTGAAGAAATCACAGTTCCATTTGGCTTGAGATATTATTTAGTTTATCCTTTAAGGAATACTGTTTATTATACACAAGTATATGTGCTTTTAATATTTGACAACGAAAAATATATTAAGCGAATAACATTCAGAATACCTTTGGGATTTTATAGCATATTTCTCAAAAAACATCTGAAACTTGGTTGCTGTCGTGTATTAATCGGCTAACCACCACGTATTTTAATCGGTCGACTACTATAAGAAAAATATGGAAATTTGTCGAAACTGTGTCGAAATTGTTATTAACCGCATTGTAAAATGCTTAATGTGCTGATAAATCCCGCATGTGAAACGACTAAACGTGAATTCAATATCAAGTCTGTGCAGAATTTCAAAGTGCAATAGATAAGTGGGCACCAGTGTAATCTATTTGTTCTACAAGCACATGAATACAAATAAAAACAAGCAATAACCTCGCTTGCAGCTCGAAATCTGTAACAAAATAGAAAGTCCAACAGCTCGCCAGTGTTGTGAGTGTTGTGCAAATCTGATTTTAACAAATACAATCCCTTCGAAACAGTGCTTTATAATAATACAAAGCTCAAATAGTTTTAATTTAAAGTTTATATATTTCGTGCATTAAAAAATATCGTGTGTGCTGCCTTCGTCGCAGCATAGACAAAAATTCACACACACCGCCGAACAACACATACACATACGCGCGCAGTTACGTATTGGTGTGCTACGAATTACGTGCGGAAAGGAATTCGAAAATTTACAAAGTAATTTTGTTTGAGCAGTTTTCTATTTGAAACAGAGAAAAATACAACAACATCAAAGCAATAACGAAGTCTCAACATAATACACAAATTACAGGAATAATAAATTATAAGTGTTTAGAAGTGAATAAAAAGCAACAAACATAACAACAAAAACAGAAACAGCGATATATTTGAATGCGGCTGAGGCTTTATCATTTAAAAGAAAATGGTTTCGTTAATTGATACAATCGATGCGGCAGCGGCGGCCCAAAAGCAACGTAGCGCCGCTGCCGCTGGAACAGGAGCAACGTCGATGTCAATCTCGTCCAATGCTAAAGACAAATCAATACAAGCTCCTGCTGGTGCTGCTGCTTCTGATTCTGCTACAGGTGTGGGTTTGACTGTCAACGGCAAGCCTAAGGAAAAACGAAGGTGAGTAAATGGTCACTCTAATCGATCTCACGCCCCCCCCCCCTCCCTCCCTCCCATAATCCACCCAGCCCAACAGATATTGAAAATTTACCATGTGATCTGTTGGATGGGCTGTTTGACTATTGCATAAGCAATTTTTTCTTTCTTTTTTTTCTAACTGCTGCGTCGTCAGCGTAAGCGTTGACATCGTCATCATCGTTTTTTTTGCTATTGTTTTTGTTTCTGCTTTTTAAATTATTTTTAATAGGGCTGATGTACCTTTAACTATACAGTTGGACCCTCAAATCTACACCCTATGGCGAAATACACTTCTGTATCTGAGAAATGGGTTGAAATTGAAGTAAATCTGCTGACAAATTGAGTACAACATGATGATGACTAGCAAAATTAATAGAAATGAAATATTTTCGTGATAAAGACGATTTGATCGCTTCCATAGACATTTAAGAATTTATTATTGCAAGCTCACATATGCAATTTTGTCAAGCATTCATTCACATAGTACACAATTGCAAATACAGCTAATAAAAGTGATTGTCATCCTTATATATTAATTTAAGACACCGATTTAGAATATTGAAAACGGTTTTCGTTTGCTTTAATCATGCTTCCGACGATCGAAGTATCAACGTATTCATTAATCATGCACGGCTTTTGCATTTTCGATAATATACAGCGCTTTGGACAAGTTCATACACTTAAAGAGAATGCTTTGATCGAGACCTTGACTTCAATGTCAAGCAATAGAAAATAACCAATTCAAATGCGAAATTGGCAAGCATAATTATATTTTCCACGCTGAAGTTACCAATATTTTATATAGAAACAAGCTTTACCTTAATGTGAGTGCCACTTTTCCAGGAATCCAATCAGCATATCTTCGAGTACGTTGACGGGAATCGGCTCGGCCTCTGAGCTGCATGGCTTGGCCTGTTTTTCTTTTCTATTTTTAGACCAATGCATTTGGGCCTGCCTTTTGGCCATGTTTTTTTACTCTTTTGCTTTTTCTTTTCACAGCATCGCATTTTTCTACTTTAATAAAAACAAATAAAATTAAACCTCTTGTGTTTTTGTATATTTTGTTAAAGCATAACCAGTTTTTGTTAAGTTTTTTTTTGTCGTTTTTGTTTTATCGGTTTGGTTTTTTTCTTGCATATTAAAAAAAAATGTTAAAATGGTTTTAAACAAATGTTACACAGTGGAAATAGTATCGTTTGTTTATAATCCCTTCTACAGGGTATTTTCTCAGTGAACCAATTTATTTTGTCTCGGTTTATCTAATCTTTTTGGCAGCTACCTTTTTAGGCCCATTTGGGACCGATCTGCCCCTCAAATAACGACCACGAATTTTCTGAAACCATTTACTATTTGTGTTAAGATAAACTATGCATTTGGATTGAATTTAAATATTTGATGTTGGCCTGGCCTGGCCTACGTGACTCAAGTTAGTTAGATTCGATGCTGCAACGAAATTCTGTAACATTTTCAAGCCAGGAAAAACCAAAACAGAAGCAGCCAGCGATACAATTGTAAACTAGTTTCTGACATCAATAAGTATTTAATTTCTTAGCATTTGTGTGACGTGTTAAATAATTGTTATTTATAAACGTTAAATATTTTTCTCATTAATAAAAATAGAGTTAAGAATCGTTAAATGATCAGTGTGTACATTTCTTTTTTGATATATCGATATATATCGATATGATGATGCTGTCATCTCTTTTTGCAACCTTATTTTTACGCTTTTTGTTTTTGTGATTATCTTAGCCTCGATTAAAGAATTATTTCATTGTTGATTTCATTGACACCTATGTTTAATTAAAAGAGATTGAAAAAAATAATGCAAATTAGTTTATAGAATGTTTTAAAATTAGAATTTGTACGGATTATTGAAAATTTGATTCAGGCAATTTGTTTGAGTATTATTTTTAGAAGAGAAACTGAACACGATTGTGGTTTAATTTATTGTTTTACTTAATAAAATATGACTTTAGATATATTCACACACGTGTCATATATCAGTGATTACACTCCAGAATTTTAAATTATAATATTAAATGTATATATATATATATATATATATATATATATATAACTTTAAATATATATAAATATATATATATATATATTTTTTTTGTGTGTGTGTATGGGTTTTCAATACCAACGCAAGGCAAACGCAGAGCATTAACACAATACAATGTAAAATATTTAAATGATGTGCTTCATTATTGTTGATCGTTGGTTTTGTTTGTATATGTTGATTTTTTTGTTGTTGTTGATTTGTTGTTGTTTATTTTGTTGTTTATATGGTTGTTGTTGCCTCTGTCTGCCACAACAACGACCTACTTTTTGTATGACGACATACGCGGGGAGCAGTTGTGGGGTGTAAATTAATGTGTGTAAGTGTGGTTTTGTCTGCTGTTGTTGTTGGTTTTTCTTATGCGTAGTTGTAGTTATTGTTGTTTCTGTTGATTTTTGTCGTAGACTCCAACAGATGTTGTTGCCACGCAGCCATCAAATGCAGCCTTACGCGTTGTTTTCTTATAGGTATCTGTGTATCTGTGTATCTGTGTCGCTGCCATTTGTATGTGTATTGGTGTTTATTAGTTTTTTTTGTGTTTGATTTTGTCCAGTACTCAGCTAGCTGCCTGCTCAATTTATTTATACCTTGTGAAATAACTTTATTTTGTTTTGGTAATTTTGTGCTCTTTTTTGTAAATTTCTCGTATTTATTTTGATTATGGCGGCCTCCGATTTTGTCAGGCGCGTTTAAAAATTGCCCATAATTTTTGCCTGTTGCACAAATTGGCGAGCATATTTAATGCTTTTTTGTTGCCAAAATAAATGGAACATCTGACAAAGAAAACGATTTTATTGTTTTGTTATATATATTTCAGAGTTCATAGGTTCTATTGCGATCTTTTATCAATAGATTTTAAAAATATTTGATTTTTTTCATACCTGTTGAAAATATCGAAAGTTGTGCAGAAGAATGTGAAGGCAGAACGAAGCATCTCCGAACAATTTACTATTATCAATAACTAACCACGTTTTGACTAAATTTCATAGATATAGTCTTCGAATGAAGAATTTTTTAGTAGCTAGTGATTTCACAGTAGAGGGGATGCAGACGCTTGAAAATTAAAAAAGATTGTCAAAAGTACTCTTTAAAATTCCGAAAGAAACTGGTTATCATATATATTAATCTTTGATACAGATTCAACCAATCTACCCACTAAACATTGCGAATTTTGGCCTCCAATTGTGGCAGATATGAATTTTATGGATTTGGGGGCACTTGTGAACGCATAAACTATTTGATTTATAGTTCTTTCCAGATTCCGTTAATATTGTAAAAATTTAGTGTAAAAGTTTAGTGATGAGTTATTAATTTTTAGGGGCTGCGTAGCTTCTTATGAAATTCAATATTTCAGATTTAAATCGAATCGAGCTTAGGTTGGGATTATTGAACAAAAAACATAGATTTTGTTAACCTAAACAAAGTATTCATATTTTTTATTTTAGGGCATCTCCTAGTCGACTCGGGCATTCTAATTTGTTATTTTTTAAAAATTGAATATAAGATAACAATCGCATTTAAATTTGCTCTGCCAAAAAAGGGTTATTTTTTCATCCTGAGATTAAGATAATGTTAACATATTAAATTGCCATAATTGTAGATTAATGACTTTTTTTTACGAGTTTTTCTGGTTTGGTTGTTATAGATAAATTTAAGTTTTTGTTTGCTTACTAAATGTTTTGTCGGCAAAAAACACGCTAGAGACCATTATTTAATCGTCGAGTCATTCGCTGTTGCTTTGCCGTTTTGTCGCTTATCTCATTTCACTTTCAGTCAGTCATTCAAATATTTGAGTTTTGTTATGTTTTTTTTATGATATAATAACAAAAGAGTAGTCTAACTAAACTAAACTAGCATAAAAAAAACCCAGCCAACTGGCGGCTAACTAGTTTGTTTCTAGCTCAGTTAAGTGTATCATGACTTGTACGTGGCAGTTAACGGTTTTTTTTTGTTTATTTATAAACGTTTTTATTACTTGATTTATTTGATTTGGCATTAAAAATGACTGCAGTTTGTGACTCATTCAATATGCAAATATTTGGTAAAGAGTCCTTCATAGATAAGAGAGATGTAGAATAGAGCTGACTTCAAATTAGTTTTAGAGTATGCAATGCTTTTAGAATACATATGGTATGTATTAAAAATTAAAATATGATAAGGCGTACAATGATAATTAGTATCTGATTCTCATTTTTGCGCACTCTTGCTACTGTCAGTTATTCCTGGTCAGTTCGTACATGCATCGTTTACCCGAAGCAACTTGTTTTGGCATTAATCTTATCAGGCAGAGAGCTGCTCTTTTTCTCTTTCGCTCTATTCTGCTGATAACACACTGATGGCTGATGTTAATGTCTAATGTGGTGTACTATTGCCATTTCATTCGCACCCATGTGATGTGTCAACCAATATTGTTGTTGCCTAGGATTTTTACTGGGCTTAGATGTGGGTGTTGGTGTGTGTATTTTATTATGATAACAGTTGGTATTCCTATAAATATTAATTTCGTACTAGTAAAAATTTCTGTTTATATCAAATCTTCATTCCAAACGGTTCTCAACTCAATAAAGTCGCGTTCGTGTGTGTGTGGTATGTGTGGGTGTTTAATGGCTTAAGACCATTCAAAAAGCATAATGTATAATTCTTGGAAAAATTGTGATTTTAATTGCATTGAAAATGATTTCTATGGCGACGATATAGCTGCTTTTTATGAAACGGATCTAAAACAACAACAGCAACAACATCAACAACCACAACAACATCAACAACAACAACAAACTCTGCCGCATGGTTTACTTTACGGATGTAGGCAAATTAATGAACCCGCTGTGAATTTCAATAATGTTGGCTTCTACAATATGCCCATACCACAACAACAACAACCTGCTCCATTTCCAACATTTGGTGGAATGTGCAACAACAACTCAACCCGTATGGATATGTCGCATTATCAGCCTAATCAGCGGCAATCCAATGATTATTGTCAGTATTCAATGAATGGTTATGGGAGGCAGGCAACAACGCTGCCCTATTTGTGTCCTGATGCGTCTATGCGGCTTCTAAACCTGGCCACACCATGCCAGGGTAATCCGAATTGGAACTACGAGCAGTGCTTTAGCTATGCGCCAAGTCAGCCCGAGGCGTGCCAATATTCACAATTTGTGGATATTGAGGATTTTATGTAAGAGAATCCAGATTTTGTAACCATTTAAAATATGAGTCTTCATTTATGTGTCTGCTACTCAAAACACTCAGACACAAGTCCCACAAACCCTTTCTTTCTTCTTTAGTCTGCGACTGACAAAAACAGAATATATTCGCTTATCACATATAGCACACACAAAATGACAAAGTAACCAAAGTGTAGTCACTCCTTATCTCACCCACTTTACTATTATTATTATACATCAGGCAATTATTTTCTCTTCGCTTATTTTATTTATTATTATATATATATACAGACATACTCTATTATCGGTTTTAGAGATCACGCAATTATCGGGCTATTATCTTTTGGACAGATTTAAAAATACATTGTGAAAAGCCAAGTTTTTTTTTTAGCTTATAAGTTTTGCCTCAATCTGTCGGTTCAATCAATTATTTATAAATCTCTGACACCAGCTATGACTAAGCAACAAATTATCAAAATCGGGCAGTTTAATCTCGGTTTTGGTTTTTTGGAGACATATATTATAAAATTTGCTATAGGGGTTCTAAAAAAAAAATTTGGATAAAAATAAATATTTTTAGTTTTAAATCTTACTCAGGAAACAAGATGTTCCGATTCTGTGACTAGTTTTTGTATGAATTATATCCGATCGAATTACTATATCTCATAGTTTCAATAAAAATAATCGGCGAGAGATGAGTTCTTCCGTAACAAATTATTTTGCTTATTATATTATCAATACTTAACCTATCCAATATACAATTTAATATGACCCTTATAGTTGGATAATGTACTATTAACATATGATTACTATATAATATAGAACTCAGTAACAAAGTTAGATATCGTTAAAGTTACTCCGGTATATAAGGGTATGTAATCTTCGGTGGGTCTGAGATATTCGTTCTTTTTTGTTTTAATTTTCTTATCTTTTTGTATTATTTAATCTATTTGGTTATGTAGAAATGCACATACAATCGGAATTTAAATTTTGTTGTTTTATATTTTTTCGTACTGGACAATTTACCAAGGCTATTTTAGAGTAATTATTTATGTGGCACATATGTAAATTAAAACATTTTAATCGCTTAATGATAGAAATTATGGCGTACAATAAGTTAGATAAAGTTTCTAAGAAAAATGCGGTTACAAATTGATTACTGCTATTTTTATAACCATTAAAAATGTGTAAAAAGAGTATAATGGTTTTGTTCATATGTATGTAACAGAACAGAACAGCAGAAGGACTCAGACCCATAAAGTATATATATTCTTAATGTGGATTAACATTCGAATCGATTTATACATTTTCGTCCGTTAGTCTGACCGTCTTTCTGTACACTGATGTCAGAGAATATAGGAGCTAGAGACTTGAAAATTAGAATGTGGGATCGTGTATATCCCTCGCGGATCAAGTTTACTTTTTTTATCGATCACTGCCTCAGTTGCTTGATTATCGATATATTTTGATTTCCGATGGCAATAATACCACAATTTTAAAGCTAGAATACAAGAAAATGATTCTGTATGCATAAATATCAGAACGCATGTATGTGAAAGAGATGGCATGATAATCGACGGCAGCGTCAATTTGGTATTGTGTGTATTCTGCACAACACCGTTACCTACAATTGCGTATGTATATATTTATTTATGTTTAATTGTTTTTAGCCAGCCAATCAGAGATCAGTTCAAATTTGTGTGCTGCTTTCGTTTGCCTGCCATAAGAAATGAGTTCACTTGCAGCCTGCTCAAATTTGGATGCAAAACTTTGTAAAGTCAACTTTGCCATAAAAAAACTAGAATATATTTAACAACTAGGTTCCGAGAATATCGTAGTCGAGCTCACTCAACTATAGCTTTTGTAATTTGTAAACATTGCTGAGTAATTGCGTTGTTTCATTGACGCAAATTCTTTAATTTCACTTTGGCATGCCAGCGGTGTGTGAGCACTCACAATGCGAATGACTGCTTGTGAGTGTATATGAGTATGTGAGTGTATTCATAAGTATTCGATTGTTTGTGCGTGTGTCTTGTTAGCGCGTGCCTCTTGCAAACACTTTATTTACGTTTTTGACCATAATATTTGCTTATGTATTGCATATCCGTTAGTCCTTAATTGTAGATAAATATTTTTTCAAATGGTTAGCATTAGCGTCACATTTATTGTTGGCTCCGATTCATTCGAACTTGAACTTAGAAATGCATTTGAGGTGTGTTTGAATTATTTAAGTTAAGTTGCATAAGTCAACGCAAAACTAGTGCTTTCTTTTTGCTTTCCAATTAAATATTTTTTTATGTTTAATAATGGTTATATTTAAATGTTTTATCTATTGAAATAGTTCGGTAATGTAATTACTTAGGTATTTGAATTAATACACAATTAACACTATGAAGTAATGAATAACAAAAAAATTACTCGATTTTTATTTGCACACTTTAATGATTTTTTAGGTACCATAAAGCCAAGAAAATTCTCGTTAAAATATTTTTTTGTTTCACATTAAGCCCGTTAAATAACTGAAATTAATGAATAGTCATGTCTGTCTGTCTATTTGAAGATAAGCTCATTCAGCTCATTCAATCGTATTCCAGTAATAAAAAAGTCGTGTAGTGAAAACATAATCTTTTTATTGATATAAAAAATTTATACTCAGACATAGTATTTAACAGCTACAAATTTTATTAAGATCGGATTAGAAACACTGAATTTGTTACCTTTACATCTATATGTATATTCGAATCAATCTCACACTTAATAATATTAAAATCTTAAAATAAAAGTGCACGAGTCGAGCTCTTTCTCGTGGCACTTAAAGGCAGCCGGAAATAAAAGCAAAAAATAGTAAACAACAATAAAAAAAATAAATACAAAATATAAATAAAAAACTGCAAGCGCTTCTGTGAATTTTTAAAAGCAATTCATTCGTTTTTAATGAATAACCCTTGGTTTTCAAAGCGTAGCCGCACCTCTGTCTTTAAATTGATTAATCAGGCTATTAGCATGCCCAGAAACACACTCTCTACGGAGGAGGGATGGTGGAGGTGTAGATACGTGTTCTACGAATTGTTACCTATAAACACATGTATACTTAATATAAAAAAGGAGTGGAGAAAATGGGTAACGAGTACAAGAGACAAATTGGTTGGTAATATCTTTTGTACATAATTTTTTTTTTATTACATTTCAATTACATATTTTTTATTGAGAAGGGAAATTTATAGAAATATCATCTCTATAAACCAGTAAAAGATCTTTTACTTTCTTAAAGAGCAACAAATAAAAAGATACTTAAAGTTTATTGACCGTATATTTGCTAAATATTTAGTTTTTTTTGCTGTTGAACCAACTAATTTTGGTTGCCATGTGGAGGCAGAAGTGCTCAGAGTCGCTTTAGCCTGTCAAATTGCTTAATTCAGTCAAAACTGTCGTCTGTCTGTCTCATTGGTTATCAGCTGCTGATTTGGCGGCATGTTTAATATGAAAAGCCCTGCAACAAAAATAGGGGCAAAACACAGCAATCAATTTTGTTTATATACTATCTGTTTGTCGGCTTAGTTTTATTTCACTTGTTCGACGGCGGCACTTGACTTCATAAATAAAAAGGCAAAACAGGTATGTTTTTCGTCTTAAATATCACAAATTTTTTAAATTTCTCCAAATATTTTTCGTGGGCTATGGTTTTACGTGCCGTCGTCGCCGCATCGTCATTATATAATCTCTAAACAAATTTCATACATTTGCGACCTTATTTCGTGCATTAATCACGAGACACACGTACAAATATTATTAGCTAGAAACAAATTCAGTTACTTTGGAAAAGCTCACGAGTATTTCTTGGCATCAACTGACACTATCTTTTCTATATATTCTAGCTAGAATTTGTCATAACATTAATTGCCAGCACATCTTGAGTTCAGTGACTTTTTAACTATATATATATGTATAATATATATATTTATTTGTAGGTTGCTAATTATAGGTTGAATTGATAAGAAATGCAGTTATAAAATGGGCTTGGTAGTTTTCAGTTGAGGAAACAAATTCGTTAAAAATTTAAAACATATTTAAATATATAAAGAATATAATATAAATAAATTTATTTTATAGAAACAAAAACAAATTGAGTTAAATGTATTGCTATATAATGTGTTGGTTTTTAATTTATTTAATGCAACTGAAATGGTGCCAAGGCGTTGTCTACTTATTATCAAGTTACTTAGTTGCATGTCAGCAGGCCCTGACTATCTTAAGCCACTAAGCACTGTCATTTGAGTTCTGTTGATTGTTTTAACAAACAAAAGAAGTGTTCTTGACTAAAAGTGAAAGGCTCAAAATATGTACTTTGAAGTCCAATGCTATCCAATGCTAAGTTATTTCACAGTAAATTGGTGAAGAAAGTAGAAAATTCCTTTTTAATACTTATTATGGTAGACTGAAAGTGCTTTTAGTAATATTTATTTAAGAAACTAAAACAAGACTAAAATATGAATCCAAATATTTATAAATCTGTTTAATAATATTCCGATTCAGATAAGGTGGAGTTCTAAAGAAAAGTTTCCACCTGCTATTTGAGCTCACTAATTCAATTGGCGTACTTTTTTATATACGAATTCGTGATTAATTTTCCATATCATTAAATCGAAATTTACACACACACATGCATTGCTGCACACACATGTATTTGCTGTTAAAATATTCGCAATTTCCGTGAACTTTGACAACACCAGCGAATGTTGCGAATGTTTCGCTCAATTGAAAAAATTGTGCGCAGCTCGCTCGCTTTAATTGAAACAAATCAAATCATATATAAAAGCAAAAAATCGCAACAATTGAAATGTATGCGTTTTTGTGCCACTTGGTATTTAAATATGACCACTTCCCTGCACCCAGACCCAATCCTAATCCCAGCATATTTTGCTAACCCTCCGGTATCAAGAGGTATTAGAGTCTGCGTGATCTTTTACACAGCTAAAATATAGATTTAAGCTTTCAATATTCGATAATTATAATGCAAAACACAATTGAATTTTCAACTTCCTTTTACTTTGCAGGAATAATGAAAAGCGCAAGGAAAAGTCGCGCGATGCTGCGCGTTGTCGTCGTTCTAAGGAGACGGAAATCTTCACCGAATTATCGCAGGCTTTGCCCCTTACGGTTGAAGAACTCAATCAGCTGGACAAAGCATCTGTGATGCGCATTACGCTTGTCTATCTGAAAATTCGTGAAATACTGTCATTTGGTAGGTCGATTTCCATTACTATGTATTCCAAGAATTAACCATATCTGTCCCTCCTTTGCAGTGCCCTCGATACGTGATATCGGCGACGAAAACGAAGGTGCCGGCGTACTGGTCAAGCCCAAGTTTGAAAATCAATGGCAGCACAGTGCAGATGCGAGCCAATTGCTGAAGCTGACCATGGATGGATTTTTGCTAGTGCTATCCAATGAGGGAGATATCACATATGTATCGGATAATATTATTGATTTTTTGGGCATCACAAAGGTGGGTAAATATATAAGACAAATTATTTTTTTAATTTAAAACTATTTTTAGTTTTTAAACATAACTTTTATGTTTTAATATTAGAATTAGAATACATATTTCAACAATATTGTAATTAAAAGTAGGCACAAATCTTTTTTCATTTAAAAGTGAAAATCCTAGTAGATTAAATGTTAGAATTTACACAAATTTTAATCCTTACACAAATAATAAACTAAAATACACAAGAAATGAATTCACGAAAGTATCAAAATAAACTATTAAATCAAATTAAGCTTAAGTCACCATTTACTATAAATCATTTATTAATATGCATTTGCTTTCTTGCAGATTGATACGCTGGGCCAGCAGATCTGGGACTATGCTCACCAGTGCGACCATGCAGAGATTAAGGAGTGTCTTAACCTCAAACGCAGTGCCAAGATCAAGGATGAGCAGCTGCTTGAATCGGGGGTCAGCACATATCATCGTGATCTGTTTGTCCGCATGAAGTGCACGCTGACCAGCCGCGGACGCAGCATCAACATCAAGAGCGCCTCATACAAGGTGAGCATGCAATTCAAGCCATTCATCATACAATATTGATTAAATTAAACTTGATCGCTTTGCAGGTCATACACATCACCGGACATTTGAGCGTGAATATCAAGGGTGAACGCGTGCTCATTGCCATTGGCAGGCCCATACCGCATCCGTCGAACATTGAAATACCGCTGGGCACCAGCACCTTTCTGACCAAACATGGACTGGACATGAAGTTTACCTATGTGGACGACAAGTGAGCCTTGAATATATTCTCGATTTAGTTCGTTGCTAATTTGTATTTTTTATTTCTGTAGAATGCACAGACTGCTCGGCTATTTGCCTGGCGATTTACTGGAGACATCGCTATTTGAATGCCAGCATGGCGCCGACTCGGAGCGTCTAATGGCCACCTTCAAGAGTGGTAAGTGTTCGACTAGGGAAATTAGCTTGCTGCTGCTGATGCTGCTGTTTCTGCCTTTGGTGCTTGTTCATTAAAACTAACTAATGTTAAACTAATTACTTTAATGTACAAATTAAAATGCGCTCGTCTCTCGTTAGTTTTGTGCCGCGACGCATAAGCGAAAGGGCGTTCGGACGTCCTGTTAATGTCCCTGCGCACATAAAAACAAAGTTGTCACTCGTTTGCCGCTTTTTTGTCCGTCACTTCCTGTCACCCCATCCCATAATGTCCAAACGGTGTCCTGTACCAGACACTAGTCAACTAGTTCCCGACCGACTTGCTTATTGCATTTAATTAGTTGTAGCACGGTGAGTTCATCCAGCGTCCAGGAAAGGGTCCATTGTAGTTCTATGATTGTGTGTGTGTGTGTTAGTGTCTTTGCTTTAATTTCACTTTAGTTGTTAATTAGCTTTTGAAAAACAAAATAAATAAATTGTTCTGGCAGCTTGGCACCCGCCTCCATCCATCCCAAGGCAGTTTCTGTTTGAGCGCCCAAAAAGTTTTGCTTCGCTTAACTTTTTCTGATTTCATTAAACGCATTCTAATCAAATTTTGCCTTATTAGTTAGCAAATAATAATGCAGCTAATTAGTTAGTTATTCCACTTGCTAGTTACTTTAAATGCAATAAGTAAATCTAATCAATTTGTAGATAAGCATTTGATTTAAACTGCCACAACAATAATATAAATTCATTTTTATAGTATTTTATATTAGTTTTTTATTTGTATTTGTATTAATGAAGTATATTCACTTATAAACTAATCTTTTAATAATTATTGATCGCAGTTCCCTATTGACACATTGCTTAGTAAGTAAAACATTAAATTCAAATTGTGCTTATAGGTTTAGCCGTTTATTACTCAGCTGTGTACATAATAATTGAATAATATAATAATTCAGCTGTTAGAAAAAAATGTTATGTGTTAACAAACTGATTGTTACAGCATTATATATATTATATTTATATGTATATAGTATATGTGTAGAATTTGCTATTGTTTTCAAGTCGATCAAAAACTGATTAACTTAACTTAATTAAGTGCTTTTGAAATTACACCCATTAGGATTTTGAGACATTTAGTTGTTGGCGAACTAGCAAACAAACAGTGACTGCAATAAGTTGTGCCTCTATCTTAACGGCTGTTTACTTTGCACTGTTATGATAGAAGATATATGAGTGTTTTAATCATCATTTGGCGCCGCCTCCGCCGCCTCCTTCAGAGAATCTAAAATATGAACAATTTTGGGTTTTCACTAATTTGTTCGTTGCGTTGCTTGGCGCTGGCAAGTTTTAAGCCATTGTTTGCTTATTTGTTGCGTTTAATGGCCGCGTCATGTCGTCTACATTGACCAAATAATGCTTTTGGTACGTTGCAGTCGTTGCACTTAAAATGCCAACGCTGAGCAATAAAAACGCTGCTGCTGCTGCTGCTGTTGCTGACCATTGTTGGTACATTGTACCCCAAACGAAGAGTGTGCATCCTGGACAAAAAAAAATCAAAAAAACGAAAAAAGAAAAAATTTAAAGAAATTGTCACTGTACTACAATTGGAATTATTATTGGCTGCAATGACTTTGGCTTCTTGGCCAACAGAGGCACCAGTAGCAGAAGCAGCAGACACGTTCTGCGCGAAATGACTTTCAGTTTTATGATGTCGACATGCATTCAACCACGGACTTTGACTCTGACTCTGCCTTTGACTCGGACTCGAACTCGGACTCGGACTGGACCTTAGTGGTCTGCATTGCTTAGGAATGCTGCAGCTTGTGCTGATGGTTGTTTGGTCTTACAGCTTCAGCCTGGTTGCTGGAATCCGGCTTGTGCATATCGCATATCGTTAGCCAAGTTTGCGAACCAAGCTGTAAAACTGTCTTCAAAAGTCGTAAAAGTATTTCATACATTTTTTGTTTTTATTAAGTTGCTGCCAGTTACCAAACCAGCTGACACGCATTCCCCTTCCCTTCCTTGCAACTTTCTTTTCTTTTTGTTAGTTCTGTTGAAAGCACACTCTTTGCCATATTATTGTTTATGATCGCTGTCCATTTTTATTTCCATTTGATTTTCATAAAGTTTACATGCTTTTGATACGTCGTCGACATGAGGGAGAAATTTCCGCTGCAAGTTCTTATTTTTTTCCTCATGTTTCTGACTTAAAGCAGCACTTGATCCAGCACCGAACGCGTTGTAACAAACAGTTCAATAAAATACAAAATGTGCGGAAAATCGCAAATGCCATGTGGGAAAATCTCAAAACGTTTTCCACGTTTAGCCAAAGCTACTGCTGCTTCTGCTGCTGTTGATTTTGATGTGCATTGAAATGGAAATGCGAAATGGTTAACGGGTATAAAAAAGAAGCATTTCCATTGCTGCAAATAAAGACGACAATTTGGCCTCGAGGAGAAAAATTATGAAAAGGAGCTGGCAATGTGGATGGCAAATGTGTAAAGAATTCTATTTCTGTTTGTGTGTGTGGCATCAAAAGTAAATTTAACGTGTCAGATAAATAAACCCGCCCAGCAAGATAAAAGCGAACGCGTTGCAAATGTTGCAATAAATTTGCAACGAAAAACAATACCAAAAAGTGGCGCTGGCAGATTTACAGAACAGAGATCGACTGTTGCGTGAGCAAAAACTTTTGCTGCTACTCAACTGAGAGGGAGAAGGTGGGGTCTGTCACAAATGCATTTTCCTAGGGGGGCAGGGGAGGAATGTTGCAAGGGGCATGCCACCGCTGCGGGTGCATTCGCCAGGCATTCAACTTTCAACTCTTGCTTTGCAGCAAACTTCCTGCCACAAGGCGAGGGTCAAAATGACAGTTGGCTGCTGTTGTATTTGTTTTCCTATATTCCTATATATTTGTTTTATTTTTTTTAAATATTTTTTGGCATTTACTTTTTGCATGTGTTTTGTTTTATTTTATTTTTTATCACTTTTGACAGACACGTACGAGGCAAGCAGAGTGTTGTACAGTTTGTATGTGGGGCGTGCCTAAGCCTTAAATGTTGCCAAGGCAACGCACATCTCAGCCTTGGGGGCACTTTGTTAACACAAACACACACGCACACTTCCCTTTAAACATCGTTTTGCTGTGTGCAGCTGCCGCATTTTCAAGTGCATTTTTTGAGTCTTAACTTTATTTTTGGTTAGCTCGCGCTCTCGTTTGCTTGTGTAATCAACATAACAAGCAACTTGCCAGTTTACGATTCTGTTAATGCCTCTCTCACACACACACACACTCAAACTCGCACACCTACACACAGACACCCACCTAGACGCGCTTCCTGTGAGGAAAATGCCGTCATGTCTGTGCGGACAAAACGCTTCCTGTGAAATGTGTCGAATTTGTGATGGCCGCGTGACTGGCAATTTGAACACGATAAATATACTCTTGAAAGCCTTCAATTTTACTCAATTAATCTTAATCTTTACGTTCGTAGTTTCTGTTTTCATGACTAATTTCCAGATATGAAAATTTTAAAGTAATAATTTGTACCTATCAAATTTGATGACAACAGGAATTTGCTCTTATTATTAACATTTTGTAAAACAACAAAATGTACATAATTCAAACTATTAAAATTTTGCTGTATTTGATTCATACCTTCGTAATTATTTCAAATATGTTTTATTTATGAAAATCTTTTATTTTTATTTTTTCTATTGAGTATTAATAATAGTATTAGTTATTTGCTACATTTGATTTCTTACATAAGCTAAAAAGAATTGAGAGAAATTAAATATAGAATACCTTAAGTAAATACTATAAAAATATGCAGCCAATAAAATTAAAAAAACATGTAAATAATTAAAAAAAAGAATGAAATGAAGCCTGTAGTAGAGAATGAAAAAAATTTCAGTAGAATCGGATAGGAAACATAGATTTGGATTATCAAGAAAAATATAAAAAAAAACTACTAAAAGCAAGCTTTCAAAGTATTTAAAAGAGGTTTTACAGTATTCCCTAATCAAGTTGACTCTACTAGAGTATTTAAATTTTTTGTTATTTTATTTTAATTTTTATTTTTGAGAATATTATTTATTAAGTTGTTTAACATACATTTTAGCTTAAGGAACATTAGAAGTGACATTATCAATGCATAGACGGACAATATTTCAAAAAATTCCTTTTTAGATTTTGTGTACACACAATTTTGTTAATCGAAGTAAATTAGTTAAATATATTATTCCAAAAAAACTAAGAAATACATTTTTAATATGTATATTCAAAAGGTTTATTTTTGATGCTGCGGACATGTGCGAGCACATCGCTAGCATTGCTATCGATGCTGCTGACGCTGTCAAGTCGTTGCACTCATCAGCTTTTCTACCCGCTCTGCTACTGTTGCATGCACCGCACCGACGACGCCCACAAGCTGTATTTATCTTGGGAGAGTAGGAGAGGGTTGGGTGTTTTTGGCCGCCAGTTTATGTTAATGCACTTAAAATTTCGGGGCGAAGCCGACAAGAGTGGGCGTGGCAATGCATTTGTGGGTGGTGCACTGATGCGTCGCCGTTTTTTATTACATGCATAATTTGGCCGTGGGAGCTGAGCAGAGCAGAGCAAAACAGAGCAGAGCAAGGCTCGGGCACAGTATTGTTTAGGGTTGGGTTGGGGTTCTGGTTCGCTTGGGCCCGCTGCTCGTCTTTTATTTATTTAGCTGGCTGTGCTGTGCTGTGTTGGTTGTGTCAGCGCGCCATGAAAAGCGCCAACTAATGCCGTCAAAACTAATGGTCCAATTCGAGTGGCTCGACGACGACGCCGGCGTTTTGCTCCCAGTCAGCGTTAGTTGCGTTTGTGGTGTCTGACTTTAGCCGACTTGACGATGGCGTTGCCGACGCTTCTAATCCTTGCGTGGATTGTAAAATGTACCAGTTAATTTTAGTTTGCACAAAGCCAGCCGTCTCTCGCCATTTGACAAATTAAAATTGCATGAGCACGGAAATGCGGCTTAAAGTTTCCACCAGATGCATGGCATTTCCTATGAGAGTTAGTTACTCCTCAAATAAATTGCATTTCAGCTGAGTGCAGTTCGAGAGCATCACAAGTTCAAGGCTAATGCAGTGCATCAAACTGTTTTCCATTTGTTAGCATTTTCTATTTTATGACGTCGTCTCTTAAAGTGACACCATTTGTCCAGCCAATCGTTAACCAGAAATACGCATTTATTTTGACAGACGGACCCAGCATTCCCATTACCCACTTTTCGATCTCATTCCGCTTGATTTAATTTGACAGCTCCACAATATTTTCTCTGATTTCTTTCTCGGAAATGTCATCTTCAATTCCCCGCAAATCACATTGTTTTATCTGTCTTATGCGGTCAATCAGTTTCCGCAGACTTAATGCCAAAAATAACACAATTTTCTGCCGGAACTCGATAAAAAAAGCAACCTTCAGCTTCACTTGTGGTAACATAAAATATTATTGATCAAATATTTTTTTTCATTTGCATTGACCTGCATGAAAAACTTTTTCATATTTTATTTTGGTATAAAAATTTATTAGTTTGTCATAAACAATGTATGATACAAATATTAATATCTGCTCGAAGTATCAATAAGTATTTAAGTGTTTGATAATTTTAAGAGATGGTTCATTAACTTCTTTTTTCCATATACATAAATTCTAATATATTTTTGATTACATTAGTATCTCATTAAAAATGACACAAGTTTGTAAATTGAAATTGTGTAGAAGTAATTTGTATACAGTTTGTATATATATTCTTGATCAACATATTGTATATATAGTCTTTTGACACATTTGCTTTTTAAGAATTGAAACTGCTCGAATAATTATTGATAACTGCGCTCGTTTTGACGCTCATTTTTTTTAATTGTAAAGATATAGCCTACCAGTTGATGTATAATTTACGCACACTTATTTATATTCGATTTTAAACTTTTTATTAAGATCAGATAAGAAAGGCAGATTTAACTAAAATGTAATTTCATATTGAAGAATTTCCCATTTTACCTATAAATTAGGTTCAGGATCTCAGCTTTCCTTCTCTTTCCCTCTCGTCTAAACAAACACTCAATATTTTTAATTGCATTCCGAATAGTTTTCAAAATCGAATTGTTTCTAAACTGTTTCGATAATACTTTGCTTTGAAACATTATAGATATTGTGGAGGCAATGCGAATCAAAGGTTATGTTTTGCCTAGCAGTTTTAAAAATTTTTTTGGAATGCCGCATAGGTTGTCGAAACCGAATATTTCTTCGTTATTTATGTAATTTCGCAAATGTTCTGCGCTGCCGGCATAGCAAAGTAATTTGGCTAATGTTAATGAATTTACGTCTGCAATTCCCATTACTCTACAAGGAGCAAGGAACGAGGAGCAAGACGTAAGAAGCACTACAAAGAGCGCGTCTTATCTGTTAACCTGTTGATTTATGGAGCGTTTTTTCCCTAAAGCGAACTGTTTTGTTGGCCAGAAGTTGAGCTGAGCTGAGTTAAGAGTTTAAATGCCAGCATTCGCATTCGCTTCTATTTTGCCAGTGTTTATTAAATATGCCGGCAATTTGGCTGGCATTTGTTGTTGGCTTTTGCGTTCTTGCTACGTGGGGTAAATGTTAATGGCAGCCTGCCACAGCGCCTTGACTTATGCAGCACTTTTGGTTGCATCCACCCAAAACGTTGTTTATTTCATTAAGTTCATAAAAAACAACGGCAACCAGAGGCGGGTTCAACAGTTGATGCACTTGGCAAGTGGAAAATCTTGTTGTTGCCAATTCCCCAGCTCAGCTTTCCATACTCTGTAAAATATCAAACGGGTATCATTAAGTTATGCATAGTAAGGCGAGTTGTAAGTAAATAAAATGGACTACTCTATGAATATATTTTTGTTTAACTTTAATATATATATATATATATATATATATTTTTGTATATCTGCACTCTTTGATCTTTGATTGCAGATTGTTGAATATGGTAGGCAAAGCCAATAAACTTTATTTAGTTTATAGCTCTTAAAGATCTTCTCTTAGTATTTCTCCTCTGGCATTTTGATGGCCTTTCTAAAGACTAACTAAAATAGAAAATGTAAACTAACATGACCAGTTGGCCTGTGTGGATTCTGCGAACAGCTGTTTGACCATGTGATACACTCGGCAAACCACCACAGAAGCATCAAATGTATCGAAATAAAAATTGTAAATTAGAAATGAAAATTTATTTTGTTTTTTTAATCTTTAAGACAAATAAATAAACTAACTAATTAAAATTTTATTGCTTTGTTATCGATCTCCAAACATGCCATGAGTACAGAATGTATACAATACGAATTTTTATAACCCGATCACATTAAAAGTGCGGAAATGTAATAATGAAGTGTTGTCATGCGCTGACTGAAGTAAATATTATTAATTATCTTGCCTGGAGTAACAAAACTGTTCCATTGCCAAATAATCTCTAGCTTGCTCTGCTTACAGGGTATATCCTAGTCATTCTCACATTTGCTCAGAATTCTTTTACTTGCTTTAGTTTTTGTTTGTTTGGCTTACCTTTACAGCTCTATTTGCTGTTTGCTGGCTGCAGTTTCTTGCTTAATCCTTGGCCGGCTGCTCGCAGCGCAAATATTTCATTTCATTTCGTTTAGTTGCATTCTATTTGTGCGGGCAGTGACTTATGATGATGAATCTAAATGGCAAACTCCAACCTTGTAGCGCTCCTCCTTAATTCAGCTCCACCCTTACTCTCCCCTGCCCCATAACCGCCGGCCTTTGCACTTTGGCATTTTGGCTGCTTTAAAGCGGCCGCATTCGATGCGAAGTTTTAAGTTTTGCTTCTATTATTGAGAACACTACGTGCTGGCTGCAATTGTCAATTGTCACGTCAGAAACGCATTGTGCTGCTCACAAATGTGGCAGCAAGACCTCCCACACTGCCCTTTCACCCCGCGACCCAAAATCCCACCCATTGGTTGGCATTTAAAATTAGATAAGCATTCAATTGAGTTTGTAAGACAAAAGCGTTGCCTGCATTTGATGCGGCTCTAAATGCGTTAATAACATTTAATGTGCGTGCATTGCATGTTATACTAATTCCCGCATCCCTTCTCTTCTAAACACAGTAAGTCCCCTATCTTAGAGCAGAGCACCCCTTAATGTGTCTTGGCTAAGTTAATTTCGATTCTTGTGCACTTTTATGGCAGTTGCAATGCTTGCTAATTGACTTTATAGCCGGGCAGCGTTCAATGGCCGTTCGACGATGGATAGATATAGGAACTATGGCTAGGACATATGGATGTACAACATTTATATATATATATTTGTATATATGTATGTAGTAACACCTCGAAAATGTTTGGATCTGCAGCATCTCTGTCTGATTTGTTGCTTGTGCTATCAGCGTTTTTGCATACTTTTTTGTGCAGTTAGTTGAAACTTTGCCGTTTTGCAACTTTTTCGCAAGTCTTGCAGAAAATTATACAAAAGGCAAAGTGTGCAAGGAGATAATATAAAGAGAGAGGTGTGATTTCTTGGGTGTATTTCTGCATACAAATATGCATTTGATTACACGCCAAAACTTGCATCCAAACAAAGGCAATGCCCAAACTTCTGACAATAGCTTCTCACAGTGGTTGCAACCCATGATCAAATGTGTATAAAAATGTTTAAAGTTGAATAAGTTAACATTAATGGTAAAACTACATTCTTAAAATGCCTTGTGAAAAATATTTTGTTTAATGTATAAAGAAAACCTATCATATTAGTACATTAATAATTAATTAACATAATTAAAGAAACCGAAGTTCTTCAGTATATAATTTTGTTTATAATTTTGAAAACATCATCTTTAAATAGTTTAGTAAATTCAGTTTTTGAATAATTTGCTTTGGTTAAAAAAAAACCTTTTGTACCATACTTTTATTATTCAATAAAAAGATAAACAAACTGTCCCGATACTATTAAGAGCGGCTTATCGATCAAAACCGATATAAGAGAAGTATCGATATCTGATCAGATGTGAAGATAGACGCATGAAGCACAATAAAACATAATTTAACTTCTAAGCACCACCTTATCTAATTCCAAATAGATATAATTATAACTTATGTGTAAATGGATGCTTTTTCTGTATTTTAAAACCAGCTGTAAGAATTGTAAATTGAAGGAAATAAACTCATCTGATTGAATTGCCAAGTCCGAAATTCAGCTTGTCCGACTTGCCAATAGATCACCAATTAAAATTGCTACATTCTGAAATAAGCAGCAACCACTGTGCAATGTTGAACGCTTGCCGACGCCGCCGCCGCCGCATCCGCAGCCACAGCCACAGTCAAAACTAAAGCCGCCGCCGTCGTCGCAGCGTGTGGAATGACTTTTTGCCGTGGCTGACGGGCTGCATTTAAGACGACAGCCAAGGAAAGTAAAGTTGTGTGTTTATTTGCAAACCCTACGGCGTGCAGATTTCAGTGTAGCTCAACTTTACACATTTTGCACCGCAAGCAGCGCAAAACTAAAGCAGTTAAGGTGGATGGGGTTGGAGCTGTGGCGGTGGGGTGGGGTGGTTGATAGAGATAGCGACAAACGACACAAACTGTCAATCGGCGAAGTGGAAAATTTTCATTAAATTAAAAACGCGCACACTTTTCACACACATACACGCAAACCAAAAATTGTCGACTAAAGAAGAAACAAAAAAGAAAATCAACAAAAAGAAAAAGAAACAGAAGAAGCAGGCAAAAAAAAGGAGAGAGAGGGAAGCAAGCAAAATTCCCAATGAATGTGCAAAGTTTTATGTTTTTGGCTGTCGGGCGGAGATTTTCTTTATTCTTATATTTTTGCGTTAGCTTTTTTTTGTGAGCATTTATTTAGCTTGAGGTTGCCCAAGGTTTGAGTGAGTGTGTGTGTGTGTTTTTGTGTTTGTATTGAGTTTACCAGACGAAACGAATAAATGTGCTTAGGCAAGAAAAAAAAGAAGAGAAAAAAAGTGAGATTCAAGGGACAACAACTAGCGAAAATGATGTAAAAAAAACGATGAGCCTTAAACTATGCAACAGTTTCTTGCCCCACCCAGCCACCCATCAACACCTAATTGACTCGATTCACATAAACACACAGTAACTCTAACCCCAATCGCCTTACAATGAAACAGACAACAACAGAAACAAAAAACAAATGATAAATCTGCTCAGGCAAAGCAGCATTGAGAACCTTTTCACCACACAATTTGCTTAACAAAAATCCTTTTGACACTGCCAGGCAGACAGCCAAGTTCTTGACTGTCCCGCAGGACATGGCAACTGTTTGGGCTGCTGCTGTTGCTTTTGCTGCATCACTCAATCAATCAAAAGCTTCTTCCGGAGTGCCCTGCATTTCATCCTGCGATGTTAAACAAGTCGTGTAAAATGTCTAAATATTTGCGACATTTTTGACTCTTCTTATCCTTTCTAAAGGCGTTCTTTGATTGCTTTAATGAGCTTTTATATTGGACATTGCGCATTCGCAACGTGTTCCTGACAAATTATGCCAAAATGTAAATTAAATTTTATCAATTTATCAATTTATACAAAAGCTGCTTTGGCTCATCCCTGCTTATTTGGATAATGAGAATTAATACCCTCTACAATAAAGTATTTGTAGCTTTTAAGTTATTAGAAAACCTATTAAGCACTACTCACACATACAAATAGAGACTTTAAACAAATTCTGTGTAAAGAGCATATTTTTGTCGAGCAATTGCTAATATTTTGTTATCTTTTGCTTATTTGTTTTAGTGATTTGTGGTGGGTGTTACATGAAAATCGTTTTAAATTGTTGTTTTTGGCGCTTTTTGCGCTCTATCAATTACATTTCTGGCTATTTTTTAATCCTTCTTCTTTTGGCCAAAAAGCCGCCTGAGGCACGGCGGTTGGCCTGCTCTGTTGGTGCCTGGACTCTGTGTCACATGTTGCGTGTCAGCAGCAATGCGATATCTTTTCTTCGTTTTTTCCGCGTCATTTTCTGAAATTGGCATTTAGTGTGTGACTAGCGGGATTTACACACACACACACACACACACACATATTAAGCTGTACACACAAATACACCCATCTAGATTGAGCTGCTGCTTGCTCGCTTGACTGTCTCGCTATGGTTTAGTTACACAATGGGTGCATTCACCTACGCGTTGTGTCCCGCTGTGCTGCTGCTGCTGCTGCTGCATGCCACATCTCGTGGCTTTCCCACCGACAGTGGCTCTAAATCGACCACTGTTTTGTCTGTCGCGTTTCCTTAACATGACTGCCATGACTTTGTGTGTGTGTGTGTGTGTTAGTGTGTAAAAAAATGTTGCCAGTATCTGTTACTGCATCGCTGCATTTGTCTGTCTCTCACTTTGTATGTGTGAGTGTGTGTGGCACAACCGCTCACATTTCGTTTATTAAATGACAGCACGATATCTGCAAATGAAATTTTCCTTCAACGCATTTAGACGCTGTCTTCGTCGTCGTTGTCCTCTCGCTGCTGCTGCTGTTGCTGCTGGATCTGATGCTGCTGCCTTCAATTGCTGAAATTGACAGTCAGACAGATAGATTGACATTTAAGCAACACTTTTGCATTGAACGCATTTAGACGCATCATAAAATTTTGTGCGCTTTGCGTTTTTTTTATGTGCCTCAGCACTTTGGCTCAAGTGCCGACAAGTAGTGCATACTTTTTGGCTTTCCAGCTGCCCATTATTCTCATCACAAAAGTGGCATTTTATCTGTAGATATACACATTACACACATATATAGTATATGACTTTTCAAGTGGCAATCTACAGGCATTTTCTTACTTTATTTTATTTTTTACTTCTATTGACAAAAAAAATTCACAGAATACCAAAAGTTTTCAATGAATAAATTATCGAATTGTGTATTTCTGTCTACTCGAATATTAAATGATTTCTTGGGTCCGTTAAAAAAAACTGCGTTCAATTTTGTTCTATTCTTATAAAGAACAATTAAATATTAATTAAAGTTGCACCTACTTTTAGAATGTATAAATGACAATATAATATAGAAATAATATAGAAGATATTAAACAATGTGGAATATATAAGAATAATTTAATTGTAAAGCGTTGCTTTTTGCGAATACACAAGAAATTTAACATCAAGTCAGACACAGACTCAGACTATACATTTGTATTTTAATAAAAAACCGATTCAGCTGATTGATAATAATGTATATCAACGGTTGGTACTGAGTATTTAGGAAATGTGTACCAATATTATATTTGGTTTGGTGTAATTATATTTATTGCCTAATTAGAGACTATTTCGGACTGAAAATCAATATTAGGTCAGGCGACAAAGACACAGCTAATCATTATTATAAAAATATCTACTCATAAATATAAATTTGAGTATTACACACACCTTAAGTTTGTGCATTGCGTGTCAGATAAAATGACACTTGAAGTTGAATAATTCGGTTATTACCAGTATCTGAAATGATATGAAAGAGTCAAAAAGCTGGTGAACAGCATTGTGAATTATTAGCTGCAAGTTTGAAGAGAAAAAAAGTGCGCAAAAAATCGAGGAAAACTCGCTGCGAATCTCAGTAGAAATCTTTAGCAAGTCCAATTAGACGTTTGGCAAATGGACAAATAAACATCAAGTCAGGCCAAAAGACCAGTAGCCTAATCAGGAGCAGGACAAGAACACGACCGAACCAAACTAATTGTACAACATGAAGCAGCAAAAAAAAATTAAGTAAAACAGCAGAGAATATTGCAGTAAAACTCTTCATGTTGCTTGTTGTTTTTTTTGTTCGCCTTTGCAACAATTGTTGCAAGTCAGTTGGCGTCGCTAATGAAAAACGGCAGCACCGGATGCCGGCAGGACGGGTGGGGCTCCATTAAATTTTGCTTAATAAAGTTGCAGCTGCTATGAAAAAAACAAAAAACAAAAAAAGCACCAGAAAGCAGAAACACGAAGAAAAAATGACCAAACATCAACACTTAATTGTTTCCTCGGCGTCCAGGAGTGACTGGATTGACTGGCAGGCAGTGCCTGCGAGCGTATCCTAATGGGAAAACTGGGAACTGGCGCCAAACCGTGTGGGAAAGCGTGAAAAGCGCAGAGAAAAGCTACGTGCCGAAACTTTAGATTTTCGCGCTGATTGACGGCCCATGCAACAAAAAAGACAAATTGAAAAGCGCAGCTGTTGTTTATAAAAAAAATATTTTAGTTCAATTAAGTGGCCCATTTTACATGCAGTCTTAATAGCACTATGTGAATAATTAATGTGGAAAAGTTGTTGCTTTTAATATAAGTTTATTCTAAATTGAAAGTAATCAAATCATTTCAATTTTAAGCCAAAGACTTAATTAGACGTTGCTGAAAATAGTCTATTAATCTTCCTTTGACGACTAAGAAGTCAGTAGCAAAAGATAATTTTGAACATTTCTAATGTCTGGGCAACAATTAAATATCATTATCTTAATATTCGGTTTAATATATATATATTTATTTTAGAATTCAAGCAAAGCAATTAAAGATAAAATAATTATATAGACATACAGCTTTTCAATATATATTAGTTATATTCCCCATTTTTTTAATTTAAGGAGTTTAACGCACTCAAATGTATGCATGTCTAGAAGCGCTTCCATTGCAAAACAAGTGCAGCTATTGGGTAAAATAAAAAAAAATTGATTAGCGCTTTGTATGCGCGAACTTTTATTCGATATTTAAAGGCTGCTCCGCTTTTTCGTGAAAAAGATCTGCCCATCCTGATTTTAAATATTAAAAACTGTTTTATTTTAAATAAAATCATTAACAATAATATAATACAATTTATATATATTTCTCTATACATCTTAATCGAAAGTGTGTCAATTGTTTTCTAAGCCTTTAAGTTTATTATCAAATTGCTAAAAAATGTGCAATGAATATAAACGTTAAAAATTTGAATTAAAGTTTGCAGATTAAAACAAATGCGATAACAGTTTGATCAGCAGATTAGATACAATTTTTAGGTGTTAAAAAATGTAAATATTTATATGTCAAATTGCGAATGTCTTTGTCTAATTACACTTGTTGAAAAGTTGAGAATTTATATCACGTCAGGGGAAACATTAAAGAAAGCTGTTATTACTTTATGAGGATATGGCTTAAAGTACGCATTTCTTTGGCTGTTTGTTCTTCCTCCGCCCAATATTATCCCCATTGCATATAGACGCGTTGATGATGTCTTTTTTACGCTCAAATTGAGTTAATTAAAATTGTGTGTCCTAAGAGTTGGTGAGAGATACAAAACAGAGCACAAGCGAAACACCTACGATTTTTGGACAGGTGCGTGCGTCTCGGGGGCAACACCGAGTGTCGCCGACAAACAGAATTAATGAGCGTTGAGCACTGAGAAAGTGTGCGTTTAAAGGGGCGGGACTGCCTGGCTGCCTGGCAAATGAATAAATGTAATGAAATTTAAATAATCGTTGCCAGCATTGCGGCTATTTGGCTTAGTTTGGGGGCGGTAAAAATGATTAAGTTGCTGATTTCAGCAGACGCTGGCGAAAGTTTTCAATTACCCCGCATTTATTTTTGTTATATTTTAATTAGTGCATAGCTCAACTGAAGATATTATTTGCATCTTAGCTGGAAAAGAAAGAAAATAAATACATATAGATAAGGGTGCCAAAGGGGTTAAATCTCTAACTTAGTGTATAATATTTAATTGATAATTATGAAAGATATTTGATGCAGCTGGTAATTTAATTGAATCAGCTATAATATAATTAATGACAACTTAAATTTAGTACAACATATTTATAATATGTTCTACACTTAAGTTTAAGAGTCGAATTCGTAAAAGCATTTTTAAACTATCGATTATTATTTATTATTTTTAAATCAGTCTGTGGAGCAATATTAAATTCGACGGTTGTATTTTGAAATATTAACTTGCAATTTGTATTCTGGTTTATTTAAAAAAATGTAAATTTTCCACGCGAATAAATAAATATTGACTGTGGCGTGCGACGTGCATTGGTGGAAAAATTCAAATAAATATGCAAATTCTTTGACTTTTGTTTTCAATTAACTTTCTTCCTTGTTTTTCCATTTGCTTATTTCCCACTCAGAGCTGGTTGCCTTCGCGTTGAGTGCTCGACGATTGCTGAATGTTTAATTCAGACTTATAGACAATTTTCCGCATGGTATAAACTGATTTGCTGCTGATTTGCTGTGTGTGTGCGTGTGCGTGTGTATAAAAGTGTGTAAATAGTCTGTCAGTGTATTGTGATTGTTGTGCTTGTGAGTAAATTAAACAAATTTGTTATGTTTTGCGGTGCCCACTGAGAAGCTAAAGCAACAGCATCTCTTCTGGGCAGCTTTTAAGCCGCTTTATTGCTGTCCAGCTGATGTTTTGAGTAGTTTTTAATGGCTTCGCCACAGGGCTCAACTTTTCGACTGTAGATGCTAGCACACAATAGGCGGTCTTGGCCAACAAGGATATGTGCTTGTTAGTTGCTTACGGCCAGGACGAAAATGCCGCAAGCATGTGTGGCTCTAGTCTTCAGCCGCGAGTCTCGGAAACCACATCCTTGGCAGGATGCGAACACCCGCTGTGCCTGTTTCCATTAATTTTGCCTCTTTGCATTTCCGCTTTCCATTCTCTCGTTTCTCTCTTTCTCTATCTCGCTCTCTATGGCTCTCTCACGAACAGGGTCATAAAATATGCCACCCAAGCCGCAAAAGTTGTTAGTCTTCAGATGATTTGATGGGTTTGCTGGGAACATTTTATGTCCTCGATATAAAGTGACAACACATGGAACCACAGAACGACCAGCTTAACAAGAAATTCACATTTTTATGAGGCTCGAGTTAAAAAATTCAATATGCAGTTTTAGAAATGATAAATGAGTTTGGTCGTAAATGAAAACTTGTAGAAAAATATTCACTTTGCATACGTTTCAAATTATTGACTATGTTTGTTAGTTTAGGATGACATTTATATCTTACTACAAATAATACTAACTTTAAATTGATTTTAATATATGTTTTAAATTAAATTGTTTTTCATATACAAACAAGCGTTATAAAAGTTATAAAAAATAGTATTTACTTTACGAGAGACTTTAGCTTAGATATTTGTTTTTAAATAATACATTTTAGATTATTTAATAGACACAATTTTAAGTGCATTCGATATCCACTTTTCATTTTTTTACTATCGTAAATAGTTTTGTATCGATGCGAAACTTTACTCACTATTTAACCCAACAATTTCATTTTCAAATAAGAACATATTCTTCAAAATTTAATTTATTTGATTGGAAACTACTAGAAAAACATGCTGATATTTTGTACACTCGCTTATAGGAATTGAAACATAAATTTTCATGAAGCAAAGCCCGAATTCCAGACAACTATAAAAGCCTCATTTGTTAGACAATATCTGAACATTATGAGCATTAAGAGACTCCTGTGTATTGACAACTCATGTTGAATTATGGCCGCTTATTGGGCTTTGTTATATATATTATACATATATATATATATATATATATATATATGTTTTTTTATTGCGGTCACAAAAATCCTTGTTGCAGTTGTTGTGTCGTGCAAGTCGTAAGTTGGCATTGTGGCCGAGAAAACCCTTTCAAGTCGTTTGCCATTCGCTGAGCTGCCACGGATTTGCACGGCTTGCTGCTCGTCTTTTTTACTGGCTGGCCAACAACAACAACAGCCACAACAAAAATGTAGCGAATGCAATTTAACGCTTCACTGGCAGTTATGAAGGACGACAGCCAAGATGAGGACAATGATGAGCACGATGACGATGACGAGGACGAGGACGATGACAAGCGATGAATATGCTTTTCAATAAGCTGCAATTGAGTTGCTTAGCAGCGTGTGGCAATTTGCATAAATTGGCTTGAAAGCACACACGCAACATACGCACACACACACACACACACACATGCATAACACACACTGGTATTTTTATGTCACACGGCTTAATTCAATTAAAATGCATTACGCATACGCCACATGGCCAGAGAAGTGAAAAAATAAAAATTGAAATCAAAAACTACCGAAAAAGGTCAATGTAGCTTCAAGTTTTGGCCATCAAGTCAACTACCTTTTGTGGGAGATGGTTGGGATTGGATTTTGTGTTGGACTTGTATTGGGACTGGCCGCAACAATCCGCAAACAAATCTTTGATTTATGCGCACATCCTGGCGCACAAGCCAAACATTTATTTCCTTATCCACTTGTGCCAATGCGATTTGGCCAACCAACGTCTTTGGGCCACTGGTCAGCAGTAAAGCTGAGCTGTTTGGTGGCAGACACTGAAATGGATACACACACACCCTCATACACACACACGGGCAATCAAATGAAAGCAAACTAGCGCCTGAGCTAACTGCCATTGTCAGCTGTTGTTGTTGTTGTTGTTGTTGTTGTTGTTGTTGTTGTTGTTGTTGTTGCTGCTGCTGGCTTCTGGTCAGTTGTGTGTTGACGATGATTTAGTATTATGTTGCTTGCAAGGATTTAGACGTGTACTCGAGCATGTCTCGACTGCAGACCGTGTGCAACCTGCACTTTTCTCTAAATATATATATATTTATATATATCTATATATATATATATATGTATAGACAGTATATATTTGTTCAACTTTGATACATAACCTTGAATGCGGTTTGAATGCTGTTTGCCTTTGCATTCATCTCAATGCCGCAATAAAATTCAGCCAGTGTTGCAGCTTCCTTCTTGCTTGCCACTATTTGCTGCTGTTTGCTTATTTGTACAAATGGCTGCTCGTTGTCTCGTTGGCCATGTCTGCATTTGTGTGCGTGTTCATAAATTCACCGACTGCTGCTGCTGTCTGTTCGAGTGGAATGCTGCATGTTGCATGTTAGTGTGTGTGTATAAAAATTCTAGATAAATGATCTTTTGTCGCTCTGTGCGCGTAGATATTTTAATATTTTGCCTTGAAGCTGGCTACAAGTCCTTGACTAAGGGCAAATTAAGTTCATGGCAATGCAACGGCAACGGCAACGGCAACGCTAACAGAAACGGCACCAGCAACTTGGCCAATAGCAACCCGACCAACAGCTGCACTTTACTAATTCCATAAACACTGGCAAATCGTCTGAGCTCTTTGGCTCTGAGCTTTGGCTCTGGCTCTGGCTTTTGCAGACGGCGTGTGCTTGCCATGCTGCACACGATTTTCTGTTGCATACTTTTGCGTCCTAATCCAGCAACAGCAGCAGCAGCAGTTATAGTTTCCATCATGTGTATAACCTGCAAATATGGCTAACACACAGCTAACAATGGCGCGTCTACACTAACCAGCCTCTTCGATGTTGCCTTATTAATGAGCCGGTATAATTACGTGGTATCGTGTTAAAGACCTTCACACGCACAGTGCATCAAAAACTGAGTAAATTTTTATATATGCCACATAATAGAGCACAACTTGGAATCGCAAAATCAAGAGCTACAATATAAAATCGATGATGTTTCAAAGGCTTGAATTCGTTTAGTTTTTTGAGAAATCGTTTCTTAAACTATCTAAAATCATGATTATCCCAACTACGACCTTATCTAGGTACACATTTAAAGCTGTAATTATCCTATCACTCCATATATATTCGAAAAACTCTTACAACCAGTAAGCATGCCCCAAATATTAATATTTTTAGTTTTCTGTTCTTAAAATTTGTTATTAGTATAGAATTGATTAAAAAAAAAAATAACTTTTCCAATAATTTCATTCTTACATCTAAGGGAATTATAATTCAGTGGAAAATTCATATTTTTTATAAGAAATATTCTCCTCAAAACGTAGCCTTTATCATTTTTGTTGTTGTTTACATTTAAATCTGTTGCTGTTGAAAATTAATACAAAAATTAAATTTTAGTAGAAAATGCATATTTTTAATTCGGGATATTCTCCGCAAAGCGTAGATTTTTCCTAAGTATTTACATTTAATTCATGCGATGAAGCAGTAAAAATATTTTAAAAAATACTGTTAATTGCGTACCACTGTGCAATGCGGCAGCCGACGCTTTCTCGACTGAAATTAACTCGCTGCCACTAAGCCGAAAGCGCTGCCACCACAAAAGAAAAACTAATTTTCTGCTGCTGATTTCAAATTAACTGAATGAATGACTGAGCGAATGCGAGACTCAGATAAATACACTCATAAATATATATATATATATATATATATATATGTAAACTGCGTATTACAGATCTAAATGCCATAATGATGGCAAGAAGCCAGCAAATTCTCATGTTTCATTGGGATTTGTGGCTTGTGGCTTAGTTTATGTTTTGGGTTACGCGTTGCAAATCGAGTTAAACTAAATTTTTAGTGCAAAACATTGTTTTTATTTTGCGCTATATGCGGATGTAGCTAAATGTCCTTGCTGTGCTGTGCACCTGCGGCTGTAATTAGGCAACGGCAATTAGCTCAGCTGCCCATTGATCATTGAAAGTTGGCCAAATAAAACGCATAACTTTTTTTTATGGCCGCCAAAGCACGTTAAAGGCCATGAATTTGAATTGTACAGCCCTCTAAAGAGAAAACAACCCAAGCGAACAGCACCTTGACGCTGTCTTATGAATTTTTCGTCAGAATTAAGCACTTTATTTTTTTATGTCCTCGGCAATGCATTAAATTTTTATTGAACCTACAGGCAAAAGATGTTCCTGTCACATCCTAGAATACAGTCGAAACACTTATTCATAACGCATACGCATACATATATATTTCATTTAATTTTTTGCCAGTAATTTAATTAAAATCAAGATTATATTGTGCAACGTTAAAGTTCTTTAGTTAATGCCACTCACTCTTAAGTACAGCCACAATAAAAAGCTCAGCAAATTTGCTTTAATTGCTGTCTGCTTGAATTGCGAATTCAATCAGCGAGAAACCATCGACCGATATTTGCGGCCTGGCCTAGCAATTATTTAATTTTAACGCTTGAACGCTTTCGGCAACGTCATATAAAACTTGCCCGTTTGTCGTAGAATGAGAAAAAAAAATATAAAACAAATAAACCATAGCCATAGCCGAGGGCTGCATGAAGAATATCAAAAAATAATAATTGAATGTTCTCTATCCCAATTTAATATTAAAACTGGGTTTATTATATTTTTATTAAATTTTTATTGTTGGTCAATTAGATCATTTAATTTTTTGCTTTGAAATAGTGTTAAAACTTAAAAAATTAACCTTAGAATGGAATTAGTAAGTCATAAAATTATATATTTAATATATAAAATCAATTAATTTAATATTTATTGTTTTTAAAATTAAATTAAAATTGTAATTTGATAATTAATATTTAAATTCAATATTTTGATTTTTATTTATTTACGTTGGTTTTTAGATTTGTTTACAAATTTTATTTACAAACAATATTAAATTCTTAACAATAAAATGAAAAGAAAAACGTAATATTTAAGCAACATATTGCTAAAATTCAGAACAGCATAAATGAGTAATAAACTAAGTAAAGCGTAATTGTAATTTACATATACATGCCTGGCACTTAATAACTGAAACTGCAAGTTGAATTTATTAAATAAAATAATAAACAATGGACCTAAAAACAATTCCAATTAGATAATATTATTGTTGTTTTGGCTGGTGTTGACCACAATTGAATTTGTAATTTGATTTGATTTGATTTGTCGAATTCGCAGTCAAGTCTAGCATGTATCTAATTCTCCCTTCTATAATATTTATTTTTTTTTTTTGCAGTGCTGAACAAGGGACAGGGGGAGACGAGTCGCTATCGCTTTCTGGGAAAGTGTGGCGGATACTGTTGGATCGTGACTCAGGCGACGATTGTCTACGATAAGCTGAAGCCGCAGAGTGTGGTCTGCGTGAATTATGTCATCAGGTGAGTCGACACGTTTGACAGTTTTACTAACTAGAATTTGGCCTATAATGGTATAGAAATATCTATACTTGGCTTGCCAATAATGAGTCTGAATTGAGCTGCTGCAAACTGGCAGCGAACAATGCCAAATATTTGCTCATTACACGTTGCGGGCTGTCGCAGAAGGGGTGGTTCGGCGGGGGCAGTTGGTTTTCAGCATTATATTTTTTTTATCTTTTAATTAAATGCTGCTGAAAACGGTAATTTGCGGCAGCAATTTATTGTTAATCAAGGCTACTTAATTTCCCGTCGAAAATATTTAAGCAGAACACTTTTTAATATCCCAACCATTTCCACAAAAAATATTCAGCCCACCCAAACCCATCAACAGTCGCTTCATTGATCTGTAAACAGCACGAAGACAAGATTTCCATATAAATGAAAAAGAATTTTCCATCGACTTTTTTCATGTAAAATTGTGTCAGTCAGCGGCAGGCCGCAGTCCTCGGAATTGATTAATTTGCAAATGTACACATTAATTAGCTTAAGGCTATAAAACACTTGTCAGAAATATATAAAAATTATTTTATTTTATCATTATTATTTTTTATAATATTTATACTATACTAGTAAATTAGTTTGTAACTTGGCCTTTTTTTTACATACTTATTCAGAGTATCTACTAGTCGAGTTAGTCTTATTTGCCTTCTAACAAAAGTTGTCAACTTACAATTTCCGTTAAATGAATGAAAATACGACTGACAACATGGCGTATACTCAATCACAGGACACAAGTCATATTTGTAGGCAGCTTGAAATATTTTTGATGGTTTCCCAAATTTAATATTCCACGTATAATCATCATCCCCTAACAAAAATGGTTCGCCTTTTACAAATACCCTTTCAAAGTGCCTCACACACATTAAAAAAGATAATTTTTTTATATCTGTCAAATTGCGTGTGCATTATGGAAATTGTTTATGCGTTGTACGTGTCGAAAGCTGTTAGCAAATGACCCTCGTACTCCATCCAAGAAATAAATTAACAGCAATAACTTAAAAAACCCATTCGTAATGTTTATATACAGTTAAAATAGAGCTAAATAAATTTATAGTCGATAGGCTTATTCATATTTGCATATAGTCACATAATATACGTAAAAAAGTTAAACTTCCAAACTGATTAGGTGAATTAAGAGAATAGTTGAAATGTTTTCGCTGCCGTTGTGGACTTTCCCTATAGAAAATTACCCCAGAATCGAATACTCTTTCATTTCTATTCCTTTCAGGTTAAGCGTAAGTATCCAATCAAAAATTATTTAATACTTCCATTAAATTAAGCGTTAATAAGCAAATATTTGTGCATTGTTTAGTTTTGTTTGTTTGCCCGATTTCCGTTGGTCGTGTTTCCAAAAAAGGAAAAAAAAGGAAAATGAAAATGTGTTTTTAATTGCCATATCAGTGATGGTTGTTCGTGTTTTATTATTATTTTTGGGTTGCTAGCGCTTCAAATTTTGTTGATGCCGTCATCGTTTGTCAATTAGCTTGTTTATTTGATGAAATTAAATTATTAATTATAATATTGGGTAGTCGATTGACAAAAACAAACCTTTAACCTTTTCAAATATGCCATTCATATTGGATGTTAATCATTTTTCCGACGATGCAGTAAATTAAAGATAATTTTTATGGTTCGTTTTGTAAGAAAATACTTCAATACTTATAAATTCACAGATAAAAAGTAGAATTATAAAATTAACAATTTTACATTTGGGCAATTTTTGAGAATAGCTTGACTTATTTTACGCTCGTGTGATTTTAAATAATAATACATTTTATTGAATGCTTTTGTTCTGCTTTTTATTGTCGTCTTTCTGTTGTTTGTTGTATTTGTTATTGTTGTAATTGCTGTTTGTTTGCTTAATTGAAAAATCAAATTACAAAAGCGCACTGCGAGCGCAGGTGCGAGTGAGACAACAACAGAGGCGCAAGGCAGAAATTCTTTGTTACTTTGCCAAAAAATCAAAATCGTTGACAAAGCAATTTTCTGTTTGATTTTCCTACCCTTTACAATTGCGCATTGTTGCTGTTAGAAGGGTTAATTGGTATCTAATAAAAAAAAAAAATTTTATTTTATGTACAAAATACAACTTAAGCAAAGTTCGTTTGTGCTTGATGCGATGATTGATTGCTTGTTGCTTACCTGCCGCTATTGGGCCAAATATCTTGGCTAATGAGTTTGGCAAGACGTCAAGGCTATTTTCCCTTCAATGAAAATTTGTTGCAAATGCGTAATGATGGTTTTGGCTTGTTTTGCCTGTTTTAGCTATTTACAGATATGTCGCAGTTGTAATCGTCATCCTCTTCCTAATTTTCCTCTTAAATCTTTGCCACAAATTCAATTACAGTAAAACAATCAAGAAACAGAATTATATTAACAACGTTTGTTTTTCGATAAAACGCTAAACTTTTTTTTAGTTTAATAACATTTGCAGAGTTGATGATTTGAAAAACTTTTTATAGATCTGACATGCTCTGCAAATGTTATGCAAAACGTTCCAAATATATTTATACTCTGATCCCATTAAGAGAAAAGAAAAGGTAAGAGAATCTGTACCAGGAAACTGAAGAAAGACTCTTCAGATCCCATTTCGTACATAGATATATATTCTTGATTAGCAAGAAAACGATTTAGCGTTCTCAGTGACTATAAGAGCGAAGTTTATTTAATTTTTATCAATACATATCTTAACTTTTTTAATACGTTTTTTATTTTTATTCCTTGACTTATTATCATCTGTAAAAAAAATGCCGTAGATAAAGAAACAAAGCTGAAAATTGGTAAAAATTGTGTAAAAAACATCTCAAAGTCGAGCTCTCCTGACTAAAGCATTCTAATCTTCAATTTATTAATTGATTTAACGCTGCACAAATCCAATATGCTCCCTCTTATTTTTGGAAAAGCGGAAAAATTGTCAAGCAGGCTAAATAACATTGATTAGTTTAGTAAGAACATAAAAATTTGCATTTTTTTCTCGCGCGTGTTGCATGATTTTAGGCGACTTGCGAGTTGCTTTTAATTTCTGTGTTTGTTTTAGTCATTTTTGGTTGTTCTTGTTTTTCCCTTGGCATTGGGTTGTTGTCGAAGTGTTAGTTTAAGACTGGGTTACCTTTTTTCGTTTTAGCATTAATGAAATTTACACGAGTTCTTAAGAGTTGGCCTAAGTTAGCTAAGCCCGTTAGGAAGCCTTTTGCCTTTGTGGCAGCAACAGCAGGCGGCAACATTGTGGCTGTCACAAGACTAAAAATTAAAGCAATAAATTAAATCTGCTACACGACAAAGCAAAACAACAAAAGTTGACTAAACATAAAAAATATATATATTTATGCATTATTTTGGGCAATAAAAGTGAGTTTTTATTGTCGCCTTTTTAACATAAAAACCGCAACCAAACATTTAATGTTAATTTATTAATATAATTTAAAGAGCTGCGTTTCTATGAAGATATAAATTTTATTAATTAAGTAGCATTCGAACCTTTTCAAGGACCAAATAATATGTACACTGTTGAAAAGATGTGTATTAGGGAGAAAATTCAATCAGCTGCGCTTAATAGTTAAGTTTTGGCCAAGTTTTGGCTTTTTATCAGTTTGTTGGTCAGCTTGTTTTATCCCTTTTATTTTATTATGCCCTTCATTGCACAATGTCGGTCGAGGCAAATGTTAAAAATAAAAGTTTGTTTCCTTTTCTATTTTCCTTCTTTTTTTCTATTTTTGCTTTCCGTTTTTTCTGGGTTGATTTTTGTGCTTGCGCAATTTGAATTTTTTATCGCTAGTCGGCATTGAGAACATTTGCTGTGCCTCGCCGCAAAAGCTCCCCTTTCTCTATCTCCTTGAAGGCCAATTTCAATTCCTTCCAAACGATAACTTCAACGTGGGCTGAACAAAAGCAAATTGAAAAAGTTGAGGTAGTTATGACCCATCAAATGACAACATAACACAACGCAACACAAAAAAAATTGACCTTAATTGCCTTTTTTTTAACACAAATCAATCGATATTTTACACACGCACACACATTTTTCGGGCGGAATTAACGAGTTTTGCTTTTTATTTTCTGGTCAATTTCAATTTTGCTTTAAATACTTAGCTACTGCTAAATGCCAAAGTCCTTAAATCAGCAAGCCCAAATTCGCGAGAACTGAAGAATTATAGTCTTAAGAAATGACTACCAAACGGACGAACAGATGCTGCACCCAATCACAAGTGGCTCCCACTCCTCCTCCGCCAAGTGTGTCGAATTGTGTGTGTTTCAGATTTGCTCCAACTAGTTGGACGGCCAACAAATGCTCCTTAATGGGCTTATTTAGTCACGTAGTCAGCGCAGTTATATACATTTTATACGTATGTTATAATATATATAAATAAATATATATTTTTCCTATTTTATACAAGCAAGTCTACTTAGAATTTATTGCTTATATCTAAAAAAAAATGTATTCAAAGTCAGATTTAATTCTGGTTTTTTTTACTTTTAATACTTAAGAGAGATTTACAAACCTTTCTATTTCCCTATATTATCAGTAATTGACAGTAATGAAGACATTATTATTATTAATATTACACAATTTAGCAGTTTTTTACGGTTTTTTTTTGCTTATCATAAATAATCTTGTGATACAGATAAAAAATAATATATATGCAAAAATAGAATATTTATTAGGGATCATAATTAATTAGTATATTTGAAATTTATTGCAACGATAGTGGTCAAAATCTGTTGTAATGATTCTTAATCTAAAATAAGATAATCGATATAAAACATGATAAAATAAAATAAATTTCGCTGATAAAACTCTCGTTATATTTGTTTAGATACTAATCACAGCAACTCTTAAATTTTTATAATAAATGATGAATTCCATTTATCTTTAAGGCATATTGCAAATTGTATGTTGAGCTATTATTTCGGTTTACTGAGTTAGTTATATGTGGGGTTATCTCTTGGATGGTTGGCCAATCTATTTTGTACATAAGCAAATAAACAAGTGATTCAGCTAAGAGAATAGGAAGTGTTCCAAAGTTAAGAATCTGACGTCACAATAATTAAAAGTAAACATGTAAAAACAACTCTTAAGCAGGCTTACATTGTTGCAAGGTCTAATATAAATTTGTATAGTACACACACAGATATATATATATATATATATATATATATATATATATATATATATATATATATATATATATATATATTTATATATATATATAAACAACGCCCGTAGCTGGTATTTTCGTTTATTTACCAAAGTAGTCACAAACATTTAACACACGTGTGTGTTTTGCCTGACTTACTTGGGCAGGCTCTTCCATATTCTCTTTTATGATACTTTCTCTCTCTCTCTCTTCCTCTGTCTCTGTCTCTGTGTCAGTCTTTCTCTCGCTTTTTTTGTTGCGCCTTCTTGGCTATGTGCCGCACGCACAGTTGCCTCAGCTCAGCCGAATGCCTCAAGAACTTTAGCCTTCATTTGGAATTCTTTGGAATTTCATTGCTGCCACGTGTTTTCTGCCTTTGTTTGATCGAGGCAGTTGCTAATCTGACTGAGAAGCCAGCAAATAATAATTCATTTTCAAAGTGTAATAAACCAATTGCATCTATTTTTTGTATGCCTTATAAATATTCATATATAAATAAAAACGAATTCCATTTTTTTTTTTTTAGAAATTATAGAGTGTTGGGTGTTATTGTAATTTTAATTTCTATAAAGAAATTGTTTTTTTTTCGAATGTAATTTTCAACACTCACGTTTCGCACACGCATCACTCACGAAACACACGCACCTCAGATAAGTGCGTCAGTTTCGGCTATGTTCATAATAAATGTTGTTTGTTGCCTTTTAGCCAACAGTGTCGCCTGTGGTTGGAGTGCTTAAATGTTTGCTTATCAGCAACGCAGCTGATTCTATTTTGATGAAGTTCAAGCGACAGTATTGTGACAAAGTCGACAACATCAACGCAACGGTGCGTATGCGTTATACGTGACTTGCGGTGGGTGGCTTGGGTGGTGTATGGGTGGTTTGTTGCTGATTTGTACGCGTTGTGTAATTCGTTTAGCAGTCAAACGCAAATGACAAACTCATAGACGGCGTGTGGCATGTGGAGCAGCTGAACGCAATCAGCTTGTTTGCATTTTGATTATATGCGAATAACAGCAAGCTCAAATAATAAAAGCAGACACAAATCCTCAGTTGGGGGAGCAAAAAAAATCAGTTAGATTTTTTCAAATGTGACCAGCATGTTTGTAAAATTCAGATCCACCTGTCTCTGTGCTTTATATGAAGGGAAATTGCATTTTGATTGGCCTTTCTGGTAACGCTGATATCGCAGCGTTTTCCTAACATTTGAATCGCTTTTTTTTTTTGCGGTCATAAATCGTGTTGCACATGAAAAGCATACATTTTTATGTCTGTTGTAAAAATATTTGCATTCCCTTCGCAACAAACAAAATTGATGTCTTTTAATGCAAAATAAATACGCTTAAGCATTGTAAATTTGTTTTTGTAAAAAATACTTAAAATGCGATATTAAAAGACATGTATATTAGAACAGTAAGCAGCTTAGACCTTTATTTCCTATTGCTGCTCCTCGGCTGTCGTAGGGCTCTTTAAAAGTTGGTGGCCTTAAAAGTTTATGATTCAAGTCCCAAGTTGGGTGTAACATGCTCATATTAACATATCTGCGTTCAAAATGCCAAGGCCCTGTGACACGCACAATAAAACCCGATAAATCCATAGGAAAATCAAAACTTTAGGACTCCTTTTTTGGTTTTTTCTTAACACGCACAAGGAGCAAGGACGCCCAGCTCGACAATGTGGCACATCACGCACATGTTTAGCTGCGGCTGGCACAAATTTTTTTTTCGTTATATTAAAATGCCCGAAACTGTCAATATATACTGGCAACGTATATTTAAATAAACGTCAATGTAATTGACACTTAAAAGCAAAAATGAACCGAATTTAGGCAGAAATAAATGACAAAAAGCCGAGTTAAAATTGTGGGCATTGAGGCTTATTTTTTATTCTGCTAAAGAACAGACACATCCTCTGCCTGGCCAGGAAACAGGCGTTTGTGTGTGTGTGTGTGCTGGTGTGTATATGTTTGTACCTGCCTCCCTTCATATATGTGTTTGTTAAGTGCCTGCCCCACGTTGGGCGCCACAGGCGTTTTTATGCGATTTTGTTACGCAATTGTAGCCAATAACATTTGGATTGTATTCATAAATATTATTTAAAGCAGCAAGCGCAAGCAAAACAATCATAGCAACAATAACTTGGGTAATAATTCCTTTTCATGGCTTTATTGCTTTATTAACGGATGGCCGACAAATATACATTGTGCTTTGGTAAGTTTTTAGGCTCATAACCAACATTGGATACTAAATAATAATGGTGCAGGCGTTAGATTTAGTTGAGTGGAGTCATGAAACATATCAATTTCAGGCTACTTTTTAAAGCAAGTGATATTTGTTTGTTCGCCCAGCGTTTGTTTGCTTGTGACGCCTTAATTCAAATAACAACAACAACAACAAACAAAAACAGCAAACACAAATCATATGTTTTGTTGCCCATCAAATATTGCGTCGCACATTTTTAGCGTTTTTCTGTATTCTCAAAGAAGCAGCAAATGCTACTCTCTCTCTCTATTTCTTTTCCACTGGTATAGTCATACGCTCTCGCTCTGAATCGTTCAATTTCGCTCTCGCTGAGGCGTAGCGGTGTCGTTGACTGCTAAAAGTGAAAGTTTTTGTGCTCATTTTCCATTACGTTTGCACAGCCTAAACAGCATTACATAACGGAACGCAAACGAGAGCTCAACAAACACAGACACACAAAAATTCGAGTTCAAGGTCTCGCGTAGGCCGCATGCTCTGCCTGCCGCTCTCTTTTATCGCTCTCAGACGAGTGCTCTCTTTTTCTTTTTTCTGCTCGTCGAGCCTTAAAGTAGGCTGTAACTTAAGCGACATTTGAGTGAATTTGTGTGCCCGGGATAAATTCTTTGACGGGGTAACAAGTATTTTTTTTTTGTATCTGCGCCCAACGTTGCTGCAGCCAAACAGCTGTGAGCTCTGTGTTTCTATGTCTGTGTTTGTGTGTGTTGAGCCGACGCACGCCTGTGTGGGCTGTGCATCTGTAAATGGAGAGAGGAAGTACTCGGCACGTTACGCATAAACGTTATTTTGTGTGAGCGATTGCAGTTATCTTTCTTGACTGTTACGCTGCCCACATCCTTTCAAGTTTACGTCGCTTTGCCCTGAATTACGTCAATTTTCTTTTTCTGTAGAAGAACATTATCATTTTTTTTTTTTAATTTTTTAATGTGTCGGCAGGTTTTTTTTGATTTGCCGTGTCCCATGTTTATTTGCTCGTATTTATTTATTTTATTTCGTCGCATTATCCTTTTTTATTCCGCTTCTTGTTTATCTTATCGCTCGAAAGCATTACACTATAGCTGTAGCGACAAAGTTTTCGGCGTAATTGCAAAATTACGCAAGACAAAACCAGCAGGCGAGGATATCAAAGGAATCGAGGCTCGTTCTCAGCTCCCATTTCACAAAATGTTAATAAAATGAAAATGTGCGTGGCTCCGCTCCGACTATGCGTCTATCAGATGGCGTTCGGTTCGGGGATAGGTACAGGAATTGAAGAAAACACGCCAGCTACACATAAAATGAAAGCTGTTTGTCATTGTCTCCAAAGTCCGACGAGTACAAAATATTTATTGAAACTACTCTAGTAATTGAAAAATTTTTGGCATTTGAATATTATTGGATGTTTTCAAACTCAGCGGGTCATTAATAATGTTCATAAATTATTTAAAAAATTACATTTTGAATGCTTAAGCAACTGTTAATATTTATATTTGAAAAATAGATACATTATTTGAGAATAGCTAAATGCTTTTAGAAAATACAAGCATAGCAAATATAAAATTGGAATATATATAATATGCACAATCTATTTAAATCAGATCCGAATTGGCATTTAAGTTTATGGCTCATAAAAAGTAATTCTTTGCATCGATGCAAGGCACACTAAATCACAGAATCTGAACGATCAGAGATTAAATATATTGTTAATACTTAAGAATACTCATATCAAACCGCAATTCAAAGACATTAATAATTAAAAAACGTCGTAAAAAATAGTTTAATCATCTGTTGGAACGCTATAAATCGCCCAAGTTTATTATATAGACGAACGATCCGACGGACAGACAATTAGGCTACGTGGCCTGGAGAAATGCCAAGGCCTTTGCAACTGTTCAAAATACTAAAGAAAAAAAAAAAACTTACAAATTGCAAGGAAAGTTAAAAATATAAACATAAATTTTAAAAAATTCCTTACGATTAAGCTATTTTTATTAATGATAATTTGGCACTTAAAATCGGGCAACAAACAGCGAGCAAAAAAAACATCACAAAAATCTTGACAACACATTTTGTTTCTTCTCAATTTTTGTTTTTGTTTCGGGGTATTACGGGGTATTTTGCAACATTTATCAAAGAAAGTAAAATGATGTTTATAAAATAATATTAAAAATAATATTTATTAATTTGAACTCCGTCTAATACTATAAAAATGTTTAGAGTTGGGAGAATACCTTAAGTTTCCCATTTTAAAAACACTTTTGTATACACATCAAAAATATTTTTTTCGCAATAAATAAATTCAAGGATTTTTTCGATTCCAGAAATTTTGCTCATATTTAAAAATGATTTCAAAAATTGATTTATTTATTGAAATTTTATCATTATGTTTAATGTTAACTACTTTTGACTTGATTTCGCCTTGTTTTGCTTGCTTTGGGTATTTATAAGGTCGATCAGACCCCAAAAGCCTAACAAAATAATATATTATTCAAATCACATGAATATTCTCAATGTGTGTATGTAGATTGATTTTATTGCTGCTGCTGTTGTTATTGTTGTTGTTGTTGTTGTTGTTGATGATGTTGATGATGATGATTAAACCCAGAAAGAGAGCAGAGCGAGATAGATATAAATATACGAGAATATAGATATAGGAAGAGTCGGTCACGCGTGTTATACTGAATAATTTTCCAGCAAAAAAAAAATAAATATACACTAAGATTATATGTGACGAAAAGTCACATGCGGCCGTAAAAAATATGACGCCAAGGCACGTGGGCAATTTTTTAAATTTTTTTTTATGTTTTTTTGCTGAATTGAGTGGGCGGCAAATAGTTCTTTGGAAATGGAACAAATGACCACAGCCGGTGCTGTTGATGATACTGAAGAATCAATAACTGCCTCTTGATGTGTTCTTGAATGACTTGCAACGCGCCCCAAAATCAAATCGACCAACAATATGTGGCACAACCGCCATTACACAAGGGACACACACACATGTGTCCTTTCATTTGCACTGGACACTGATCTTTGTTCAACTTGGTACCATTTGGAGCTTAGGTTGTTTTCGCTTCAGTTTCTGATAACGTCTGGGACATTTCTTGCTTTTTTTTGTTTTGAATTTGTGGGCAAATATTTATTAATATTTTGGAGTATTATAATTGCTATTTGTTTTGGGCTTTACTCAAAAATCAAAATAGCTATGGCATATTTTCTTTTTTAATATTTTGCTTGGTTTTTCCCTACACGTGGCGTGTCCTGGCCCCTGAACAAGAAATATAAGAAAAACACGCACTTTTTTGACATTCGCTTTATAGCCACGCTATTAATTAAGCCAATTGCCGATGGGCTTAGATACGTTTTTATGCCCAGTAGTAAATAGTCAGTTACAACGAAACAAGTTACAATGCTGCAGTCGTGTCAGCTCGACTTTAGGATGCTGTGAATGCAGCTGTTAAATCAGTTAATAATAGTATTTTCAAATTGCAAATAGTTTTTGTTTATAAACATCGTATTTGGTAATTCTATTGGGTTCTGGATATTAACAGGTATTCTAAATTGATTTTCTTTACTCATTTTAGTGATCTTAAACTTAAAAGTTTTAAAAGTTCTGTTATATATATTTGCATTAGATTAAAGTATTCCAAAGCTTTCTGAGATAAGTAAAGTTTATTTCAGTGTTGGAAAACACATTGAATTCTTATCAATTTTTTTGATAATAATAAATATATATATATATATATAACTTAAGCTTTTTAAGATAAAAGTTAATATTTTCTATTGCAACACATTTTGCTCTATTATTTTATTTTAATAATAATTGTCGTTAGTAGTTTTTCGCAAAAAGCTTTTTTTTTTAAACGATTTTTGGAGATTAAGTTAATATGAAAATATTTACAGCATATTAAACTGCTTAGAAAGATTATCTGCAACATGTTCACTTGTTATTTATTTATTCGCATTAAATGCTTATGTAAGTGCCGAAGAGATGCTTAAATTGCGTGTCAATACGCCCATAAATATGCTACAATATTCACAAAGCCACAAAATTCAGGGCTGTCTGTCGTTTAATGTAATTTTTTTTTTTTCATTTTTTTTATAAAAGATGGCTTAAGTGATAAGTCATTGAAGCGGGCAATTCGTTTCTGGTCTTAAGCCCAGGACAACACAGTTTGTGCCACACCCAGTTTCTAACTGATGAAGAAGAAATGAAACAATTTTTTTGTATATATCTTTATTTATTTATTTATTTGTTTTGGACATTGCGTGTCGCTTGGTCATTATTTGAGGCTACTTTTCGATGGGTGCTGCTTGCGTGTTCTTCGAGTTGTTCGTTTGTGCAAATAACACAAATAAAATATTAATTCTTATTTGGGCTAAAATGAAAAGGCAACCAAACCAAACTAAATACAAACGAATCCAAATACTCGCACATTCAATGATTGACTGACTGACTGACTGACTGACTGACTGTCATTTATTTGATGACTTTGTTCCATTTGTGGGGGGTGCTGACTTGGCCGCAATGATGGCGTTAATCTCCTGTGCTATGCGTTTCAATTGTCACAATTTTAGATACCGTTTTTATTTCTTTCCCAACCCCCAATTTATTTATTATTAATATTTAAGTACTTGGTGCCGGCATTAGCAACATCATCAATCATAACTGGAAACTCGACAGTTTCTATTTCAAAATATAAGTGAGTTTTTTGTGGTTGTTCTTGTTGCGTAACAGCTGTCATCCATATTATTTTTGTTTTTGTTGTTGCTAATGTAGACTAGCTTGTTATTTTAATTAATGGCTTCCTGATGACAACAATTTGTCGAATCTGGCCTTTGTTTAGATAAAGGTGCACAATGGACCCAATTACAGTTGATTTTTTTGCTCACTTAATTTTTCAAATCTAATATAAATCAAATTAATCTTCCTATTCAAATTTTGCACAATGTGTTTGCCTCTTATTCATGGAAAGGGATTATTTTAAACCTGATAATTGGGTAAAGTTTATTTTAGCTCTTATTTAATGTTAATGATCAAATACAGGAATTGTTATATTGTGTACAAGTAAGTGAAAGATCTCGATTCTGTGCATATTATGTAATTTCCTGGTCATAATATTTTTCCTCCCGGCACGAAAAAAACTATTAAAAACCAGCTTGACTTATTCTGCCAATATTTTAACATATTCATTGTCATATAAAGGGTTATTCAAATTGGTTAAGGTATGTAATGAATCCAGATTCAATTCACTCATATTTTAACTATTCATTGTCGATTTGTCGTCTGATAATTTCATAATAAATTTTAATTTATTTCAAATTTTTATAATAGGTAGATCAATTTTGATCATTTTATGTACTATCCATGTATATATTTTCTAATGCAGTTTTCTCGATTAAAGCAACTTCTGCTTGTTTTTCCGTTGTTTTTATTCATGTCAACATATGTGCGAATATAGCCACACACACAGCTCACACACCCCCATAGCATTCTTGGTGTTAGATTCACACATTACAAACTGAACTCATTATTTTGTGGTAGCTATAAATCATTGCTACCAGCACAAGATTTGAGTGTGTGTGTGTCTCTGTGGTTATGTGCAACACTCATGAGCGTGTTTAGGATTTTCAAAATTATTTGCTTTTGGCTTTTCTGGGCTTTTATTGCTTTGAGCTAATCTCAATATAGAATAAACGGATGATTCCCTTGAAAAGATACTTCGAGCTCTTAAAGATACGGATACTGTTTGCAGGGGACAGTTTTCTTAGTATCTGGTTTTTATTGCAAACTTGTTTATTTATTGCAATGCACTGCAGTTTAGCTTTTATCTTTACATTTTGAAAAGTAAACAAATATAGTTATATATCTAAGCTCAAGTATGGTTAGGTGTAATAAAAACTACTTAGCTTATTCACGTTAGTTCCGTGTGCTTTAACTTTGGCTAGAGATAAACATAGAAATAACGATTGACTTGTGAATATTCTGATTAAATTCATTTTAATTGGCAGATCAAATAACGAATCGAAGACCAAAGCAATCCTTCTTATTTAAATATTTGATTGGTTGTGATTAGCCTAATAAAATGATTTATAATCTATTCTCAAGGCTGGCTTTTACATATCACCATTTGGTGCCAATCCATCAATATCCTTAATTTCCTCATCATTGGTTTTGCACCGCTCTTTTTTTCATATTTTGTCTTGTGCTCTGCTTTGGCTTGACACCATTCGACGCGTAACGAGCAACACCTGCTTGGGTCGAAAGCACTTTGCAGCTATTTGATATGTAGCTTTGGCAGCGTCTGGGCTGATCATTTATCATGCGAGGCGTCATATTAAGTGTTATGTTCATGTTGAGATACAATATCTAAACACAAATAACTTCTGAATGTCCTGTCTGTCTGCATAATACACACAAACAACAAATAAAACAACAACAATAAATTGCTACTGTGGAAGGGAACGAAAATTAATATCAAATATATGCATATATATATATATTTATATATTTATATTTATATACATACATAACCCATACACGTTCTGCCTGTTGCCATCTTCTCAATTCCCTCACTAATAACAATAACAACAACAACAGCTGAAAGACAGTAAGAAAGAAAATCTGAGACTCAATATCTTATCATCTGTTCTTGTTGTTTCTCTTCTTTATGCTGTTATTCAGATGTGTGTGTGTGTTGTGTTTGACGTGTTTGTGTTGAGAAACTTGATTTTTGGACGACGCTAAACATATACTCTATAGCCTTACATGTTCAATCAGGTGTATTAAGCACATGAAAAATTGCTGATTATTTACTTTGTCATTAATTTCATATTACACTTGATTAATTAAAATTCGATTTGTCAAATATGCCAAGTAAAGACAAATAAAAATCGTCATTGAAATACGTCAAATTGAAATAGATTTAAAATTATAATTTTTAATAGACTTATAAGAACGTAATGTACTCTCTTGAAGGCTTTAAAATTAATTATAATTCATTTATATGTAGTAGCCTTTGCAGCTTTATTACAGAGTAGTTTGTTGGAACTCTTTTCTGTTATTTCCATATGTTAAACACTTATATATTCTGCCCTGCGCTATTGTTTTGTTTGTCACATTTTGCACAGTGCACACACACGCACATATTCACGCACACGCGCAGATACACACACACAAACATATGCATATTTTGGTGTGCTGTGTTTTTTGTATATTTCCAAATGTGTGGCGTTGTTTTTTGTCTTTCTTTATTTTTCGCCATGTGAAAACCAGTTCCAGCAGCAGACAAGCAGCAACAAAAAAATGCCGCTGTCGCAGCAGCATCAGCAGATGCCGGCCGGCACACATTTGGGGTATTCAGGTCTGTCAGCCGATCAGACGATCGAATGAAACTGAACGTCTGTCATGCTTAGCTTTAGCTCTCTCTCTCTTTCTCTCTCTTTTTTTTTCTCCCTCTGTCTGTCTCTTTAAGCTGTTGCGCTCTTGAGTTGTTTATACTCGCCCGCCCTTTCTCTTTATTTGTGCCTCAGCTGACCCTGTTGCAGTGCAGCTTATAATTGAAGCTACTGCTGCTGAGTATTTAGTTGGTCTGCACACAGCCCGCACGTAGACCATAGAAAAAGAGAGACGCTCGATGCTTGAATTTCAGCATTTGCTTACGTTGTTACCAGGTATATCTATGGACTTTGCTTGGTGACGTGATTTTCACAGCGTTTATTTACCCCTTTGATGAATCGACGCAATTATTTCGCAAAATATTTGGTAAATACCAGAAACAAAGCGACGCAATTGTGAGCAGAACTTGTGAAATGTGTTTCTCAAATTACAATTAAGATGCAAGATGCTTATAGACAAATACAAAGAAAGAGACATAGAGAGAGAGAGACTCGATTCTCGATGTTGTTGCCCAATAGCAAATTGTTTGCTATTTCGCATTACATTTGGTTCAATCTCTCAATATTATATGTTGTTGGACATGTGGGCGGACTGCATGTGGGCAATAGTGCATTTTTACTTAGGTACACTCGGCCTCCATAACTGTGGTTAACGTGATCTTAAAAAGGGTTGGGCAAAACACAGCAATAACTTAATAATCAGAACAACTTCTAAGCACATCTTAGTCATAAACGTTTATCAGATAAATGCATCAAATTATTTTATTTTATTTTATTTTTTTAATTTTAATTTTATTAATTCAAATTTATCTGGGACTAATCAGTATATAATATATATATTTATACAATATATATGCATATTTTTATACATTACCAAGTCAGGGCTTATAAAGTTTAGTTTTATGAACTCTAATTAATTTGGTGCATTAGTTAATTATTATTATTAATTACACAATAATATACTGAGTTAGATTCTATAGATGTTCAACACGTAGAGATAAAAACTAGATACTGTCTGATAGTAGTTTGCCAGATAAAAGATAATAATATACTTTTTTAATGGTAGCTGATAATGTTTTTGTAATAGTTTTATTATATATTGCTTAATGGATCTCCTGACAGTAGATAAAATAAAATTTATATACATATATATATATATATATATATATACATATATACATATATACATATATACATATATACATATATACATATATATATACTTTTCTTCTCAAACTATTTAAATATCAATATTAATTGTCTACTGAATTTTTGAATGGCTTGTTAAATTTTATATTTATTTGTGAATTTATTTTAATAAACATTTTTTCTTTAGCTTATATTTATTACAATTATTAATAGACTTTTTATTTTAAAATATATTTAGTTTAACATAGTAAAATTTTGTTTATAATATTAACAGTTTGTCAGACAAGATAATATTAGTCGGTTCAAGTTGTTATTATTATTTATCCTCCATTGCTTCGTTACCACTCTGACACTTGACGGGAATATGAACCATGATAATTTCCAACACACACAAATAAACTATAATTTATATTTATATATTGACTGTTTTATCAACGCGTTGATTTGTGTTATATATCTCATTTTGTTCATTCTTTAGATTATAAATATATATTATTTTGGTTTAAATGGATTTTTGTTAAAAAACTCTGTTTTCTGCAATGGTCGTTATTTTGAGAAAACTTTTAAGCTGATTGAAGTTCGACAAATGATTTGCATTGTCTGGCATTATTTTTATTTATTTATTTTTTTTGTTATTTTCTTTTCTTTTGCCATGAAGTGTTAAGTGAATTGCAGTCGATTTTCCGTGTATCTGTCTCAAGTTGGTTTTTACATTTCGATGCCGCTGCTGCAATTTCCAAAAATAAACAAGACCCAAACAGAAATTTCTACAACCTTTCACAGAAATTTGGCAGTGGGAAAATATAGTGCTTCTGAATCTTTAAAATTCCAGCAGATGATGCCAGGTTCCGTTATTGTCTTTATTGTTTTTTGGCACAATTTCGATTTATTTTTAACACATTTTTCTTCGCTTTCGACATATGCTATATCTTTGCACGGAAAAGCTAATAATTTTTCTTAATCTTCTTTTACATTTTTATTATTTAATTTTATTTGTCTTGAAATTTTTTTTTTTATATTTGCTTGTTTTTTTTGTATATATAAAAAGTTTGAAAGTTTTGCATATTTCAGTTTTTTTTTTTTTTCATTTTCTTGAAACTGTGTTAAGTTTTAAATTGTCTTCAATTTAGAATTTTTCTACAAAAAATGTATTTATATTCGCTATTGGCCATAAACATTTGAAATTTATTTAAGTGTTGTTATTTTTTTTTTTTTTTTGCATTTTTAAACAATTTGTCAAAGCTTTTCATTATCATCTTTTATTTTGCCTATATCTATTTTCCAAGTTTCCTTTTTTCTTTTTGTGTTACTTTTTTACTAACTGACAACCTTTTTCATAAAGGATTATAAAAATTTCATCAGTATTATGTAAAAAATTTTGCTTATGAAATTGCAGTTGAAAGTGAAAAGTGCGCACACGTTGGCACACATATATATACACATATATACTCATATACTCACACACAAACACACAGTTTATTACATTTTCAAGGCAGACCATCAAATGCCTCAAATGCTTCTCATTTTTCTGCCGAGAGGCGAGCTGCACGTGACTCTGTGTGGGTTATTTAGTTGCCCAGTTGAAATTTGCAATCAATTTAATGAAATACATTGACTTTTGGAAATAAAGTGCAGAACAACTTAATAGTAAACCTTTCATAATAATAGTATTCATTTCAAAGTGTTATAAAAATCAAAAGTAGAAGTGTTTGTTAATGCATTTAAGTTTCAATCAATTACTACGATAATTAAAATGTAACATTGGTCGTAAAGGAAAGAAATTTATGAATGTCCAATTTCTTAATTGATTTAAAAGTGTAATATTACAACGTATTGGTATAAATACTTGATTTAATGACAAGGAAATTAAAAATTAGCATACTTCTCAAAAAGCAAATGAAAATAAACAAACCGTTTTCATATAGACAACTGTTATTCACTATTTTTATCATTCAGTACTTTGAATAAATAACTGTTGTCATTCAGTACTCTTCTCACGCACTCAGGTCCTATTGGGTTGTTCTCATCCTGTATATGGACATGCAGAGAGTACGTGTATGGCTTTTCACTGTGTGCGTGCGTGCCTTACTTGCTTTTAGGCCTTGCACGCAATGGTTTTAGTTTTATTAAATTAGCGGATTTCTGTATAGAAATTGCGCTGCTTCGCCAATTATACTTGTGAAATAAGCATTAAGATGTTCTTCCCAACATTCATTCTAAGCACTTGCTAGACACACACACATCGATGGTATCAAAGGGAAATTTTTGACCAACAACTTGATTTGGATGTTAATATTTTTCCTGCTTTTAAAGTTGATTCATATTTTTTAACGACTTATTTTTGTGGCATAGCTCCTGGCTATGAAAACAAAAAGCAAATGTTAATTGCCGTCTTATCATGTTATCAGCGATGCATAGTTCAGGTTTACAATTTAGTCAGATTAGGCCCTTAAAAAAAAATACATACATACATTTTAGTATTTAAATGTATATATATGTTTGCATTCTATCCGCTGTATTCAGTCGGTCAACTTTATCGCCAGTTTTTTTTTGTCCGAAAAGAGCTAACAATTAGCGCAAAGCTCTCAATTGCTGAAGCATGCAAATTGAGTAGACGAGTTGATGAACAGAGTGATAGAGAGAGAGAGAGGGCAGTAGCAGCGCCAGCAGCGGCAGCATCTCAGGAACACATTTGTTTGACATGAAAACAATAATAAAAGACCGAATAGCCAACATTTTCTGTTTGGCATTTAGGAAGAAAAAAAATAAATAAAAATACTACAAGAACTGAATGAGCTCAATTCTTAAATGAGTCAAGCAGATAGCGGAAAAAAGTCACTCAATGGCACTGCGCCGGCGCTCTCTTCGGAGTGCCACTCAGAATACCAACTGCGTGTTGTGCTGGCTCTCGCCGGCGCAGGCCTTCTGACGGCGATAGCAGCAGTAACAGCAGCAGCAGCAGCTACAAGCAGCTTTCAGCTGCGCTGACCGCTGGCATTCCACTCATTCGTCTCTGGTACGTTGTCGTTTGTGCAGGCAAGCAGCGGCAGTCGGAGACTCGAGTTTTTTCCGTGTGCACTTTTCAACTAAATCTTAATAAACTGAAACAAAATAATACAACGTTCAACACAAGCTTTTCTCTAAATCTAAACCCCGCTGTCTTCAATCAATCAATCCTGAGCATCGTTTCAAAACTGTTTTTCACTTAAATTCGTTAATTCTTGTAAACATTATGAATAAATCAATTATAAATTATAAATAACAAACAAAATTCAAATACCAAATCCAAATGCAATAAGTAAATAAAGTCAGAAATTCCCAACTTTCGCTGACTTATCGCTAATGTAAATAGTAAAAATTTCAACCGAGTGCATTTCCTATAAATAAATCAATTGTAATTGATAATTATTAATACTCAAACGTGTTAAAGTTAAAAGGTAAAAAATACAAGATAAGACAACAAATCAACAACAACAACTTTTTTATTAAGATATAAAATGCCAATTTTCGTTTTAATTATGCTACTAAAAAAAAAATGTTTAAGAAATTACATAAAATTCGATAAAAGAATATAAAAAATTGTTTAGTATTTTGTGTTGCTAACGTGAAATAAAAGTTTTCCACTTATATATAAAAGAAAAAACAAATACAATTAAGAATCAAAAATATACACACTAAAAAACATTGAAAAAAAATATATATGACAAAAATAAACTTTTATTATGCGTGGATTGGAATTGACAACGAAAAAATACACTACACCCATACATATACACACATATATATATACCCATACATATATCAATTATTTTAATAAACGCGTGTATATGTGTGTGTTTATGGGTGGTGTGCGTGTGTGTCAAAAAGATTATCAAATAATACATGTTCAACTTTCAAAACAAGAAAAACTGTCATATTTACTTTTTTTTTTTGTTTTTTTCTCGAAAAAAAGAGAGCGCACGTTTGTTACACGCGGGCACCGAAAGCGAAAATTATAACAAAAAGAACAACAAAAACCATAACAACTATAAGAAGAAGAAGCGATCATAAGAGCGCATTGCATATTAAATAATAAAATGTTGTAAATGTCAAGCCAAAAAAGATTTACACAACACTCGCACATAACCTACAAACAAAATGCTGCTGCGTCGCTGCTGCAGTGCCAGTTGTAGTTGCGACCGCAGAAAATAAGAAGAACACAGCAACAACAACAACAACACATTTATTGCAATCTGCGTTTTATTTGGCGCTGCAAACGCTGACGTCGCAGTCAAGCGACCCCCACAACGAAACGCACGATCTGCCTACTCACTCTCTCTCTTTCTCTCTTTTTGCTCTGCCGCTCTCTGAGAGAAGACTGCTCACACTTAAATACACAAATACACAGCCCACTGCAAAGCGGTGGCGTTTCAGTTTTGTGTAGCCTTTATTTTATTTATTTTGGCTATTTGGCATTTCGTTTAATTTTTTTTCTTGTTTTTGTTGTTTGCTGCAATTTGCATTTGCATTACATAAAATTGCTGAGCGATTTAATTTGTTGATGAAAACTAATTGAATTGCAGCTTAATTAGCAATTGCATTGACTTATGAATAGCCATAAAAGTCTATCTAAATTTTGCATGTGTTGGGTTTACTATATATGTATATGTGAGTGCATATGTATGTATATACGTAAGTGTATTGCACGCCACCCACGCATATATGCTGATTATACAAGTTGACAATGTGTGTGTGTGTCTGATTGCTTGTGTGTGATGTTGCGAAAATACGCGTGTCACTTTTGTTCTTTCCCGCTGTTCATAGTCTAGTTAATTCATTTTCTACTCTATAGCCAGCCTTCTCTTTTTTGCCTACTGCTTTTTTATTTTCATTCAATTTAATATACATTGCCTTTTATGTGCACACACAAACAGACAGACATGCCCACACATACACTCATATACACGCAGACTCTAGCAAATAAATATAAATAAAAAAAAAGTTTGTCAATAGCATTTACTGCTATTTTACGTTGAGTTGAGTTGAGTTTCACATGATGTTGCTGCTGCTGCTCCGTTACTGCTCTGCAATTGAAATCAAGAGCAGCCAGCTTCAAGCATTTGTTTTATTATTTTTCTTTTTGTTCTTGTAGGGGTCTCTCGCATGCTCCCATGCTCTCCTGCTCTCTCAATCTGTCACTTTTCCGATTGCTTGTCTCCTTGGTGATACCTCGTCGCTGTTTGTGTTTTGCTTTATTCGCATCAGTTTGTTACACAATGAAATTTGTTGCTTTCATTTAGCTTACAGGTCAAAAAATACTTTTTTCAAATTTGTAATTATTATTCTCAAATATATATTATTTAAGTGCATTTAAATGCATTTATAACTCGAAAAGGCAATTCAGACAGCATTTTTAATACCTTTTTTAAGTAATTGTGTAACCATATTTTTTTGTTTATTTGTTTTTTAACGGCATTTTAAGATATTTCAGTTGCCTATATAAATAAATATTTTTTTTTTCACAAGCCACAAAAGTGTGTCGCTGCTGAGTCTACTTTACGACTTGAGTGAGTGCATATTTAGTTGTCCACGTGTGTGTGCTTGGTTTTATGTTTGTGTGTGTGTGTATGTGTGTGCCTAGAGCAAGCGCACTCATATCTCGCGATCAATTCGTACACCCTGACACGAGTTATCACTCGGCTTACGACTTAGACCGGAGTTTAAAGTTTAAACTGTCTCTCGTTCTGGGTCTGTCTCTGCCTCTAAATTCATTTCGTAAGGTGGCGCTTTTGTCACATCAAAGCTTCGACTGTGAGCTTAAAGGGACGACAAGCATTTAAATTGCGCTTTAGATTATTCTCAATTGACATTTAGAACTGTAGGTGCAAGTTGCTTACTGTTTGTATTTGTTTGTATTTCTTTCGGCAATTTAATTAATATGATATAAACTTAATTTGGGTTTTGGATGGTGCGCTACGGATTAAACAGGCTTCTAGCGCCAAATAAAATAATACAAACTGCGAACACACATAAAAAGAAAGTTGAAGAAATTTAATTGTATTCTGCCTAATTCGCTTTGCTTGTTAGTTTTTTTTTTTATTTTTTTTGTAGCTATTGTCGCGAATGCTTTTGTCCATTGATTGCCTTCCGGCTTTCTACATTCTCTCTCTGTGTCTCTCTGTTTTCGTTCACTTTTTGTGCTCGCTTGTAGTTTGTATGCAGGTGGGTGCTTCTCCATATGCATATGGGCTGCAGCTGCATCAAAAGACAACTACAACAGCAGACAAGTCTCCATAATTTTTAATTGTCATCAACCCCAATTTGACATTGAAAACATTATCCGTTGTCACAGTGGGCAGGCGGGTTTGTTTTCAACTTGATTATCAAATGTAGAGTGGAAAAAATATAAAGCGATTCTAGAGTATCTGCGTCTTATTACTTTTTACTTATTATTTCACCACATACAGACGAGCCCCCAAAAAATAAAACAACAACAAAACTTTCTGTTTGAGTTATAAATTACGTTTCCAAATCATTTACAGTATACCCTGGCTAATACAAACGTGTCAAAGACATATTATTTTCAGTTGCAACATAGTTAAAAAAATTATTATATTTAATTTGTTTTTTTTTTATTTTTTATTTTGTAACTTAAATTCTTGGTTCATTGTAAAAATTATAATCTACAAAATCTGACAAGAAAAGAAAAAAATTTGACTATATGTTAATTATATATAATTTTTAAAAATATAATATAAAGTTCATAAGTATCAATACTACAACAATACTTCGAATATCTGCTTACACTTATACTTTTTGTCCCATATCAATAGGTACATATTAAAATAAAAAATCGGATGTTATTGTAATTGAATATTTATGACGTTAATTGCTGGACATATATATATTCGCAATATGTTTTCATTTTCTAGCTATTACTGTATATATTTTTATTATCTAAATATCACACATATTGCGAGTGCTATTTTAGTTTAATTCTTCCGCAATCAGTTGGCTATAGATGAGGTGGTTTTTATTATTCCATGGCGTGTCTACAACACGGCAACTGCACGATCATTTCACGTGCTACGAACGCAAAGCTCATTTACTTCGTGCGTGCACACAACAGCTGAACTGATCTGACTTGAGTGAGTTGAATTCCGTTCTAAGTTAAGTTGAGTTGAGTTGGTCGATTTTACCGTTCTATCTTATCAATGAGCAATACAACGCCGACGCCGACAACGAAGTCGAAGTCAAAGACGAAGGCGAGTAGCACTCGAGAGCAAATGAATTTCATGTTTCTAGTCAGATTGAGCTGAATGATCGAGAAGCTATATATATATTAAATATGTTTATATATATAACATGACTTGATTTTCATGATCTATTACTTATCAATAGCTGGGCAATAAACAGCAAAAATATATGGATCACTTCAACTAGCTTTGCCAGACACACCCACCAAATGCCGCTTATCTCTGTTGACGTCAAGTCTTGCCCTGTAAATTGATAAAATCATCCAAAGGGGACAGGGATTGTTGATTGTGGTTAGATTTGGGGTTCCTCTGAGATGTCAAAGTGCCAATTTCAGCATATTTTCGCAATCAAAAAAATAAAAGACCAAAATTTTTCATACGAAACACGTTTATCTCCTGGCTCCAAATTCAGACTCATTAATGGCAAACTTCTTAGCTTTCATTTTATTTATTTACTAACAATTGCTTCAGCACAATTATTGCATATACAAATTTAAATATGTACATAAAAATACACTTGAAATAATTACGAAATACGCGAAATTTTCGTTTTCGGGCTGTGTTGTAACAAACGAGTGCAAAACAAAAATAAGAAAATAAGAAAAATCAAAAAATAAGAAAAGCTGAAAAGCTAAAAAATGTTCTTATTGTATTTGATTATCAATGCCAATCGCGTTCACCTTTGCAGTAATCTTGAGAACAAACATGAGATTTATTCACTTGCACAACAAACGGCGGCAAGTGAGGAAAAGCAGGACCGCGAACAACAACTACCTGTAACTAACAAAAACAACAAAAACAACGATAGCAACACTGAAACAGCAACTGTTGCCGACACATCAACAACAACAACCATTTTAGATCTAGTGGACAAACCCAAAGTTATTGAGACTGCAAACAAAACAACAACAATAATCGAAACATTAACATCAACAACTGCAACTGCTGTTGCAACTAACCCACCAGCAATATCAACAATACCAATAACCACCTTAGCTCTAGACAACAAACCAGCAGCAGCAATACAACAGCAACAACAACAACAACAACAACAACAACAACAACAACAACAACAACAACAACAACAATTGCAAACCGAGCTACTTATCAAACGTGAAAATAATTCGCCTGGTCCACGCACCATAACAGCTCAACTCTTTACCAACTTGAGTCTTAACAACAACAACAATTGCAACGACAACAATAACAAATTGCCGCGTGTGGAAGAGAAACGTCCCAAATCGGTGACTGCCACGCTAATACGCATCACACCGCAGTCAACAGCGCCACCTGTTGTTGGCAAGAAAACACTAATTGCTGCAGCACCAACTGCGCTGCAACCGTTGCCGCCAACAACAACCACAACGGCTGCAATACTGTCGTCCAGCAATCAACAACAACAACCACAACAATTGCAACACCCAAAACAACTGCAACAACAACAACAACAACAACAACAACAACAACAACAACAACAACAACAACAACAACAACAGCAACAAACTCAAGATATGAATAAGGGATTCTTAACATTTGCTGACGATGGCCGTGGTTTAACAAGTAAGTAAAACACTCCTAACCCACAATTGATTGCAACCGGGTGCATTAGCAACAAGTTGATAACCCAAAAGGTGTGCAAAAATAAATAAAAAAATAAAACAAATACCAAAGTAGAATATAACTTTTCTAGTATGTGCATTACACAAACTGATAAGCCAAATGACCCCACATTGGGAGTGATAAGTAAAATCACTGTTATAGTTTAATAGATAATAGTAAGTATTTTTTTATGGGCATTGCAATATTTATTAATGTTATATAGGAAACTTTACTTTTGATCTACGTATTTGCATATCATGTATTTCATAGTTTGAAAGATGTATATTCATAGATTTAAGAATTTTGAAAGTTATTCCATTGTTTTTTATTTTCAATAGAGATTTAAAGGGCAAAAATCAATTTTTCTTAATATTTTTTATTTTTTTTTCTTTATAATAATTTGGTCGGAATATAGAATATAGGAATATAAAGTTGAATGATCTTTTGTTGTTCTCACATTATGATTATCATTTCAAAATACAATATAAATATTTTCATATGGCTTTGATTTCTTCTAAACATTCAATAAAACATAATCAATATAATAACCTCTAATTTACACACAATTCGTAGAACTAAAGGAAATAGTTTTAGGTCTTTAACTGAAAGCTCAACAGTATACGAGTATATATATATTCAGGAAAGAAAATAAACCGAAACGTGCATTAGCCATAGAGCAGGGTTAAAGTCAGGCGATAACTATATATGTATATATAGTATAAATATTCATATACTATTACGCGTTGGTCGTGCCCGCTTCTAAGTGAATTCCATATAAAACTCAACAGCAATAAGTCAGGAAAGCGAGTGACGTGCGGGTATTTGATGTGGTTTGACACATTGTTGTAAAGAAGTGTCGTTTTAATTGGACTTACTGTCGCTTGGACGGACCGTCAATCCGTCGTTCAGTTTGTCAATTTGTCAATTAGTCAGTTCGTTAGTTGGTCGTTTGCTGCTTATAGCCTTCGTTCAATTTGTCGCGATTTGCGCAAATCAAACGATATACAACTAAAAACAAAAACAACAAATTCAAATCAAAATCAACAACAACAACAAAAATTAGTTTTTGCTGGCATTTTGCTTGCATTTTGTAAACAAAGTGCTGCAAACTTGCCTGAGCTGACTCAGCTAATAAATATATATATTTGAATCACACATATATAAAAATATATATGTATACGTGTTTATAGTTTTATATATGTATATTTCAGCATGTGCCGGTTCACATTTTTTTAATATTACTTGCATTTATTGTTGTTGTTAGTATTGTTTTTGTCATGGCACATTATATATTTTTTTGATCTCATAATTCAATGCTGTATTTATTACGCATACGCCACAAAAGCCACAATCATTTGAAATACCCTGCCTAAGAGTAATATTATTTAATCAGCTTCTAAAGAACAAAATTTACACTAATTGACTTTTCTTAGAAGAATTTTATTTTTAGCTTTATTATTTATTTAATACAATTTCTTTTTCTTTAACTTAAAGTTTTTTTTATATATTTGAGAGTATTATAATTTAATCGGCTTATTTGCAAAGCACTGAAGCAGAAATTGTATACTAATTAATTTCCCTAAGTAGAATTTTTATATATAGTTGAGAGTATTATAATTTAATCGACTTATGTGCAATGCACTGAGGCAGAAATTTCTCTAAGTACAAATTTAATGTTTCTTGTATTTATTTTTTTATAAAACGACTGTAGAATACTCTGATAATTTTTTTTCCTCTAACTTGTTAACTTTTGTACCGGATGTTCGATTATATATCTCTTATTGAAACTCTTAGATATTTTACAGTTTTGCGGATTTCATTTAGTATTTATCAGCAAACCATTTCTAAATCACTTAGCTCATATAAAAGGAGGATGAATAATTGTATAATTACAAATAAAATCAAGCGAAAATTGAAATAATTGGCAATTACTAATAACTTTGTAAAAAATTGTTCGTTTTTCTTTAATTGAGATACCAGCTTATCTCATTGGTCGCCTCTGTTTCTGGCAACTTTTCTATATTTCTTTTGTTTTTTTCACGCAACAGCGTTAACTACATCTCGAAGTGTTACTGTGTGTGTTTGTGTGTGTGAATATTAACTTTTAGCCAATTAATACGTTAAGTGATATGTGACTATGACTTGGATTGTCTGCTTTGCTGTCCAGTTGTCGTCGGCGCTTGTGCCAAGGTTCGGATGGAACAAGTGTTGCCTGCCTCCTTCCCTCCTCTGAGTGACATGTGTCGTCGACACCGCCGCCCACGCGTCACAGCCACCATCCAGTTCCCCAGCTTCTCCCTCCTCTCCTCTGGATTTTTTTGGCTGGTACGTTTATTTTCGTTTCTGGCTGCTACAGCTCGCTTTGAAACTGTTTCTAATCGATTTCGTTATCGGGTTCGTTTTTTTTCCCGTTCTTTTTTCTATTCCTTTTTTCCTCTTTGGCTGTGTTTTTTACTGTTTGCATTTTGTGGTGGCTGCCGAAGCCGCAGATTTTTGATCGCTGTTTCTCTTCCATTTGTATATTTTTTGTACTTTTTTTTTAAGTGTTTATATTTATTTTGGATTTAGTGCAACATAGGAAAGCACTTACTATATTTATTTTCGTTATGGATTATATAGCTTTTGAATTTGATTAGTCGTCGATTCGAGTAAATATTTTTACTTACACATAACAATCCGATTTGTGATTATATTTCTCTCAATCTGTTTAGTCAAAGTTATATTCAGCTCGAGTAAAAAACTATCACTAAACTAAGAAATAATAATAATAATAGTCCAATTTTGTTTTTACGCTTATCTGCGCGTAGTATTTCTAAATCGACATTCAAAAATTCTCTCAGTCTACCCGCATTTGCACTCGGCGCCGGGAATACTTCCGACTTGGGTTGGAGAAAGATAATCTTATCTTGTTTTTGTTTTAGGTATGCTTCTGCTTGATTTACATATTCGAAATTTTTAATTTTGGGATGCGACTCTAAAATACGTCATCATCATTATTATGATGATTTATTTAAATTGAAACTGTGTCGAGTGTTGAGTGCTGCGTAAAGCCAAGTCACGAGTTGGGCAACACACTCGTGTGTGTGCCTGTGTGTGTGCTTGTTATTCTAGCAAAAACTTTCGAATCAGATTTCAAGTGCAGCGTATGTGGCTCAAGTGCAGCTGCAACAACAGCTGCTGCTGCTACTGTCGCTGCTACTGCTGCTGCTGCTGCCGCTGCTGCTTGAAGCACGTCACAAAATGCGGCGACAGTCACTTTTATGTTTTAGTGATCAACTAATTACCTTGTAAATTGTAATACTAACCCTTCTACACCCCAGCCATGCCATCCACTGACCCGCTTTAGCCATTTAGCCGCTAAAAAAAAAAACGTTGCATTGAGTGCATTAATAGTTTTTTTTTAGGCCTCTTCAACCTTGTAGCTCATAAAAAAAACAATAAAAAAATGCTTGGCAAATATTTACGAATAGCCACTTGAATTTCTAGGCCTGACTGTGAGTGCGTGTGTGTGTGTGTGTGTGTGTGTGTGTGTGTGTGTCAGCTACTTAGTGTAGAAGAGGGTCGCTTTGTATTATCGCCTGCCATAATTTCTTTACTTGTTCTTTTCTTTTTTTTTTGTCGTTGAGTAACACTTGTGTGTTATAATCATAAGACGCCCCTGGGGGTTCAGGTACGGGTTGTTATATCTCCTATAGCCCCTATACCCCCCTATACCCATTTCGTGTTCCCCTTTACCCTCCCCATTGCTATTTGTGTTTGCATTGTTAATTAATTTGTTTGTGCCAACGCTGTCAGAGCTCTTGTGCAAGAGAGATAGCATATATAGAATTGAAGTATATTTATATATTTTTTATATATATATGTGAAAATTGCAGTGCAGATCGTTTGCTTGGAAAAGCACTCAGCTGTTTTTATTTATTTTTTATTTTATTTACTTGTTTTTTTTTTTATTTAATGCTACTGTAATGCGGGTAATAGAAGTGTTTTGGTCACCATTCAATTAATTGCGTTTAGAACGATAATTCTTAATTGTCTATCTTATATAAATAGTTAGGTATATTTATTATAAGAAATGCTTTGGGATTTGAATTCAACTGTTTTTAACTGTTTTCAATTATTCTTATTTGAACTTATCTGCAAATAGTCTTCTAATTAAATACACTTCCCATAATTAGAAATATATTTTAAAAGCGAAATTTTCGTTTTACACATATTTTTCTTGACATATATTTTGGAATTATATATCTCCATATAAACTTTGACTTTATCTAGCTGAAATTGTGAGTTGCACTTAATTCTCAGTGTCGTTGCAATCAGTCTAAAAGATAAAGAAATATCAAATATTATCATTTGGTGCTAAGCACAATTTAAATATATTTGGATGCAGAGAACTTGAACTAAAAACAAGATATAGAAATAGAACTACAACCGCAATTGGGCAGATGTAAACAAGTCTGAATAGTTAATGTGTTTAAGTATATTAAAATTGTAAGATGAGTATAAAGTAAACAATGCAGCAAATATCACACGACTGCAAATTGATGAATTTTAATTGTATTTTATTCTATTAAGTCGTGTTGTGTTACCTGTTTATACTGGTTTTAATGAACGCGTTATATATATATATACACATATATATATATATATACACATATATATATATATACACATATATATATATTGATTGTTGACTGAAGTTACTCGTGACGCGCATCCAAATCTCGGCCTGCGATTAGCAGCCGCATCTTGCGGTTCTACGGCCTTGACTCAAGTTAGGGTTAGTTGTAGTCAAGTCAGCCAAGTGCATTGTAAATTGCATTGCATTTGCATTGCTTTTTGCCATAATGGCATTTCTATGCCGCGTACGTCAAAGCTGATTTCTTATCAGTTATAGCAAAACTTTTCCGATGCGCTGATTAACAAGACAAAAAAGTAGGAAAAATATAAAAATTAGCTCAAACGAAAGGCTGTCAAAAGGCCATTAAAATCATGGCAATTGTGGCACATAAGTAAACTAATTGAGCAACCCAAAAAATAAGACTGTAAAGTTTGAGAAAGAGCAAAAGAGAGGAACTTCAATTAGTCTCAATTGAAAGCTGTCAATTGAAAAAAATGAAATTTTATTTTCGGGTGACAGCTGTAGTCAGTGGCGCCAGTACAGGCTGGCTTCGTGTGGTGTCTGCTGACTCGATTGGTGTCTGTGGCATTAATTAACAGTATTTTTTGTTCTTTTTAGAGCAACTTTTGCACTTAGCGCTAGTTTTGACACCTTTTGTTTAACTTGCACCCACACCCAAAATAAATAACTAAATTATAACAATGTAACTACAAATATCTATTTTCATTTTATTTGTTGTAGTGCTGAAAGAGGAACCCGATGATTTGTCCCATCACCTGGTCAATACCGGCAGCATTCCATTGGATGACATGACGCCCTTTGGCGAGATGCTTGGCTTAATGCACTCCTGTCTGCTGCCCGAGGATATCAATTCACTGGACTCGTCTACCTGCTCTACAACAGCCAGTGCCCAGCACTATGCCAGCAGCAACAGCACTAGCCAGAACAACAACAATAACAATAACAATAATCACAATACCAGCAGCAATAGCTACAACAGCAATCGCCAAACGCTGAGCACAACGACAGCAACAGCAGCCAATTGCGACAGCAATAGCAGCAGACCTATTAGTAACAGCAGCAGCAATAGCAGCAAGAGCAACAGCAGCTCTAGCAGCAACAGCAGCGGCAACAACAACAACAGTCATCAGGATAACAGCAACAGTTGCAGCAACATCGATCCGCTGTTCAACTATCGCGATGAATCGAATGACACCAGCTGCTCGCAGCATCTGCACTCGCCCAGCGTCACATCCAAGGTGTGTAGAATAATAATAAATTATTAAATGAAATAATATTTAATTATCTTCAATTGTTGTTTTTCAGAGTCCCGAGGACAGCAGTTTGCCCTCGTTGTGCAGCCCAAACTCGCTGACCGAGGACGACTTCGCCCTTGTGGATTATGCGATGCGAGCTCCTTATATTCCCATGGGCGATGATATGCCGCTGCTCACGGAGAGCGATCTCATGTGGTGCTCCAGTGCCGATTTGCCCACAATGGTGCCCAAGGATAGCATAGATATTGATAGCATACATCAGCATCTGCAGCAGCTGCAGCAGCAGCAACAGCAGCAGATCCAGCAATACGGCAGCTATCAGCAGCAGCCGCTGCAACAACAACAACAGCAGCAGCACTTTTCCAATTCGCTATGCTCGTCGCCCGCATCCACGGTGTCCTCGCTTTCGCCATCGCCTGTGCAGCAGCATCAACATCAGATGCCGCATCATCAACAGCAACAACAGCAGCCACAGCAGCAGCAGCATCAGCAGCAACAACAGCATCAACAACAGTCAAGTGGTTATGCCACTGGCTCGCGGGAGCTGGCAGCTTTGCTTTGTGGCACCGGGAATGGAACGCTTTCAATTCTGGGCCATTTATCAGGCGAGGATCGTCTGCAGCAGCAGCAGCAGCAACAGGTTAACAGCGACTTTCGCGGTTTCCAACAATTGCAGCAAGAGTTGCAGTTGCAGGATGACGAGCAACATCAACAGGAACAGCACCAGCAACAACAACAGCAGCAGCAACAGCAGCAGCAACAGTTGTTGACACTTAGCATAGAGTGTAAAAAGGAGAAATATGATGTTTCGTTGACGCCCAGTTTATGTAATTCCATCGAGGATCCCTTCGACAATGACTACAGCAAAGATTGTAAGTATCCGTCTAAAAAGAGACGCAAATGGAAAATAATTCGATAATTTCCAAACATTTCTACGCCAGACAGACGAGAGACAGCCTGCTGCCCAAGCTAATTATGTAGTTTCTCCCAATACACAATTTTCTTTCTGTTGACAATTTGTGTTGGTCTTTTCCGCCATTCACTGCATTTAGAGAGGCCTAAATATAAGTTTCCCATGTGGCATTATAAATAGATCAGATGCTTTGACTTCAGCACATATATCTACATATATATGTATATATGTATATATGTATATATGTATATATATGTATAAATGTGCTTTATATATGCCTGAATTTGCGTGCATAAAAATAGACGAAAACATTAAGAAAATGTCCACATTTATTTGGCAGTTTTTATTTTTTTGTTTGTTTTTTTGTCTTTGCTCGCAGCAAATTTGATGGTTGTGTTTGAGTTAATTGATGCGACTTTTCAAGCCCAAGTTGTTGCAGACAATTACCATTAAATACTGTGGCAACACACAGTAATTTTTACACATATACCAATGAGAGGTGGTGTGTGGTGAGCTTTTTGTGGCACGCCTCTTACCTTTGACACATGTCAGAGCAGCAAATTTGATTGATACCCCTGGCTGAGCTTTAGTCACTTAGACGTGGCGTGATGCCTGTGGAGTGTGTGAATGTTGATGCTTTGCATAAAGTAGCTAAACAAGTATACAAAAATAATATATATATATTTTTTATAAGCTGATTTTTTGGCACACACGAAAAAGAAAAGAGACTCACAAACATTTGTGCATATCTAAAGAAGATTATGATTGTTTTAAATTAGCATCAATGTCATGGGCAAAAGAATTAATTACTCGTCTGTTTTGCGTTGGCTCAACACCAATACATTCCACACATTTTTTGTGAGTGTATCTATGTTGAAAATCCAAGTGGAAAAGTTAGTGTTATTTTTATTAAATTCTTATATATTAAATTGATGTATTTTTACACTATTTTCTACAGCCAATTTGGATTGCTGGGATGAGTTGTTGCAAATTAATGTGGCAGGTGCAAGCAGCAGTCCAGCTGTATCGCCCGCGCCCAGCAAAGTGGTAACATTACAATTGCAGCAACAGCAACAGCAGCAGCAGCAAAATATTATTTTAAATGCAGTGCCATTGATAACCATACAAAACAACAACAACAACAAGTCAACAATGTTGCAGCAGCAGCAACAATCGGATGCGGAGCTGTTGTTGTCGGGCAAGTTGCCAGCAATGCGGCCACTAAATTGCTCGAAGGCAACAATACGTTTGGTCGAGAGCAAGTTGAATGCAACACCCACAAAGACAACCCTGATGCACACTATGTTGTCACAGCAGCAACAGCAGCAGCAGCAACAACATGGCAACAAGCGTCATTTGAGCAGTCAATCTGCAGCTGGCAATCCAGTGGAAACAAAGCGCCTAAAGAGCGGCACCTTGACGCTGGAGGTGCAAACCCCGCAGCTGCTACAACAGCTGATGGGTAAGGAACAACAGCAGCAGACGCAGCAGCAACATCAGCAGCAACAGACAACTAAGCGGCAATCAAACGAACGTTGGACAAGTGCCGAGGCCAAGCAACAGAAGCAACAACAACAACAACAGTCAAATTCGGTGCTTAAGAATCTGTTGGTCAGCGGACGTGATGTAAGTGCCGGCTATTGCATTGTGCCCATGCGGCCCAAGAAGCAGCTAGCAAAGGTTTAGACCAGGTCTAGCACCAGGACCAGGACATGGACATGGACATGGACATGGACTACTTTCTCTATGCAATTACGCCTCACAACAATCAATTAGCTAATTACAAGCAGTTGTACATTTGAACGGACAAGCCCATTTCTACAATTTGCACTTTGTAAATGGATCGATTTTATAGACAACCCCCCAACCCAGCCCCCAATAAACCCCCCTAATAAACGTAATCATAAGCGACAGCCGCTGACAGACGCCACAAAATTGGTGCCTGCAACATGCTGCGGCTTGAATTTAGACACCAAGCGCTGCAAAACAAAACATTTTTGTTGGACATATGCCGCGGCCAGTCAGGACATTAGTTATAGTCGTATATACTATGTTAGTCAGCGTTAGTCATAGTGACTAGTTTATAGAGTTATTGCTTAATGTTTAGTCTAGTTGTTTAAGTGCTTTAAAATTATACATTTTCGTAGACTACTATTTAAAATAGTGCGACGTCGTCATTTTTAATGCATCATTGAAACCTATTCTAAGTGTAAGCCTCCGTTGTAGCGATATTCTCCCCCGATCCACTTACTTATTTTTCTTAATTTCCCCACTTTTATTTCTTTGCTTTTAATTTGTAATAATTTTGATATTATTATTTTTCTGTTGTTGATTTCATTTTAAGCCAAATGTTGTTATACTTTGTTGAGCATATATTATTTTATTGTAAATATATATACCTACTATATACATAAAAAATACATACACACATACATTTAAATAAAGCTAGCCCTTAGTTTAACCTAAGTCGAGAGCGTTTTGAGCTACTACCAGCCACATCACTATAGCCGCCAACTAGCAATTCAAACTGAACATCAAAAAAATAATAAAAAAAAAACAAAAAAAAAATATAACGAAATAAAAATGTTCGAAAAGAAGAAAAACTATAAAAAATTTAAATATGACAACATAAAGTTTATTTTGTTTTTGTTCTTTAATTTTTACTGTGATAGCATTTTGCTTTATATAATTATCAGTTTGGAATTTATATTAAATGTGTAAGCATTTTTTGGACTGAGGCAGCGCCAGCTTTAAATAGAACGAAAATTCTTTAAAAAAAAAAAAACAAACAAAATAAATTGTTAGCGTTTTGATTCGAATTCAGTTTTTTGGTCACTTTGTGTTTGAAAAATAAAAAACTAAACCAAAAAAGAAAAATTAGAGAAATGAGAGAGTAGAAAACCCTGTAAATTGCAAACATTGTGAAACAAATAAGTAACAAATTTGAAATTCGAGCGCTGATGGTACAAAAAAAAAACAACAAGAACAACAACAAGAAACAAAAAAAAAACAATTAAAAATAAAATACTAACTAGCTAAAATTAATTATAGTCGAAGAAGTCAAGAAACTAAAACAGTCTGTAGACAGTGTTACAAAGATTCAGATCTACAGACATAAAACACCCACTAAGAACACCCACATAAACCTAAGAAAACTATTAGAAATTAAAGCAAGAAACAAGAATATCGAAATTAAGTAACATTTTAAGTCGTTTCCTAGTGCAGCGTAGCTCAGATATACAGAACAGATTATACAGATATTACTATACGTTTGCCATTTACGAGATTTTGGCAAGAGATTTTGAGTCCATATCTTATATTGGTGCAAACTGCAACTTGAATCAATTTGTGAATCGATTGTTCCAAACTCGTAACTTATACAAAGACAAATGCACTTTGGAAGCGTTCTGTTTAGTTTTTATTTTAACTTTAGTTATTTTTCTGCCTAAGCACACTTTTATGCAAACATAGAAAAAAAAACAAACAAAAAATTACTTAATCATTTTGTTTACTTTATTCGGTTTCTAATTTTAAAGTGTTATTGAAAAGGTTTTTATTGATTTTTTTCATAACCTTGCCTGTGTGTGTTTATGTTGGGTGGTGGTGCCGTTGCCGATGCCGATGCCGATGCCAACCCCAACATATTATTCATTGGGACTTTAATTATGTATTGTTTTGAGTGTTTGTGTTAGAGTTTGTCGCGTGCCCTCCGCCCATTTTTGTGAGTGTGTATTGATAAATGCACAGCAACAACAATAGCAACAAAGCCGCAGCAGGCACCCATCGAATTAAATTCATAAATATCCAGACGACATCCATTTACACGCAGTTCTTCTATGTAACCAAAATTTCGCACGCTTCCCCCAAAAAAAAAAGCTTTTCCAATTTCGCTTTGAGTCTCTTAAAAAAATATACTTTTTTGTTCAATAGACACAACCTGGTGCCAGGCCAATGAGTGACGATTTTGCAAACTCATCAAATTAGCATATATTTTATTGGCTATTTAAGAAGGCTTTAAGCAAGGCTCTGTATTGATTTTACGAATGCGAAGGCGAACAGAAAAACGAACATTTATATCTATCCTTTAACGGCATTTTATGCTTCGCTTTTGCTTTTGTTTTTGCTTTTGCTTTGTGCCTCTCAACTTTCACTTTCCACGCAAAACGCGCTCAGCTGATGCGGTGCGCTCACTTTCACTTCTCTTTGACTCAAACTGTTTTGTCGCTCTCTTTCTATTTCTCTCCCTCTCTACATTTCTCTGTCTCTCTCTCTCTTCTTGTGTGTGTCAGTGTTTGTTTCTCTAGTTCTCTATGCTGTTTGTATATTTTCATGGCCCTGGCTTTTTATGGCCAACACGAGCTACGCTCATTTAGTAGGCCCACTTAGTCTCCCATGCCTGTGGCAGCTTCTTGTTGTCGTCCTTTTTGTTTTACTTGCCGTGTGTAAATGTCAAAGACTGCTGCAACATATTAGGCAACTGCTGTGGCGAAATTTGCATTGCTAGTGTGTATGTGTGTTTGTGTGTGTGTCTGTGTGTTTGGGCGCATTTAGCTGTTGCCTAAATAGTGCTGTCTACTTTTGTGCGCACTTTATTTTTATTTTTCTTCATGCATTTGTTTCGTTCTTTTATGCTTTGAGAGCTTCTTTTGGACTACATAATTGAGGAGAAATAAATAGGAAAAATATATTTGTTGCCAAAAAACATACTAAACCGCAACTACCTCGCGTTTAAGGCAGCCACAATACTGAAACTACCTCCAAAAAATGACAAAATAAAGATAAATAAAAACAATCAACGAGCAAAACACCAAATCGTGTTCTCAGCTGCATGGGAAATGTAACTGTTAGTTAAATATTATCGTGAAATTCGATAAATCTATGTACACTTAGACAAAATTGAAAATTGATAAGCAATCCTCAACTAAAACAAACTAAAACCACATCCTATATGGTAGTGTTGTCGTTAAGCGTGAATTATTAATCGTAACTAGACAAAAACCATGACAATTAAAAGAGTATTTCCTTGATAATCATTTAGAATGTCAGAGTCCCAACTCATTGCAAAATGATGCAAGTTGCAAATATTAAATAATTATAGCCCGAAAAGACTGCGAGCCAAAAACTCTCAAAATTATTATATATATATATATATTATACACAAACTAAAAACCAAAAAAAAAAAATAAGAGAAAGCTTATTAAAACTACAAAATGTATACATGTGTAGTTATGTAAAAAAAAATAAATAAACAGATCGAGATCGAGTGCAGAAAAGTGAGGAGGGGAATGCAAAGCAAACGCCAGGCATACTTTTTGCATAAGCAATTTGCCAAGCAGAAATCGACAAACAACAAAAATAATAATGAAATAAAATGCAAACACTTATCTTGAATCAATGTGGCTTTAACTAAACTATTAAAGAATAGCAACTTAAATAAGTTACTTAAACCCCCCAAATACAAAAAAAAACAAGTCAAATTTGTTTAGTATTAATATATATTGACTACTCATACTGCATTCATACATACTTATCTACATGCATATTCATATTCATATACATACAAACTCTATTCATATAAGATTTAGTTAAAATTTTTTCGCGTTACGTATGAGAAAGAAAGAGTGAAGATTGGAGGGGAACGACATGGTACCGATATAGCTTTATCGAAATGGAGTGGAAACTCGAGTGAGTTCAGCTGGTAACGAGTGACTCTAGCGAGTTCAGCTTGTAACGAGTTCAGCTCGCGACGAGTGAGCGAAAGATCGAGAATCGAACAGAAAGTACATACAATTACAACAAATATACCACATATACCTCAGTACATGCATAAGTACATCTCTCTGTGTGTGTGTGAGCGATGTAATGCGCTCATATGCCACAAACAAATTATATACCTCGTATATATAAATACATGCATATATATACATATACCTATATTAACAAAAAAAAAAGACATATGCTAACTACTCCAAATCGAATTATTTAACTAAATTCTACAATAAATAAAGATGAATTACATTCATACCACGAATCTTTGGATAGTTGAATACACCTTAGTAAATGTTGTGCGACCATTGCAAAGAATATCCGTTAACTAAAATACAAATACGTTTTTTACTACCTCCCACTCTTGTTGTATGTGACACGCATTTATAGAAAAGCAAACCAAACTCAACATAGTAAACTTAACTTAACTAAACTAAACTAATAACAAAACAAACTAGAGCAAGTAAAGTAAAAATTTAACTAAATGTTGTGTAATTTTTATAGCATTATTATATATATATTATATATATACATACATGTTTATGTGCAAACAGAAGAAATACCTCAGAATGCTTCAGTCATATAGAACGTAATACCTATAAATGCATACAAAATAAACTTCAAAATCAAATCAATGTCAAATTTAAAGAGTACATTTTAGCAAAATTTTTAAGAAAAATATCTAATCAAGTTAAACCCAAAAACCTCAACACAATTAGCAGCAATTTTTTCGGCACAAATATATACAAATATATACAAATATATATATAGATATATATACTGTATACAAAATACATACATACCTACATACATATATACATTCTACATACAAAGTAATAACAGAGATGTTACAACATCCTTGCTACATATCCGTGTACTGGCCAATTTGTTGACTCATCAAAACTCAAGTCGGGCCAGGCTGACAAAGCACTTTTCACACCCTTTCCCTCCGTCCGCTCCAATTGATTTTGGGCCGTCTGCCAGTTGCTCAGATTTTGATTAATGGCCCCGCACGAAAGTCAGTTTTGTTTACAATAAATAAACTCACAAATACTCGTTGATTATTTGGTGAGCTGAATTTACTAAGTTTGGGTAAATTTGCAGCAAATGTTTCTCAAATGTTTCTGGGCTTACGCTGATTAATTATGTGAAATTTATGAACTAAGCAAATAGCCCTCAGCAGCACAGCAACAGTTTCATTAAAAAGAGAGCTGGATATCTGCCAAATAGTTCGCATAACCTTTTTTGGCCTAAAAACCCTATCTCATTTGTCAAAAATGTCGACGCTTTATTTAAGCAAATGAGAGCAATTTTCATGCGGCATTAGTTTTTATTTGCCACAGAAGAAGGTCAGCATTTTCATTTGTATTTCCCCTTGTCTGTCTGATAAGCTGCTTAGTGTAATAATAACAAAAAATAGACTTAAAAAAGTGACACATTTTTATTTTTTATTTGTATTCTGATTTTCTTATGCGAAACTAACCGGAAATACCTCCAACTAAGTAAAATTTTACACACAAAAACAAAAATAAAACGTAGCATAAATTTAACTAGCCTTGAATTCGACTCCAATAAATGGAATATAAGTATTTCTCATATGAATGCAAAAATGAATTAAAAACTTAGTCTATAAATGCCGCAAGGTATGCAATATTATATTAAAAAATGGGCAAAAATACATGCATATTTGAATGTGTGCCCTCAAGCCGAAATTTAGTAATAAACAAAAAACAAAAAACAAAACAAAAAGAAAAGATAAACGTCAACAACAATACGATAAATGTATATGGATATGGATTATGAAAGTATTTTAATAAACTTTTAATAAATATTTTAGCAAAAATAAAAACTACAAACAGAAACAAAACGCCAGCAAATGAAATACAAACTCGAATCAGCTAAAAAAAAAAAACAGCAAAAAAAGCTAAATATTAAATTGTGTTTTCATTGAGGGCGTTTGATGATATAGGCAAGTATTATTTCGCTGACTTTGATTTTTGTTTAGATTTATGTACATAAATATTATTGTATTTGCCAGCCAGCCAGCCAGCGTACATATTTATTGAGAGCTCAAACTTGATTAATCTGCCCAACAGTGTTAGCCAGCCTCTTGTACGCCTCCTGCAAGTCATTTAACCTTATGTTGGCCATTTATAAGAATCTTTGATTGGTATAAATGATGCTGCCTGGCATTTTGTGCCTAATCAAATTGGATTTTATCATAACCAATCGTCATTTATTTGTTGCTGACAGCAAAACGTCTTTAGGCCAAAAGCAGCGCACTTAAATATGCTAAGCACACACACAGACGCAGTTACAGAGCGTATATGTATGTGTATATTTTAACTTTAATTATTTTGTCACAAGATTGAATATTTTTATTTTCAATACCTATACTTTTACTTTTACTTTTTCACTTTCAATTGCTTAGCTGTTTATTGATTGTGACAAGCAGCTCCAAAGTGTAATAATCCTTTCCAACAAAAAGATACAAAAATGTTGAAAGTATGCCACTGAGTAAAATCTATTTCCAATTTTGTGCTTCGTGTTTCAGCGATAAGTGTGTCTTATTCCCTGGAGTCTGTCACACAAATTACGCAACGTGAGTGGCCAAAGCCAAACGCCAAACGCAAGCCAAGCAAAAATTTAAACAGCTCATGAAACTCAACCCCAGGTATCTGCCTTCCACAAGATGAGGCAGGCAACAGCAGACAGGCGGCAAGTTGCGGGTCATCTTTTTGGGGCGTCTATCAAGAAAGTTTCAGGCTTTAATTATTTTGGGCTCTTCTGTGCATTTAAACAGACGCCCAAGTGACTCATTTCATTTTAGCACGTAATGTCAATGAACTGGGGCGTTGTTAATAAAAAGTCACCAAATGAAAATGAAAACCAATTAAATTTCGCTTTAAATAATAGCAAATAATGTTTGTTGCCATTTAACATGGGCAAATAATAACGTTATTATTGAGTTGGGCAAATTAACTTCTCAAAACTGTTAAGTGTTCTAATTTTGTTCGATGAGTTTCAACAGTCAAAAGCAGAAATCGTTTTCAGAGATGAGCTAAAGATATAAATTTGTACTTATTATAGCAAATTGAGATATTTAATTCAGATTGAAAAAATATATATTTAGCCTTATTCAGTTAAATTAGATAGATAAACCAAATTGAGATGTATATTTTGGTATGCTTTAAGTCAATTGCATTTGCAATTTTATTAAAATTTTATATTGTTAGTTTATTTAGCCAAATTAAGGCAGATAAATATAGGAGTTAAATAAAAAAACCGCGTCATAAAATCAAATTTTTAAAACTTAGTTATAAATCTTGTACTTTTGCCTTTATTAATTGTTTGTTGGGAGATTTTCTGATAGCTTCGAAAATTATTGGAAGATATTTATCGATATCTAATTACACTTCTAGATTGTTAATGTCGTATAATTTTAGAGCTAATTAAATAAAATTGAGTGTAGATTCAGTGTTTGGGTAAGGTCAATTGCAATAATCAAAGACTTCTCCAGTTGTTCCCAAAATCGATGAATATCGATGATGTGTAACACTTCTTCACATCATTTCTTGAGTTACGATATTAATGATTTAATTACAGGATATCTGGGAGATGCAGAGTGCTTTGGTTATTTTTGGTTCTGTGTGTGCTGGTCTCCACAAAGATATCTAAAAAATTATTTTACTGCCTTGTCTGCCCTAAAACCTGCGGCTTTTCAGGGCTTTAATAAGTCATATTTATGCTGATGCTTATAATGTAAGCCCAATATATAAAATATATAATATATCATACAATAAAGCTTGCCATTTATTGTGGCATATCTAATGTTGGATCGATGTATGTGAACAGTGGGGCAAGAACTTTTTTACCTTACTGTAATGTTTGGGTGTATGTGTATGTGTGAGTTAATGTTTTCCCATTTCTAGATATGCGATGGCTGCTGCGCTTTTTGGCCAGCTGTTAATTTGTCTCAGACAAGAAAAGATTTCTTCTTGCTGTTTTGCTCTCAACTGTGCTGACAGCTGGCAGTAGCTGCCACAGTTTTGGGCTCTTTGTCTTGGCCATATTTGCACATCGATCAATTTACAGTACTTTCCCTTTTGTTGCAGCTGTCGACACTTATTGATGGCCCAAACAGCGCTGCAATTAGCGCTGTGAAAGCATTGCAAATAGCAAATGGCTTGGTTCAATAAACTGCAATTGAACTTTGGCCATTTCGCTGTCTAAACTTAAGCTGCACCAGCACCAGCACCCCTATTTCGGATTGTCTTCATTATGGCTCTCATTGTTTAACACGTTCTCCCGGTTTTTGCTTAGAGATTGATACGATTTCCTCAGCCTTTGAGTGTGTGTGTATTTTGTGCTTTTGTAGCATAATCATATTCTGTTTTCCCTTCGTGGTCCGTCCCCCCCATTGTCATATTCTATTACACTGTAACGAATTCCGGCTGGGCCATCATTAAAATATGATTTATGGCGCGGAGCTGTTGTGGCGACCTCCTTTTTGCCGCTCGACTTCTTGACGGACTCAAGTGTTCGTCGCTTCCTTTTGTCCTGTGGGACAGCTGCGGGAGCTGCGGCTGTGTCTTGACTTTAAATAATTGTGTGCGTCTCTGGCTTAGACCACAAAATTATGTACTCTCAATTTTTAGTGGACTTCTAAGTTGGCTGCGGCTTGTTGCCGTTGCTCCTGATTATTGTCGGTATCCGCTAATCACTCGCTTTTTGCTCTGAATATAAATGAGGTGCTTAACTGTGGATTCTAATGAGCTTCGTTTCATGTTGACTGCAGAACTTACTTGTACAGCAAATTAAAGCTATCAATTATTTTATTTAGCTATTTTACATTAATTTAAGCAAGTCAAATAAATATAAGCATAATAATTAAAAGCGATTAATATCAGCACAATTTTCTAAATTTAAGTTAAGTTAAGTAGAATACTCCCTATAATACAAACCAAATCGATCCATTTACATTTGTAGAAAGTACTTTAAGACGAATTGTTTAGCGTTTTTAATGACTGTTTTAATGACTGTTAACGAACCACTTTTTCTATACCTTTTGACCAACTGCTTTTTTTTTTAGACTTGACTATAAATATATCGATTACAATCGGTAAAAATCTTTTTTTTTTATTAATACGTCGAAATTCATGTTTTTTTCTATATTTTTTTCTCTTCAATTCCGATTTATACAGGTCGACCCCATGATTATTGACGACAATTCTTTGGAGCAGGTGGATGTATCTACTCTTGTTTTAGACCAGGCATCCAAGTACGTGGCGCCACTGACGACATCGGCGCTTCGCAGTTATCGGCATAATCCACTGATAAACGGCAACAATACACCGCTGTCGCCAGTTTTCCAGAAGTTTGATGGCGATCCGGGATCGATGATTTCCCTGGAGGATTCCAAGCCACCGGCTTTGACCGCATGCGACACGGATGCCTCCTCTGACAGTGGCATCGATGATAATAGCTTGGTCGAAATCGGTGGCAAATCTCCCCAAAAGTCACTGAGGCCTATTCAGTCAGCAAATTTACTACTCGAGGTGGTGGCAACTCCGCCGCAGCAGCAGGAGAAGAATGTTGGGGAGCTGTCCGAAACAGTAATTGAGAGCAATGCGACCAGCCGCAGGTCCTCCATATCCTTCATGGACAGCAGTAACCCGCTGATAAGCAGTTCCTCCTGGATGGATCTGTGCAACGCTGTCTACGACATTAACGAGGGCGGCTACGATTTCAACGACAATCAACTGGAGGAAGTCCTCGGCTTGCAGATGCCCTAAACGCACTTTTTGGAAAGAAGCATTTGCATTTTTATTTTTTTTGGGAACGTAGGCCATATTTTGGTTTTGTTTAGTTTTGGCATTTAAACTAAGTTAAATGAAGGAAACAGATTAACGAGATTTTAATTAAAATCGGAACAAAACCAAAAGATTGATTTTTGGGCCTTGCGTAAAACTAGAATTATGAAAACAACACACACACACACACCACAAAATACCCACAAGACAAAAACACACAAAAACAGGAATGGTTAAACACATTTTCAATAGTTTTGTAGCACCTTAAACTGCCTAGAACAGATGAATATACACTTTTGTAATTTAGTTAAAAAAAAAACATAAAAAAAGAAAAAATCTAAAAAAAAAAAAAACACAATTTTACATAAATTTAATAAGTTAATTTTTAAGTAAAGAAGGAGAAATGAAAACATAAAATATTCATGGTTTATTTTTAACTGGTTCAAAAATTTTGTGGCCGTTATCAATTAAACAACCGGCATACGTAAAATAAAAAAAATTTTTATTTCAAAATGATATATATATATGATATAAAAATATAGTAAAATCTTCTTAAAATAAGTCAGTTTAAAACTAGATCTTTCAAATAATACACATTAATTTAATATTAATTAAGCAATCGATTTTGTCAACTTCAATGAATTTTGCTTGTCTTTCTTAATTTAAGCTTATTGCATTTCTCTCAATTTTTTATTTTTCAACAAACAATCTTTTTCAATATTTTTGAAGACCTTGAAAATGCTTATCATTTGGATTATCCTTTATTATCCAACCTCAACAAATAATTGTCAATTTTGTTAAATATTCTATATTAATATGTATTTGATGTCTAAACTTTATTTCAATGTTCTTTCTTTTTACGTTTTTTTAAGTTATCGATCAATAAATTTGATGATAAAGACAAAATCAACAGTTTTTTATTTGAAAACAAACGGATTATCCTCAATATGCTTTTTACACAACAGTTGATCATAATTGGGAGGAGACCGATTTATTAGAGTGGATTCTATATGTATTTTTATAAATCACCACTAAATCACATAGCTTTCCCGTTCTCAATGTCCTAAACTTAGTTAAAAATCTTTGGATTACGTTTCTAAATATTAAGTTACTTTTTTCATAGTATTCGTGAGTCATTTAAATTCCACATTATTGTGCAACAAATGCAAGAGTTGTTCTTCTGGCACCGTCCACTTGCAGCGTGGATATTTGATGCCGCAATATTCTGGAACAGTTACGCGGCCCGCTTCAATTGCGTCTCGAATCGCCGACTGCTCCAACCAGGACATTAGCCAGGACCAGCTGGTGATGCCATCGAGCATCAGCTCCATATCCGATGCTTTGCCGCTGCGCACTTTCTCCCCAGCCTTGTGAGTGAGTGAACAAATTGACTTGAGCAGGCAAACGGGCAGATTGATGTCGTTCTCCAGAAATGCGCGTTCCACGGTGTCGATTAAGCTGGGCAGCCCCGTCTCTGCAGAGGATCGGTGTTCACCATGAATCATGGAACATGGAAGGATATGAAGATGAGAACCTTACCCACTTTATCGCCGCTTGTGTTGTGATAAACCAGTTTAACGTTATCGAATAGCTGCAGCAAACTCTGCTCCTCATCGAGTAGGCCACGTGCTGCGGGGTTTAAAGAATTGTCCGACTTGGAATACGGCTCAATGGTCTGCAGACTCAAACTGCGTATCAAATGACCAACGACTATTCCGCCAGCAGCAATTAGACCACAACTAAAAATGGCTGCAGAATTCACAACGAGAAGTGGCTGAACAAAAAATGTTTATGAGAGATAAAAAAAAAAAGTAGTAAAATTTGTTGATCCCTTTCTGGTTATTAAATAAAATATTAATATTTAATTATATTTTGTGTGCTTCGATTCCAAACAATTGAATTACCCTAGGTGGAGCATTTCGCTTGCGCTTGACGGGCACCTCGACAAATGGCATCAGGTAGTTCAGACCCAGGTTAATGTCCTTATCAACAGAGTCAAAGGATATTAGACGAAATCCTTGTGCATTTTTCTGCTGCTTCCCCTTCGACGCAGTTGTGGAACCAGAGCCGGAAGCTGTCTCCTTCTCGCTGGTCGCCCAGATCGGCACGCAACTGGCCAGGATGAAGATGGATAAAGTTGGGTAGAAGTGCTGCATGCTTCCGTCTTTTCAGGTCTGATTTGTTGGGTGGCTGCCACAGATTTAAAACTCATTTTGTTTGTTATGCTCAGTTTAGTTAAGTTTTGCCACCGAAATTTGCCAGTGGACGCTTCGTTGCCTTTTGGCTGTGATAATTTGTTCAGTGACTGCCGCACAAGCGCCACTCTGTGGCTGTTGCACGTTGCGTGTTGCGTGTGGCGCATGCGTGACATAAGCCACAATTGGGTGAGAAGCTATTTGTTTGAGGAATCAGCTGACAATGTTTTGCAAACGCTCGCTACATTTGTAGTTTATCCACCGAAAATTGCCATAATGATAGTGATTTTTGCATTGCCATTAATTCAATTAAAAATTACGGAAAAAATGCACGGAAACTGGGTAATTAAACAATATGTGCGATTTTAGAAAGCATAGTATTAATTATTGAATTACATAATTAAGAAATAAAAAATTGTAAAAAATTCTTTGATTTCTTTGTTTTACATAATTTTTAATTACTTTTAAAAAAGTTACATTTTACGTGCAAATAAAAATAATTCAATTGTTATAATTTACAAGAAAAATAATTATTTAATATTGTACACAAATTATTTTACGAATATTTAAAAAGCCATATTTTTGTAGGCAATTTTCAAATTAAAATTTATTTTACGATTGATTTGTAAATTTCTGAAGATTCCCAACTGTTTTATAAATATTTCAAGTTCACCTAAGTCTTCCATTTTCTGGGAATTTAATTGTCAAATAAAAAACAATGCCATTAATTTGTCTTATAAATTTACATTTGTTTATTAACATTTAGTAGGAACAGGATAAAATAATTAATAATTAAAAAAATCAATAAAACAATTGTCCGTTGAAGTATTTTAAAATATAGGGCCAAGAGCTGTGCCACATGCCTCCGCCTTGAAGCTGTGGCCACCTGCAGCTGCGGTAGATGTGACCACAGTTGTTGCCACTGCTGCGTGCCACAGTAATGGCGCTAAAGACTGCTGTGCCATTGAGCACAGAGTCCAGCCAGTGAGAGCTGCAAGAGAGAGGACAGGCTGTGAGACATGTTTGGTTACCCAAATGGCGAAGCTACTTGGCCAGGATATTGATGAGCCTGGCTGCACTTGATGTGCTTAGGCTGCTCTGTAGGTGTGACGCATTTTGTTGCAAGTAGTGACAGATGGCGCGCTGGGCACAGACAGAGACATCAATGCTGTGCTCGTCCAGCTCTGACTCCAGCACCTGCGTCAGGCTGCGCACTAGAAGATGGAACCGGATTACATTTGTTATTCTTTCAGCAAATTGATTTTACTCACTGCTCCGACGGCTCTTTGGGGTGTCATCAAACTGCTTGGCATTATAGCCATAACCGTTGGCAATGGAGGTGAAAACCATGGGTGCCAGAACAAGGCGCACAATAGCCGCAATGATGGCGCCCGCGCCCACAATAACAGCTGTGTTGAGCAGCGCTCCAGTGTGCAGATTAAGTAATCCCTGGACAGCAGCGCGGGCAAACTTCACGCTCCGCTTTACCGGTATACGGAAGAAGGGCACAATAAACTCCATATCTACGCTGACATCCTGGCCACTTTCAGTGATATGAAAGCCACGCCCCTCACGAATTTCTTCTGCTTCTCCATCTCCATCTCTGCTAATCTCAGGATTAACGCTTGTCCGCGGCTCAAAGTCATGGAAACGAAGCATCTTTTCGTTCGCATTGCCATGGTAATAATCCATATATTTGAAGTTAGAACTGCCGGCTGCGCTTTCATCATTTCCAAACCAAAAAAAGAAAATGCTCAGCAGCCCCAAGTTGCAGGCCAAGTTGTGACGCATTTTGAGAGCTGCCACGTGCTGCTCGCTGAGCGCTTTGGTTGTCACTGAGCGCAGCTCGCGGAATTGGACAACTCTTTGTTTCCACAGCTCTGTTGGTAGAGTCATGTAAATGGTATATGAATTTCATGCCTTATGCGCTTACCATCAAGATACGATGCGATAAATTCATTAAAACCAACCTCAACACAAATATAAAGTGTGATTTTCAACGCGTTGAAGATGGCTTAATGTGGTTTAGATCAACTGGATGATGACTTGCAGATTTGCCATTTTTGCTATTTGCATAGCTGATGGCTTGAAGGTTAAGCAAATACGATAGCGGGATTATGAATCTTGACAGATTGCTGTGTGGCATCAACCAAGCGCAACAAAAGACAACAAAATTATTAATTTATTGCGTGGAAAAACGTTATGTGTATGTGCGTATGTGTGTAATTGTGTGTGCCACACAGTGTTGTTGTTATATCATCGCGGCGCCACAACGTTCAGACCAAAAAATTAACAACATTTTATGCAATCAATGAGAGTTGGGTAAGAAAATGTTGCCAACTGCAAAGAGGAAGTGTTTGTTGACATACTCGTACCCCTTTTGCAGATCCCAAGCAAGGTTAACTCTAAGCACTTGCAACAAATGAGTGCCAATAATAATCATTTTGCCACAAAGTTGTCTTCAACTGTGAGTCAACAAACTTCGTGCTTGCATAAGCTTGGTAAAAAAATATTTATTTTTGCACACGGATACTTTGCAGAAAGATACCATTTATTTTGAGTTTAGCTTTACTTTAATTCATATTCAAGAAAATAAAGAAATTTCTACTGTCAAAATTATTTATTAGAATGAAAACTGCTTTATTTAGTTAACAACTTCTATATTTCAAATTTATAGATTACTAGTCTAAAATTAACAAAGACTTATCTTCTATTTTATTAAGTAAAGCAAGTTAATAAAATTCACATACTCGTTCAATAATGTTTTCAGTATACCAGCAATTTGACCTAATAATAAGTAAGATTTTATATAAAATACTTCTTTTTTATTAATGCTATCTAGTGCAATATGCAAATCTTTCCTATGTATATGCTATTCATTAACCTACTCTTAATACTCCTTCTTCTACTTCAATTGAGAAATCCATTTCTCTAACTTGCAAGAATTTTTTAATCTCAAATTATACATTTAAATTTCCTATTTTTGTTGCGCGATAAAATATAAAAATTCTTAAAATTAAAAAATCTGTTTTATTTATTGTTTCTTTCTCAAATTTAAATAAAATGTAAAAATATCAAATCAATTTGGAAAATTTGTATTAACTATTTATTATCGCATTTGTCCTTTGCCTCTGAAAAGTGCAATTTTGTCGCATCTTTTTGCATGTTTTGTTGGTTTTGTTGCTGTTGGAACTGTTTGGCAGTTGGTGGAAAAGCTGCTCGATTTAGACGCTGCTGCCTGTCCCCATAAAGAGGATTCTCTTTGAACGGCTTGATTGGAGCGTTGCTATTGCAGCCAGCCTTCTCGCGTGGCAAAGGTGCACCGGGAAATGGTCGCTTTGGCTTCTTCTTGGGGGGATTGCGCTGAATGGGCGGCTTTGGCTTACGATGCACATAGCCCTTGCCAAAGATCCAGGAGAATTTGTTCTTGCGCTCGCCCACCACACAGCCACCATACTGGACATGGGCGTTGGGCTGATGCGGATACATTGTGGGCATTGCCCAATCATTCTCATCGTATTGTGTATCCTGGTGCGTCACATCGGTAGTCTTCAGTCGCTCCGGCTTCATCAATCCAGCCGGTGGAGTGACCCCAAAATCAAATTCCGCCTCGCTGTCCGTGGTCTCGGAGAGAACCAATTCATTTTCACAATTGAGCATTCCTCGCTCGGGGCACTGTCGCTGCACCTCATCGACCAGGAGCTTCTTGTCGATGAAGCTGCGGCAATAGCACTGCATAACGGGTCTGTGACACGTACACTTGCTGAAGCCCATCTTCTTCAGGCATCGTTTCAATTCCCGCATCTGCTTCAGCTGCGGGTTCTTCACGATGCGAAACTGCACCGGCTTCATATTGGCGTACGGATTAGCAGCCCTTTTCAGCGTCTCCGCATCCTTCAAGGGACGCATTGTGATAATATATTCATCGTTCTTTTTCTCAATGTGCAAAGTGGGAACCTGCACCAGGTCCTTTTGTTTTTCGCTATAATTATCTGGCTTTGCTGGTTTCTGGTTGTGATATGACCTGTACTTTGAGATGGGAATACTATCTACTGGGAAGTCCTTGAGAAAGTAGCCCATCAGCACCCGTATGGATCGGCGAATAGCCCCGGGTCGCCAGCCTGGACACTGTGCCAGTGGATTGTGGGTCCACAGCCAACCCATGTGGCCGGGCACCTTGGTTTCATATTTGTGGCAATGGGCATGTCCTTTCTGTGCATGGCTCAACGTTTCCATTGGCCCATAAAGCCTCGACTTCCATGCTGATCCGTGTGTTTTTTTTTGTTTATGACGCTTCTTGAGATCTCCACAATCGGAAATTTTTGATTGGGACTTATTGCCGAGTCGTTTCTTGGAGACCTTAGCCAGTTTGCAGGCTTCCTGGCAAATTTCCGTAATCTTTGCATTCTTATCCATATCGCCGTCAGTGCCGCCACACATCTTCTTCAGCTCCGTAAAGATGGTGAAGAGATCTGCAACGGATTTCTTGGGCAGAGGCTTTGTTGCACTTAAACAGGGCTGGGCACTGTTGCACTTCTTGATGCTATGCTTGAGAGCAGTGTAATCCTGCACGATCGACTTGAAGGCCTCCTCAGTCTTCACGTCGGACGGTTGCTGATCCCCTGCGGCGTTGGAGCAGCCGCTTACAGAGTCGAAGTCAGAAGGCTTTGATGCACAGTCGTGGTTCTCGAAGAAGTCAACGAGAATATCTTTGGCGGTGGCATCCTCATCGTAGACATTCTCTTCGAACATGGGCAGCGGTTTGTAGCCGCAGTGAGGGCAGGCGGAGATCTGAGGCAGCCAGGAAACATCTTCCTTGCACATGGGACACTCGCGTCCCCGCTTTATCCCCATTTGCTTCAGTTCCGGAGCCGATATCTGCGGACACATTTGATTTGTGTTGCCCTCACCCAAATGCGATCTGGTAGGAAAAGCGAACTGCCCACCTGGGTTAGGTGTTGCTTCAATCTTAATGCAGCCATCATCTGGATTGCCACAGCTGTAGATGGAATAGGGTCCAGCCACGTCGATCTTCTTGCCTTGCGGCTGTAATCAAATACTCAAATCGTCCGATGTTTACCTGAATTGATTATATCAACTTACCTCAGAGCCGCCTTGTTGTCTCCCACTGTTGGGATCGGAGCAGTATTCATCTCCGGATTGAGTCTCCATGGTGCCGAATCCTTGGCACGGATCGGAAGAAGTGCAACCGCCCTGTAAACTGTCCTCCATCATCGTCATCGGATCCCCAAAGCTACCGTTATCGTCCCCATCACAGCTGCAAAAGTCCATGTCCGAATCCGTTAAGTTCTCTATTGAATTTCTAAGTTGGCCCCCAGGCTCCCCAGGCAACCCCAGACATTGGAGCTTACTTACTCGAGGGTTGGGCATTGCATGATCATCAGGAGCCGCACCGTGCACATGCCCACTGTGCAGCCGTTGCATGTCAGCTCCACTTCAGCAGTGTGGACGACCTCCTCAAACCTGTTTATCATCTGTAGTATGACAGAGTCGGGCAAAACATAGCATCCACGACCTAAGGGAGAGAAAATTTATCTATCTAGTTTTAAATTCAGGAAATTTACAGTACTAATGAATTATTTTAGCATGCCAATATTTAAAATATAAAAGATAAAATATGTGCATCCCATTCAACTCTGCTTAGTATATAGAATATCAACCCACCGATCTCTCGTTTCATATAGGTTACGGATAGGCTGATGCCTTCCGACAGTTCCTTGTCCAGACACTCTGCGAGCATGGAGAATCGGGCGCTCGGCTCGGTTGGCATGCAGTTGACATTGATGCGATCGGCGCACATGACTGGCTTGCAACCCTTGCAAATGTTGGCTGTGATCTTCAGCTTATCCGGGCGCTCGAAGTCCCGACCGGGCATGTAGAGCTTTAAGCAGATCATGTTCGCTGTGAAGCACCGAAAGTGATCCCGATCGAGCTTGGTCTTCTTTCTTCTGGCTCCCTTGCCCGCTGATGAACATTGCAAATCAATCTGTTCATTCACATCTAGTTCAGCATCCTTGGCCTGCTGCAGACGAAAGGCTGCCGAGCAGCACATATCCTTGTCCTTCTTACCCTTTTTATCCCGATTGTCGTCAGCCGACTGTGGTCTCGGTTTGGCTGAGCAACGTATGTAGTTCTCCTTATCCCTGGACAATTCGTTGGTTGCCCAGCAACATGGTGCCTTGGCCATTGAGAAATGTGTGTTTATAAGTTAAGCTGGCCACAAAGTATTATTTCGATATTTGCACAATTAATTTCAAAAATAAACAAAACTTATTTAAAATTGCTGTAAATTTTTATTCGTTTGAGCCTGGAAGCCAACGCGTTGAAATTTTAATAGAGTATGATAAAAATGCCAATCGAAATAGGTTTTTAGAACTAGACTAGTCAAGGCACACTTTGATTCAATTTCGTTTTAAATTATTTAAAAATAAATTTAGAATTTTGCTAAAACTATGTATTATATAATTATTATCGTATATATATTATAATTTATGTATGAGTATGCTCAAGAACGGATTTAAGTTTTTAATCTGCGATCAGTTGGGTGTTTCAGATTACCTAATTTAATATATTTTTCTTCACTCTTTGCGTTTAACAATGTTTTCTGTGCATCATTTTCTAAAAAAAACTTTCAGAACATCAAAAAAGTTGAATATCATTTTTAATAATATGTAATTATAATATTGCTAATAAACTTATATTATGAATTAAGAAAATTAACGTAACTTAATAATATAATATAATTTATACTAAAAATAAATTCTTTTGAAATGCCCACTTTATAGCCTGAACAGCAATGTACCCGATTAAATTAAAGAAAAAAGGAATTATATTAAAGCCACTGAACATTTAATCTCGCTACATAATTAAAGAGAAGCTAAAATAAAATTATTTTGTAAAACTTTTAAATTTACACATTTTTTAAAATTTAGTTTCAATTAATACGCATTGGTCCATTATTATATTTATAAAATCTGTGAGTTGGCTCTTGATTTGGCCTGTGCCAGCCATTTATAGGTTGCTCTATTTTTGATTACCGAGTGTATTCATGTTATAAAGGACCTTCATTTTAGTCTCGACTTTGTTTTCTTTTCCTGCTTTGGTTTGTTGATCTTCTTGGCTGGCTTGAGCTTCTGATGCACAAAGCCCTTGCCCAGTATCCAAGGGAAGCGTTTCTTGCGTTCGCCAGTTACACAACCACCATACTGTACCAGGGCACTGGCCGGATGAGGATACATGGTGGGCATGGCCCAGTCATTCTCGTTGTACTGCGTCTCGCAATTAACACGATCGGGTCTCCAGAGTCGCTCAGGTTTGATGATACCCGCCGGTGGAGTAACTCCGAATTCAAATTCGTCATCGCTTTCATCATTGAAATCGGAGTAGGTGAAGGAGTCGCCTACGTTTGTCCATCCCTGCTTCTCGCTGAGCATCTTGACATCTTGCTCAAACGTCTTCTTATTGACATAACTGCGACAGTTGCATTTGGAAACTGTCTGCCTGCAGATGCACACAGGATAACCCAGCTCTTTGAGAGCCAGCTTTATGTTCCGCTTGCCCGTGGCAATTGGATCCTTGCAGATACGAAAGACAACTGGTTTCATGTTCTCATACGGATTAGCGGCCTTGGATAGCATCTTGGCATCCTTGAGAGGCCTGAGAGTGACGACATATTCATCATGATGCTTGGTTATGTGCAACGTGGGATGCTGAATTAGGGTTTCCTTTGTATCTATCACATTCCCTTTCAACTGGCGACGGCAATGAAAGCGCGACTGGACGACTCTATCAGCCGGATAGTCCTTGAGAAAATAGGCCATTAACTCGCGTATGGGTTTCTTGATGGCACCCGGCTTCCAGCATCTGTGCTGCCCAAGCTCACTCGCGGTCCACAGCCAACCCATGTGACAGGGCACCCTGCCTAACCGACGAGCGCAACTGTGATGCGTTTTTACCTCCGGACGAAACTCGTCCTTGCGAGCAATGAACGTGTATCTGAAGGCAGTGGCAATTATTGAATTGAATCTATATTTTTTTAATTCATGCTTAAAAATTACCGTTTTGATTTAAAGCGTCGCTTTCTTTGCTTTGGGCATTTTGCTCTTGGATTCATGTTGAGATGGAGATTCTCTAGATTCTTGAGCGCCTTCCTCATGCCGCATGTGGACCGACGGCGCTTTTTCTGCGCGCCCTTGGGACATACCTCTTTGCAGTTTTTGGAGATCTTATCGGTTATTGCTTTGTTATCCAACGTTTTGTTGCTGTAAGCCTCACGCAACTCTTTAAAGATCTTCACCAGCTCCTTGCAACGTTGCGATGTCGTCGACAGCGCCTTCTGCACTCTATCGCCCTTTTGGCTTCCAGGCTTGGACTGCACCTTCGGTTGCAGCTTGTTAGTGTTGCTGCTCCTGATCATTTTATCACAAAGTTCCTGAATGCAGCAACGTGTGCAAAGGCGATTCATCTCTTTACAGGAACACTTCTTGGACGCTAGTAAAGTGGATGAGGAGCGTATTTGATCAGCACCGGTATTAATATAGTCATTATGCACAATCTCTGCAGCTGTGGCTGTCTCATCAAAGGGCTGCTCGCTGACCGGCTCCATCTCGCAGCGCTTGTAACCACAGTAGGGACAGGCGGAGACTCTGGGCAGCCAGGTGATGTTGGCTTGGCAGACCGGACAGAGCTGTGGTGGTTTATACTTGACTTGCTTCAGTTCCGGCGTTTGTACCCTATGAAACTCGCCCAGTGCGTATTTGCGCGCCAGTTGTAACTCTTCCATCTGTTTAGGCGTTAGATCAACGTCAAACATCGACCCTGGCAACTCATCCCTCTGATCATTCTCTGGGTCCATACAACTGTCGATGGAATGATATGAGGTGCTACCACTGCTCGAGTGGACTTTGCGGTGTTTGTATTGGCGGGAACGCTCATGTCCAGATGGTGGCGTTGGCACTTTCTCCTTGCCTATCTCAAGTTCAATTAGCAACTTCTTGAGTAGGTTACGCTCCCTCTCTTTGGTGGTATCCAGCTCAGGAGTCGGCTTCACCCCCTTTAGCATGCAACTGCATTCCTTGCCAGTCGGTTCAATCGTTTTGTGCATGCAGGTGAAAGGTGCTCCGGCATGAGACATCAGGCGCTCGTCTGTGATGCAGGACGTCGTCACACATCTGTGGGAGCGACCCAAGCTAAGAATTACGTCACGCGGATTGACGGACTTGTCCAGCGGTCGACATACATCATAACAACCAAATGGCAATAAGCGGGTACTGTAATCGCGATTTGGAAATTTAATTAAATATATAAAATAATGGCTTCGCATGAATAAGTTGTCCGATCTGGGTTATTCTACTCACTCAAGATCTGGCTGGGTAGAGCTCAATTTGATATTGATATCAAGTTCAGCCACACGCATCTTGTCCTTCTCCAAGACGACATGGACCACCTCGTTAACGGTGAACGTCTGATCTGCTAGCCTGCGCAGGAGCGGCGGGGATAACTTACAGTTGCCAAAACCGAGTTCCTGGTCATTCTCGTGAATGGCTACGCAGACACCCCTTTCGCTCAGAGAACTGATTAGCTCACAAGGACTCGCAACGAACTCTCCCAATGGGGCAGATGAAAAGTGTTTAACAAACAGTCGATTTGGGGGAACATTTACAAAATTGTTTAAAAGACGAATGTAGTATTTGTAATGGCTCTCCTGAGGATCGTTTGGACGTAGACTTGATTTAGTCACAATGATGTCAAAGGAATAGTTCTGTTTTACGGGTTGCATAATAGTTTTTCTATTAGTCAGTTCTTAAAATTCTGAGTTTTACACAATTTTGCAATTTACAATTTTGTATAATATTTTGAAAATTTTACATTTGAGTAGCTTAATAAATAGAAGTGAATTGTATAATGGATATCAGAACTGCCAGGGCTCCAGAAGGTTGCTAAGTTGATAAGAAACTAAGTTTATCAGAACTACAATTGCCTATATCGGAAGTGTCTTTCTTTATCTGTACCCTTACCAAGTCTTCTTAGATAGGTATGAGTTATAAAAATAGGTTTATTTTGATCATTAATCATTTTTGCAGTTTAATATATTTGGAATGTTATCGACCGACCTCCTCAACAGCTTTTGAATTAAATGCTTGTAGCAATTATTTTTTATTTGAATATATATATAAATATATATATATATATTCATTCTTATTATCATTTTGGTACGAAAGCTTCGAAAGATGTGTGTTAAAACGATAAATTTCTTCATTTAAATGTAACGCATACTTTCGGGTTCAGTAAAAAAAGGAACTACTCTATCAAACTGCGTTTAAGTATTAAGAAGAACCCAAGAAAGCAAACACATTTATAGCAATAGATTATAATTTAGACAAAATTTGTTGTTGTCAAACACAAATGAGTGTTTCAAAGTTCAGGGTCCGAGGATCTCTAATCAACTGGGTCTAGCAGTTTATTCATTAATATACTAACAAGCTTTGAGCCAAAATAAACTCGCATTTAGATGGTTTTTTTTAACATTTATATTAAGGCCTTAGCGTCCAAATTTTATAATATACTGAGTGTAATTCAAATAATCCTATGTTAGCCACTCAAAATTAATTATGAGTGAATAATGTTGAATAAATTATTAATTAGTGACTTTTGAGAAGGAATTTTGAATTACATCCGATTACGAAGACTATCCAGCGCTATCCGTTTTTATTTTCTTCAAGCGATCGACAACAATAATCCAAAGGTGTGCGTAATGCAATAAGTTTCTTATCTGGTTAACAAGTGGTTCTTTTTTCGTGGGGTAGGCAGTTCCATAGCTGCTTTTGCACCAGTTCAGATCGGACCTAGCCGAGTTTACTGGCGGGCATTGATGATATCGACAAACTCGGGCTTCAGAGATGCACCACCGACAAGGAAACCATCGATGTCAGGCTTCTTGGCCAGTTCCTTAGCATTGGCGCCGGTCACCGAGCCACCGTACTGAATGCGCAGACTGTCGGACACCTGCTGCGAGATCTTTTCAGCAAGCCACTTCCTGAGATGGGCGTGCACTTCTTGGGCCTGATAAGATAAAGCAAAAAATAATTAAATAGTTCATTGCATTACTTTAGAAAAAACCACTCACCTGATCGGGTGTGGCTGTCTTGCCGGTGCCAATGGCCCAGACGGGCTCGTAGGCAACGACCACATTTGTCCAGTCCTTGATCTTGTTGGCATAGGCGGCCATCTGGCGCTCAACCACATCGTTTGTCTTGCCAGCCTCGCGCTCCTGCAGTGTCTCGCCAATGCAGGCAATAACTTTGAGGCCCTCGGCCAGAGCATGCTCAGCCTTCTCGGCAATTAGCTCGTCCGACTCATTGAAGATGGCGCGACGCTCCGAATGGCCCAAGATGACCCAATCGGCGCCAACATCCTTAAGCATAGCGGGCGAAACTTCGCCAGTGAAGGCGCCCTTGCTCACCTTGTAAGCATTCTGGCCGGCAACGCCGATGCTGGAGGGCAGCAAATTGCGCACCTGCAACAGATAGATGGCCGGGCAGCCGATGACCACCTGGGTGGCGGGATCCAGAGTGGCAGCGCTGAGCACCTTGCAAATTTCGGCAATTGACTTTTGATCACCGTTCATCTTCCAGTTGCCACCCACGCAAAATTGACGGCTAGCCATGTCGTTTGAGTCTGTGTTGAAATTCGCAAAAAACTGCAAGCCGGGTAGCAAAATATATTAAGGTTAATAAGCTATAATTATGTAAAGTAAATGCAAACTGTTTTTTTTAATGAATCGTCGCAATAATTTTGCTTTTACTTTAGCTGCTGAAAAATCGCACCCACCTCGAGTGTAATCAAATGATGTACTAACTAACCTTCTTCTGACCTTCATATGTCTTCCACTGGCACTTAAAAAGCTTTGGAAAAACAGCTGTGAATTTACCCAAAAAAGCTTGCGACACAACGCTCTTCATTGCGTCCAGAGTAATGTCTTTTGGCGTAGGGTTTCTGTCCATGATAATTTCCTTCCTTGCTAATTTTGTACTTCTTGCAACGGGACTTTCTCGAGGGTAAATAATATGGCTGTAAAAATAATTTTGTCTTACACACGCCAAATACATTGCTTAATAAATTTTTGTTTTGTTTTTCTCTAATACGTCAAATACTATGCCTGCTCTAGGCAGTTATTTTATTTAAAGACATCCGATAATTTAGCAAAGACACAAACCGTTCCAAAAATATATGCTCGAGAAAAGCTTTCGTAAGCTTATTAAAATACCTAATTCGTTGTGGCGATATTTCTAAACATTCCACTTTCCCAAGCGATATGTATTAAAAAATGCCAAAAACAAAATAGAAATTTAGATTTCATGTTGGTATATTATATATTCATATTTTATGTGATCCTCAACTATACATTTAATTTATACATATACAATAATTTTCACAGACGTTCCAAGGTATACTTTGACAAACACACATGCATATTTATATGACTTTTATAACATCGAAATTGCTCAACAATGCTAAATACAAACGTTAACATTTAATTTATAGTACAAGATGTATAAAAATAATAATAGTTATGCACATTATGGTAATTAAATTAAATTGCCTTTAAGGTTAACATTTAACATTAGCTCAAACATTTAAACTAATATACAATAAAGATAAATATATCGAAAATAAATGCGCATAATTCAGTAAATCGACTGGAACTGTGGGATCTGTGGGAACTTTATGGTCCCCCAGAACTGTTAATTCTTAAATTTAAAGCTTCGACTTCCGAGTATTTGCCTAGATTTAGCCCTCCGCTTGAGGAGCATCGGCGATTGGTCAACTCTCTCCACTGGCAGCGGCTAAGGACGACGAGGACGAGGCTGACGTTGATGTCAACGGCCCCACGATCAGTCGAGTGGTTGGCAGAAGCACTGTAGCGGAGGCTGGAACGGACACTAGAACGGATGCCGAAACAGACGTAACAGGCGCTGCCGTTCCCGCCATTGTTGTGGCCGTCGTCGTCGCTGTGTGCGGCTGGAAGAGATTGAAGAGATTGGAATGCTGCATAAAACTGCCCACTGTCTTGAGGGGACTAAAGAAGTTCTCATAGCTTGGCTGCGTTGGCTGCTTTGTCTGTCCAATGCAGAGATTATTAATATTTTGTCCCAATGAGGTGGCAGTCGCTTCGTCTACCAGCTTGGGATCATTGGTGCATGAGCAGGAGCGGCTCTTCGTTCGCGTGTTGTGCACTGACTTGCGATACTTGGGCTTGTAGCACGGCGATAGATTATTGGTGGCACTTTCTATGACATACACGGCACCGGTGGAGGCACCTGTTCCGGGAATGGGTAGGCAGTGATCACTACTTGAGTTGCCGGAGAGCAGCTTTGCGCGCAGCTGTGCTGGCAACGAGCCATTCCTGGGAGAAGTTCGTGTGGAGCTGGACCTCTGCCGCTCCAGCTTGCAGCTTGCCTGGAATTCAGTACGCGTGGAATCCAGGAGCACCAGCTGCTGGCTGTAGTAGTCTGTGTCGGAATCGGAGCGCAATTTATCGCTCATTACGCAGGCCAAAGATTTACGCAGCTCCACAGGATCGATGCCCTGGTGATTGCTGTTGAGCCCGCCAGGTGGCACAAACACATCCTCATACTCGAGATCGTCGGGCAGACTATTGCCATCCTCAGGTCCAGTGGAGTAATTCTGGTTATCATACGAATAAACGCTGTTGCAGCGCTGTTGCTGCGCTGCCAGTTGTGCAGCTGACTGTGCTGTTGCTGGAGCCGAGACCGAGATGCTACTGTCGTGATCGCTCTCCTGTTTGACTCTGGGAAACTCGTAGCTAGTCTCACCCAGCTCTGCACCACTCGACGCCTCCATGATGTTCCACATGTCGCGCTCAATGTCCGTGCTGACGGCGACGGCGGCGGCCACAGTCTGATTGATGCTGTTCACGCACGGACTGAGAACGCCGCACTTGGGCAGCAGCTGTGAGTTCTTCAACGCCTCCTGCTGCTGGCGCAGCCAAATGGGCGAGTCTGCAATTGGAGGCCAATGGGGAAAAGGAGCTCATTAGTAAACCGCTCGGAGTGGATGGGAGATGACGACGCGCACTCACACTCACCCACATACATGCGCGGTTGGGTGTGGTTGCGCATTGTGGTGTCCATCGATTGGAGACGATGCTGGCTGGCCACCGAGAAGCGATGTATGGCATCCGCCTGCTGGTCTATGTCGACGCCCATCAGCTTCAGCATGAGGTTCTTCAGTGCCAACCGGAAGTCCTTGAGGTGATAGGCATAAAGCACAGGATTCACCGCCGAGTTGAGGTGCGATAGTATAATGCAGAAGAGGGTAAGCTTCGGATGCACATAGCAATCCTTGCAGAAGGCCTTGATGCAGTTGATCGTATACAACGGTATCCAGCAGATCATAAAGAATAGCACGATAATCGACAAGTTCTGTGTGGCCTTCACATCCCGCTTCCGTGCCGCGCCCAACACTCGCAGCATGGCGCCTGGGTGACCGGGCCGACCTGGTGTCGTCACTTGCATCTGGGCTGTGGAAGAGCGCCGACTCAGATCCGAGGCGGGATTCATGGTCACGATCTGGCGCACCTGTGCAACAAATTAAAAGCTCTGAGCATGATTTGATCACTATAATTAAGTTTTTAGATATAAATAGATGCAATTTGGTTACGCTTTTGCTCATGGAGCACAAACCTGTTTGATGATCACGCGATAGATGTGCGTATAGAAGCCGAGCATGAGAAGCGCAGGCGTGATGATGGTGGCAAAGTAGAGGAACACCAGATAGTCGTAGTCCATCACCTCGACGAAGAGGCACTCCGTGTTGTGGGGCACATTCGCATGCCAGCCAACGAGGGGCAGAAAGCCCACAATGATGCCAGCCACCCAGCACACGGATATGATGACTGCAAATAGTTTCACTGGATTAGCATAAGCAAGACAGGACAAGAGTAGATGAAGCCACTCGCAAACAATTCTCATATAGTCCTTGACATGCTGACGTCATAGCTAATGAAATGACTCAACTGGCAACTGGCAACTGGCAACTGTCAACTGGCAACTGCCAATGGCCAAATGCTAATGAGAATCACAAATTACAAACGCACTGCACTTGTAGCACTCTGCCTCCACAACTATGACTCTGGACTCCAGTCGAACATATTTTGTTTGGCTTTGGCGACAATTGGCAATTGCCACTCCTGGCAGAACATTGAACCACATGCACTCAGCCAAATGACGCACATGCCATCTGCCCCAAAAGCACTGACCCCTTGAATCATAATGCTTGACAAATGTCATTTACAAATCAATTAATTCATATTGTTATTTGATATTTGGAAGAATATTAAGTTAACGTTTGTTAACAAGATTTTGGGTATACTAAATTTAAGCTAACAAAACAATCTGCAAAAAACTTTTATTTTATTATTTTCATTTATTACTTACGCATACACAAAAAATCTTTGGCTTTAATCATTAATTTATATTTAGGATTTTCTCACTCCTTATGGATACTATTACTATTCAGATAAATTATTACACTTTCTGTTATGTCATGTTACGCAAAATAGTTGAACTTGCCACATTTTCCTTGCTGACCGTAATTGCTATTCACTTTGCCATTTATCACTTTCCAAAACATAAATAAAAAGAGAGAAATTTCAAAAAATATTGCTGCTTCACTTTTGCTGTTCTTATTTGGAATCTGTTGTGTGTTGAGATTCCTGACTTGCCACAAAAAGCTGCAACTCAAACAAACGAAAGCTGACAAGCGGAACAATGTGCACAAAACTGATTTGTTTGACTTTTATCTGGGATGCTCTAATGAAGGACGACACTTGTTGGACAAAGAGATGACAATGGGCCACAAAACAATGGCCCAGGAAATTTTGTCAATATGGAAACATTAGCCACCCTCAACTGCTCCTCCTCTGGTCCCCCTTTTCTGTACTTACTAATTGCAGTGCGGGTGCGAACATTACGGGAATAGGCCATCGGATAGAGGATGGCCCAGTAGCGATCCACGGAGACGGCGACCAGGCAGAATATGGATATGGTGCAGAGCACCACCAGCAGCGAGACGGTGAAGAGGCATGCATGCAGATTCTTTGGTAATCCCACCGAGGCCAGTACGGCAAATGGAACACCCAGTAATCCAACCAGAAAATCGGCCATGGCCAGGGAGACAATGTAGTAGTTGGTGCGACGACGCAGCTTGCGCTCCCTTCGGAACACAATGATGACCATCAGGTTGCCAATGATGCTAACGATGGCGACGAGCACCTCGAACACAGTATACGGTATGTTCAGCTCGATCGACGGCTTCTCAGTGTTGGCTGCGGCATACGGACTTATCGGCAGATTAATCAGATTCTGCGAGGGATTTGTGATGAATTCAAATTCGGTTAACGAAAAGAATCGAAACTCGGACATGTTTGCAGCGCTGGCAGGTACGGATAAGGTATGGGACTTGGTTCCAAATTCAGGATTGAGTCAGCTGATTGATTAACTAACTAGTTTGAGAATTGCATGTAGATTCAATAATTTTGTGTCTCGATGCGTGAATTTCTTAATTGACATGAACAAACAGAAAGAGCACATGTTGCAGTTGCCCGTAGCTTATATGCCATGCTCGCCGCCTGGTCTACTCCTCTGTGGTGTGTCTTTAAATCCTTATCCACTGTTCGCCATTTGGTGTTGCGATTGCTGTGAAAAACAAAAGGAAAAACAACATGAGAGGCAGGAAAAATTAATCATCGTTCGGCACGTTTACACACACAGATACACACAGATACACACAGGCATACACACGCATGCGAACTCTAACTTTTTTCTGAGTAATTGTAGCAATTTTTTAGTGAAATAAATTGATAAATATAAGCCAAGAATACGTTCGATGTTCAGCTGAAAGTCGATAAGACCCATTACTCGGAGGCAACTCAAAAAATAATGGTACAACATTTACACTATCTTCACTGTTATTGTTTTGTGTATTTATTTATCGTGTTATTTGTATCTTTTCCGCGTGCAACTGAGCTAGTTAGGATGTTGCTTTCTTACCGCTATTTGAGAGTGAAGTCTGCCGCAACTAGTTGAGCAGCAGGGAGTCCCTTTGAGTAATACAATGCTGCAAGCTCAAGGCAAGTTGCCACTTGCCACTTGCCATTTGCCATGTGCTGTGGCATCAATCAACTGATGACAACCAATTTTTTTTTTTAGCCATGCATGAAAACGTTTTCTATTAAATTGGAGGAGTACTGCGTGACCTTGATGCACACGCGTGTGTGGGAGTTGCAGCTGAGTGAAAACTTGTAACTGACTCTCAGCTCGACTGACGCACTTTATCATCGTTTGACGCTCCAAAAGGCTTGTCAAATTAACGCGACATTGGACATATCATAAGTGTTAGCCTCGTTCGGTTAGTTGAAGTTATTTTTGGTCCTTGCCAAATCGACCCGTTGCTCTCGCAGGACTGCTCCCAGAGGACTGGCTGATTGCGTGCCGTTGGTTATTATTTTGCCTTAGACGTCGTTTTGTGTAATTGGCTTTCGCCCAATTAATTCAATTCAGCCATTGCGAACAACAGGCAACAAGCGACAGACATCTGGTAAATAGTCAATTCAATTGTTCAATTGTGAAATACCATTTGGTTATTTGGCATTTCGCGAAATACCAGAACAATTAGTAAATGGCCAATTGATAAACTCTCGCGTATTGATTTAATTAATTCGGCTAAAACAATTCAACGCCTTGAATCCCATTTACGCTTTAATCAATTGCGTGCGAGACATTTCAAAAAGTTACCGATCAATGCACCCAAATAGTATTCACTTGATATGCCATGGCAAACATTGGTTCCTCGTCTAACGAATTACCAATTATAATTGTTGCCACGGATTTAAGAGACACATCTCATTGCAAAACGTGAGCGGCAAATCGAATTCAATTTTTTTTTTGCGCCTTGTGGTACCAGTGACTTTGTGGCAGTTCAAGGCAACTTGTGTGTTATATATATTTTCCACATAACTGATACGACGTGCACCAAATGCAGCATTTTCCAAACAATATTATGAATGGAATATAATTACTACTTAAATATCAAACGATGTCAAAATCCAAGGATGCTAGTCTAAAGCTTCCTCTATTTTGTCCTCGTGCTATTATCGCCATCTTTTTGGCAAATGATGAACTCAAAACTTCAAAAATGTCTGCATTTATCTTAATGCGTTCTGCTCGCCTGTTTTCTGTGTGCCCCCTTGTGTGTCCTATGCTTCAGAGACCTCTGCAGCAGCACTTCAAGTGAAATGCAGTGGGGCAGCAGCGATGTTGCCCTTCTTTCATGCTTCTGCTAAGTGACTCAGTAGCTGCGATAACTACAAATCCACAAGTAGTCAACAGATAATATATATTTTTATTTATTATAATTATATTTTTAGTTATGACTTTGCAAACAGAGTTTCAATATGCTATAAACATAAACTGAACACAGATAAACTTTTCATAAGAATTAAAACATCAATCCAGAAAGAGTTTTCCTAAGAAATTTGATTGCAACAGCAACATCCGTTTCTTCGTCTATATAAATGTAATTGTAATGTGATATTTGCTTCAAAAAATCTGGTTTTATAAAGCTTATCCCCTCTGGGATAAGTTGGCTACCCTTAACTAATCTGATCTGGGTAAATAAGTTCTTAGAGATCCTGCATATATTTAAATACTATATATAGTATAATATAACATGCACATTGTATTTATATCAATATTTTATTTATTCTGTTTCTTATAATTTTTTGTCTAATTTAATAAATTTGTATTTTATATTTAAGCTACACCTACCAGAATATTCACTAGTCGGTTAGATCAAAATATTTCAGTGTGTATTTTTGTGCTCAGTCATCAGTCGAATTCGAGTCGTTTTCCCCCCATTTAATTACTTGTAAATGACTCTAAAAAAACCAGAATTGATATTCGAGCTGTGTTTGTTGCACATATTTTTTGTATTTGTTAACTCAGAAGTGGTAAGGACATTCGTTCTTAGTTGATAAGACAAATGGCCAAGAAACCAAAACCAGCAAATTATTTCCAATTGGTTTTTGCTTAAGTTCAAATCCAATTAATTATTTTCTCCTGATTAAGTTTAAGTTAGGTTTGAGCAGCATTTATCTCATTTATTGTCTAGTTCTTTATGTTATTGATAAGGAACAATTTAGAGATTGAATAATTTACTTAATGTATATATATACTTTGTTATGTAGTTGGTTTCTTAATATGGATATAATCAGTTATTTAATTATGGCTTACTGGACAGGCAGCTCATCTTAAACCTAGTTTGTACTTTAATTTCTATTAGTAGAATTTTAAATTGTGGTACAATTGATATGTATAACTCAAATTAATCAAAATACTAGAACAATAATAACACATATAGCTTATTAGTCTGCTCTTCAAATATACAATAACTCATTCGATAACACAGCAAATAAAATGTTGGAATGTGTGCTGATTGTTTTCGAACTGGTTGCTAATATCACATATAAATATATCAATATCGGAAGTACATGAGACGCTGCGAGGCTCAGCTATTTTTAATGACGAAATATTATACAGTCCTCTTTCAAGTGGCTGCATTTTAATAATAAAAACATCACATGAAGTTTAAGATAAACAAACATCACATTTGTCGAAGAGTGTAGCTCAGCTATTCTAAGAAGAAGAGACCACTCATAGAGTCGCCCTAGAAACGCTGCAAAGCTCAGCTAGTTTAAGAATAAACATCGCAAGGAGTCGACTTACAACCGGCTTCATAGGTACTTAGGTTTAAGATTTTTGTATAATATAGAGAAATGCTCATCACAGCAAACAGTTCGATTCTAAACGTCTCCTCATCGTGTCGACCCTATACACCCTATACGTGTTTCACACAACGCATTTCCAAATTGTTTACATATTTGCATGTGTGTATCTGGTGCAGTTGACTTAACTTGCAACTGGAGCAGCTACTGTGGCCACAGTTTCTACTGTTGCTAATGTTGCTACTGTTGCTACTATTGCTGTGTAATAAACACGGTGATGTCATGACACGTGCAGATAGCCACACTCCCTTGTGGAGTCGATTCTGCGGTAGTCTACTGGAAACCATCTGATGTGCTTCCCATGTCATTCGTAAATAAGCTGAGCCGTCTGCCAGATAAATACGTACTAGGTATTTTTGGGCAAATACGTAGGGTAGTAGGCTGCCTATTGGTGTCAACTACACCCCTTCACCCTGCAGCCACCTGGCTCCTCCTGCCACTTGTTGCTGTCTGTCAGGTGGTTTTGCTATTAATCGTTCTGATGTTTCATTCGGACGTTAAATAGAGCGGTAAAGTGCTGAAATCAACAACAGCAACAACAGCAACAACAGAAACATCAACAACAACAACGAAAACAACATCAACACTTTACTGTTATCGGCTGTGGTGTAAACATATAAGTAAATTGCACGTAATTAAATGTTATGAATTTGCTATCAACCGCAAAGTAATTTCGTATGTTATTTTTCAATTGAGCCCTGAACTTGTCCTTTGGCCCCTGACGAATTGATTGAATTTGGGAAGCTGCTCCATTTGCAATGCAGATTCACACAAAATGTTGTAATTTTTGTCATCCTGTCTGCCCAGGGAATTGATTAGTTCTTAGTGCAGCCAGCCTTGACAGGGGATTCAAATCAATCAAAATTCAATTTGACTTCTTTAATATGTATTTGAAATTTGATGGGTTTGCGTATGTGTAAAATGGCATGCTTGAACTAATCTCAAAGCTCAAAGGACAAAATTTGAGCACTTTTTATGCAATTGCAAAGGCAACGACAAAGTTAACAGAATAATTGAAAATAACTGTGATTGAATTTGGCTTACGCTTGAAGTGAGCCAACAAAGTCACGGAGTCCATCCATCAAGGCTGTCTCCCAACCCTTAACTCTGACAAATGATTGGCTGAAAGAGTCTTAAAAAGTACGCTGCCAAGGACATCGCTTCAAAAAAACGTTAATTTACATAAGCCGTGCTGCTTTGGCTTATTTGGTCCGGCTAAATTTAAAGCGGATACACTCAAGTAAAACAATACTCCACATAAAATGAATACGAAAACAAAACACAACACAACAGGCAAATATTTATAAAACCAATAAAGATTCTATTGATGTTTGTCCTTGTTGTACAACTGGCTCGAGTCCTATTTTATGCCTGTTCTACTTGTGTATCTACTGCCACAGTCGATTGCCCTTTCATTGACAACGGCTGCCGCATCAGCTTGCCTCACTTGCGACACATGGTCAAAATGGCAAACAGACCAACAGCAATTGTTAACTGGCAACTGGTAAAGCGGCAAGGTGCCCTCGCGTCGCCAATGGGAACCCAGTCCAGAGTTCAGAGACTATGGTCCCTTCAGACAGATCCTACCCACGTCAAACACGCAGATACAAACACACTCAACACACAATTCGATGACAGCACACACACACACACACATATTGTTTGCCATTTGTGTTGATTTTGGCACAATGACACGCATCTCGTTACACTTGCCCCGTTGCCCCCGTTGTTCCCCTACCTTCTCGCTGCGCCTCCTCTGGGCTTGGCCATTTGCGCAGCAGCGTGTTCACAGCAAATGCTACATGCCGCATGCCACATGCCACATGCCAAATGCCACAGCCACTTCCATTGCCACGGCCAAAGCTCTTGTTATCCTTTGGCTGACAACTCAGCTTAAGCGTGTGTTCTGTCATTTAACGAGAATTCTTTGCTATTTAGCTTCCCATCTATTATTTGTAAATGTTGACTCCAAGATAAATGGGTTTTCATGCAGAAGACAAAGCCAAACCATTATTGGAAACTAGAAAGAACTGAATACTTGTATACCTTGGTTAATCTGGAATGTGAAATATATTACAAGCCCAACAAATAACAAAAATGTAGATGTCAACAGAGTTATTCCGTTTTCCGTTTCAAAATTTGTTTTTTGGGCCTAGTATTCAAAATGTATATATTTTGGATACATATATATATTTTTTATTTTTATTTTTATACAATTAATGCCAAACTATTGGTAATAAAATAATGACTTTTACAATGGTATTAACGTAGAATTTGTCCGATAAATATTAATAGCCGATCACTTTATTCAAAATTTGGGCAATATAAATATTTATTTGCCATCATGTTTTAAATATGAACAGAACAGTTATTTATAATGGATTTATAAATCTTTAATCTGTATTTGCGTGTCATTAAAATAATGAAAGTAGCAAAAGCATATTATATTTAATGTAGTTTTTGTTTCGGTTCAGTTTGTTTAATTTGTATCTTTGCTTAAGTTAATGTTAAATTTGGCCGTTAATTTTAATTACAATGGCCAAAAGTGGATGACGCCAATTGCTGTAACAGGAGCCGAAGCTGAAGCTGATGCTTGAGCTGAAGTCGGAGCCGAGTTTCCGGGTTCTCTGACAACTAATGATGTGGGGCTGTTGGTGTTCTTTATTAACTGCGTCAGAACTACGTGACCTGTTGACCTTTCCCCTTTGTGGGGAGAACTCCTTTGGCGCTTTTGCTTATGGAACTTAGTTAAAACCAACATTCCAACAAGTGGCGCACTTAGTTGAAACTTAATAAGTTAAAGGAGACAGTGGGGAAAGAGAGCTGCGAGCAGAAGTAGCTCATTTCCGGCGGATGTGATTCGCATGTAGCTCTTAACAAAGTTGCAGGCAACAAATTAATGCAAGTGGCGTGTTGTCCGCTGTGAGCTGTGATGAGCTGTGACCGGGTTCTGGATCGGTTTTAGCCACTAATCTCGGCCTGGGTGCCAATTAATACATTTTAATGTCTGCATTTTGCGACATTTGCATTTTAACGATTTGCCGTTTTTTATAATTATTTTTATAACAGCTAAAATGGCAGCAGCAAAAGCAACCACAACAACAACAATAACAACAATTATAAATGCTGTGGCCATAGTCCATAAAAATAATTGTTAAAATGGCATTTCAATAAACTGTGTTTGTCAAATGGTTTTTATATCATTTTTTTCTTTTTAGTTTTGTATTTGACTGATTTGGCAGCACTGACGTTCGAGCCAAGGATTGCCCAGAGAGACGACGTGCAGCTATACAGGTACGCCATGGCGACCAGCTAGAACCCAAAGCCTCTCCCATTTGTTGGGCGGATTACTCTAATCAAAAATGTTGACTGAATTGTTGAGAACCGTTCGTAAACAATTTATGACTCAACCGAGTTGTTTTTATTATTCGACAAAATGATTCAAAGAAGAGTTAAAATTAGCACTTCTGTATTGTGGAAAGGTATTTTCAGTACTCACTGTATAAGCCCATTTCAATATTAATTTTAGCATAATTGACTTACACATATTCACTTATGATAAAAAGTGCAGAACCATTCGTTAATTATAGCCCAGCGGACACAACTGGCCGACTAAACAATTGACTGATCAGCTGGCTGATTGACAGCTTGACTGATTGACTGTGGGGCAGCAATTATCTCTGATTAAATTAATGTGCATCGTGTGCACTCAACTGGTTTCGAATGCCACATTCGCATACAGAGCATTAAATGTGCCCCCGCCAAGTGCAGCGGTGTGGGAAAGTAGTGCAATGTACATTAAGTTGCCAAAATTCTGGCTGATGATGAGTTGTAGATGGGCAACGAAATTACTATCCCAATTTATCCTCGTGAACTATGTTTATTATTGTAATAATTCGACGATGGCACGCAATTTGCCAATTATCAAGTAAGCCATTTTTACTGGTAGCCAAAAAACACAAAAACAACAAACACATACACACTCACACTCACACTCTTAAAATAAAAATCGACCTGAGTTTTAGAAAAATCGCCTTGCTTCTGTCGACAATTTAAACACACCTTATTATGCAGATGGAATATTTCTAAAATGAGAGTTGAGTCCTTCTTAAAATTAATATGCATACTTTATGCACTAAATCTTTTGAATCATTATTTTTTTTAATTTTTGAAGAAATATGTATAATTTGCAGAATGTTGTCTTATAAACTCTCGTCTAAAGCAAACAGCAGCTAAATTCTACAAAACAAAGTCGAAAGACTGTTAATTTCCTAAATGATTTTTGCTACAAATAAGGGTTTGCTTTTCTACTTATTTTAAAATATTTTCTGTAATTAAAAAAAATATATGTATTTAAAATTTTAAATAAGTTTTCAGGTAGAGATACATAGCATCCAATCTGGCAGCTGTAAAGTTGGAAATGATTTTTTTTTTCCAAGTGCTCACCCACACACACACACACATGCTAATCCAGTGGGGCACTATTGGACTCATACTGGCTGCATACTATTAAAGTTAATAATAGGATCAGACAAATGGAAAGTTATGAAGACAAGACAAAATTGCTTGTGCGTCTGTGTGTGTGTGTGTGTGTGTGTGTGTGTGTGTGTGTGTGTGTGTGCGTCTGTGTGTGCCTGAGCTCTAGCTCCAATTCCACTACTGATCAATGCAAATTTAATGCAATTGCGCGTGCCACCAGGGAATGTGTTATAAGAAGCAACAGCTATTGCCATAAATAATCAAACAGGCCGCAGAATAAATGTAATTGGCTTGGCTTAGGAACTGAATACTTTGACTGCTTTATATACTTAAATACATATAAAAGCATAGCATGCAATTAGCAACGCCTACCATTTTATTAGGCACATAATCATAATCAACCGAAATAATATTAAAAAATAAATAAATATTTAAACAACAACTTAAAGTGGCCTTTTTTCACATATTTTTGCTGTTAAATAAAAGTTATTTTAGTTAAAGTATTATAACTTTGCAAGCGTTTTCGTTATGTGACTTTATTGCTTTAGAGCAGTGCAAAGGTCACAGTGCTGTGTGTATGTCTATGCACTCGTTTATACTGGTCAGTTTTAACATTTTACTTGTGTGTTAAAGTGCCCATAAAGGGTGCTATTAAAAGGCAACAGTGATGTCAACATTAGGTCGAAAACGCCCACGCAAACAAGAGGCAGAGATAGTAACAGAGAGAGAGACAGAGAGAGAGAGAGAGAGAGAGAGAGAGAGAGAGAGAGAGAGAGAGTTAGAGCGAGGCAGTAAAATGTGATCCATGGGGATTTGGTAAGCTTCGCTAGAATATCCATCATATTTGAACATCATGTTCTGTCCATCACCCTTCACCCCTTCACTTTCCCCAGGGGTCGAGTGAGCTGCCTGTCATAATATTGACAGTGGGTCTTTAGTTAACGTGAAGGTCAGCTGCACATTAATTGCATGCAGACACAGCAGTCGGCAGAGGTAGGAAGAGGAAAAGGCAGAGTAGGCTGATTTGGGTATGTGTGTTTTGTAGGCGTGGCCAGTGTGAAACCGATAAATCTGCGACAATTTCAGGCACTCGATGAGTTATTGCCGCGTGCCAATTTGCGGTTGTATTTAGCATTGTGTTTGTTTTCTAATTGAGTGCTAATTGGAGTGTACAAAACTTTAGTTATCGGATTTGGATTTTTCGGTTTTCGGATTTAAGTTTTACGATTTTCATATGTATAACAATGACGAACATGTTAAAATCCGACCACTGTTTACGCATTCGTGACTTACATTTAATTCAAACAATCGCATTCAAATCAGATTTGTCAATTTCTCTAGTTGCGCGTTTTTTTTTTGAAAATTTAGCAAAAGTACAAACATAATAGCAAATTTAAATCTGTTTTTCATATTTTGCAATCGGCATATGAAATATTGTTTTGTATATATATTTTAAAATTGGTATTGAAAGGGTTGGGGTGGGGTTAAAAATGTTAAAGAAGCGAAATGTTTATGTATATATAAGATAACATATATATATATTTATATATATACGTATATAATAAGTATCTTTGGCTATTGTGATACATTGCGCATTTGTACCGTTAAACACATTGCTCTGACAAATTCAAAGTAGCAATAAATGTATTTTGCCATTTAGTACTTAAATTATCAAAAGGGTGGCATATGCTAAAATAAATCGCATAAAATGATTGCGCTCGTTGCCATTTCAGTTGAATATTATACGAAATTCTGAAATAGTTTGTCTTACTTTCAATATGTGCTATGAAGTAGATAAATATAAATGTATATTTGTAATTGTAAAGTCGGTAACAAATAAAAAATTGCATACTTATTCGATAATTTCCATGGAATACTAATAAAAGTAAGTTGTGAAGAAAAAGAAAAATTTACATTTTATTAATAGTGGAATACTTAAGGTATTTTCAAGCATAAAATACTTGAAACCCATTTATTAATATCGATGTAGGCACTTTTAGAAGAATTCTTTTCCCTTTAACGAACTCTAAAGATTTAGATATGCAACTATAGTTTTGATTGTAGATGCAAAGTAACTTGATTACTTTACTTAACTTAAAAAGTCACATGTAATAAGTGTGTGTGTGTGTGTGTGTATGTGTGTGTGTGTGCAAGTGCAGTTATGCCTAAATGGACGACCTGCGTTCCGTATTTGGAGGTTTTAAACGGAAACTTTTAATTTAATTAATTTATACACAAAGGCGCAATCAACAAAAGTCGATTGCAACTGGCATACCCCCAACCACCCACCACCCACCTCCCCCCGTACACACACTGCACCTTCATCCGTGAGACCACAATGAGCAATGCAAAAGAAAGAAGCAGCAGAATGCATGTAAATTGCGGTTTGGGGGCAGCGAGTAACAGATGTACTCGGCTACACGCAGATATATACAAAGATAAAATGAATGAATGCCTGCCGCCTTCAAGATGAGCTGTGCCCTGGCATTTTTGCAATGCTCGATTTGTTTTGAGAATTGCGAAATGTTTGTCATAAGTCATGAGCAGCGGTCACCAATTTTCCATGCCCTCTGCCCGAACTAAATTTGCTATATTTTGCTGCTGCTGCTGCTTGAATCACATGGGGCGTATGAGTAATGCAACGCTTTGCAGAAGTCTTTGCACTTGACCTTGGTCTGGTAGCAACAGGCGTATTACAATTTGGCAATTGCAATTGGATGTTCAGCTCATTTGAAGTTGATTCAATGCTAAAAAGAACGCACGAGTCGAGTGATCCCGCTGGAGCGGACGGAAACAGCAATTAGCAGGCAACATAATTAATTTATCAAATATACACTAACAAAGTGGGGGAAGGGGCAACAGAAAACCGAAACACAGTAAGCAGGAAACATAATTAATTTATCAAATACAAACTATCAAACATAAAATACAAAACACATTGATCATAATATATTCTTTGTATGACTGCCCACAACTCCCAACATGTCCGAGTTTTATTGATTTTCTCACCAAGTTTGGGCAACGCATATGTTCCAAATACTCAAACATTAACTGCCCTGTTTAGCATACTAAAATTCAGATTCATTAAATTTATCGGTTTTTTTTTTGTTAATATTCCTGTGTTGGCCAACTTATTCTTCGGCTAAGCCAATAATTAAAATATAATTCAACATTTAATACGTTTGTTAGTATTTTCTGTAAATAGATTTAAATATTTTCCGAACATACGCTTTGAACTTAGCAAAGCATTAACTACTTTTTATTGGTGACAACAAGTTAAAACTGTCCTAAGGACCTTGATTATTACTTTAAAAAATTTAGCAACAATTAGAATACTCATAAATCAAACATACGTAAATGTAATAAAATTTGAAAAACAATTTACTTAATTCTTGTGCAAGTTTTTAAAGTTGTCCAAAGCAGTTTCCAGTTTAGTTCAGTTTGTGTTATTTTCACAAAATTATTACACAACACTTTTGACAAAATGTATGTACTAAATCAATACACCAGCAGACAGATAGGCAAAGCAATTTCTTATCTGTTATTTTCGACTGTGCTGCAATTTCACTTTAATACCCAATTAGTGCGAATATTCGATTGGTAAGAGGCACTCACTGGGAGACACACCTCAGGGGGGCACCTGTTGCGACCGACTGAATTTAAAATCCCTCCCGATATTGGCGCGCTAATTTAATTGACACTTATTGACGCTTAGACCGAGTATAAAATGTGATGGAAAACTTTGAGCGAAGCGTCTCATTGGCAAATATTTGTGAACTTCATATTAATATTCGCATGTGGGTTTTAAATTGGAATTCATTGGATTTTATGTGGCGCCCGCTGTTTGATTTAAACGAATGTGTTTCTTTTAGATTTTGTTTTGTTTTTTCTTGTATTTTTTTGGTTTTTTTTACACTTTCGCGCCTGCTGCGAAATTCATCCGCGCTGCCCAACGCTCGATGGCAAAATGCGCAAACACTTTGCTGGGATACGTCGCCTCCGCCGGATAACCAATACAAATACAATTACAAATACAAGTGTGATAGCGACTGCGGTTGCTGTTGCGACTGTTGCGCAGCTGTTGCTCGATTCGGCAGGCGAGAAGCGACCCTGCTTCACGTCCCATATCCAAAGCCGGGCAGATACCCCTATTCATGATTTTGCACGTTGAGTAATGCTTATTTGTGTGTGCTTGTGGTGAGTTTTGAGAGTCAATTTCTATGGCTGCCCAGAAAGTCAACTGTTTGCCACAAGCAAGAACCAATCTCTTTTCGAATGTCTTTGAATCGCCCATATCTCGGTGTAGTTCTTTAACAGCGCTCTCGTAAAAAAATATATTAATAAATAAATGAGTTTGGTCGATGGAATTGTCGACAGTTTTAATCAGCAGCATTGATGAACGAAACTTATACTTATTGATATTAATGGACCAACCCCTTATTCCATCGATTGAGTCGAAATGCGGCAACACCTTGACTGACATTGCCCTGGGCTATGGGCAGACCCTGGGCTAACAGCTCATAACTCAATTGATCGCCGCTGCAGAGGGCCAAAACAAATTTGTGCGATTTTGACAACGTCGACGTCGACTGTGCTGGCCTCAGCTAGTTAGCAGTTCAATTAAAATTGTCTTTCTCATATTAATTGGCAGCGCTATATTCTGCCTGCGATCGTATTATTTTGCGTTGTTATTAATGCTTGATATATAGAAATATCATTTTATTGACATTTGACGCACGTGACGAGCATGCAGACTTCGATTGCGATTCTCTCTTTGAAATTGCCACTTGAGTCATACAAATGCAAAGCTTATACTTATAATTATGCTTATACTCGCACACATATAGTGTTTTTGCCCTATTACAATTTATTATCACCTTAACGGCTTGCATGCCCCCAAAATGGTAACCATTTGTACGCGCCTATTGGCCGCAATTGAACATTGAAATGTTTCTTAGAATTGACTCACGAAATTTTTAAAATTCTTATTGATTTCGCGGCAGATATTTTTGCTAAGCTTTTAGACAACTTTTTGAAAGCTTCGTTCAAGGTTCGTGCCTAGGCTATATGTTAATGTGTAGGTCACTCTTATACTAGTAGTTTCTGATAAGTAAGTACACCAACCAGTTAAAATACAGAAATATTACGAATTTATTAATTATAAACCTAATTTATTTATGTTAGAATTAATAATTTGTTTCCATTTCTTTTGTAGAAGATAGAAGTTATGCGAATTTTAGAGTGTTTGAAGCTCTTGTATATGCTTATCCTAATTTGTAGTCAACGCTAATATGGCTTTACTACTATGGCTTTAAAAATTTGCTTAAGTTGGGCCTTATATGTAACTATTTATAGATGATCCTGATTTTGTGCACTGTTATATTTTTCATCTTTACTAGATCAACTGCATATTCAATGTCAAATTATTTTGACCTTAACAGCTCAGAACTGCGCCCATCTGCGCCACATGGCAACCACTTGACTCCAGCATGTCTGCGTCTATATATATATATATAAGTAAATCTTAATTCCAGTGTAATGGGATCCCTTGAGATTGCGCTATTCTAGAATCGCACAACATTCAATGAATACTTTTAAGACGATGAGCAACTAGCAACTACTGCGGGTGTACTTGCACGAGGGAACATAAATCTCTTACAAAGTATGTTTATTCCAGCTTGTGGGAATGTTTAGCTTTGTAACACGATCTCCACTTGGATGTGCTAGCAAAGACTATGACAATTATGATATCATATTACCTTCGACAAGAGTCATTAAAATAGCAACAAAAACACCAAATATAAATGCAATGCTTCCCCATACAGAACAAATACCCTGTAAAAAGTGCAAACCTAACGTTTACTTGCAAGTATTACACCTAAAAAGATTTATCATAATAAACCGCAATTAACAATAAAATTTACAAGCAAAAAGTATCAAATAATTGATAATGCTTAAGACAACTTTAGTGTAAATAAATTAAACCTATATTATTAATTTAGGCAGATTGTACAATCGGCACTCTGAAATATATTTTTATTATAATATTAGCTTGGAATTAGATAAGAATATTTAGTTTATAGCATTCTTTTGCTTACACCAAGAGACCCCACTGAGTCCAATTTTTGTGCAAAGTGCATATATATATATATATATCACTCATTAAATATATGATATCTATATTGTATTTACATATGGACATTTTATAGACTCACACACAGAGACTCTCTCTCACACACACACAATCACAGAGGCAGACAGAAATGTGTACGACAAATAATATGCGCATTAAACACATTTTAATTAATCTGTCAGACAGTGCAGACGCGCCGACGGCTCTGCGCAGATGCGGTGAGTCTGTCTGAGTTGGCTCTCAGTCTTCGGAGTCGCGCGTTGGTGAAAGATGTGGCGCAACGGACGCGGATTAGAACCAGCCGAGAACTACTCGAGGAATAACGAAGGCTAAGATTCGATTGTGTTAAAGAGAGAGAAAGAGAGAGAGAGAGAGAGAGAGAGAGAGAGAGTGGGAAAGAGTGAGGAGAGAGTCGCCATGTGTTGGTGCGCACGTGTCTATTGGACTGTTTTGCAAAATCTATTTGCCCGTTTCTACAACAGTCTGACGGATAGCAATTTTGGCTGCTTGAGTAGCCATCGAGAGCGCTGCTGCTGCTGCTGCTACGGGGGCTGCTGCTTCGGCTATAGGCGCCAGGCCAGCGATGGTGACGGTGACGTTGACGTCGATTTTGACAGCGATGCTGGCAAACGTGTTTTGCCATCAATCGTTGATGACGGTCAGCAGAGAGCAGCTCGAAACGATTACATCATTGTGGGTGAGTTTTTAAGCGTGCATTTCTCTGAAAACAAAACACACAACACAAGTCACAATTGTCGATAGACGACGCTGATGCCAACTATGAGGAGATTGATCAGCGACAGATCGAAACGGAACCATACTATTTCACCGTGGATCGCGCTATGGCGGAACACATGCTCTCGGAGCGGGACAATGGAGCCTGTTTGGTACGACCCTTCAAGGCGACGGACGTATGCATTAAGTACATTGTGAGCATCTGTGCGGATCGGCAGTTCTACCATCTGTTCGTGCGCCAAGTCGATAGAAGACAGCGCTATGCCATTGGCCAAATGAAGCCGCACGAGCGTGTCTTCCCCTCGCCCTATGCCATCATTGAGTTTTATGCGGAACATCCGCTGCTCTGCACCAACAAGGAGCGCAGTCAAAGTGTCCTCCTCAAGCCAATCAACTGTGCCTAGTTTGGATTATCGTTTAATGGGTTTACAAGATATTTATATAAATTATGTACAAATTGTGTAACTTAGTATTTTATGCGTAAGTTAAGTCCGTATATGTGTGTGCGTGTGTGTTTCTAGGTGGCAACAACAGCCTTGAAGACACACTGATTGTTCTGCATCAGAGCGGGCCACAAAAACGCCTTGATCAGGTCCGACCGGCGATCCGACTGTGGATGGCGTTCGTGCTTCTCGGGACGAAGGAAACCTACGAAATAATGATAAAAACAAAAGATGAAATCCATGCAGTAAATATAATACCTAATAATATATTATAAGTTTATATTCCATGAAATTAAAAATAATTAAACAAATAAAATGTAAGATTTTAAATTTAATAAATGCTTTTTGCCGCCGATTAAATGTGAATGGAACATTAAGGAAAACAAAATGAATATAAATATAAAATAAGTATTTAAATTAACATTTTTTGAATACGCTTTGGATTTAAATATAAAATTGTTACTTTCTTAAAATCGTTGGTATTTAAAATTAAAAAAGAAAATAAGAATAAACATTATTCTAAAAGAGACATAAACTAATTAAACCAACATTCAGATTTTACTCTTATTAATTTTAGGTAAATATTTATTGGTATTGCTCACCTAGATTGAAATCAGTGTCCAGATAGTAGGGTGCCTTATGATTAATCATGCGCCAAGCCAATCGCACACAGGCGCTGACGAAGTGCGTCAGTGGGGGACAGGATTCTAGGCAGGGATACTCGTGCAGTGTGGAGAGTACCTGGTTAAACACAGAGCGCTCGATCTCACCTAGCGGAAAACTGTCGGTTGTCTCGTGCAAATGATGTCGCACTGAACGATCCAAGGAGAGGGTCGTCTCGCAGCTGCTGTCCAGCGGACAGTTAAGCACCCGGCGCACCTCCAGCACCTTGCGCTCCCGCATGCCGTGGCAGAGCCGAAAAGAAAGCTGCACAAACAGAAAAGAAGAGTGGAGAAACGAGATACGAGAAAAGAGTAAAAGAAGGTGTAAAATATGCCAATCATTATCAATGGTTCAATAACAGCCTACGGTCAAAAACCAAACCAAACCAGACCAGACCAAGCCCAATGCGCTGGCCAGCTGATCCGGCCAATTGTCGGTGTCATTCATCTTTCCCATCAAGCAAACCACTTGTCTATCTATTCATCGCAGGAGATCGAAAGTTATTTATCCACCAGATTAGTTGGCAGACGCACACAACCAGCAGCACTCGATCTTCAACGTAATTTCTCAGCAACAGTCACCCTGGGGCATGCCACCTTCTTCTTCTATAACATTTAATCAGTGCCCAAAACATGATCAGTTTCCACGACAAAAACAATTCGATGCGTTGCAAATTAATATTTAGCATTAACAATTTGCCAGCTTATCTTTTCTCAATCTAAGTATCTGTATCTACAATCTGAGATATCCGCTTCACCCATTTTTTACACTCTACCAAAAAAATAATATAGTAATAAATAATTGGATCATTTATGAAAATATGCATAATTTATTGCGAAACCGTTTATTTTACTATAAAAATTAAAACATTTAAATAAATTAGGCATTTCCGTTGGTCATCGATCCATTTCGCATGTATACATCGTAATATTTACTGGTTTCTTCATCAACAAACAAAATATTTTATTGATAATCTTGATATCAGATATTTATTCTGTATGTCAATGAACCATTCTCTGTATTTAATTCCAAAATTCTGATTATGAAACCTTTTTAGGAACACATCTGTTATATTTGGCGTGACAGAGAATTTAAAGTAAATTTCTGCCAAAAATTGCCAATTTAGTTTTAAATATTTAATGCATTTGTGGTTGTGTGCAAAAACTTGAATTCATGCTACCAAAATTTATTAATATATGACTTTTGTAGGTCTATTTTTATATATAATAAAAATTTATTCTACACTCAAAAAAAAAATTGTCTAGCCTTAAAATGAGGGTTATATTTTTATGGCATGTATAAAAGTGGTCTAGAGTTTGCACAATATTGTTTGATTGGATGTTGGTAACATGTTAGCATATAGACTTACCACAATCATGGAGAAGAGTATCTTGGCCTTTAAGCTGTGCACATGCTTGAGCTGGGGCATGCTGTCCAACGCCTCCAGGGCGTCCGATCGGTTCTCAATGTACAGATTTCGATAGTGTGACACCATTTCGCTGTGGATGCGTAGGCAATTGAGTGAGAGTAAGAGAGAGAAAGAGAGAAAGAGAGAACGAGTATAAGCCATGGATGTGTGGGTGACAGTGGAACACACGAATCATGTCAAGTGCTAGAATTGATTCAAGAAAAGAGAAAACAAATCTTAGATTTTAAGTCTGCTGCTTACCTCCCATCTTCGCTTGTGGAATCATCGGAGTGATAGCCATCGCTACAGCTGCTGCCGCCGGCGCTGCTGGTGGCATTCGCTTTGACAGATACCACGGGGCTGGGGGGCAAACTCTCGGGTCCCATCATGTGGAGCACGACCTCGCAGCCGCGAGAGAAATTCATGAGCAGACCGGCAGCGGGTCGCTTCTCAACATGCGCCTGTGCATCCAGACGCTTTACCTGGCCCACACAGGAGAGCACATCCTTGTCGTTCTCCACACGAGTGCTCAGGTTCTCGATCAGGGTGTGCAGCTGTTTCAGCGTTGGCTTATCCAGCATTGTGAGCAGTGTCTTGTTGTCGATCAGTCGCTGCTGTATGTCGCCATAATTGATGGCCAGGAGACGCTGGTGCGAGGAGTGTGCCGGATCCTGATTGACCGTCACCATGCTCAGCTCCTCCAGCTTGTGTATGGCCATCTTATAGGTATCGACGTGCCGCTGCAGCTCTGTCTTCAGTGCCACATGCAGTGATATCAACTGACCCGCTGCGCCAGCATCTGTTGTCAGCCCGTGGACACCCAATCCTTGCACTGCATTGTCAAAGCTGCGTCTCCGCTCCCGCAGGCTCAGACGCAGTCCCGGCTCATACTGTGCCAGTGCCTGCATTAGCTTGGAGCAGCGCTGCCTTAATCCGCTCTCATGTGGATTGGCGAAGAGACGCACCAGCTGCCAGACAACCGTCTCGCTGGGCACATCCGGCTTGGGTGTGCTATTCAATGTGGTCAACCTGCCAGAGCGAGGTGAATTAATATCAATCAATCAATCAAACCATGTGGCTTACCTTGTGTAGAAGGACTCAAGCAGATAGGCGCTGTGTGGCAGATGCTCCAGCAGTAGATCAATGGGCAGCTCCGCAATCACCGAGTGCAGCACCGATGGACCCAGACGACCCACCACGCCCGCCGCCTCCCGATACTGTCGCCCCTCGGAGAGAAGCATGAGCCGGCGCAGCACCTGGCGGGGACTGGTCAGAAATTCGCGTCCATCCCGCGACGGTCCGCGTATGCGCTCCCGACTATCCGCCATGGAATGGCAATCGAAGCTTGACTGCGATTGATGTATGGCCTCCTGGTGATTCTTGAGCAGCAACTGTTTTCTGTCGAGGAGGCCGAGTCTAATTACACTTGAACAATGTGGCAACTAATGGGTTAATATGAAATATGGTCGAATGCGGCTTTAAAACAAATGCTGATGCGGAATGCTGAATGCTGAATGCTGAATGCTGAGTACGGAATGCTTATGCGAATGCGTCGAATTTGGGGGCGCTTACAACAACTTTGGCTCCATGGCGACGACGATGCGTGGGGCACAATCTCTCAGATGCTATTGTATCTATGCGTAGTTTCTGCAAAAAATATATATACAAAAAATGGTATAAAACACATTGCTCATAGTAAGTAAGTAGGAAATCTGTCTGGGTAAGAATTCGCTTAGGCAACCACACAATTGGCACTTTCACCGCGGGGCGGGCCACATAATTTATCATAACTTTAAACCTAATCACATGCGAAATAACGAATGTGCGTGTGTGTGTGCGTGTGTGTTTATGGGTGTACAATTGTTCAGGAAGTATGCCTATGATATACCTACTTTCATACTATGATATCTGTTTGCAACAAAAAGTGCAACATCGGTAAAGTTGTGGGAGTTTTTTCGTTGCAGAAATGCCTACTGCAAATCAAACAAACACAAAACAAACAAAGCAACATTAAAAAGTCACCAAAGGAGTTGGTAGACTTTCCTTGGTAGACACTTTTCTTAACAGTTTTCAATGACTTTGTTTAATAATGCATAATGCATATTAACCTTAAGCTAACAATTGGAAATAAATAATAACAAATAAATTCATTGAAAATACTTTCAATATATATTAATACATATTTTATTTTGATATAATTAAATCTCAACCACAAGCCAAGTAAAGAGATTAAAATAATAACAAAACCACAAAAGTTAAATAATATTTATAGCACTACAAAATAATCCGAGTTTGTTCTTCAATTGTTTCCTGCACAAACTTACACGCAATATTATCATTGTGTATTGTGTAATTATCAAATAAATAAATAGAGAAGCCCATTTTTTTAACAGAACAACTTTTTCTGTTTACCATTTAAAAAAATATTGAAATTACTACCTTTGTCATTTGTAAACGACCCAGTTATAACTAATTTCAGATGATTCTTCCATATGCGGTCTTTATATTTATTACTTACTTAAAAGCATTTTCTTGATCAACAAGCCAATATGGTTGCCCACATGATCTAGATTTTAGATAGTTATTTATTATTTCAACATATCTATAAACGAAGAAGCTCTAAATTCTAATTCTACATTTCTGTTTATGAAACCTCATTAAGAAAAAAAAAGTTGTATGTAGTTTAAGAAAGAACAAGTAATAAATTGTGAACTTCATATTTACATTAACTGCATAAATTTCTATTATATTATAGGTATTATAATATACTATAATGTTGCTTATGTAAACTAAACAGCTCTTTTGTAAATTACGACTTTAACATTATTTGTTAAGCAAATAAAAATCAAATTTTATATATAATATATATGTTTTTCAGTCATTTATTACATATAAATAAAAATGTTATTTAGAATAAATAAGCTTAACAACATTTTATTAATTTTTTTTACATACATACATATTTTGAAAATATGAACAATAAATCACAATAATAAACTACGAATTCTTTCAAATTAAATAATAAAGCTTCTAAGCCTAAGGATGACAAAAAGGTTATTTGCACATAAACAAATAAAACATACAATATAGCCAAATCGACTTCCGTTACAACAATGAATCCCATCAAATAAAATTGTTTGTTGTAAAAGAAAGCCTGATAAAAAGTTCTTGTTAAATCTGTGTTTACTAAACATTTTCTCCACATTTTCCACCTGTGAATGCAACTAACATTTTTTTCATGGAATTCGATGCGCTGAAGCTGAACCAAAATCTTTCAAGTTGTGGTCTCCCCTTTTCAAAAAAAATATGTTTGTGCTCCCAAGAATTAAGCATTTTATGTTTGGCAACAATATGTACGTATATATATATATGAATGTATATACATATATTTAGAAGTATGTTTGTATAAAAAGCAGCCAAGCGAGCTAAGTATGGTAAAGTAAAGTGCTGGAAGTGACCCACCCAAAAGAGATCAGAGCTCGTGCATTACTTAGGCCATATTGCTGACCGGCTTGACGGTCAGGTAGACGCCTTAATTGAAGCCCTCCGGCTTCTCTTTGGGGCACTTGTTTTTAGCTGTTAATATTTTTGTTGTTATTGTTTGTTTACTCGTTCTAAATGCACTTTGGCAATAGCCGCATTTCGCCGTTATTAAAATAAGGTGTGTTACTGTGAGAACATAATTTTATGGGCTAGTTAAGATTTACTCAGAAAAAAATAAATTTTAATTATTTTTCAGGCAGCTGCAAATCGCATAATGTGGGAAACAAGCAAAGCAATGTGGCTTGCAACGTGTGGCAAAACCGCTATGCAGGATTTGTTTCTGCTGACTCTTTCTCTTTAACCGCAAACATGTTGTACGACAAATCTTGCAGATACAGATAGAAGTCGTTTGCGATTTTGCTGAGCTCATGTGGATGACTTTTTGGCGAACAGAACAACAAACATGGCTTTGGTCAACATGAGCGGGCACAAAGCAAACTGATTTTCAGTTAGACACGCACAGCCACAGACGTGATTACAATACAATTATGCCACAATGGGCGACAAATTGAAAGATGCGAAAGAAAAGCAGCAAAGAGGCAACAACTATGACACCTGAGATTACGACTCGCTTCGCTGAGTTGGGCTGCGCTGGGCTGGGCTGGGCTGCGCTAGGCTGGGCTGGGATGGGCTGGCTTGGGGAGTGTGTGTTATGTTATGTAAGCCTCGCTTACTCACATGCAATTTCTGGTGTCATAGCCAAAAGCTGAGAACGGAAGCCAAGCAAGCTGACAGAACTCTGCGGTCGATGTTTTGTATCTAACTTAGCGCTGACGACGGTTTAATGAACCCGGCCAAGACCAGCAGCAGCGCGACAGACAGGCCAGAACCTGTGTGGAAATGTGAAATGATTTGTTGCCCAAGCCAAAGGCAAACATAACTCTTTTTTACGAGTATTATTACAACAATTTGTTATGTGGCGCTTCTTTTTTTATAATTTTTGTATTATTATTGTTGTGGCTGCTGCTGATTCTGTTGACTTTCTATGATAGTTTTTCGCAGGCCAACAAACTTCTAATTGCTTTGCCTGCATGCAATGGAGCCTCTTTTGTTGGCTTCTCCAATTCGAAATGATGACGAAAACGAGCTGAAGCCGAGCTATAAGCCAAACCTAAAAGAGTCAATTGCAATTGACATGCGCCGGCTATTAAAATCTAGCAATATGTGATGGAAAGCTAGAAGCTGTAATCTGGGCACCACAGCAGCTAGGGCAATTAGAAGGGGACACAAAGAGAGGGAAACAAACCAAAATAATAGAATAAAAGGAAGAGATATCTTCGCTGTGTTTTCGATTAAAAAGAACGCACATACAAAAACTTAGCTACGAAATGTTGATGGTATTCTATCTAGTTGGTTTCAATATTATTATTACGATAAAGTTTTGTTTACCTTAATGTTATGAGAATAATAAGTCAAATATATTAATTTTTTTACTCTAATATATTTCTACACCGAATTAATGATTCAGTATAAATATAGTAATTTTTAGTAAATAAAAAGCAGTAAATAAATAGCAGTAGAAATAATTTTCTGTATTTAAAAAAAATAATTAATTATCAATTAAAGCTGTCTGCAGTCTAGTTAAACTCAATTAATATAATATGAAGGGAAGAAAACATATAACTATCGTGTTAATTTCAAAGAAACAAATTTAATCAAAGATCAAGATAAGCTGGCAGACTAATTTGCATTTGGTAACAGACAGTTAAAGGGTCAAGTGTAAAAATACTAATACGGAAAATAAATAAATATTATTATTGGAAAGATAACTTATATTATTTTAAAAAATAAGAGGTACCGTTAATTTGTAAACAGCGTTAATTTAAAATCAACTTTAACATCAACTTGACCCCAAAAGAGATCGGAGACAATGCGAAACCAACGCAGATTTATTGTTGTAATAATAATACATAAATTTAGCATAGCAACGGAGATTGGTGTTAACAATAACCGCGCTCCGAATTTGGTAACAAAAGCGGTCCGGGTCTGAACTAAGCCATAAAAGAATGTGCTCAATTCTAATGCATTGTTTGGCAGACGAGTATTTAACTAATTTGTATGTGATTGATACTTTACACAACGACTGCAACTGTTTATGGTTATATTGTTTCTAGCTGGAGGTGTTACACACAACACAGGAATTAACATTAGGTTAGACAGCCAGAAAGATAATAAGATAGAGCAAGACATGGCTGGAGGCAAGTTCTTTATAATTCCAGGCCAGACTAGGTTACAGTTCATTAAAATTTGGCAGTTGGCGTGTTTCTGTGTGCCTTAACTTAAAATTCTGTTTTGTTCATCTTAAGTTCTTCCTCTTTTTTTTCCCCGAAGGGCAATTATTATGAAAATAACACAAAGACCCCAACAAACTTTTTACAACGTGCTGAAGTGGGTTAATTTCATTCAACTAGAATGGACAGTAAGATATTTTTCTCTTAGTTTTTATGACCTGAACTGCTAATTGGGCACACCCTCGAGTGGTCTAATCGAGCGGTGTCCATGGGAAATCATCTCAAGAGCCGCATATATAAACGCAACCAGAAATCAATTAGCTAGCCGAGCCCAAGTAGATTAAAGTGAAACTTTGTGCACATTTTGGAATTTTGGAAATTTGTTATTTATTTTGTGTTTTTTTTTTGTTGGTTTGACAATACTTACATTTCGTTGCAATCCTCGTTCTAGGGTAAGCGGCTTAATCCATTAGCAATTTTCACAGCCAGTCAACTTGGGGTTTTCGGTCACAGTTTTCACTTGACAGCCGTAGTGGCCAGGGTCAGGCGGCAACGGCAACTACAACCGCAAATCAAAGTGTTCGCTACGCCTGCTGCAGCGTGCTTAGGCCAACTGCAACAACAGCAGCAATTTGATGACACCAGCAACAACAACAAACATTTTTGCACTTCATTAACTTTTCGAGCATTTGTGGCAAATGCCAAAGCAAAATTCTTGTCACGGTCGCAAGGCGCGCGCTCGATTTACAGTTCACAATGCACCCGCGCTCTTAAAGAGCAACAACAACTGTCAGCGGTGCAAACGAATCTTTCACTTAACGATTTGCGCAGGCGCAATACAAACGAACAAACGAAAGACAGCAGATTGCACAGGCGAACTCAACTGAACGAACCGAAAGTCAAATGCAGACTGAACGAATGTCATGACCGAAAAAGTGCCAACAGGTAATGTGCAAGCCAACTGGGAAACACATAGAGAAGAGAGAGCGAGAGAGAGGTGCTAAGACAACTGCGCAGTCGCTCAGCTTATTATTGTTGTTGTTGTCGTTGCTGTTGCTGTCTGTTTATTTGGACGTAGGCATTGCGCAGATGTCGCAGAGTCTTTTAGATGCTTCGAATTGAGCTCGCTAAAAAATACAACCACTTCTACTAATGGCTGTTGTTTGTTTGTTTTTATAGAATGTAAAACTTAAAGTGGTATATGACAAATTAACAAAAACTCGCATTTTTTATTATTATTGATTTTTAATTATTGCTTGATAAAAAAACAGATTCATCATCATAATGTGTAAAAACAAATCATTATATTATACATTTTTCTTTTACTTATTGTCAATATTAACAAATATACAATTCCGCTTAAAAAATAAGAAATGCCGTTGAAAATTTGGAGAATAAATTCTTACTAACCTATTTGAAATGTTTATTTATAATAAATAATTAAAAATTCAACAACTTAGCCTAATTTTTTTTACAAAACGCTTTCAATTAGCTTGTGTGTAGTGAACACGATGAGAAGACGCTTAGAATCGATCTGGTTTGCTCTGACGAGCATGCCATTATTTTATAGAAAATGCTTAAGCTTAAATACATATGCAGCCGCTTGTAAGTCGAATTCGTGTTGTCGTTACTTATCTTAGTGGAGTCACTTGTAAGCGACTCCATGTGATGTATTCTTATTCTAAGGAAGCCACTTGAATAACGACACCATGTGATGTTTTGTCATTTAACTGCAGCCGCTTGAAAGGTGACTCGATGTGCTATTTTGTCATTTAAGTAATCCTCTTGTATATAAAAAAAAATAGCTGGATCTTGCTGCGTCTCATGTTCATACTTGAACAGCTTGCAAAAATACTTTTTAAGTTTAACATTTTACTTGATTATTTACATGCATATATTAGATCTATTTATGTTTATTTAGCAACTGTTTAATCAAGCTTGACTGAGACTATACTCTCAACATTTTTTTTTTTGGAAATAACAGTAAATTATTTTTAAACTAGCCGCTTATATTTTCATTAATTTGAAAATGGCCCACTTTATTTGTAGTGCTTCAATGCACACATCTAGCCACAGGGTATATCAAGAGAAAATTATTATTTCCTCAAATAAAGTGCAAGCTATTCGCAGCTGCTTGCAGTTGCCATTTGCCAATGCTCAATTAAATGCGATGAGATGTAAGGATGAAGATGGTCATAGGTGGGCAAAGCAGACAAAGCCGCAGCATTTTAGTGTTAGCTATTTGGGTTAGTGTGAACAGTTAGAGAAGTTGGCCAAAATCATAAGAAATTATGAGTGCATATCATTTATTAATTGAATAAGCAGGCAGCGTTGCAAATTGCAAAAACTTGAATACGACTCTCTTAAGCTAGCCGTATACAGTTTTCTTGTTATGATGCAATGCAAGAAACCTTTCATTAAAGCAACAAAAACAAAAACAACAACAATAAGTAGCGCCTGTGGGGGCTGCACTTCCAGCTGCAGAGCTCAGAGTCGAACAAAAACAGCTATCCAATTAGTCTTAATTGCTTTTACCAGCCAACTTCATTTTACCTAAAATGCCAGGCGGCATCAAAAGCACACACGTGTTGTTTAGGAGGAGGTCCGAGGGGTCTAAGGTGAAATGGCAGGCGTTTTGCATAAAAATGCCGAAACAAAAGTAAGTGGTAAACTCCCATCAACAACGAACCGAGATTTACATCAACTGATTAAAGCTCATTGCCAGCCTCGAATGCTGCACACCAAAAAACTACTTCAAGTGCGGCAACCTTGCTAGAAAATTGCAAAATTTTCACGTGTTATTTACGCGTTAATCGTACGCAATTGAAAACGCCACTAAACAATTAAACAAACTACAAAGGTTAGTGGAGCATTTGTCGGAAGGGGTAAGGGGGCCAGAGTTGATGTTAGTATTTATATACGCCAGGGTTGCCGCCATCCCATTTATATTTAGTCGGATTAACAGGGCGTTAAGTTTCGCCACATCTATTAAATAATCACACACATCTTGGTAATCAGTGATGCAGCCACACAGTGGGTCATGCCTACAATAAGCCACTTAATAATAGACACATTACCGAGTCAAGGTTGTCTTGGTTGCTTCCAGCATCTGAGCGATTCCCAGCATGCTTCCTTTTCCTTTCTAATACGCATTTCTCTTTTTTCGCCAACGCATTTCACTCTGTGCAAGAGCAAAAGAAATGGAAGCAAAAAAACTAAAACAAGTGCAAATATTTATGTGAAATTGTTAAACAAAGCTTAAGTCAAACAACTCTTTATACACAATTCAATATGTATTTTATATACAGTTTTCTTTTGGTCTTATGCTTTTTTTTTTTAGTGCTTTGAAGTGTTTGTCTTCGCTTTTCGAAATCGCTTACAAAACCAAGTAATTAGTGCTTTTTGATTTACTAAACGCATAAAATTGTCAACTTGCGTGTTGTTAGTTTTTGTTTTTATTTATTTTTATTTTTTTGCATTTTTGCCGTAGGAGCTTTTTAAAAAATGTATTTTAACTGCGCCTGCGCACATTTCACCAGCGCGTCAAAGCGGCAACACACACACAGCCATTTGACTTAGTTTGTTAGTGGCATCAACATCAACATCGACATCAACATTGCTATAAGCCTTACGCGTGGCATTTGTTGTTGTTTGGTTTGATTTGGTTGCATTTTCCCCCAGTGGGACATCGCCAATTGACGATTTCTCTTTCTCGGAAAGATTTGCAATAATCATAAAATTTTAACACAAATATTAAGCAAAGTGATTATTATAAATAATTGCAACGTATGCCTAAAATTCGATAAATCTCTCACATGCCATGATAATGCAATAAAATGTTGACCAATGTGAAATAAGTAAATAATAGGAATAATAATAAGTTGCCACAGAGACCTAATTGGATATATTACTACTAAAAGACTTGACAAAAATGACAATAATTTTCTTTTACCAAAAATGTTGCTTAAATTGAAGTAAACAAGTAGTTTGAATTTTTATTTATTATATTTTTGACAAAAGTTTATGCTTGGTGGAGCATACAAATATAAACTGGTACAAAGTTCCCATATGAATGTATGCTTGTCACGATCAAAAAGGGTTACAACATTACCTATTTATTTAAATAAGTTTGAATGGCAAAAATTTCGGCTAAAAATAATTCAATTGAATCGTGTATAGTATCTATGAATGAACCACGTATGCTTTGAGATAAGAATTTCACAATATCAACATATTGTTTAGTCAATGCAATTATAGCTACCTGTTGATATCATTATGAAAACAAAACAAATTAGTCTAATTACACTCCAGTGTTCGACGTTTAGATACTCTATTTCTGTAGTCATAATAGCTACATAATAACTACAATAAGAACTTCCACTTGGATGCTCTTCAAATAAAACAAGTAAGAATTGTCAATTGGAAGTTTTTGTCTTATAAATAAAATAAAAAATATACATATTATAATTATAATTTAATAAAAATATAATAATAATCATAATAATAATAGTTTATATTGAGTTACATTCCATTTAAATTCTCTAGTTGTTTTGGTATCTAATACTTAATTTTCTAAATCGATTCGGCAGTTGATGCTAATCGCGCATATATATATTTTATGGGGCATATATATGTAGTATATATATATTTATGTGGTATATACATATGCATAAAATATTTTTCCTATGCAACTTGGCTTATGCTCATATCATGTTTATTTTAAATATTTGAGCTCTTTAAAAGCAAATTTGAATTAGAATTAAAAGATAAATACCTAAGAATATTCATGTCATTACAGTTAATAATTGGAGATTAAGTTTTGATGTCTGGTTATTTCGAAGTAGGTCAAGTCCAATGCATTTGTTATTTGGATTTAGAGGGTCTCCAAATCTGAAATGTAAATAAGCATCAGCGAATGGAAATACTAAACAATATAAAATACATATCCGCTTTTGCATGCCACATTAAATTGATTAAAGTTTGTTTTTAATTATAATCTAGTCAATGCGATCGTTGTGAACTGTAGCAGCTTTACTCTCACGATGTGCTTCCGCAGCATACACAAAGGTGAAAAATTGTCGGATGCTGCGTAACTATAATGCAATTTCATGCTTCATTATTAAACACGCTCTGCAGATATGTATATAGACTAATTCTTATATAATATGCTAGAGTAGGTACAAAATGGGAAAGAGGAAATTTAAGTTTGCAATCGTGGCCAAAACTATTCGAGCCATTTCGTGACGTTTGACGGATGGCTGGTGAAAATGCATTTGCCAGCCAATTCCTAATCTCCGCTCGACAAGCACATCATCTGGTTGATAGGCGTCTGTTGTTGCCACTGCTATGTCAGCTCCTTGGGAGGCAACAACAACTTTCACAAATAACTTTTGCTGTAGTCGCCAAGCGGCTTTCGGAGTGCTTTTAGTTGTGGAGCCATCAAGTCCAGCTGCAGTGGGCAATTCTTATTACAGAATCAGGTGCAACTTTTGCTTTTGCTGCTTGCTGCTTGCCACTTGCCTCTTCATCTTGTTTAAGTCACTGAACTGCTGCATTCGGGCCGCACGTTTGGTTGACAGTAAAAGTAAGCTGGAAAAGTGAACGCAATCGAAGTCGACCCACTTTTGGCAAAACATTCTTTCATACCTTCAGCCAATCAGAAACCAATAAGATTGTTGGCTGGAGACGCATCTCGAACGCAGCTGGGGGCCAACTTTTATTGTTATAAGTTTTTTTTTTAGGAGTTATGGAAAATCGGGTGGCCCAAAGCCAGCGGCTTGTGTCGTATGTCAGTCGTAAAAATTATTCAAAAACCGGACGGGTTTTAAAGAAAGAAGAAAAAAACACATTTCAAACGAGCAATTGGCGTGACTTAATGGTGCATAAATCAAAGTGCGGCTAGCCTCAGAAGCACACAAGACTCGAAATGTGTGTGGGGCATCTGCAAGTTGCAAATGCGGCGAGTTTGGCAGTTGCAGTTGTGGGCTAAAGTTTTATGCGGCTTTAATTGCGCACACATTGCAGTTGGCCGCCAATGAAAGTAAGTTGCTGTTTAGAGCGAAGAAAACTGATAACCAGATAACCAGAATTTCCAGCCAAAAACGGCCAGACAACGGCAGCAAACGCAACTGGTCATCCATTTTTGGTAGCCAGGTTTGGAATTCTTGTTTGTGCTCAAACGCATTTCACTTTTTCATTAACGAACTTTGGCAAATTTCACAATCTCTCAATAAGCCGCATACGTTTAGCCAAACAAAGAGGAAATCTCAGTACACCGACTATTTACAGGTATCACAAATAATGTATTTGTTATCTGTGCTGTTTAACTAACCTTTTATTTAGGCACGTGGTGATATTTTCAGAAATATAATTACGTTGGACCTTATAAAAATTATTTATCTAATAGAATTTTATAGATTTATGTTAATATTTTAATATCTCTAAACATACTCTTTTATTATATTCTTTTAATTTTAATTTTTGTAATTTACTTCCTCTCAATTTGTTAACAATAATCATAATCTATATTATCTGTGATATTTATAAACATTTTTACAAATTAACAAATGTAAACAAATAAGTAATTAAAAGAAAATTGACTTATATGGAATATTTTTTAAAACTCACATAATTTTTTAAATTATTTATTTTTTACAACTTTTTTTTTTTAATTTGGCATTTTTTTTTAATAATATCAAGTACTCTATTAATAAAAAAAAGATTAAACTCTATAATAAAATATCTGCTTCGTTAACTTTTCCACATATTCATACGTGGTATACAAATAACGCCCGCCAATTACATCAGAATTTGGGGAATGTTATCGGAAAAAAATATTGTATATAAGGTTCGTTTTGTTTATTCGTTCCCCAGTACGAGTTCCATTGTGCTAGGTGAAGCGGAAAGTACTAAATTAAGAGCGACAAAATGTTTTTTTCCAATAACGAAAGATTTCTCGATGGGCCGAGGAGCCATAACTGTCTCAGGAATACGCACAGCTGGGGTAATAATAACCAACACCACCTCCACCATTTTGGATTCCTATGGAAGGCTGGATGGGACATACTCATGACCATGGTCATGGTCATTGTCATCACTTCCACCATGGCATGCATCGGATGGTCTTCAGTGAGAACTACAATTAAGCGTACATTGTGTGTTATAATTATATACTTACTATTCAAATGGTTCTGCCACTAAGTTGTTAAATTTAAGTGAAGTTGCATATAAAAAGGTGTTATATATTTTGTGATTTAACAAATAAATTAAGGAAAAAATTCATAAAAATTTCTTATTATGTTTTGTTGTTTTTTTTAAGTGTATATATATATATGAAATATATTGGAGTTGATTAGTACTATTAACATTAGCATCAAAATAAAAAGATTTATGTGGGTATAGTAAAATCAAATAACTTAAATATTCTTTGGCAGACTAATGTTTTTGTTGTAAAACATATTTTTTTACCAAACTAATTTTAGGTTTTTTAACCATATGCTGAGGAATATCAGCTGTGTGCAAATAACAACGGATTTGGATTGTTCACAATATCTTATTTGTCATTTGATGATTCAACAAGCGTCTGAAGCCATCGTTTAATATCGATATATCGATAAATATATTTAGTATTTATTCGCACACAAAATGACAAATTTTAGTACATTTTTAACTGTGCCCACAAAATCTGTATATTTGTTTTGTAGCATGTTCCGCTATTTAACTATTTAAAAATGTTTACATTGCTGCAAGAGTAATTACTCATATATATATGTAATTATTATTTTTAATATTTGAAGCTCCTAAGGGCATAACATTAGTAATACCATAGTACATAGATATAGAGCATGATGAGCACAAAGAGTAAGTGGATGAGAATCAACTCGATGGCCAACGTTAACAGGGCCAGAGGATTAGCACGCATAAAGGTAATTAAGACGAACATCTTTGTCAATTTGGCGTGCTCAGCTCAGGATCAAGATCAGGATGACTTTTTACTCCTGCGCAGTAAAAGTCAGCTGCTTGTTGCGTGAGCTCTCGAAGCGGTTGGGTGAATGAATGCTCATCAGGGCGGTGATACCCAGTCCGAGTATGCCAAGCAGAAAGGCCGAGACGAGCAGGCCAGCCAATATGGGAGCCGAGACGAAGCCAACGCAGTCGTAGACATCACCGAATGTATGGTCTCCATTCAACCAGGGCTGCATCTGATAATCGGACAGGATGAGATTCATTTGCGTGTCATTCTTGTTAGGATTGGCGAAGAGCAGCGTCTCCGAGGAGCAGCGATATGAGAATCCAAGCGGTGCCGATGGCAGCGTATACTCATTGCCCCTAGCCGGCAGCACAGCCTTGGTGTCCTTGTACTCCACCTCAACGTTGCGCAGATGCCAAGTGCCGAGAACCAGCGAGAACTTAAATCGCAGCGTGCACTTTTCGAGGTTGTTCATAAAGGTGATGCTCAGACGACCGTAACCCTTGGCACGCTGATCATCGAAGGTGATGTGCTTATTGTGCTCCTTCAGCACCAGCGTCTCATTGTTCAGCTGCAGCTCGGGCGGACCGTTTAGCACGAGAACCGCCTTGTTGCCCTCAGCTATGTAGATGAGAGTCTCCTCCGTTTCAGTGGGCGTCGATTGAGTGGTAGTTGCACCGCGACCTGTTTCCTCCTCCCTGCCCTCGTCCTTGGCTTCACGCTTGGCCAGATAATGAGCCTCTTCCTCACGGCTAGCTAGGATGCCCAACACTTCACCCTGACCATAGATGGTCAATGCATCGTTGTAGCCCCTCAGCAGCTCAGCGTCGTCCTCCTCGCTTAGACCCGTTAGGTTAATTACCTGCGCATATAATTGAGTGGGGGTGGTTGGTGGTTGATAAATAGGTTGTGCAACATATACAAAACACGAAAAAATTGATATATACACACCTCAATGTTGGCGTTGTAGCTGAAGGGTTCTGCGGCCAGATTGCGCTGAGGCAAATACGACCAGGCGCTGTTTTTCACCAGATTTTCAAACTTGGGATACTTGGTGCCCTCCAGTCGACTGGTGGCGTTTCGCACAAAAATTATGATTGCCTTGACATCCTTGAACAGTTGCGTCAGCTGCTGCTCCCTGCTACTGGCATCGACCAGTGCCTGCGGCTGCAAATCGTACAACTTTTCTTGACCCCAAAACAGAAACGGTCCACTTATGGCTGCGCTGCATCCGAACACCAGACTTATAAATACCCCCAAAGCAATTAACTGCATTATTTGTCTTGATTCACGATAAATTGTCAAACACCTTGGACACAACACTGCACGTCCCTCACAAAACTGCCGAGAAAAATGTACCAACGGAGAAAAATCAATTTGCTTCTTGGACGAGTGAGGCGCAGGCGCAATTTTCCCATTGCTACCAATTTGAATTGAATTGTTGGTGGTGGATTATGTTTTTTATTATAGTGGTGGATTTATGTTTACAGGGTGTTCGCAAAACAGTTGACATTGCTTTGATTTTCAAATTGCCGATGTATTCAATTCAGCATCGAGTTTACCTCTTGGGCTATAAATAATATAGTCAAATTTTCGATTATGTCATCGCTTGTAGAATTTTTATTTGGAATCTACATATATAATATAATTTTATATACATATAATTTTTAGGCATATTTGCTTGCGGTTTAGAACACAGTATGTTTGTATATTCAAATAAGCAATGCTTTGAGGGAGAATTTTCCTACCTCATCTGTTTATCCTTAGAGTTATGTTTTTACAGTCTCCCCAAATTATTTAGTCTTAGTTCACAACTGCCTTGCCTTTTTAGCAATCTAAATAAAGTCCGTATATATATTTTAGATTAATGCAGTACATATGACGACAGTTGAAGAACACGATATTTTTGTACAATAATTGTTTCTTTAATTATTTTTTTGTCTATTTTTACGGTTTTTTTTTTTTTGCATTTTGTATGTATTTTATTTATGTACTTTTGTATGTCCTTCAACAGTTTGTTTTATTTTTTTTTTTTATCTATTTCTGCAGTTTTTAATTTTTTTTTCTGTTTTTACATATTCTTCTCTTTTGTATTTTTTCTCTATTTCTTCAGTTTTTATTTTATTTGAATTCAATTAGTCAGTTAACAAGAGGAATCATAAAAAGTATCTCATTTACCCTAATTTAATAAATTTCAAAATAATAGATTAAAAAATACAATTACACCCATTTATAAGAGACAATATTAATTTAATTGTGTTTGTACTGTTTATTAACAATAGGTATTTATAAAAATTGTGCTACAAACTAAACTGATGACTCTGGCAGCTAATACGTAAGACTTTGGCTGGGTTGATGCTAAACTAGATGATAAACTGCCCCTTACGGATTTGGTGCCTATAAAAGAGAGAACATTTTAAAATAAAGCAAATCCTCAGGTCATATTCCAAATGCACCTACGTTTTTCATTACGATCCCTAACGCCGCAGGTTCGATACGAGATGGTCGACTTGCGCTTCTGGTTGACATAGCCGGGTACAAAGAGAGTGGGTGCCTCGAGGCGTCCAGCTGCTATTAGCCGGGACATGTCCAGCTCCAAGCGGTGCGCCAGTGGTCCCTTGAAGTGTATGATCATCTGGATGCAGGCGCCGCCGTGTAGTTCCCTTGTTTTGCGCGCATCCACATCCAGCATCCACTCCGGAATGCCCATCACAGAACGTAGCTCATCCAAAAACTGTGCGCTAGAAAGTACAACATATTGGATTAAGCTTAAACTGGCTGGTCGATTAGTGCAACGGAACCTACACAACAAAACGTGGCGGCTTCTGTAGATTGATGTACTTGATGACATTGTGATCCGGTTCGATGTTGGCACAGGCGAATCGCTCGTGCGAATGTTCCGGGCCAAAGATGACAATCGAACGGCCAATTGCCCCAACAGGTGCTTCCAGCGGAAAATTGGTATCAGTGAGCACCATCCGCTCCCCTCCCAAATCTAGAGATTCTAAATTTAGCTGAGTTGTCTAAGCTGTGATGCAGTTACTCACTAATTGTGCCTAATCTTGCACCCACATCGCCTACATAGCAGCGCAGGGGATTATCCGGTCCACACTCCTGTTCATACAGATCGAGCTGAGAACAATATTAAACCCATAATTAATCTGTTAAATCTATTTGATATATATACATACATTGAGGGGATCTGCTAGCTGTGTGTAGTAAGGATTCCAGACGTAACCACCTGCCACGCAGCGGGTATTGGTGGGTTTGACGGCAGCATCGACACCCACTGGATTCACAAAGATCTGCCAGTTGTGGTTGCGCGTCGAGTTGCGGTCGTTCTTGCCAGGATGCCGGAGCTTTACCTCAATCACCGTCTCCGACTGACTGCCATCGTTGTGGATGAGCTGCGTCATCTTTACATAGCCATAGGCATAGCCAGTGGGATGATGAAACGAGGCAATGGCACGCAGCTCACGTGCCTCACTCGGACTATAGCCACGCTCCAATGTGCTGGATTAGGGATGATCGATTATTGTTATCGATTATTTAGATCAACTCAATCATTTTACCTGCAGGCCCAGCGAGAGTTCCTATCCTGCTTGTGTATGACCACAGAGCGTCCAATGATGCTGTTGTAACCGAAGAGTGGCAGATAGGTATCATTGTAGGAGTCGTCGTACTGGGTGAGTCCGTTTAGGCGTCCAAACTTCCCACTCAAGTCGCCCATCTCATACTGGTCGCTAGTGCCCCGTTTGGGCGGAGGCGAGGACTTCGGATTTACCTCGAACGGATTCCAGTGGCCATAGAGCGTAGATGCCTCGCAGGGAAACGCCAGATTGGCCTCAACGGGTGTCTGTGGAAGCCAATGCTCTTAAGCAAGACAACAAATCAAATAGTGGAAGTAAATCCCTACCATGTGAATGTGATAGCCTCCGTTGTCCTGCAGCCCCTTCAGCTGTACCTCCACATTGCTGATGTCATACTCCGACTGCTGGGTGATCTCCATCTTGCCACTGACTGTCAGCGGATCACCGTTGGCATACCAATCCTTGGCAACCACCTTGCGACGGTAGTGACCAATAACACTGGAGCACGCCAACCGCTCTCCCCGCGCCTTGGGTCCCTTATCGTCGTAAATAACTAGGGACTTGCCTAGTATGCTGTGACTTCCGGAAAGCGGTAGGTTCCCATCGCTGAACATGCGTCGACTGAGCGCTCTAGCATCCCGCTTCCTGCCAGCTATTGTCAGTCTGCCCAGGCGTGCATCCAGCGCACCCAGTCGGCACATGGCTGGCAACTGGGGCTGACAGATATCATCGACACTCCGATTGCCCCACTCCACCTTAAATGGATTATAGACGGCACCTGCCGAGACGCAGCGCTGCTGCCAGTCATAGAAATCCTTGCCCGGCGGATTGCTGTGTACGGCCCAGCGATGCTCGTAGCTGCTGTTCTGTGAGGAACCATCCGCTTGAATCAGATACTCAAACAGAACAGTGGTGTCCTGCCAGGGCTGTTCGGCAGCCTGTCGAAGAATAACGCGTCCAACTATCGGGTAGCGAAAAAGCACCTAGATTCGTTTTGAGAGATCATTAGTCTTGAAAGCTAAAAGGAATATTTATGGATACCATCCGATGAAGTCTGTACAGTTTATCAATAGTAGATCGGGGCATATGGTACATTCATCGATAATTGTAAAACGGTTGCAGCTAGCGAATAAATAAGATTCATATAGTCGGGGAGATCTTTAATAAAGTAGACGAACAGTTAATTTTAGGAAAATTTTAACTCTCAGTTAACCAAAGCTCCATTCATGCTTTTCAGCTCTTAAGAAGATAAAATCTATAGTGTTCGTATCAATCTCTAAAAAGTAATCCCAATCTGATCAGAAATTAATATGTATAAAGAGTTACTTTCAATGTGTATAGAGATCTAATGAATTTCTATTCAGGAATCAGCAAATTCCCTACGACTACTCGATGATCAACTTCTTAACACCTCTATATCCACTCACCTGTGCCGTAAACATGGGCTGCTGATATATGCCATTGCGCTGATAGAGATTCAACGTGGAGCAGCCCCAGATGTTCTGGGTTATGTTGTGGACATCGGTGCGATTGTAGGTGTAGATGACCAGACTGCGATGGGCGATGCTGTGGCGACCCTGCAGCGGCAGAAAGAGATCCCAGTAGAGACCGCTCAGCTCGGAGCTGGTGCCGGGCAGGACGTACTGATGAAAGTACTGTTTGTTGCGACCCTGCAGCTTACCGCTGAGATCGCCCAGTGCGTACTGCTCCTGTGTGCCATAGCCCGGTGGCGGCACATGTCCCTGCTGCAACTCCCGCGGATTGTGCAGTTCACCCGTTGTCTCGCAGTAATCCGCCTGGCCAAGGCGATGAGGCGTTGGCGGCAGACTATGGATGCGAAAGGCGGCCACATCCTCGGCGAACTTTCGACTCACATGCTGGGAGTGGGGCGTGGACAGGGTGAAGTTGAGGAAGGTGGGATCGAACTTGGAGCGCTGCGTAAGGGTTACCTCGCCCTTAACACCGCCGGAATTGATAAAGGTTCTGCAAGGAGTCAAAAGAGTTAGAGTTGAAGTAGAATTTGAATAGCGAATGAAACCAACTTGTAGGTCAAGGCTGGAACGTGTTTGATTTTGGTGCAGGCCAAGTAATTGTCCGGATGCTGATTGTCGAAGAGTACCAGGTAGAGTGTGCGATGTGGAATTGTCAGATCGGAGGGTAGCAAAGCCAGTTTGGCATCCCTGTAGACGCTGCGCTGTGCCTGGCGAATGGCATTTTTCGCCACACCAATCCTGCCCAGACGAGCATCCAAGTCGCCAATACCCTTGCCCGCCCCGCTACCCTGCGGATCAAACACCAGCTGCAGAAAGTTGCAGTTGTTTTCGTTGCGATGATGATCGTGCTTGAAGATATCCGTCACATAGATCTTCCAGTGGTGCTGCGTAAATGGGCGACTTGCCTCACTCTCAATGGGCGACGGCTGCTCCTGTATGTGATACAGATCCGAGTAGATGAGCGTGTCTCCACTCTTGCCATTCTCCGGTGCCAGCCAACGAAAGTAAACGGAGCCCGCAATGGGCGTATTGAATCGTGCCTCAGCCATGTGCTCCAACGAACCCTGCACCGTGGTGATTGTGGCACAGATGCGAGCATTCGAATTAATCTCCGTCAGCACCAGCGACTTACCCCAAATGCCGCGATCACCAATCAGTTGCATTTTGTGCTGCCAGGTCGCTGTCTCATTGCCCGGCAACACCAGGTACTCCAGTTCATCATCGAAGCTCAGCACCTGGGCACCCAGTCGCTCCAGTTCGCACCGCTCCTCGGGATCGATGTTGGTGTAGTCCACTGGAAAACGTCGCACCGCCCAGCTCCAAACTTGATCCGGATACTGCAGAGTCGCCTCCAAGTTCGACTGAATCTCCACCTGGTCGGGGCCACTCTGTCGAAATGTGATCTCGCCATGGAGTCCATGTTGCGAGAGATATGCAATCAGATGCTGTGCCGCAACTGTTTACGAAGCATAGGAGCAAAGCAAAATTAGTTGAAATACTGGTAAAAGCTTTGCTTTTGGCCAACCCCGACTGACCCATACTCTGTTCTGCGTTTGAATATTGCAATTTCACTTTCATCGAACACCTTATATTTAAAACAGAAGCTCTAAAAATGCAGAAATTTATTTAACTTTTTTCAATCGGTGAAAACGATGAGTGTGATGATTCCTCTAATTAAAGAGATTTTCAGTTATCTCAAAGTCTAAGTTTCAAGTATAAGATATAATCTTATATTTTCAGGAAAAATTTTACACAATGTTCAAATCACACTTGTGAGTTTTGCAAATTAATAACATGGGGTAAAATATGGTCAACTGAGATGTGAATCTATTTATAAAGTCTCTGATTAAGTTCCATTTATACATACTACTTTTCCCTTTGGGAACAGAGTATATTGATGATGACTCAAAGAGTGTGACGGTGATTGCAGATTTACTTTCATTTTCACCAACGAGCAGCATACACTGAAATCAAAGTGAACTTCTCTTTCTGGATATCAATTTGCATACAATGGACAAGCAAAGACTGGGAACTGAAGGGGTTTCCGCATTTACAACAATACTTGATTATGTACACTCATGGCTCGGTACTTACCGCCGCTTTGTGTGGCCACTCCATAGGCCAAGATGACGCATAGCAATTGCGTTGCAGTGCCTTGAGGCATATTTTTAGAGTTCTTTCTTTTGAATTCCTGCTGAACTTTGAGCCATATACCAATTACCAAATAGTTGTATTTACAGCAACTTTGAGCACTTTCATAATTCACAGCGCATGCGTTCCATTTAATTGAACAAACGCAACACGTCGAAAGACAACTGAAAACTGGTCGCATAAAGGTCCAAACCGACGATCGTTTTGGCCAACTGTGTTGAGTTTGCCTTTGTTCACTGGTTTTCGCTAGAGCTGAGCTTTTGTTTTGCTTAACGCTCAGCTGAGCTGGCAACGGGCTCAAACTTAACTCTTATACAGAGACTCTTATACAGCAAACTCTTATACCCGGCCAACAACCAAATGAAACAAAAAAATAGTTAAAATAGTTTTTTTTTAGACGACTAGCTTTTGGTTTATTTCGTCAAAGTCATCGACATCATCTTCATAACCATTGTCATATAAAACAATTTTCTTTTCTTTTTAATCTTTTTTTGACTATTTCTGACCGGGTTAAAAAAAAAATTTTTTTTTTATGTATTTTCTTTTTGCCATATAACTTAATTTATACTGAAGTAAAGATCTCGCATTTAACAACTTGTTGAATTGAATTGGTTTTGTTTTTGGTAATTGATATTTGGTATTTGATATTTGATATTTGATATTTGATATTTGGTAATACGTAGGTAGTGTAATTGATGATATTTCCTTTTGAAAGAAGACTAAGTACTAATGATTCTTGTGTATTCATTTAAGTCAAAATACTTCTAAATATATATTTTGTTTATTTACTTGATCATTTGCCCATATCTTGTTTTTTATTTAATTATTTATCCACTTCTCTGGTACTGATGCACCCGGCTGTCCTTGCGGAAAGATTCTTTGCTCTCAAAAAAATATAAAAATGATGTACATACATACATATATAACGTTATATGGTCTATATTTGCATCGAATTAAAAAATCCGAGCACGCCCTGACATGGTCTAGTATATGTATGTGTTGGTATACATGTTAGATCAATGTAAATATGTATATATATATATATATAAATATATATATATATATATATATTATATGTATATGTGTGTGGATCGGCGTAACGACGCCTCCGTTGTTAGAAAACATAAACGTGAACTCTTTAAAAATAAATCAACTTTTGCATTTTAATAACTCTTCGATACTTTTTGAACGCATTAACTAGAAACACTTTTTGATAGTAAGTAGAAGAAAATTGGTGATTTGGTTAAGTTATGTAAATTCGCATAAAAACAATTTGAGTGAATGAACTTTTCTTTGGGTTATGTTTTTTTAGTTTTTTGTTTTGCAACTTTTCTTTAGGCTAACTCTCAATAACTTACTATTTTGTTGTATTGAAATTGTTTAACGAACGATAGATATATACATATTAATAGTAATATGTTGTGTATTGTGTGTTTAGACAGGTATGATATATAATTTTATATATATAATATTTGTTGGCTCTCAGATAAAAGATACTCTGACGATATTAACTATTAACGAATTATTATTATTCTTGTGTATGTCTCTCTCTCCTTAACCTGTGAAATAAATAACTAACAAATGTGGGCCAAGGCCTAGTTGTCTACCTATTTTTGTATATTTATTATATATTTAGCTACCCACTGAACGCGACTGTAGTTGAAGAACCATCTCTGGCTGCTCATCTTTCTATCTATTTTTGATTTCTCTGTGGTTCTTCAACGAACAGCGAATTAAAATAAACATGAACATTTTTTGTGTTTGTTGGTTTTTTTTTCTTTCTTTTAGTGTTTTAAATAAAATAGAATTCAGTTATTTATAAATTTTACGTGTAAAATTTAATAGTAAATCAACTAGAAAACTAGCTGTCAAGTTGGCGCTTTGACATTTTGAAATTAAAGTATCCCTAAAATGATACGTGGAACTTGGCACTTGGATTAAATGTTGATCTTTGTACCAAGTCCGATTTTTGTTTGTTGAAGAAGTTAAGAGTATTAAATAGTGTTGTTTGTTTTTTGGTTGGTTGTTGGTGTTTTTGTTGTTTTAGGTTAACAAAAAGAGATTATATAAATATTTAAAATTTACATATGTAAAACGAGCATTTCTTTTAATTACGTTTATTTTTTTTTTGACGATTTTAAAAGTTTTTTGTATGTTTTTTTTGGTTGTAATATGGATGCTGAGTTAGAGTTAGGATGTGTACGGGTCTGCTGCTGCTTAGGCGGCTTCCTCTTCCTCCTCTTCACCCTTGCCGGTGAGCATTTCAACCAGGGATGCGGTATCGATTTGGTTCTTGTCATCAATGACCATCTGATCGAAGGCATCATCGACCTCCTTCATGGTGAATTTGTCACCGAAGCCCATGAGCATTTCGCGGAATTTATCACCATCGATGAGACCATCGTTATCGAATGTTTTGAAGGCAGCAATAACAACATCGTCTTCATCGTTGGCACCAGAGGTGGCCATACGGTTGGCGAACAGGGTCAGCAATTGGGTGAAGTTAATTGGACCTGACGCTTCGCTCAGCATGGCGTCCAACTCCTTGTCATTGGCGATCTTGCCGACAGAGTCGAAAGCGGCGCGCAAATCGTTCTTGCCAATAATACCGTCCTTGTCGGCATCCATGAGTTGGAAGGCCTTTATTCATAGATTCGCACAGAAAGAGATAGAGAGAGAGAGAGAAAGAGACAGAGAGGTGGTTGGTGATTTTGGTCTTATGACTTTGTGAGAAATGTACCATCTTCGCTTTACATTTACATTTACATACATCTTACGGATGGCAAAGGTGCGGCAAAGGTTAAGGCTTTGGATTGGGCACAGGATATTTTTGGGTTGAGGGTGCTCCCGATTTTTTTAAAATTATTTTGAAAACTTACTTCCTTGAATTCGGCAATCTGCTTCTGGGAGAAGACAGAGAACACGGAGGAGCCGGCGCGCTTCGATTTCTTTGAGCCACGAGAGCCGCCTGACGCCCTCTTCGAACCAGTGGCAGAAGCTGGGGCAGGAGTTGCAGCAGGTGCGGGGGTTGCTGCCTCGGACACTGCCTCGGAAGCGGTTTCGGAAGTACCACCCTCTTCCTTGGTCTTCTTCTTCTTAACCTTCTTCTTCTCATCCGCCTAGAAAAAAGGGATACATTCCGTATGGATTAATATTCAAGTCAATCAATTCTCAGTCAGCTTTATTTAATTATTTTTTTTTGATTTTTTCTTAGTACCATTGCGCAGTAAATTTGATTGATTAATTATTTATTTCGAAAGATATGTTTCCAATACATTAGATCGCTAAAAATAATCGATGCGTATTACGTAAGCATTATGTATACGAGAACCGTTTCGTTTTGCTATAACTATCAGATTACATCGCCGTTTCGACCGATCCATTTATAGAATTTCACGCGTTAGGAGAGTATTTCAAAATGATGAAAACTTTTCACACAATTGCTCGAGGTTTATAAATAGTCTCCATTATTGTATACTATGTATTAAGGTACATATTCATATACAACTGGCACAATAATCCACATACAGGTGAGTCATTGAGGTCAGCACGATATTATGATAGTTATTAACAAATCACTTGATCTTTAAATACTTTTACATTAATGTCAATGTTTTAATTGAGTTTCAGATTCGATTGACCAACTTGAGAATGCAACAAATTCACTGCACACAAATATGTGTGTATACATATATAAGTATATATACACATATATAACGCGAGTCCTTAATAGATCCATGCATTTTGGACTAGAAGGCTGTATATTCCGAGGCTCCTTACCATGGTGCTGAACTTAGATGTGTTGTCTAATCGAGTCGAGCGGTCAGAGCACACTGAATCTCTGGCTGATTTTATCGCCAAGACAATGATGTTTTAACATCTTTTCGCCGTCTCTTCTTCATGCGCTTTTCGGTTGCGATATTCACACGAGCGCTCCTTCGGCTGCCGTCGGTTCCGCTCGGTTCGTGTTCGTTCGTTTTCACGCTTTCACTGCATCTGTGTGTGTGTCTGCCTCTGCAACAATATTCGTGCTGCCTTTTTTAGTATGTGCAAGGCTAGGTCCACCCAGGCGGACAGTGGGGTGTGGTTCCCTCCTCAACTATTGGCCAGGCAGCTACGTCGCCTGAAATGTTTACTCATCGTTGGCTCCTCTAATAAAATTCTAATTTTAACGGACAGAGCAAGGCGTTCATTCTTGTTGTTGTCGTACACTTCTCACGCCTTAAGAAATGCGTGAATACATAAAAATATATATATATATATATATATATATATATATATTTATATAGAGTGTACATATTTTAAGCAAATGTTCAAATTTATTTCTATGTGATATGAAAAAATTCCTTTGCCTGCTTGTTGTTATACTTTGTAAATATATATTTTCAGAAGCATAGTATTCAAATATTGTTTTGTATTATTCATCTTTGCTCTTGAGGCCTGTGCGAAGGTGTCTCCTTGCTTCGAAATCACCTACATTTCTCTTGGTATAGATACACCAATATATATGTAAACATATATGCTTTGGTCTATTCAATATGCTATATACATATATACATATATATTATAGACATTGTAGGCTATATACACGACGGGCATGTTCGTGTTTTACCTTGCCTATTTTCAACAACTGGCATTTTCTGTTTTAAAATTGTTTTGCATATTGTGCAATATAAAGCGAGAGCAAAGAATTCCAAAGCGTATAGAGCTTCTACAGATTTTGTGTCGCATACATAACAAAAAGAAATTCGATTTTCAAAAAAGAAAATCAAAACATTTTTCTTAAATATAATTTTCCATAAAAATTGCATAACATTATAAAATATGGATTATTTTACTGTTCACTTTTAAGTTAAATAAACTTTGTAAACATTATAGTTTGTCAAAGGAATTCGATTGACATATATTTTGCAAAATAATATTATTCGATCAATTTATATATGTTTTGATTAAATGTTTTTAGCATTATAAGGCATATCCATATAAATTTGAGTAATTTACTCAAATCGAGTAACGAAATAACATAATTTTGTACACTTAATTATTATTACTCGATCTGCATAAATTAATTTTTATCTATCATTAGATAATTATATGCCAACGGCAATTTCATAATATAGTATAACATTTATTGTATTAAAATTATTTATTTAACTTTAAATTATTAAACATTTCGAACATTTTCATAATATAATATAATTTTCAGTTCATTTGTATTTAGTTTTTATTGTTCTACTCAAAATATTTCACATTATTCAAAATATCGAGCATTGAAGATAGTTTAAGAATGTTATGCAAAACATGATTTATTGATGTCTGCAATTTTTGAAGTCTCTGAGATATTATTCTTATCTACTTTCATATGCAGTTAAAAGCAAAACTTTTAGATTTGAATCAATTTATATTTGGGTTTTACATTAATTTCATTTTGTACTTTATCTTATTTTATCAATGATCGAATTGAGTCCAGTGTTCAATTACTATAAGCATATCGAATTCCCTAAAACATAACTAAATTCATCAAATTTCTGAAGACCAACTTGGTATTTTTTTAAATTAGACCATAAGGTATCGTCCTTTTGGCGTAATAATGCATTGACAAATCATAGTGCCCTCATAATTGAAAATGTATTTTTCGCTGTTTTGAATGTAATTTTTTTTATTCGAATTTTCAATCGTTTTTAAGTTTTGGCATATAACTAGACGACATTTTGGCTGCAGGCCAAGAAAAAAAGAAAATAAATAACTAAGCAACAACTGCATGATGAATGCTTTAAAAATAATGCAGAATTGTAAAGAAAATCAAGAAAATGCCAAAAAGAATAACTAATCTCAAAGCGTATTCTATTTCTTAGGACAAGAATCATGCAAATTTGACACCATTTATTAAATCGAAACGAACAAATAATAAATTGATGAATTTCATTTCGAAATATGACAATAACAACATTATAACATCATTTTATATCTGCATAGCATATGAAGAAACACATATGTACCAAAGAAATTACAACCTACGCATTTGATATTTGTTTATCGCAAGATTTTCTAAATATATATACGCCCAGTGCATACAGTATTTTACAGCTTACATACAGAGCTTGTACATTATCTACATCTTGTACATTTTCTATATCAATATATGGTATATAAACGAACTTGGAAGAATTTCATTTTTGTGCTCTACACACGATCGCTTTATTTTTCCAATAACAATTCTCAACATGAACGTCATTGGGAAGCAACTGTATTAATCGTGGGCCTTTATGTGTGGTTGTGCCAGAAATCCACATTAAGTAAGAACCACACAAAGAAATCGCTATATATAAATTCCGCTCGCAATTCACCCGCCTCCTTGGGCCTATGCTTTCGAGGCACGATGTCCAAAAATAGCTGTGCCAACGCGCACTATGCTGCTGCCCATTTCGATCTGAAAGAGGAAAGCATCAAAGCATCATGAATATAGTTAGACAAGAGCAAGTGACCGCATCTTACGTACCGCTCTGTCATAGTCATTGGACATTCCCATTGAGACCTGCAACGCTTCGGCTGGCAGATCGTTGGCCTGGCAAATGGCTGCATGCACCGCCATCAGTGAGACAAAGTCCGGATTCGGTCCGTTGCTATAGTCAAAGCCATAGGCGCCAATTGTCATAATGCCCACCGGCTGCAAATGCTTCAGATTGCTGCTGATATATTGATACAAGGAGGGCGCAGCGCTAGCATTAATGCCACTCTTCACTGTAAATCAATGATATGATTGATAAAAATGTAATTTTTTTTTAGTGTATGCATATTGGAGCTGTTATTGTTACCATCTTCCTGACTGGTATTGATTTGCAAAAGGATGCGAAGTGGCTCATTTGGCGGCGGGCCCAGCTTTGACCAAGCTGCATCAAGTTTATAGGCCAATTTCTCACTATCCACAGTTTGGATCATATGCAAATTGGGTAGCTTTAGCACCTTAGTAAATGAATAGAGGTGGGAGATGTTAGAGGGGAGTTTGTTGTAACAATGAAGCAGTCTCTGCACCTTGTTGATTTTGTTACCCTGTAGGTGACCAATTAGATGCCATTTAATATCGGGACACTGTGCTAAGATCTGCGGATGCTGACTCTTCTCGACCAGCTCCTGGACATAGTTCTCGCCAAAGTGCCGCTGACCGGCATTGTATGCCTCAATCACACTTTCAGCCGGTTTTGTTTTGCTGACGGCTACCAGAAGTGGCTTACTAGCATTGATTTCCTGATAAGAGTGAAGAAAACATCTATCAAGCCCAGATAAGAGTTGAATTTTGTGCAGAAGAATGTGACCTTTGGCCGATTCAGAAACACTGTCTCGATCCGCTTCAGCACGAGTTGTAAGCCGGCATTTACATCGAATTCGGCCATTGTGTGGCGCAGCATTTAACTACTATTTCTTAATGGTTAATTTATTGTATGTTTGTTATCTTTGCTATTCGCTGCGGAACATATGGCTGGTAAAATCGATAACATATTGATTTTGTTGCTCGATTACAAATATGCAGGATTTTCAATCTAGTATTTATTTCGTATTTAACTCATTTTGTATTTGATGGATTTTATTTGAATGTAATTTTTTTAAAGTGGAAAACATGCATATTTTAAACAACCGAGCTATAACGTAATTTCAGATCACAGAATGGACAAGTTGTACGATGGCCTAAATACCGCTCGCGGCTTCATTGAAACAGTAGGAATTACCGAAATACGACAGACCCTGGAGCTGGTCGGTGTTTACCACATCGAGATTGTAGGAGCGTTAGTATTGTTCATCCTGCTGCAGTTTACAAAATTCGCCGCTGTCCTTTTGCTGGCCTGCCTAATAGCCTATGCTATATTTTATATGGTAAGCAAATATTTTTCCAAAATAAAGATATAAAAAACTTTTGCTTTTTATTGACAGTGGGAAACCTGGTTTCCTGAAGTACGGCAATCTCTGTCGGGTAATAGTCCGATTACGAACCGCTTTGGCTTCAGTCCTGACTTCAGTCCTGGCTATTGTCCGCGCAATGAAGCATTTGACACTTATAATCAAGATGCCCGGACATCCGCCCTGTTTCCACCATTTGGAAACAATGAAAGTCTAAGTACATTAAAAGGTTTCTTGAACTATATTTGTTGGCTTTCTAAGGGCTGCTGTCTAATGGGGTAGTTTTGCTTGCAGACATTAGCTCGGTAACCAGGCAGCAACAAGCTGTTCCAAGCCAGTGGAGCCCTAGTCGATCTGGAAATACTACACCCATTGGATATCAGGCCTCAAGTGCCAATTATAGACCACAGCGGCGACAGCTTCGCAATCAATTTGACGAACACAAACACCATCGGATGGAACGGGATAACCAACTCTTTCGTAAGATGATTGCCAATGATTATCGAATATATCGTCCAGGGACTGCCACGGCTTATCAGCGATACTCAGTTCAGCGTGAGGATGCGAGTATGAGGCAATTGCCAGACGCATTCGAGGTGGCCAGGCTACAAAAGAATCGACGTTTCCGTGACAAAACATTCTCTTCACAAGCCAGACAGAATACGAACGATTCCCGCACTACTCGTCTTATCCCAGAACGCACTGATCGTTCCGGCGGTGCCGACCCTCCGCACAACAGCATCGACAATAGAGCAAATAATAGACGAACAGGTAAGTAAAAATAAAATAAATACACAAGCAATATAAATAGTTAAGAAAATAATCATTTCAGATTTGTTCAGTTTCAATAAGTTCAAATTAAACCGTTGGGGTCTATGATATGAACAAATTCAATGCGGAAACGCCTTGCAATAAGGATTCGGAGACACCGAATCTTAAACCGGGGTATGTCTTTAAAGTTTCATTGTGGTTTGTATGGTTTTTATTATATTTTTCAAAGCCAATGTGATTGTGATGATGATGATGGAAAGTTTTCTGATGTCCAACCTGAAAATGAAACCGCAGATATCAAATCCAGCGGCAGTTATCCATACGTTATCGAGATGATCTACGAGAGCAGCAGTGAGAATTTGGTAACTGAAAAGGAGGTTAAGGCTAAAAAGAAAAAAGTGATAACATCTAAAGATAGTGACAATCAGATAAATAGACACTAAAGTAATCCATTCAAAAAAATATCCTTATTTTGCGACATCTTGAAAAATTGAATATACAAATTTATAGTTACTGATTATATTATATAAAAATTATATACAAATAACAGCCAAAAATGTTTTATCTGCAACTTAGGAATCAGAAAAAATGCAATAAAATGTGTTGTTTTCTCATTATATATATATAATTTGTTCAAAGATAAAAATGATTAAAGTTATTTGGAAAACTGACGCGATTCGATAACATTTGCAAAGCGTGCTTTTTTTCAAATGCTGTTCATATTTTGTGTGTTGGTATTTTCGCATAACGCAGATGCGGTCACACTGAACCGAAGTTGTTTATATTTGTGGTAAGCATCAATAAATGTGGAATTTACAACTAACTCAGGAGAAGCTGTAAGTACTTAATGTAATCAATACACCATTCAAAGACGGAGATTAACGCAAGATTCAATCCTTATCACAGAGATGCATTGCGTTCGGAGTACAGACCACGCAGGCCATGCGCACAGCTGAAATATCCCCGGCCGAAGACAAAGCCGGAATATCAATCGCTTTACCCGTGGATAATTCTTGATGAAACGGATCCACATTTTGTGTTCTGCGCCATTTGCGAGTGCAGGCTGAGTGCGAAGCGCTCGGATCTGGGCAAGCACGAGGGCAGCATCAAGCACTCGGAGAATGCCCAGCGCAAGGAGGTGTCCAAGGGGCAGATGGCGACGGCCGCCGGCGCAGTCAAGTGGGAGCTCAACGACGATGATGAGAGTCTGTTGCCTGTGCTGCAGTTTGCCTCACCCGGCAGCTTGTGCAAGGTGGAGGAAGCAGACGACGAGGATGATGCAGATGCTGATGATGACGACGACGATGATGATGATGAGGTAGGTGATGCTGTTAATAACGGGGCTGGAGAAGCCGAGGCAGACGTGGCAGCGAATGACGCAGACGATGCTGACTTGGATGGCGATTACGAGCCAGATTGCAAGCGTCGCATCTCGGACACAGACTCGCAGCACTCGGGCATGTTGGATTACTTACCGCTGCAAGTGACTATCAATGAGTTTCCACACTCCCAACTAACACCAGCTGGTCAATTGGCAACCCAGTGTCAGCCGGTAACGGTGCCACAACCTTGTCGCATCACCATTAAAAAGGTGACGGCACCGCTGACCAAGTTAGCCGGCACACTCCAAAGTCCCGCCCAGGCGCACGAGATCACCTCGAAGGCGACCATAACACCCATTGCGTCTGGTTGTTATGCTTCCTCGCAACGTCAGCAACAGCAGCCGTCCTCATATGCGGCCGGGGGCAGGCAGTTGCAGTCGTATCAGTTGCAGCATCATCATCATCTTACCTCACTGGAGTCGACACCACGCGACCCGCTCGATCTCTTCTTCGACAGCATTTGCGCCACGGTCAAGGGACTCCCGCCCAAACTGGCCACCGAAGGCAAAATACGCGTCATGCAGCTAATCGGTGAACTCGAATTGCGAGCCATCAACGAACGCGAAGATCCCCGGCCAAACTCAGCGAATCCTACCGATTCTGCAGGTACAGCAGCAGCAGCAGTCGTAGTAGCACGACCTGGAGCAGGTGGAGTGACAGCAGCAGTAGCAGCATCTGTTTTGGATGTACCTGGTAGCAACAGTCAGCAGATTGAAACGGTTGCGTCGACCACCAAATGAACGACTGCGTCGAAGGCGTTAGTCATCATGGAATCAGTTCAAATCATATTCTTATCATCTAAAATAGCGCCAGAGAGATTACGTAGCAAAATATATTCTGTTAATATTGATTTTCATTTAGTATTAGGGTTTCCACACACACGCACACACACGCACACACACACACGCACACACACACACACACATGCACACACACACACACACTGCATTCATTATCAGCGCCAGCTGTCTGCGGTAATCAACTAATTATAAGTAAAAGACGATTAACAATTATTAAATAATTATTACAATTTATAAAAAAAAACGTTATCAGCGATTAATTGGCCATTTTTCGAATTTAGCACTTAAAACTAGAATTTTAATCATAAGTGTTTCCCATCTTTAGCACAGCGACTTGCAGTCCATCATGGCCTTGGCGCAATAATGCGGAAATTGTACTCCTTGCAGCATTAGATCGGACAATCCCTAATATAATGGAAGAAAGCAAAAGTCAGTTCGTGATTAGTTAGCCCATTTTTAATGGGGTTTTATGTTTTGGAATTTTATCATAAGACTCGTTGAGGCTTAGACGGGCTACAAATATAATGAGTAATGCTCTAGGAATCAACATGCCTACATACGATAAGCGAACCAAACGAAGATTGTAGTAATGAGGTCATCATAACTTACCGATAGCCCGGGAATGCAGACGAGGATCGTGTATATAATAATATAGAAGAAGGCGCAGAAAAAGGCCACAAATAGTGACACGAACCACAAGACGAGCAGCCAGAAGATGAACCAAATAGGATTCCCCATTTTCAAATGGAAAGCGTTTTTCCCTCTTTGTTCCTCTGTTTGTTTGCGGTTTATTGCTTCTTCCGGTTGAACACTCAACTGCAAGATAAGAAATTATGGTTTTTCACAAGTTCATCCAAGCCTCTTTGAAGCTTTTTTATTTATCAAATTTCACTTTCGACGCTGTTTTGCTTTGAAAAATGCGTGACAAACATGAAAATGATCAATTTGGCAATGTTTTTTCTACAAGTTGACGTAAGTTACAACGTATACATATAAATATATATACAAAGTGTTGACCAGTTTGTGTTACAAGGCAGAAGTTTCAGACAACTGTTAACTGATCAAAGCGTATTTAAGTTTCGACGCACGAATTTTGAATGTTGTTAATTATATGTGTTTTTAGTTTGGCTAAACGAGGAACAATTTATGGTCTGGCTGGATGACGTATCTGTTATTGCTTGAATTGTTTTTGTTTATATTTTTCTTATTTATTCTCACTCGAAACTATGCAAATCAAATGTTTTTCAGGGCCACGCCTGTTTTTGAAAATGATGCCATCGGTTGGGGCGTAAACAAGAAAAGTAATTGAATATATTCAGAGTGTATATTTAATTTGTTACTAATAATATCAGTGCGGCAATCGGTTTGCGTTTAGTAGTAGCATTTATAAATAAATTTTAATGCGCGACTACGCCAAAGTAATGTGTTTGACAACAACAGCGTTTGTAGAAAACAGAAGACCCACCTATTTGGAGGGTGTGCAGACAGTACGCGGAACAACGTCACGTTCGAATGCGACCAAATGCACGCGACAACTGAATCAAACTGGCGCAACAAGTTTTTAGCGAGTTCAAAAGAATGTTGCCAGCTGTTCGTTTTTGAAAGCTTACCTCCCGCCTAAAGATATGCCAGACAAAACTCATTGCCTGAGGAGCGTAAAAGCTCACCATTTTAAAATTAAAGCGAATAGATCAAAGCACTGGTTTTCAAATGGGTTATTATGATCTTATTTTAATTAAGGTTTTTAAAATTAATATCTTGTGATATTCTTTAAATATTGGAGAATTGTATGAAACTAGAAACAGCTGGTAATAATAGTTTTCTTAAAAGTAATTCATTTCCTTTTTTAAATATGAAGTTCGTATAAGCTTCAAGCACAGCTTTGCGCAGCTCCAGCTCTGGTTGCAGCTTTTAGGTGAGATAAAAGCTGTTGACAGATGCAAGCTCATAAACTGTTATACGTCGAAGGTATAACAGCGTAAGTTTTCGCACACAGCTGCAGGCGAAAGCTACACAGCCTTTAATTTTGTTCGTGTGTTGATTTTGTGTCTATCCCGCGAATTTTCAGCTGTTGTTGTTGACCGTTACTTCTGCCGTTCGTCATTCTGTCGTAAGTCGTCGGAGTCGTCTTCTCGTCTCTCGCGTTGTGTGCGGCTTTTGTCAGGATTTAGTTTTGGTTTGTTAATTCGATAGAAGAAGCAAATTGGTAAAAACAGATATAAGAATAAAACAACTGCAGTGATTTCATTTCGTTGAATGCGCCTAACCGATAATTGCTATTAAAAAACAAACAAAACAGCTGACATAAGAAAATTACAATTTGCGTAGCACAATTCAGCGGCATAAAAAACAGCTGCAAAAGCTGCTGTTCTCTGTTTTGTAAAAAAAAAGTGTAAAGCGCCTTCTGTGTTGGCGTGTGAGAGTATGCGTGTATTTACTTAAGTAGACATGCGTGTGTGTGATTGTGTGTTTGAAATACAAGCGAACAACGTGCGATCGATTTTTGGGAGCCGCACAGTGGTGGAAATATAGACGAAGTTTTGGTTAAACTTAAATTATTTAGTTCAGCTTTGAATAATAGTATGTATGTGTGTAGGTTTAGCGACAAAGCTTTGACAACTTTTGCTTAACATACAAAACAAGACATCAGGCAAAGTGGGGTTGTATGATATCTCCTCCCCCAAAGTAAAATGCTTGACAAATAAATAAACAAACGGTCACTAGAGGTAATGAAATTTGGTTGGGAGGAAAGCAGACGCAGTACCGAAACCAAAAACAACAACAGCAGCAGCAAAAGCCGCAAAATTTGAGGGGTAAAGAGCGAAGCGGCGACGAGTACCAAAAATTGCCAACTAAAACAAACAACAAACACAAAAAAAAGAGAGCATGCGAAAAAAAGCTTCTTGGCCACAATACAGAAATGCGTAGCGATGGCGACAGAAACAGCGCAACGACTTGACGTATAACAGTTATACGGCGAGCAGTACACAGCGAGAGCCATATAGAAACTCTTGCTATGAAGCACTTTTAGCATGAGGATACCGAGCAGACAGTTAGTCACTGTGGGACTGACTAACTTATATTAAATGAAATTTTGTAATAAGATAATATATATTTATTTTTTTTTTATTATCTTATTTGTATTATCTTATATATATTAAGATAATATTAAAAATGTAAATGTTAATTTGCAAACCCTGCACAGTGTCTGCAGGGCTTGCAAATTCAGATTAAAAGAGAGCGAGAGCGACGCAGAGAGTGCTGTGGGTAAGCCAAGCAGAGAGAGTGAGTGAAAAGCCGAGGACAGCTCGTACGCAGTCCGTATGTTTTGTAGCACAGTTTAAAGTACGCAATGCGATGGTTTTTCACTTTAGTTTAGCTAGAGACATCGTCGTGTAACGAACAGAAGCTTTGCGAGCAACTGCAACTTAACGGCGAATCTACGGCAGATTTTAGTGCGCAAAAAAAATAAAATTTATAACAAAAAGAATAAGAAAAAATAAAAAAATTCACAAAAAAATCAAGACAGTACACAAGTAAAATTCTAAATAAACAAACACACACAACTACACGAATACACACACACAGAGACACATATGCGGCATATAGCAGAAGGACCGACCAGAAGTTTGTGTATCTGTGTGAGCCCGATTTGGCATCCTGATGGAATTCCAATTTTCGCGGCAGTATAGTTTTCCCTTAAGTAACTGCAGTGCATTCGTGCAACAATAAAAGCCAATTAAAAAAAATAAACAACACCCAACAAGAATAATAATAGAAATTCATAAAAACAAAATACATAAAAAAATATATATGTAGTTCGAAGATAAATCCAATAGTTCCAAAAATTTTGTAAGCAACGCACCAACGTAAAGGTAAATTGAAGTCCTTTTTACTTGATTAACTAATCATATTATATTAAACTAATAATATATTATTTAAAGTTTTGTTGCTGTTTGTCCCGACTGATGAATGACCATTTATTGTGCTTCCGATTTTTGCATTTAACGATTTTTGATAAGTTCCTTGATCCGTAAAGTCTTTAGCAATTTGCAGCACGCACGCACACACAAAAAGAATAGCGCACAAACACACACACAGACACGTGAAAGTGTCCTACAAATTCATAATTTGGCTGTTTATATACACATTGCCATTATGTATGTATATGTAAGGCACACACACACACTCAAGTTGGGAGTCTGAAAGTATTGGTGGTTTATCGAGTTTCGTCGTCGTCGTCGCTGGCTGCCTCAATGACTGTCCGCTTGAGCTTGCCTGCCTACCTGTCCTTAAAAAAAAGGAAAAAAAAAACACAGACAGCAGCGAAAGTGAAATTTAGGATACATGCATATATAAACATATACACATATATAAATGTATATATATATTATTATTTTTTTGTCACGTAGTCTCCATAACTTCCGCTCAGTGCGCTCTCGCATACACATGTATTCACACACACACACACACACACACACTTCAACACAGACAGCGCTCAACATTTAAAATTCTGCTGAAAATACACTTTTTATATCAGTTGAAGTAAATTGTGTAGTTAGTCTTCTTCTGTCGCGTCGACTTCTTCATCATCATATGTTTTGGCTACATTTGCCTTTTCCCATGTCCCCTTGTGTGCAGCGCTTTTAGTTAGCCTGAATTTAATTTTACTATTGTATATATAAATATATATTTTTTTAAATTTGTGCTTAAAAATGAAGCTCACTGTTGTGCTTTATTCAACTGTCGATTTATCACACTTAAATCAACACAAAATACAACAATGTTATACATATGTACATATATCATATCATAACAATGATTATGATGATGATGATCATCTCGCGATTGCGTGTGTAATTCGTTGAGGTTCTACGACTAGTTCTGATTGTAGTTGTAGTCTGGTTGGTTCCACTCGAGTTTTAGCTGTAATCATGGGGCATATTTATATTCCATGAAACAATCACAGATGCAAACATCTGACCCTGTTCGGCATGCGGTTTGCCGGATTTGTTTGGTTTTACGATGATACCATTTTCAATTTTTTGTGGCGACTGCATTTTAAATTGAGATTAATCTATACACACACACACACACACACTTAACCACCCCCACACACACATACACACACGGAAATGCAGACAAAAAATGTTTTTTTCCTAAATGAATTTCAGTTTTTGCCTGCTTTTATGTTTCGTATTTGCTACATACCAATAAATTTAAATTAATTTTTCTTTTATTTGTTATTGTATTGTATGGAAAATGAATGAATATTAAAAATATATTTAATTGCTTTTGTTGCTTATTTACAAAGCAAAATATCACAGCTTAATTTAAATAGCTTAGCTAAATAAACATATATAGGTTATTTTTATAATAATATCAAATGTTCTTTGTTTAAGACAATGAAAGCCTCTGCTTATACTAAAGAAATTTAAGATATCCTTTGAAGTATTCTTAACAAAATTAAGAGGTGGTTTTGGGAATTTACACCTTATGGACTATACTGATTACCGGTAGATATTTAGAATTGGAATATGCTTTCTTTTAGAAAGAAGAATATACTGATTTTGAATCTATTAAATATATGAAAAAGTACAGGGAAAAACAAAACGAATTTGTGTCAATAATTAAATTGTAAAGTCAGACATCAAAAATTAACAAAAATATACCTAGGGCAATTGAACTTTATTATAAGTTAGAGATCTTTAAGGGTGCATTGTGAAGACTCTGGGTAAAGAATTGTTTGCCTGACTCTGCGGATTAATTTAGGGTTAATCAAATTAATTTAGGGTTACAAAAAACGCTTGATTTATTGCCATTCGTTTCTGGAATTGGATAGCCGTCGACTTCCGTTTGGCAACAGTGCGAGAACTCCGCGTGGTAACGTAGCCGGCGATGCAATAAATGAATGGAACAATGCAACGTTTATGTGCACACAATAACCATTTGTTGCACAGCCAAAAGCTATTACAATCACTTCAATCAGTTGGACAGTTGGACACAGTTGGTCACACAGTGCCATAGAAATGCGTGCGGACGCAGACAGCTCATTTGTACAAATTAAGTCCGGGGTCTGGTCCGGTCTGGTCTGGTTTGGTACTCGTCGTTGGTGCCTATATATCCATATTATATATATATATATATATATATATTTATATATTTATATATACCCCTAATGTCCGCATGCATTCCATTTGCAGATGAATAATCGTCGTCGTTCTACCGAGTTGAGAGTGATATATAATTGAATCAATTCTAAAATATTAACTTACAATGGAGAACTGTGAGAAATGTGGGAGCTTTGAGTGCGATTTTATTCTGGCTTTAAAAATAAAGCAAGCAAATGCCAGCAGCAACGAGTACCCCTACTCCTCTCTATCTCCATCTCTGTCCCACTCCTCAGTCTATTTCTTTGTTTGTTTCCTTTTTTTGTGCTCAAAAAGCAAAGCACAAATCACACAAAATAAAGAACACAAAGCCACAAAGCTTAAAGCGTGAAACACTTGAGAATTGTTTCGCACTTTTATGTTTGTTTGCTTTGCTCCTTTTCTTTGTCGGTTTTCACTTTGCTCGCTTCATTTTATTTGCCACAAAAAATGGAAGAAAAACATTTGGCGTTTGCTCGACTTAACTGGAATTTTGTTGCCTCGAATATTATTTCATGTTGCCATTTTGTTTTTTTGTTTTTCTTTTTTGTTTTATATATTTATTTTTCTTTCTCGTAGTAGCACGAAGCCCGAGAAAACTGTTGTTTGAGTGTGTTGGTAGATTTCTTCCTTTTTGTACCCGCAATACATAAAATATATAAATACATAAAAATAGCCAGAAAGGGAGTAATCGTTTAAGAAAAAGGTATGACCCAGGAAAAAGCTAGCATCTTCGATCCCATATTATCGATCAGCATTATTAACAAACACATTCAGATGTGGAATATTAGTTCTCGAATAGTCAGCGCTGATAAGGTTAATTCAACCTAATTGATAACTTGTTATCGATAGACAGCGATCTTCGATAGCAACTATTGCCACAATTTAAAAAGTGGTCTTATTTATTCATAATATTCCCTTACATATTATTTTCAATACAAATTTCAAATTATACAACAACTACAGCATTCTTACTTAGGCTTGGCGTGTTCTGAAACCGAGTAACACATAAAATTCATATTACCAACAAACCGCACATAAAAATATGCAAATAAAATGTCATTAAAAATGGCGAAGGACAAACGAACAGACGAAGAACCAAGAAACAAACAACAAATTTTAATCTTTAGCGCGTTTTCCCTAACCAGTTGAATTGTGTGTGGTGTATATTTAATATTAATTTTATTGCATGTCCTTGGAGGGGGTGGGGTATCTGAGTCGCGTATGCCATCTTTGTCTTAAGGACAATGACGACAGGCGACGACAGCAACGGGAATTTATCGAAGCAGCACTAAAAGCTGTCGGGCAAAACAAAGCAGACCGAGAAATAGAGAATTACAGCTGTTTAACATTAGTTTTATGTTCCTGCCCCATATGCTGAATGTCCCCTGCTCTGGCAAATTTTATTGTGCCCGTTTTGTTGTTGGCAGTGAGGCCATTGCGTGGCAATAATATTACGATTTGTTGTTTACTGCAAACTCATTAAATTGCACTGAAATCACGTTCCATTTGCTGTGCTCCACTTATCCTCAACAAAGGACTAAAGCTATGCAATATAAAATAGTTCCCTTTATAATAACTAGGGTAAATAAAAATACTTATTTAAGTTTCATGAATCTGTAGTTTTAATTATAATATGGTTTTAGGTTGTATTTGTTTTCAGTTTGTAAAAGTTATTTAAATTAGCATTTTGTGAAAGGCCAAGTATTATTCTAAAACATTGCAGATCACATTACAAATATTATTTGAATACCTTCTGCTTTTTAATATGAAAAATGCTAAATAATATTTTTTTTTTCCAGAGTTTTAAAGTATTTTAAAAAAAATGCTTAAAGCATTTGGGATGCCACTTGATTAATCCTATTAACATGCTTATCAGTGTGCTACGAAAGGCATATGTCCTGGGCGCTACTTTACATGTAGATAATCACTTGCATACACATACACATTTACGGTCGAATCGTTGTGCTGGGAATACAAAATATCTACCTATATAAAAAATAGCCGAGGGTAAAATAAAAGCAAGTACTACAGTCAAAAGGAGTTACCTGAAGTTGTGCTGCGTCTGTGGGAATACGCGGCTTATGTGCGATTTTGCATTTGACTTTTGCCTTTTGCTTTGTCGTCTCTTTAATCTCAGCTAAAATTAAAGAGTGGTTCAACTAGTGAAAATTGCATACAAGTATGAAAATTAATTAAATTAATTTTTTTTTTGCGTTTTCGCGAGATAATTATAGGAATTTGACTAATTGACATGCGGAAAAATAAATGTGATAATAGAGACATAGTTGTAATTATTGTTGCAAATCAAATAAGTAATTACAGCATATGCCAATTAAATTTCCATTTAAATGCATAACGAGTTGCCTTTGTTTTTCTGCTGCGTTTCTGTTATGTTTCCATAATCTGCCCTACGCAGAAAAACTCAATTGGATAACTCAAGCAAATAAACACGAATCAGCGGGCAGACAAGCGAGCTACTGATGATTGGATGGATGCATTGAGGGATGCATTTGTGGGTGGATGGATAGATGGACGGGTGCACCCTTCTGCTCAGTGTGTCCCTTAACTCTCTGATTACCAATTAAAACTCTTACGTTCTTGCGAAACTCAATTGTATCAACAGCATCATCATCATCATCATCATCATCATCATCATTTTCATCGTCATTATCATCGTCATCGTTATCAGTAAACTATTGAAGCGTGATGTCGCCAAGTGCATAATGTATGCATTATTATGAATCATTATGCATAACCAGTCACTCAAATCGTGGGGCACGTGGCGTATGCTTGATATATCAATATTGATATATCGCTTGGTAATTAGTCGTCCAGGCAAATGCGCATCTGATATTACATGTGTGTGTGTTGATTTTAATGAACTGAGAACGACGCACACACAGCTTCCACACACACACACACACACACACACACACACACACATTGCGGATTTGATGTCATTTGATACGCTACTGATTTGACTATTTTTTTTTTGCTTGACTCTGACGTCACGGCTATGGTCATGCTGCCCCAAATGTGGTCGCTTTCCTTTATTGCGTCATTTCATATGAAAGCCGTGCTCACATTTGACATTTTACAGAATCAGAGCGAGGAGAAGCACTTAATAATCAACCGGCTGGGCAAGGCCAGGCCAAAAACAAAACAAAACAAGAGAACAGAAAAGAAAAGAGAATCAGGCCAACATGACGTATACTTAACTTTTGTATCATTGTTCCTTTAAATTGGCATTTGTTGCCAATTCGTTTACTTCTATAAAGTAAATTTTTCCAATACAAATCTCCCATTGATTTTCATGTTTGCATTTTGAAAATCATTTATAGGTTATGAAAAATAAATTCAAATGTTAAATTGAGATGCTCTTTATATTATTTATAGTAATTAAAAAAATAAAGCAGATTTAAAAAGTAGGCAAGAAAGAGTCCAATTAATATTTAAGAAAACTGTATGAAGAAAATACTTAAAAAAGAGTGTTTTGCGTTGCTGGTTTTCTTCAATGTTTGCATATTCAAATGCATTTTGTGCACCTGAAAATGAACAAAAATAGTAAATCAATGAAACGAAATAAAATAAAATGAAATGAAATGAATAAATAAATGCCTACAAAAAGTCGTTAATTTGAGAGTCGAGAGTTTGCTCACGTTTTGGGGTCGTGTGTCGCTTACGTACGTGCTCGGAGGTCGTGTCAACGCGATAAAACCCACCCGTGCACCAGCCCGTGCACCACCAACCCACTCAGTTGATTATTCATGAAAACTTGGGTAGACAAACTCGTTTTGGACAACAAAAAAACATGGCTGCTGCTGCTGGTGGTGCTTTGTTGTTTTTCGTTGGCAGTTGACTTGTTCACATTTATTTGATTATTGATTTTCAGTGCGGCAGCGTCCTCTACGATGGCTTTAGGTGCACCACTGTCGGCAGCACCCGGGACACCCATGAGTAACTCGAGACCCGAGCCAGCCAGGCTCACAACACACTCACAAGCCCTCATTTACTTGAGATTCGCATGTGTCTTGAGCTGAGGCGGGCAGAAAGGTGATATCATCAAGGTCAGCTCCCAGCTCAAATGAGCCAAAAGCAAGCGTTGTTCTACAACCATAAAGTAAATTACTCCCCGCACACTCCACTCCGCCCAATCCTCACTTCCCTAACTCGCACTAAATTGAGCGTCTCAGCGTTAACGAGCGCCAGCGGCGCCGCTGGTGCTGGTTGGAGGTTGTGTCGGCGTCGTGGCCGGACGTAGCCACGCGGCACTTGTTTAATGATGGGTCACATCTCCCATGCCCCACGCTGTGGCTGTGGCTCTGAATGTGGCTGTGGCCGCGCTGCCGCTCACAGCTGCTTCTGCTGCTGCTGCTGCCACACGCGGTTTTGAGCAATAAAAGCGTAGCGCTAGTAAATTCCTTCGCTTGCCACATATATTTATATATAGTAAATATATATATATATATATATATATATATATATTGGCGAACTCAATACAGTTATAGTTATGGACATATATCACATAGCTTTCGCTAAATTGAGCTAACTACTTTTGTGAATTTGCCATCTTGGTATCAAATTATGATCCAAGTTTTCAAAAATATTGGAAAAAGTTGAATTTTCTTCTTTTTTTTTTGTAGACTTTTGTTGTCAAAAAATTTTAAGAGAATATTGATTAATAGGTATAGTATTTTAGTAAGATTTATGTAAGTTTAGTTTTTGTTGGTTAAAAATATTGTTTGATTATTTGTAGTGAAAAGTTTGAAAGTCGGTAAGTTTTCTGAGAATTTATTAGTAAATTATATCCAGACATTAAACAAATAAAATAACCATTAATATTTTTGTTATGCTTTCTGAAACAAGATCAAGTATAATTAATTAATATGACTTAAACCAGTCCAACTAATTTAGAGAAATTAATTTTATTGCAGGTTATTAAAACTTATTTTTAAATTTAGAGGGTTTTCAAGTTGCACTAAATATTAAAAAGTGCAGAATAGACATTTAGGGTATCTTATCTTTCAATTGTCAAATACAAATTTCGTTTATTTTCTTTTATTTATATAAAATTTTTGTGCTTTTGTTTTATTTTATGAGACACTAAAAACGAGGAGAAGCATTTGTTTCGTGATACTTTTTTCGATTTGTGCCACGCCTGAGCATTTATTTTATAGTTCGCCTGGCGCCAGACATTTGGCTAATGGCTGCAGCTCAATGTTGCCACACAAAAGGTCAACTGCATAACCGCTGCCCGAAGAATGTCGACATCGCTGGCTGCCAGCCCCAGTTGCCCCCAAGTCAAAAGATACAATCTAATGACAGCATTTGTGATGAGAAACTGCTCAGTTGGGGGGAAGGAAGCTTGCAGCATATAAACCTGTAAGCCAGTTTGCCCAACAATAAAGAAAAATTGAAGTTTGATTGAAATGTATGCTTGTTTTCGATGTGTTATTACAGCAAATTGTTCTGCAATTACTTTAATGCTTGACTTTTAAAGTTGAATCATGTTTTTTTTTTTGGCTAATTGCAGCAGTATAACAGGCAGCTGTCTCCTCCTACCTAAACCAATTTGCCAATAAAGTGACGCCAGTTGCCAGCCAGTTTGCCATTTCTGATAACCCTCTTCAACTCATCAATTAAAACTTTCGACTTACATATAAACCAGCTGGCAAAATAGGCGCGCAACGTGAGTTTCACAAAAGCGAAAACACAAACAACGCCAACCACCACCCACCGTCGACACCCACAATGCCAACACCTCCCACCTCCCACCTCCCACCTTGGTGGCCCAATTGTTTTCGTTGTCTCGTTTACCCTTTGACTTTCAGAGTTCGTTTTCGACTGTGTGTGTTGTGTATATTTAAAGCAGGCAAAATTCCCCAAAAATTCGGAACGCAAACAAAACAAACAAAACAAATTGCCTGATGAGGGACGGATGGGAAGTGCGGATAGTCGAAAAGGTGGAAATAGGGTCAGCGCTGTGTAGCCCAACCGTTATACTAAAGTTGACCTTTGCACAGTCAAGCTGACGGTCTGACTGACTGACTAACTAACTGACTGCCATCGCCGTACACATTTCACCTTTGATCCAGCGTCCTTGTCATCATTGTCATCACTGTCATCATCATCATCATCATCATCATTCTCATTATCATTATCATCATATCGGAAGAACTTAACCCCTGAAACCACAAAACCCCAAACGCCACACTGCTCAATGCTCGGTGCTGCAAAAACTTTGAAAATTATAATTTAATTTAAATGTCATTAAATTTTTTGCGGCATGAGTTAAACCTCACTTCCCGTCTTCCCCTCTCTCTTTCTCTCTCTCACACCTTCTCTCTCTCTTTTCTGTCTTATGTCTTTGCCATATATATAGCATACTATATATAAATCGCACGATCTCAAATAGCATACACAAATTTATAATTTTATTTTCGAATCGCGGTTCCGCTGCAGAATCTAAACTTGCGAGCATAAATTGTTGGCGCCATAAAACTTAAATAAATTAAATAAAGTTAATTTAAAAACTGACGCAGTCTCGCTCTATATTTATTTATATATATATTTATATGTACACACTTCCTCTCGCCTCGGATGGAAAATGCGCAATTTTATGCGAAAGTTTTAGTGAAGCTGACAAGTAAAAAGAGCAAACGGAGCAGAAAATCTGCTGCAAACGCAAATAATTAGGAAAATATATTCACTTAGGAGCTGCGTCTTATCTGTTGCCCAGCAGCTGGGGCAGTAGCAGGCAGGTGTCAGGTGTCGCTTTGCCACGTGGCATAAACCTTGGCAAATAATAAAACTCTAGTTACAATTTTGCTCGATTTGAAGTTGGAATAGGGGCTTAGGCAAAGACTGTCATCATTCCTTAAGTCTGCGGACAGGAGTAGGTACAAAGTAGTGTAGTAGAAAGTAAAAACTAAGGTTAAAAAATATAAAGAATTCAAAAAACCCTAGTCAGAAAATATTTTACGCTATTTTTAATTAAAAATCAAAAAAACACTCTTGAAATTCGCTTACAGATTATCAATATGTTGTTAAGATATATTATATAATATATGTACAATATTAAAAGATATATAAACTATTATGTAGTATCCATAAAATTGTGTATTTATTATGCAAAAATAATCGGTTTTTATTTCTATTTCAGTTATGGTGAAAGTTAACGATAGATAGTAAATTTAGAGATATTAATTTTTGGTTATACTCCTCATTTATGCGAAAATGGGTAGACGGATTTGGCCATTTATATTGATTAAGAATATACACTAATTATTAAATAGATTAATAGATATTTATATATAGATTAAGATTATAGATGTATCGCCAAGAATATGTTCGATATTTTTGTCAACACTTTAGGATAATAACTTAATTATTTGATGGTATAAAATCTGATCCTAGTGGCATTACTTATTTTCTATATATCATTTAATTTTTGTTGTCTGTTGAATTTTTTATCTCGATGTGTCTCCTTAGTCGTATATATATATATATATATATATATATATATATATATGTGTATATACATATTATATACAGACTGTTGACAGAGCAGTTTTATACAAGAAGTTCATTATAAATAAATTGTTTCTATGGGAGCACTATGACAAAGTGGTCCCAATTGGAGGCATTCGAAACATGGTATCTGGCTGAAAGGGGAATTTTTTTAATTTTTAATTAATTGCCGATGTGGACGATAAGTTTCCCCAAACTGCTATGAGCATAAAATAGGAGTGTGATTTATTTCTAGTCTGACCAAATTATCTTCAAAGGCAGAGCATAACAATTAGAATATCCCTGAGAATTATAATATTTGTAGCATGTGTTTCACAAATGCCTTGCTTGAAAATTCCAATAGTGGCAATTTAAAAGGTTGCATTTGCAATTGCAGGCGGGGTGCGAGGGAAACTCGTGTTGATCGCTTTTTAATTGTGCAGCTGAGTATTTAAATTAGTGTGGCGCCAGGATGTGGCAGACAGTTGTTGTTGTTGTTGTTGTGGTAAGAAACCAAGTGCAGTTATTTTAGCCATGCGGCAGGTAAGGCTTAATGGGCTGCCAGCATGCAAGCCAGAGTTGGCTCAGTCGTGTCCTCAAGGACAAGAAATTGCTGGTAAATATATAGCGTAAATATATAGGGTATATACGAAATAGCTGAATGTTAAATGCAGCTTCTTGGAGAATTATACGAGTTGGGGTTCAAAGTAGCTGTCTTAGATTTAGTCGGCAAGATTTATTCAAGTGTTGTGGCAAAAACAATTTTAAAATATGTTGCCAAGATTTGCTCAAGTTGTTTGCAAAATGAGTTCAGATAGCAGATGCTTTGATGCTTAGGCTGTAATTGAGAAGTCAAGTGAATCATAAGTTTAAATACATATAAACATATATAAATATAAATATATATTGATATATATATATATATGTATGTATATATATATAAGTGACTATGTGTGTTGAGTGGTTGAGATGCGCATGTGAGTGGTGCAGGCTGCTGGCACTCAAAACTTTGTATGCGAACCTAGTGCGGAGGCAGCCTCCAATTTGTCTTTGCTTTTAGAAATTGCATCTTTGCTCGAGTGGTAAATACACACGCACGCCCACTAACACACACACAGACAGAAACGCAAACACATCTAAATATTGTAGCATACAAACGAGGGCAAGCGCCAAGCCAAGTCAACATGCACTTGTGGCAACAACAGAGGCAGCAGCAGCAGCTGGGGTAGCACAAACCATGAATTAAGCTTGGCAAGCGAGCTGCGGCAACTGTGTATGTGTGTGTGTGTGTGTGGCGAAAAAGAAGAAGAAAACTTTGTCAAATAACTTAATGCCTTTTCTATTTGCAGTTTAAACAATAGAGTGGGGAGCAGACCGAAGGAGGAGCAACAGCAGCAGCAGCGCAACAAAAGTGCAACAGCTGCACAAACAACAAGCTGCAACAAAAGCACCAAAAGTCAAGGCAAACCCAGACAGACAAACGCCCAGCCAGAGACTGAGTGAGACAGAGGTGGAGAGAGAGAGAGAGAGCGAGAAAGAGAGAGAGAAAGAGAGAGAGAAAGAGAGGAAAGAGTGGAACTGTGGCAGCTAGTTGGAAGCATGTGTAGTGCAGAGTCTACACGGCAGCTTAAAGTGGCAACAAGAACAACAACAGCAGCAGCGGCAGCATATACAACCGGATAATAAGCATAAAGTGGCAACAGAAATTGCAACCAGAACTGCAACGAGTGCGCCAACAACGGGGGGAGGCCGGAGCCCTAACCAAAAAAAAAAATAAGCAACTGAAAACAGAACAAAAGCCAGAAGCCAAAAGCGCACAAAACCCAATTCCAATTCTAAGAGCCAAAATAAAGCCACAAATCTAGCAACAGCAGCAGCAACAACAACAACAACAACAACTGCAACAACGGCGACTGCGTGGTGACGTCACAGCAGAGCAAAGCAGAGCAGAGCAGAGCAGAGCACGCCGCAACTAACTAGAACACTCGGCCCAAATCTCATTAGTCGACGGCATTCACATTCGCATCTGCATCCGCAGCCGTAACCGTAACCGTAGTCGTAGCCGTATTTGCAATCGGATTTGGCATTTGGCATTTGGCAGAAAACCGCAACCGCGAGATGGTCTCCCGGCTTAGCCTGCCGTCGCTGCTTGCCGCACTCTTTGTGCTGTCGATGCACTTGTGTTGCGTCTGCGGCGTCATCGATCGCCTGGTGGTGCAGACATCCTCCGGTCCGGTGCGTGGCCGTTCCGTGACGGTGCAGGGCCGTGAGGTGCACGTCTATACGGGTATACCGTACGCCAAGCCGCCCGTCGACGATTTACGCTTCCGCAAACCGGTGCCGGCGGAACCCTGGCATGGTGTTCTAGATGCCACACGACTCTCGGCCACCTGCGTCCAGGAGCGGTAAGTTCTTGTTTATTTTCTATTGATGTCTATACGCCTGCAGCTGTTTGCAGATGTGCGTGTGTATGTGTGTGTGTGTGTAGTTGACCTAGAATATAGACCGGCCCCCGGATGCCGATGGCTGTTGCCGTTGACCTAACTGTTGCTAGTGACGTCATCGCGGCACACATTCATGCAGCATTCCGAGTGCTAAATGCCGGCCAACTGCGAGCTAAGCGGCTGTTTATCAATATATATATATATATATATATATATATATATATACATATATGTATATATATATATAATATATAATATATATATATATAATATATAATATATATATATATGTATAAATATCTGTAAATATTTTGCAAATATACAAATTTCTTCTTCTTTAAATATGCTTAAGGAATTTACAAAACTATTCGAAGTACTTTTTGAGCAATATATTTACCCAGAAAGTATAGCCGAAATGTGGCGATATTCAGGCGTGATATATATATATATATATATATTTATATATATATACTGATGTATCTATGTTTATTTTAAACCTAATTTATAAATATTACAAATATTTAAGGAATTTTAAAAAAAGATATTATTAGAAATCAGATCTTCGATTTAAAGTACTTTTCGAAGAATACATTTACCAAAATATTGAGCTATTCAAATGGCTTCCTTATTTGACCTTAATTTATTTAAAAATTTTAGAGATGATTTAAGTGAAAATTATGAAACTGTTAAACAATATTCAACAATTCCGAATCGTATTAAAGGCATCTAAACTGTGCTTTTTTTTATTTATATTTAAGATATAATCTTATTAAAATGAATCTGTTTTAAATTTTATTTTCTTAAAAATTTGCTATTCTTGTATTTGGCTTTTTTTTGTGAATATTTAAAGGCCTTGCATTAAATATTTCTTCAGGTAAAATGTAAAAGAAATTTTTTATATGATTAATTTGTAAAGTAGGAATACCTTTAGGCAGGACAGATTAGTTATGAGTATAAACTTATCAGCTATAATAATGTTTGCATTTATTCTATACCATTTAATCAATTAGCAATGAGCACTTTAAAAATAAAATTATTTTACTTTAAGAGAAACAAAATCAACATTAAATGGTATACAATTAAAAAGATTCGAACAGATTTGGGTGAAATTACAGCGAAATTAGCATTTTTTTAAAGGAAATTATAATTAATCTAATACAAAAATAGGCATGAACTTTAAATCAGTCAGTCAGGACAAAACATGATTTTTTATACATATGATTTTCATTCTGACTTAGTGTTTAGCTTAATCGAATAAACTGTTTCATTTGCCTGTTTAAGCCTAATATTGTTCTGGCAACACTTTGGGGCACATACCCCAATGTTCCGCTTCGTTTGGTCGATATACTTATTCGCAGTGATTGGGCAACAAACGTTGAAAAACTATTTTCGACATGCTTCAAATACTAAATTCTTAATGGCATTTTAACATTTTAGCCGTACTACGATGGGATATAATATATATATATATATATAATATAATATCATTAAACAGTAATGTTAACTTTATATAAAATCAGCATAAATCAAATAACTACACCTCAAATTCAGAGTCAGTCCTGTCATTTATTTACAATGTGTGTGTGTGTGTGTGTGTGTGTGTGTGTGTGTGTGTGTGTGTGTGTGTGTGTGTGTAAAGGGAACTATCAGTCGGAACTAACATTGTGGAAATGTTCTCATTTGCCACTGGGGCGCACACAAAGACATCATGAGTTTTGTGGCGTAGCGGAAATTAGACAAATATAGAGATAGAGAGATAGAGAGAAATCGAGACAGTGGAGAATCGCCTTTTCCGGTTTGTTATAAATTACTTTTATGCGAAGTGGCAAAGTTAATTTCAATTGACACGAAACCAAACACACCTACAGTAATTCGACGACCTAAACGGATATGAATATATTGAATCACACTCAAACACACACACACACACACACTCACACACACGAAATGCGTAGCTAACAGTTATGTTGTAGGATATATCGATTCGAGGGACTCTACATTTATAGAGCAAACGAACTATGTGAAAATAGGTAGAATGGTGGGTATATATATACATATTTATGTGTGTGTGTGTGTGTGTTGGTTTATGGGCTTGTGTGTGCCCTCGAAAATGGCACACAGTGAAAGTTAAAACAGGCAAATCAGATGAGAGCAAATACAAATAAATTTCACAGTTGGTTACTTTAGTCGAAATTGGCACAACTCACAATGCGAGTAAATCTGGATTTTTTGTTGAATTAACTAAATGCTTATTATTTCCTTTACTATTCCAGCTATGAATACTTTCCGGGATTCTCCGGTGAAGAGATCTGGAATCCCAATACTAATGTATCCGAGGATTGTCTGTTTATAAATATTTGGGCGCCGGCCAAGGCACGTCTGCGTCATGGACGAGGCACCAATGGAGCTGAGGTAGGTAGCACAAAAAAGCATTCTCTCGCTCTTTCTAATACTCTCTTTTTATATCTTTTTATCTGTCTCTCATTCTTACAGCACTCGGGCAACAAGCAGGCTGACACGGATCATCTTATACACAATGGCAATCCGCAGAACACCACCAATGGACTGCCCGTTCTGATATGGGTCTATGGCGGTGGTTTCATGACCGGCTCGGCCACTTTGGATATTTACAATGCTGATATTATGGCCGCTGTGGGCAATGTGATCGTTGCCTCCTTTCAGTATCGTGTGGGCGCTTTTGGTTTTCTGCACTTGGCGCCGGAGATGCCGGCCGAGTTTGCCGAGGAGGCTCCGGGCAATGTGGGACTGTGGGATCAGGCATTGGCCATACGCTGGATTAAGGATAATGCTCATGCCTTTGGCGGAAACCCGGAATGGATGACGCTCTTTGGCGAGTCGGCCGGTTCGAGTTCGGTGAATGCACAGCTTATGTCGCCGGTTACAAAGGGTGTGGTCAAGCGTGGCATGATGCAGTCGGGCACCATGAATGCTCCGTGGAGTCACATGACATCCGCCAAGGCGGTGGAGATCGGCAAGTCCCTGATCAATGACTGCAACTGTAACGCATCTATGCTGAAGGTGAACTTCTTGACTGCAAATCTATATATCCGATATATATCCACTTTTGCTTATTGACAGACCAATCCCTCGCATGTGATGAGCTGCATGCGGTCCGTGGATGCCAAGACCATATCAGTGCAGCAGTGGAACTCCTACTCGGGCATACTCAGTTTCCCCTCAGCGCCGACCATTGATGGCGCCTTCCTGCCAGCAGACCCCATGACACTGCTGCAGACGGCCGATCTAAAGGATTATGATATACTCATGGGAAATGTCAGAGATGAAGGTAAGTTTAACATTTTTTCATTTTAGATTTAAGCATATGGAAAGTCTAATTTTGTTTTAATTATCAATCAGACATTTTTAAACTGAAAAATTTAAAGTTTTATTTATATTTCCATAGTTTTTTATTTCAATATTATTTCGATTTATCGGGCCAGAAATCTCTTGTTCCCAAACTATAACTAACTATAACTATTTTAATGTATTTCTAGTTGTTATTTGTTTAGTTGCGTAATTACTTTCTGCTTAGTTACTTTAATCATTTGTTTTATTGCCAGTGCACTTTTTTGGCATTAAAACTAAGCCAACTGCAGCAAAACTAATAATGCATTTGGTTAAATAAAAACAACCTCAAAAAATAGTTCGTTTAGTCTGTGTTGCAAGTGGCACTGTGTTTAAATTAATGCCGCTTACTTTTAGCATTGTGTTTACTGCGTGGACAGCAACTTTATCAAACTTAACTCGAGCTGCTGTCCAATCCTCCGTAATCCCTTAGCTTGTCTCTTTTGGCTAACAATGGACTGCGTGCTCGCTGCTTGGTACTCATCTCTCGCTCTTAGCCTTTATTTTTGGCATCGCCGCGCTGACACTGACGTCAGCAGTGTGCCAAATTTTGCAACTGCTCTTGGCCAAAATGTAACTGCAGCATCCATTGTCATAATCTGCTCGTTTCTGTTTGCAAGCCAAAAACACCAGCCTGCGCTGCATCCATTTGCGATTTTATTACACTTTGTAGCAAAGTACAAATGTTTTTGTGCTGCTTCTTTTTTGTTTTATTTTTTTGTTTGGTTGCAAAACCTTTCATTGTTGTTATTTTATGAGGGACCTTACAAGAGTGGGCGTGGTCTGGCAGCAACCATAACATCGCCTTTTAAATTTAAACGCAAACAAAGCTAAATTGTTAAATTCATCTGCAAGGAGTGAACTCGAATTCGAATTAAATTCAAGCGACTGGTTGTTGGAGTGGAGGAGGAGGAGTGGGTGGGTGGTTGGTGTGCGAAACTTTCCAGTGTTGTGTACGCAAAGTGTGTGACAGACCCCAAGGGGGCGTGTCAATTCGGGGGCAATGTCAGGCGACGTTTGGGGCAGCTCAACTGTGCGGAACGGCATCATAAATTATTTAAATATACCACCAGATGGCGTTGCGGGGCAGCGTGTTGCACCCACTAAATGATGGCCGGCACACGTGCAGCTGCTGTTCGCTGAGGTGGGGGGTTTGGCTGCGTTGACCTGACATAAAAGTCAGAGCACAACAGCTCCCGATAGCAGTGTGCGGCACGAAAGCCAAGGAGTAAAATTAAAGTCAATGCATTTACTCATTTGGATAGTTTGCGGTTAATCTAATTAAGCCACATATATTAAATAAACTTTCTCATATTCACACTAGTTAAAATAAAATAAAAAGTTAACAGCACTTAACTTAAATAAACAGCTGACATTTTATTATGAAATGTAAATTTGCACAGCTTTAAGGATCTATTTTCAGCAAGCCTTTATAATTATTTATAATAGTGTCAAAACAAATTTGACTAAATAATAAGAAATGTCTTTTTAAGGAAATTTGAATTACTTTGTTTGTATTTCAGAAATTCAATATTGATTAAAATGACCAATATATTAAAAATAACAGACCAGAAAAAAATCGAAGCCAACTATTAATCCTCAGTTTGAATTATAATATTATATAAAATCAAATCAATTTAAAAGTTTTAATTAAAAATGTTAAAGTCAAGATGAGTAATTATTTTTCCGAACATTTTTTTATATTCTCTGTATATATGTGGGCATTAGTAATAAAATATATATTCAGAAAACAAATAATATCGATAAATTCAAATTGAATGTTGAATTTAACCTTGCTCCGAAAAGTATGCAGCATATTTTATTTCCTACATTGCCTTTGCCGGCTGCCTGCTTCTTCTTCTTGCTGCTGTCCGTTTGCTGCCGGGCTTGGCCAGCAGCGTCGGCTGCTGCGTTTCCCATCATTTAACGGTTATGCTTGTGTGTGTGTGTGTGTGTGTGTAAATGTGTGCTTGTGTGTTTGGTTTGGTTTTGTTTTCCGTATAACAGATTCTCGTGCGCTTTGTGTGCTTTTTCTTTGGTTCGCTTCGCTTTCATTTTGCTTGTTGCCATTGCCATTGCTGCTTCGTCATTTCCAGGCGGCAGGCACCGAAAAATACGCACACACACAGCCACAAACACACACACATACACAAGCAGACACGCACACATAAGTACTGGCACTGACACAGGCTGTGTGACTGCGGCTGCGGCTGCGGCTGCTTCTCGTGGCGCTACAGACACGTGCGCTTTACTGCTAACTTTCACTCATTGCTTGCAGCTCCCGTTCCTGCTGCAGCTGTCTTTCTCTCTCAGGCCTCACACGCACCCTCTCTCCGTCTCTTGCTCGCTCACTCTCTACAGCTGTCTCTCTCTCTCTGTCTCTCTCGCTCTTTGGCGTTGTTTTTGTTTTTGCTGCATATTACTGCCTGGTGCTCCTAGCAAAAGGTGTGCCTGCCCGCAAGACGACCGCAACCCGCATATAACTGTTTTCTCCATCTGCTCAACTGTGTGTGTGTGTGTGTGGGTATTTGTCTGTGTGTGTGTTTTAATATGTTTGTTTTTGTGAGTTCAAGGTCATCTAGCATTTGAAACAACACACAATAGATTACAATGCGCCGCGCACATGAAAAATATCTTAATTTTGTTTGTTGTTGTACTGTGTTTGCCTTAAAATCCTGTAAGCTGCTGGCTGCTCTTAACTTGGCCAAAAACGTAAGACCCACAAATAAATTGATGCATTTGCACCTGTGCAAATCCAAGCACAACAATTTCGGCTACACAGGTCTTATGTATGTGTAAAAACACCTCAGATTTTCGCGCTTACTTTGTGTTCTTGGCCAGTTGGGCCAGATAAATAACTACAGTTGGAATAACATGTGAGAATTCTGTAGTCGCAAGATATATATACGATATACCCACAGTCTAGCTGTTAAATATATTCTAGTCTTATGCCAAATTCCTTTTAAAAACTTGACATGATTGCGAAATAGATCCACGTGTCGAAGTCAGTTGTTTATCTCGAATCTAAATATACTTTATGGGACTGGAGAAACTTCCTTCTACCTGCTACATACATAATAAAATAGGAAAATTAAAAATTTAATAGGTAAAGCTAATTTAAGAACAGTTTGGTTTATTTTTTAAAAACTGATTCTAAATCTTGCAGCTTATTTCGATTTTATAACATAGAATAACCACCAAATATTATATATTGGAATTTAATATTTGCAGTTAAATCTTCACAACAACTTAAAATATTAGTATTCTGCGGGTTACTTAATGACTGTCCGTAAAAATCAAGCATTATAAAATTAGATTGATTTTTGTTACATACATAAAAGTAGTACTGATAATAATAGTATTTATAAGTTTAACTTTTGATGTAGATCTATATGTTGTTGTAGTATTTGCTTATTAACTTTTTTTAGCTACACTATTGATATAGATCTCTATATCCTTAAATGTAAATTTATTTCTTTGCTTTGATGAGAGTATTTATTTAAATGTATTATTTTACTTGTATCTATTACATGGAATGACTTTTAAGTTGAAACAATTTTATACTTGCAATTTTACTTATTTAAGTTTAAAAAAAATTATAATTTATATAATTTTTTAAAGTGCGTGTGGTATATTTAAATTTAATGCGTTAGCTAAGCGAGTTTTGCGCATGTTTCTGTATAATTTTTGTGGATTGACCAAAATTGAATCAAAAATCAACAAATTGGTTTCAGTCAAACGTTTCTCCTCGTCTGGGGGTAAGCTGGCATTGTAGATGACACACATTTCCCAGTCATGTTGCCTATACATACACACAAAACCGACACGCACACACTTACCCACACACACACACACACACACACACACACACATACACGCACTCACTAGTGTACAGCTATTGACAGTTTTTGCTGTTGTCGTTGCCTCATAGGCAGCAATTATGGCTCGTTAGTTTGTTCGTATTTGAAGTGTGCAGGAGACAATGCCAGCAGTAACAGCAACAGCAACAGCAACAACAACAGCAACAGCAACAGCAACAACAAACAGAGTACAAGCGACAACGACAACAACAAGTGCCATAAAAATTAAGTTAATAAAAGGCAACGAGACGCTTTGTTCTCGTCCTTCTTGTCTATGATGTTGTTGTTGTTGTTGTTGTTGTTGGTGTTGTTATGGTTGGTTTTATTTATTCTATTTTACCCTTTGTCTACATCTTCAACAAATGTTGTTGTTTTGGTTAATGCAGCGTTTCGTGTCCTTGGCACGACTCGTTGATTGTGCGCCGGTGGAATCTTGTAGTGGTAATTGTTGTTAGACTTGGCCAATAGCCCCCGGTACATTAGCTTTAACCAGACCGCACCTTTAAGGCTAACTCAAACTGAATTCAATACATTGTATTTATTTCTTCGTTTCAGGCACCTATTTTTTGCTGTACGATTTCATTGATTATTTTGATAAGGACGATCCCACAGCGCTGCCACGTGACAAGTATCTGGAGATTATGAACAACATCTTTGGCAAGGCAACGCAGGCGGAACGCGAGGCCATCATATTTCAGGTAAGACAGATCCCACACTGACACGTGCCTAAGCCCATTGGGTCAAAATGTGTCAGCAGTTTCATGTGCGTCAGCTTTGTCTCCCCTTGCCGCACGCAACCGTCTGTCAAATGCATTCAAATCGCGTAGCTGATGCTGCACATGCAACACACACACGCCCATCGAAACAAGCTTAGCCAAAAGAGCCGAAGACGCAACAACATATGCAGCAACAGCAGCAGCAACAGCAACAGCAACAGCAGCTTAAGCGAATTAAAAGTGACTTCAATTTGATGAAATTGCATTTTGCAAATTTATTCATTTCAATGAAAATTTCATTAAGGCCACGACTCGCATAAAGTCAACAGCGCAGAAAGCACAGTTAAAAACATAGGCCACCCTCATGTATATATCTATAAAGATGGGTAGTTGTTGGCTGAGATTATTAAATTATGTTTTTGAAGGACGTAAACTAAAATATGCTCAATACTTAAATAGTTAGTTATGTGAGCACATATAAAAGAGATTTTACTGCGTAGTATTACTAAGTTAATTCGAATTTATATAGGCTATAACATACAAAAGTACTTTGCATTCATTTGCAGTTGTCGCTTGTATATATATTATAGGATGTCAAATCGTTATTGGAATCTGAATCGGCAATTGCCGATCGAAAATAAAAATCTGAATTGCAATCCAGTTTGCAGCAACTACAATCGATTTAAAGTAGAATTTTAGTAATCCTAAGAGTTATATTTTTTATTTTACTTTTTGACAAAACCAGCACTGCTCCTATTTCTTCGCTATGGCTATATCTGTATCTGTACAATGTAATTTATTGCACTCGCTCTTGTTAGTTCTATTACTAATTTAATTTATATAGAACTCATTTAACTATTGCTCAGTGTGAAACAATATTAATAGCATTAGAAGAAAAGTAATATGTATAATCAGCTTTGTTCCTACGGAGTAGTAAACTTTAGACTTTAGACACTTCCTCGCAATATTTAGAATAATTTAAATTATATAATTAATAACAACTTGTATTTTCACATCATGCGATATTTCAAATAAGGCCAACATACTTAGTCGGTGAATTACAGTGTGACACATTGTTAATTTGCATAATTAATTTTAATATTACAATTTCTTTATTAATTTTATTATTTAATTGTTCGTATTCGTATTTACTTTCCTTTTGCAGTACACCAGCTGGGAGGGCAATCCGGGCTATCAGAATCAACAGCAAATTGGACGCGCGGTGGGCGATCATTTCTTCACCTGCCCCACCAACGAGTATGCACAGGCGCTGGCCGAGCGAGGCGCCTCCGTGCATTACTATTACTTTACACACGTGAGTAGTGAGGATTGTCAAGGGGCAATGGGCAAGGGGCAAGGTTGGGAAATGGATTTTTGTGGCATATTCACTTTACACAAATCATTAAATATTTCACAGTCTTTAACACGTAAGACGGCGTTGAAGCGCGTGCTTCCAATCGAAACGCGGTCAAATGGGGCGCCACTAGGGTAATGGAGAACACACACACACACACACTAGCACACTCAACCACAAACACATACACAGGCAGGCAAAAAAAATATAAAAGTAAAAGGAAAATGAAAATGAGAAAATAAGTAACTGAAAGCAAGCGCGGTGCAATTTGTTTGTCATTAAAATTGCACACAAGGCTAATGGCGAGCAGAGCCTGAGGGGGTTGCATGTTGCAAGCAGCAAATGCATGGAAAAATGTCATGATGAGTCTCTGCATTATTTATGTTTAACGGATGGTCCGTGTCTCATAGTCAAAACTACATACGTCTAAAAAGCAGCAGTGAAGTCGACCGCTAATTTTTAATTGCATTTTATTTAAAAATTTATATATTACCAACAGCAAGTTTAAATACCAAAGTTAAAGTATTCAAAAAATATTGACCTATTTATTTTTTTTATTTGCATGTATCGTAATAATTTGTGCTTATATTGTAAAAAACTTGTTAATTAACTTTGGATGGTTATTAAAAACCTCAGTTTAGAAGCAAAGACGCAACTCAAATTCAATTTCAATGACAAAAAAATTAGTTCCATTATTAAACATATCGATCTTAACGAAGATATCGCGTGAAAGCTCTTAACATAAAGCTCTTGACAACATTGAAAAAAATGTGTACTGAAAAAAAGAATTTAACTTTTACACTCAATTAAAAGATCGTTTTGACAAAATATAGAAAGCTTTGGGGGCCTCGAGCCAAAAACCAAAAGCAAACAGAAAGCAACTGTTTCAAAGGAGTCCAATGACTAAGTAATACAAAAATGAAAAATAATAATTTATAAACGCGTTCTAATATAAAGAAATATTAATCAGATTTGAAAAGAAGCCTTTTTAATTTAAAGAAACTTTTTTCATTTAAAAAACTAGCAAACACTTTATCAGTAACAGTTAAGGTTATAGTCAGTAGGACAATTTCGTACGTCTATAGCTAAAATTAAAATCTTAAAAACTTTAATTTTTTGGTATGTGTAAATAGTTAAATAGTCAAATACTTTTTGATTAAAGCATGATTCTTGAAAGCGTAAAATTATATAGAGAAATATATTGCGTTATTTAATCAAATGTACGTGTCAGCTATGAAATTCTTGCATAGTTTGTTTGTAATTTATATATATATCGAATATGACACCTACATAAATATGCCCAGCCAAGCAGCCAAGTAGCCAAGTAGCCAACCACCCGTCGCCTTCTCCTTCGTCTTCGTCTTCGACTTCGTCTTCGTCGTCTTTAACTTGACAAACAACAACTCAGTCTGTGCATGCCCTGGCAACCTTGGCCGCCATAATTATTGTAACACAAAAAGTTTCACTCCATACACACACACCCATCCACACACAGATACACACATATATATTTATATGCACAAGGACAACGCCAATTAAACGACACGCACTGCCCACTGTCCTGCGCCTGGGTTTGGGCTTGTGCTTTCTCGGGCCCTGGACCTGTGCCCGGGACATAGACATGGACACTGAGACACACACACACATACACAGGCAAAGGGAGTCGTTACACGAGTCGTGTCCGGTCGCTTGTGTGAGGGGAGTGTGATGGGAGTCGGGGCACAAGTATTGCCTAATGAAACTTCAATTTACGAGGTCACGGCCTGTATACGGCTTGAACGTGTGGGGCATAATTTGAGTCAGTTATTTGCTTAAAGGACTGCGGCTGCTGCAGGCCTAATGATTAGCAAATACCAAGTATGTCAGTATCAAGAATTTAGTATTTGATCCCCGTTCCCTGCCCCACAACAGGTATTGCCATCGATTTTCTCTCAGCGATAATGCGTAAATGTTAATAGGCAATTACAAATGACAGACGATATTGAGTCGTTCTATTGATATATACACAAATATATCTATGTATATATATATATTGGTATATGTCACAGAATGTATAGTCGAGTCGTGGCCTAGCCACAAATTACAATTTGAAAAAAATCAATATTACGCATACGCGGCGTGTCTTTTGTGAGTCGGTTGTGACACGTTTTGAGGCCAATGTTAATCAGGAACTTGCACTCTTTATGCTTGTTAAGTCATTTATTGGTGATGTGTGCTTCTTCTTCTAGTTGTTTTTTTTTTGTTTTGGGTTGGCTTTTCATTTGACGACCGGGCCAACAGTGCGTGTGAAATGTTAGGGTAAATGCATTGTTCATATCGAATAATCAGCAGCAGGTCCTGGCAGTAAATATAGCAAGTTAAGTTTGAGAAATGAAAAAGCAAATGAAATTAGTTTTAATTACAGCCTTCAAAAACTCGTAACTCATTTTTCCTATAAGCGAGCTAAAGTCGAGGTGGCCATTGCGACCTTTCAGCCAGGCCAACACACAAATGGAGCCAGCAGCCAAGAGGCAGCTGCCTGCTGCCAAAGTGCTTGGCAGATTGTCTATTTCCATGGCGGCGACACCCCTTGACAGATGCTGCTGCAGCAGCAGCATGCAACGTGCTTCGCACTTAAATAAGTTTTCACGTGCTACTCGACGCGGCAATTGGCAATTTCGTGTTGTCCTGCTGCCACTTGCCAGTTTGAGTTTCAGCTCGAGTTCGAGTCCGAGTCCGAGTCCGAGTTTCTGTGCATTAATCAAAAAGTACGAAACAAGAACAAGTTGCACAATTCTTCATTATTTGCACCTATCGACAAAGTGAAACTCTCTCTCTCTCTGTGTGTGTGTGTGTGTGTGTGTTTGCCTCCTGGTTGTAGCCTCTTTTTGAGCAGTGAAGGTATAAATTGGCGCATTAATTTTCAACAACTTGGCTGAGGGAGATTGCCACGAAACAACATTATCCCTGGCATATCCTGACTGCAATTCATTAAGTGACTTGGCCAATTGGCCGCCAGGCTGCCAAGCTGCCGGTCTACAGTTTCCTACCAACTGTGAAATTGGTTAAGTGGACAGCACTTCAAAGTTTTTACAATGGGCTGCATTGCAATTAAAGCTAACAAAAATAAATTTCCTCCAAGCAGACCAAATTTTTGGCTTTGCTATTTACTGTATTATTTAACAACTATAAATTAAATTAAATTAACTCATACAAACAAATTGAAGTGAAGTTTTGCGCAATACAAATTTGGTTCTTAGCTCGAGAAGTTCAAATGTTTTTTTCTCTCTTAAAATCATTTTAAATATAATTTTTTACTTAAAATTGTTACCCATCTCTGAGAACTTAACTATGTGTTTATTTGTTCTGAGGTTTATTTTAGTTTAACAAGTTGCTTATATTGTTTTTTTAACTTGAGAAAGTTAACAAATAGCTAAAATATTTTGCCTGAGTAAATGAGTATTTATTTGTTTACTCTAAAGTTGATTTTTGTTTTGCATATGCATGTTTTTTTTTTTTAAGTTTGCCTTGTTTTTACATGTTTAACAAATTCTGTAGAAAATGAAAACAAAAGAATCACTTGCCATAAAGCCAGAATATTTTAATTAAAAAAGCAAGTTTGTTGTATAAAATGTATTCAAGTATAAAAAATATGGTTTGTAATATTTGAAATTAAACAGCATGATATATACATTTTCAAAGATTTTTTGTTCTTTATTTATTATTAAATAATATTTTATATGCAAACTGTGCTGCTTCATCAACCCCAAAACCGTCCTAATATAAATTGAAATACACTTAAATACAACGATTTTTGAGTTCTGAGTATTTAGCTAGTTTTGGCATGTTGAGATGTGGTCTCATAATGTTTACTTCGACCACAATCCACAGTGGCACCTGACCTGTCAAACTGTGTTCATAGACATTGACCAAATTGGTCTTTGCTAGCTGCTCATATTGTGGTTGTTGTAGTTTTTGCTGCTGCATTTAAGTTTTGTGGTTAAGTAAGAGCTGATTTGAGCAGCACTTGAGTGGCAGACTTACGACAAAGCTAAAGCCAAACTTAACTCAATCCAGTTATTTAAATCCTTTGGCAATATGAGTGTTTTAAAGGCAGTTAATTCAGATGCTTCTATGAAAAAGTGAAGACTTATAGGTAATCAATATATACCAATTACTCTGCATATCAGTGGTTTAAAATAAAGCATTTCTCTTGAAACATATAAACCACAAATTACGTAATATTAAAAGTATCTGACATTTTTGTTAACTTAAATAAAGAAAATAAAATAAGATTAGGAATTGGCTTGTGATGAATAGAAGATCGTAATATATATACATATACAACATTTAAAAAAAGTGCACATTTTTTGATCTATGAATTATATTAAAAAGCAAGAAAACCAAAACAATTGTTTTGAAAAAGCTGAGTTAAAAATAAATAATTTGTTTAGTGGCGTCCATTGATAAGTTAATCAAATCTTTCCTCGCCAAGTGTTTTACTTTAAATTTAAAAATTACCATATTAAATACATTTAATTGTCAGAGGCAATAACTCTATATTCTCTGATGTGAACTTAATCTTCTCTTTTGTATGACCACCGCCATAATAGGTATCAGCTTATGTAAACTGGCGCTTGCTTCAACCAGTCAAACATTTATTATTTATTCATTTTTTGTGCAGCTGTTTTTTTACCTTGTTTTTCATTTTATTTTTTTTGTCGCCACGTTGCGCGTTATGCTGCGACAATATTTACAATTTGCGCGCTTTGCGAGCGAGCGAAATCAAATTAATAAATAAAAAGGGTAGATGTTTATCTGCACAGTTTCTTGCTAAGTTTACGGCAATCTCTCTTTCTCGCTCTCTTTCTCTCTTGCTCTTTCTTACACACACTCTCTTTGTGTTTTACAGCGACCCAGCACATCGCAGTGGGGCGAATGGATGGGCGTACTGCACGGCGATGAGATTGAGTACTTCTTTGGCCAGCCGCTGAACACATCTCTGCAATATCGACCTGTGGAGCGTGAGCTGGGCAAGCGTATGCTCAATTCCGTTATTGAGTTTGCCAAGACGGGGTAAGTGTTCTTTTTTACATGCTTGAGCTTTTAACCAACCTGCCATAACATAACATAACATAACATAACATAACAAACCAGAATAGCGAATAACAGAACCAATGTTGCTATAAAATGTTATAACGAAAGCTTTTTCTTCGGCCAATCTCTTTTTGAATTTCAGCAATCCCGCACAAGAAGGCGAGGAATGGCCAAACTTTTCAAAGGAGGATCCCGTGTATTATATTTTCAGCACGGACGATAAGATTGAGAAACTGGCACGTGGCCCATTGGCAGCGCGTTGCTCCTTCTGGAACGATTATTTGCCTAAAGTCAGAAGTTGGGCAGGTGAGTAATTAACCCATAACATAAATATATAATTGAGACTCGACCGAGTATCTTTTTTGTCCGCTGCTATAAATGTTGCCTTAATGTGGGCAGAGTACATTTGACTTTTGTTTCCCTTTTGTGAAACTGACAATTAACATTAAGTGTATTATGGGTATTTTGTCTACACGACGCACGCTTCTAGCTGTCTATCTGTCTATCTGTTTGTCTGTCCGTCTGTCCGTTTGTCCGTTTGTCCGTCTGGTTGTGGGGATGCCACACCTCAACAGCTTATATATCAGTAGCTCAATCTCGACACCTGCCTCTTTCCATATACACCGCAAAGTGCATAGTAAATATGACATTCTCCAAACAGAAAACCTTAAAAGTAAATCGTAAACTTCTTTTGTCTGTGAATCTTTTGTGTTTCTTCTTGATATGAATTTAGTTAAATATCCGATTTTGCACCTGTTTAACATTTTATAATTTGAACTTTTTTTTGTTGTCAGTTAGTTTATTATAGTATTTTAATAAGCTGCCACAAGTCTGTTAATATTTATGGCCAATGATTTCTAACCAAACTTAGACTTCAACTTTTATGATAACTAAATCTGTACGTTTTAGAGATGAGCTCAATTCCAGAGTATTATTGCTTCGTATTCCCATTTAATTTATTTTTATACACATCTTATTTAGTATGGATCTGGCAGCGTGTGTTAATTTACATGACAATTTTCAAGCTGAATGCAGAAGATGAATGTTTAAGCCTTCCATTCGCACCGCATTTTGATTGAGTGTCGTTCGGAATAACAGTTAATTTTACTCGTGTCCAGATACATTTGGATTGAGTGTTGGTTTCTTATATGTTTTTTGACAGTTATTGAAAATTGTGAGTCATCAATGCCAGCATTTTATTGCAGTGAAAGATATTGTATAGTTTTACTCTTTAATTTATTTAACGTTCATAAAAACTTATTTATGGCCATGCCAGTTTTTCAAAATGTGCTCATCAATCAGAGAAATGAGTTTCAAATTCGAGTCTCGCAGTTTCTCAGTTTCTGAGTCAGTCGCGAAACGTGATCTTCAAGGGTTGACTAACCAATTAACCGTCGACTGACCGAGAAATTAAATATAAATACCATGCATATGCATGTCCAACTGACAATGATAAATCAAGCAGACATATAAAGCACATATGCCACATCCAGATTTAGATACATTAGCTAAGCGAATTGTAAAAGTATCTTTTTGAACATCGCTCATAAAAATGCGGGGACAACTTTATAGTTTTGATGTGTTTGATGTGAAAATGAGTCGCAGTTGAAGTTAATGTTAGTTGTTGGCTTAAAGTTCGTTTTGGCCGCGCCAAGATGTCTGGTCTGGTTTGGTTTGGTCTGGCTGTATGTCAGTGACACAAAGAGAATTAGTGTTTCACAAATTGATTAAATTTAATTTATGCTAATTTTGCCATTCTTTATTTCTGCTCTTCTTTTTTGCTAAATTTTGTTGGTGAGTTTGCTTGATTTTTACATAAAAACGAGTGATCGCTGGCTGAATCGAGTATGCAAATGGGTCTCCCAACTAAGCGTCATTTGGGCTGGGTAAGGGCCAAGAGCCCAGTTGGTTGAGCAGTGATTTAAAACTGCCCTCAAGCCAACTCTATCGGCAAAGTAAAAGCTGAGGCATTCAGTTAACACTCGCTTCGCTCTTACTTCATCACAACATTTAGTTGCCGGTTACCGGTTGCCGTTGCTGCTTTTTTTTTTTTTTGTTGTTGTTGTTGTTTTTTTTTTCTTTTTGCTAATTAATTAATTTGCATTTTGATGTGTTGCGGTGGGATACATTATGGCCTCACTTCGCTTACGATCACGCGTTAAATCCGACCACATTGACCATTTAAAATTTCACTAAAAATGTCAGCGCAATTTGTGCTAATCCATTAAACGAGTTAACTGATCTCGTCCTGAGCTTAGCAGACTGGCTGGCACCGACACTTAATCAATATCGATCCAATCAGCTCAAAAGTCAACGGCTAAAAAGATACAGATACAAAAGCAGATACATGTATTTAGATACAAAAAAAAACACTCAGCGTGTGGCGATTGTCTTTGTAATAAATTGAATGCCAGATATCCATGGGCCAATGGCCAACATCGGAGATCCCATACCCAATACCTGACACCAGATAGCCACTCAACCGATACCCGATACCCGATAAATAAAACGCACTGTTGTCAAACGCTCAGTTTTTTATTTTCTATTTTCTATTTGATGTGCTGCGCTGCGGTTTCGTTTTTTATTTTTTTTTATTGTGATTTGTGATATGAGCTGCTTTTAGCGACACGTGTTTCAAATGTTCATTTTACTCAAGTCTTTTTTGTTTGGTTTTGTCTTTGTCGATCGCTTGTGCCAATTTATTTCTTGATTATCTACGCAGCCAATCTACGAATTGGCCAGCCTTTTAAATTCAAATTAGCCAGCCAGCCAGCCAGTATTAAATGCACGCGACAAACTCGCCCTGCGGTACATATGTATTTTTAAACACATATGAAAAACTGTATGTATAAATATTTATTAACTCAGCCAAGTTTGAGATATGCGGTCAATTACAATAATATAAGCAATGCATATATATATTTTTATTTCGTACCAAATAATTGCACACTGCACTTTAAATATAAGTCAAAGACCGGCCGGCTTTCGGATTTGGAGTTGGCTCTGCATAAAGAACCAAATAAAAATAAAAATAAATATAAAATATCTAAAAAAAAAAAAGAAAGAGAAACAAGTTTGTTGACTTGTTGCCTAGCCAACAAGTTGTCAAGTTGTGTTTAAATAATGGGGGAGAGCAATCTGGGTTCTTTTATGCAAACTTAAACTCGATCTGCTGGCAGTTCTCTGCTAAGTAGTGTTAACGATCAAGTTATTAACGAATTAGCACACAAATCGGTTGTATAATCTATATAAACATGTATATATGTCGTATATAACGAAGCGTTAAAAATAAAAGAATCATAACGCAAAAGCCCAAACAAATTGCTAGGATTTTTAGTTAAGGTAAGTTCGCGTGAGATTCGATTAAGTTTCTCTTTGATTTAATCGTTCTTTTGATTTCCATGCACCAAAAACCGCACAAAAATAAATTTCAAATGCTTTCAGTTTGATTATTTTATTTTACAATTGGTTTCTTTAATTATTTATTCATGACAAAAACGTTTTTATCGTAGGCAACACGATGAGGAAATACTTAGTAATTATGATTTTGCTTCCAAGTAGTCGCAGGCCTCAACGGAGTAGCATGCAAAATGGGCCAAGTTGGCTTTTCAAATATGGCAGAGCCGCCACATACATAATTTCATTTGATCAAATCATAACCTTATAAAATGCCAACTTTACTCTCCATCCAGTCACTAATCTGAAATTTCTCTGTTTTTTTTTGAAGGTTCAGGCTGCACCGGGGATTCGGGCAGTGCTTCCATATCTCCAGGACTACAGCTTCTGGGATTGGGACTGGTGCTTTACATGTGTGTCGCACTTAGGATCAAGGGAGTTTTCTAAAAGAAAATGTCTGCCAGTGAAAGGACAACACACAACACCCCTCACACACCCACATACACACACACAAATACACACAAACTATAAGTAAAGCACACACAAAAAAATCGTATATGATATTTAGTATGCGAAAGTGAAATTGTCTAAACCAAAAAAAAATATTAATATGAAAAGAGATGTATTTAAAAAAAGAGAGATTTAGCAAAGTTGAATTGCGCCAGCTAATTGGAGTTTTAGATTTCGTGCCATGCTTTTTTTTTGTAACTTGGCCACAGCTGAACATTTGTAAATGAATTTAGAGTTGCATGCACTGCTCCGCACTGCAACACAGGCAACACAATAATGCATTGTAGTAGTTGTTAAGTTGAACCTTAACTTGCAACAGGCAAGCAGATCGAACTTTAGCACGCGGCTTGCCACCCCCAACACACATATCATGAGTGCTGACACTGCTGCCACACTGTTGGTGGCAGTTTACACTTTAAAGATCCCAGAGTACCCCAGAGTACTTGTATTATTTACAAAGATACACAAACACATACATGCACACACACACACACACACATACACAACAAGAACAGAAATACATTTTTGAAACACGCCGCAAATTGCTTAATTTGTATTAAAATAAACCGTTGGCCAAAAAAAAATACCAAGGCCCAACATTAAATATTTAATAACGAAATCAATCAACAGAGAAAACAATTTTGATAAAATTGAATGTTTGACATGCCAGCAGAAAAATTTAAAAAAACTTAACTCGCTCAGACGACAAATAGTATTTTGCCAGCTGGCATGGCTCAAAGTCTGTACCCAGGCCTATATGCCCTCAACTCCAGTATTTTTTTTTAGAATATGGAGCATCAAGTTTTTTTAATTTTGAAAAGTAAAACGAAGACCGCTCGATGAAACTTGGATTGCATTGGTTTCACATTTATGTTGGGATGAATATTCAATATTTGGAAATTATTCAGAATATTTTCGATTGTTCATTTTGGGAGAACCAAATAAATTGTTCTTGTGACAAAAAAAAGCAAAATTTGCAAAACATCAAAAAAAATTTGTATTTGTGAGAGTTTTACTGAGGACAGCCTAAAGAGAAAAAATTTGAAATTTTTTTAAATAAGCATCCCAGAAATTTGTAACTTGTAAAATCGGTCACAAAATGAAGTTTGTAGAGAACGTAATGAAACATTTAAATGGCAAAACATATCAGTATATATTATATAAATAAATATATATATACACACAATAAATTTAATACATCTATATATATGTATATATATATATATATATATATATATATATATATTTATGTACATGTATTATTGCATTTGTACTAAACGTTTTACAAATTGGCTTAGTGAAAAAAAACAACAAATAAGAATTAAAAATACAAATGAGAAAAAAGAAAATGAAAACAACTACAAGTTTTATACACTTAGCGAAATTCGAAACAGAAATAAAAGAAAAGAAATATAATAAATATAAATGTGTTGTATATTGAAGTTTGGTATGCCTATATCTATAAATACATATTTCAAAATAAATATAAAATAAAACATAATAAGATTTATAATCAAGTAATCAAGTAATTGTCAAAGCAGAACAAAAGTAATAATTAAACAAACAAATAAATACCTACTTAACACACACACACAAATAATTCCATATACTTACATAGTTCAGTGTACGTATGGATCGGACTAGAAAGAATCATAACTTTTAAGGGCATATCAGTACTCGTATATGTATTAATATAATATAATTGAGAGCGAACATTTTCGAAATTAATTAACGTAAGCAACACTGATATAAACTAAGTTATTTTAATTATTAACAATTATTGTAATGACACACTCATTATTATAAACACACACACACATTCAGCTAATAAGTAAAATAAAAGTATTGGACTTATAAAGATCAGACGAACAAATAATACAGAAAAAACAAAGAATCGTCAATGTTTCTTACATTTACGAGAACATATAATTGTATCTATTGAAAAATCTATTATTAAAATTATATTGTTTTTAGATCTAAGAATACTGAATATAAATATATATATATATTTATTAATATATATATATATATATATATATATATATATATTGTAATGTGGTAAAGCCTATTTGAGCGATGTTCGCTTTCAACTGTAGCAACTAGGGAAAATTCAATGTGAAATTTAACAAGAATTATCAACAATTACTTAGGACACTATACATAATTTGATAGGGTTGGATTAATAATGGACACGTTGGCACAATAAATCGAGAGCAGCTGCAACTAGGCAATGTACATAGATATATATAGTTGTATCTATGTATGTGTGCCAAGGCTCTTGTCAAACCAACCTGCCAAATGTTGGACTCACATTAAGTTTAAGCAGGCAAACTTTTCTGTTATCTTCTGAACACAACTACTACTAGAACACCAAAGACAAGCAACGATAGTAAAGCTCACTTATAAACTAATTCCATGGAGAATGAATATTGGAAAAAAACAAAGAAAATACAAAAATGTTAGTTAAGTAATTCAACATTGCCCTACAAAAATTTTTGATTATAAAGAAAAAATAAAATTAACAAAACGCATACTTGTACTTGTATTTAACATTAATAATAAATTAATTAAATAATGGCAAATGATAAAAACCGTAATATGAACTCATTCCTGATTAATAAATTATCAATCGATTCAATTACTTTTTAACAACGTTTTGATGACAAATATAATAACTTAACAATTTTTAAGTGTATGTGAACGTTTATATTTTTATACCATGCAAGGCAAGCTGTATTGAAAATAACTGCATTAAAAAAATATATATTTAAAAAAAAGATAACGAAAAATGTAAAACTAAAAACATAATCATTTTTTACTGCGTATTGAGAACAATGTATGGCAAGAGTTGAATAAATACAAAACTAACTTGTTAACTCCAAATAAATTAGCTTTAAGCGAGTTACAAATTAAAAAGAAAAAAATTGGTCACTACCCCTGAATTATCTGCCCTTCTTTAGTTTCTGCAAAGGTGCACAAAAGTTTGTTAACCAATTGATAAATAATTATGCCAAACGGATTTACGTCTGCTCCCCTAAAATTACTTCAACGCGAATCAGCGAATTCCGCAAATATCAAAAGTCCGTAATATTGGTGACCTCCTCCAGTTGGGCGTTGTTTGCTGTATTTGCTGGGAGCATTTTACTTAACGAAATTACTGTGTATTACGCCTATTGCCTTTTAAACTTGAACGAGAACAATTAAGTCAAGATTGATAACTGTTTAAATGCTGTATTTGCCGTTTTAAGTTGGTTTCCTTTTAAAAATTCCTTAAAATACCCTCTGAGAAATATATATTTTGTCATTTTGCATGGTTTTCGGCTCAAGCCAAAGAATTGACAATATAATATTTCGCCTTAGAAGCAAACGGGATAACGAACGAAAGACAAATTCCAAGTGTTATGCTTATAGATCTAAATTTTTATATACACACATGAATAGGCATTTACATTTACACTGAACACACACAACACAAACACACACAGACATCTCACACACAACTTATATTCGCATCTAATTGATATTATTTTTGGAGAAATCAGATTTTCTGTTGAAGTTCTTCCAAGCGTCTAATGAATATAGTACTATATTTAATATATATAAAGTTAATAGTAAAGGGCACTCAAAATATCCACAGTGTGCTTTTAATATTGTAGTCTGCTATTTGTAAAAGAATTTATATATAGAGTATACATATACATTATAGTGCTAATAGTTATACTAAAAACATACTTATGATAATTATGAAAATAATTTATATACATATGCCGTTTACATTCAAAATTTCCACACAACACTTCGTATACACTATCTCTCTACTCTCGTACACTTCCCCAACTACCCCCTTTACCCGTTCCAATCCAGATCCGAAATGCATTAAGTTAAGAGTCTATATGAAATGCAAGAAATATAATCAATGTGTATTAGGTTGTTAAAGGTTTTAGGTTCTCCTATGTGTGATGCACACATAATTATATATAAATACAAAATAGAAGAAAACCAAAATCAAAAACCCAATGCAAAGTTAAATTTTCGGTTTGTTGTATTAAGGAAACGTTACTAATTATATCAGCTACGACATCTGATAATAAAATACACAGTTCTAGAAGGTAGACGACAAGTGTACAATGAATATTAAACGTTGATTGCGGTCAATGGAGAAATAATTAAAAAAAAAATAAATAAATCAAATTTACTCAAAGAACAACAGTTATAAGAGCAACAAGAAAATACAATCACAGACACACACAAAAGTACATTCAAAAGTACACTCAAAAGTACACACAATGTTAAAAGCCAAGCACAGAAATGCATTTGAAGATTAAACATACAAAATACTTAAACTGAACAATACTGCATATAACTCACATATAGCATAACACAAATATATTCCAGAAAATATTAGGTTCAATATAAGAAGAAAAAAACAAATACAAAAAAAACAAAAACAAAGGTAAACAGAAAAAAACATAAAATAAAATACAAGAACAATTACTTAACGAATGTAAAAGCATGTTTGAAAAAGTTTGAGCACGGTTTTTTTAAAAGTGTAAAAATCATATACATATCAATATATGGCCTATTGTTTATTTAGTTTTATTATATAATTATAATTATAAATTGTGAATTACTGAATTCAGCAAATACAATTGAAAACCAAAGTATGTTATTAAAAAAATGAAATGAATTAAAAATAATATATTAATAATACTTAGCTGCAAGTGTAAGGCTCTGATTTATAACTTTTTAAGTAGGAAATTTGTAAACATTAAGCAGCTGATTAGACAACACACAACAAAAACTCAAAATAAATAAATTTAACTGTAACATTTGACGTTGTGTAAAGGTGTTAGGTCAAATGGTTAATAAAATTAAACAAAAAACAAATAAATTGTGGTTAAATATGTGTTCTTACTTGTTAGTGGTACTGAAAGCCAAACAAAACGAAAATAAAAACTGAAAAAAATTAAAAACATTAAAATAAATATAATAATAAATATGTTGTGTCAACACTCACGACTAAAACCAACTGTAGCTTTTAATCATGCCAAGCATTTCAACATAATTATTATTTGGTATATTGTAAAATCCTATTTTCGAGACTGCTTTCAGTTGAAATTTGTATAACAAACATTAAAAAAAAACATTATTGCATTACAATTTGCTTAATTTCTTTGCCAGTCCTAGTTGCCGCTTCAAAGATGATAATAGATTATTTTTTCCAAATTATCCAAAAAATCTTTATCTGTTTAAATCAGCTCCCTACAATAATTGTTATATATTAAAGTAAACCAATAAAATCGACACTTAAGAAAATTCACAATTAAACGCAAACAAATAAATGTCAATCTTAAAAATAAAAATCAAAAATACATATATATATATATCTATATATATATATATGTATTAACATCTACAGTTATTATATGGCAGCTCCAGTTTAGTTGATTTTAATTGAATATGTTCTGTGAGGCGCTTTAGTGTTCAGCAAAAATGTATTTGTATATTAAGAACGTTATGGAAATGCATTTGTTTATGTATGTGTCTATAGTCGAATGACGAAATAATTATAATTATTATTATTGTCGCAGAAATTACTTTAAATTTAATGGGAATAGAAAAGACAAACTTATATGTATACAGGCACACAAACAAAAACACACCCATACACAACAAACAAAGTATAATTAATGTTTTAAGGTAACAAAAAAAAACACAAAAAAAAAAACAGAAAAAAATAAAAACAAAGAAAATGAAAATGAAAACACTATATACACAAGATACATAAATAAATAAATTTAGAAAATTATGTCATGAGCATACAAAAAGTAGGGATCATTTTACTGAATATTTATATATAAATATAAATTACACTATATGTAATCTAAACATAAACAAATTCTGCAAAATAATAAAAACAAGACAAATAGAAAATTTGAAATACAAAGAGATAAACCAATAAAGAACAATTGCTAAATTTAATACGATTTGCTATAATTCAAGGAAACAAAAATAAATAGATAACAAAAAAGAAATGTAAAAGATCTACCAAAAAACTGTAAACAATTGAAAATAAATTTAAAAAAAACAACCAAAATCTAAGTGAAATTATATTATACGAATATATTGTATATCGAAACAAGATGAATATAAGTCAAATAAAACTTATGTATCATGTATTAAACAAAACAAAACAAATTGTTTATCTCCTATTGAGTCGTGATGCATTAGTTATTCATATTATTTACTCATATTATACTCATACTATTCCAGGAAGGAACGACAACAACATCAGCTCAGTTAATGATCTTAATAAAATTGATAATGATAAACACCAAATAAAATCGCTTATTTATGGCCGACTTATGCGAATTTGCGCATTCGTTGAATATATCATTAAATATGCACATAAATTTATGTGCAATTAGCTTCCGTATATGCAGCCCCTAAGACCCCAATTAATCAATTCGCATTTAAATTAAAAGCTTCCTCCGCCCCATCACCTTGACATCCCTCCTCTGCTTTGGTTAACTGTAAAAGGTGCTCTTGTGTAAGCTACGCAGGATATTTGTCAATTTGCAGGGGCCACAGGGATCAGTGTCCGCAACTCGTTTTACTGTTTGCTATTTCGTTAGTCGTAATTCTCGTAAAATCTGGGCAGGCTTTGCGTTGAGTTGAAGTCATCTCCTAGTTGAAACGAATGCATTCTCATTTGCCGGTTTGCTCCGCAGCATTAAAATGTAAATGTAAATTACTTGGTGCTGCAGTCGACGTCGTTTTAATTAAGCACATTAAATGCTTGAGCCCCTCTGCATATATAATAAAGTTGATTTTCTTATCTTGTATCTTATTTTTCAGCATTTGCCCTGCAAATGACGCAGGTGGCCGCCTCTGCGTTTGTCTATCTAAAAACCTGGCTAATCAGCGGCTAAATGAAATCGTTGGTAATTCTCAAGAAATTAACCCCATATTTTATAAGCACACTAAGGATTTATTGATGACACTTCCAAGAAAAAAAAAAAAAGAAAAGAAAGCACACTTCCAAATTAAGCAACTCAAAGTCTGAATTTGAGAACAGGTAATGTGAGCAGTTGGCAACTGAGAAACAAAACTTGGTACCTTGTTAAGGTTGATTAGCGGACAATAATAAGCTGGGCTATATATGTATATATATATATATATATATATATATAGGCAATAAGATCTGCATACATTAAGATTAAATCGAATTTAAGTACGAGTATTCTTGGGCTTCGCAATGTGACTGAAGGCTGATGAAGTTGAGAGCAGCGTGCTGGACACCCTCAAACAACGACAACAACAACAAAAACAATAAAACTCAAGTCATTCCTAAATATATAAACTTAAACCTGTAATACTAAAATCAAAATAAAGTTAAACTCTATTTTCATTATTAAAGCAAATACTCTCAAAAGTTAAGCAAGAATTATTGTGTGTATTTAATTGTTGGTCAAAACAAATCTCAACATAGAATTGAGTATTTCCGTTTCTAGCCGGTTTTCATATTCATTCTTACTTGAATCACAGACAATCGCAAGATTAAAATCTCGAGTTCAAAGAAGTTGACTGGATGGATGGACGGACTTACAGGGGAAGCGTTGCATAAAGTCAGCCTTCAACTTGACACATGAATAATTTAAATTGCTTAAAGACCAGGCAAATCGAATCGATATACTCGCAAAATATACTCTCAGATAGACACATAGCTCATCGCGCGTCTCTTGTTCATTGACCCAACATTAAAGTCTAACATCAATAAATTATAATAAAATATAATATTAATATAAAAAACATTAAGTAAAAAAAGAACGTGAAGAATATGAATAAGAAAAAGAAACTAATCTCGCACTCAAGCTGAAGCTGAATCTAAACCTTAATATCATTTAATATATACCTAGACAAGTGAAACAGAGTTCGTTTGTTGGAGACAACAAGTCACCAGCTGTCGTATATATATCTATGAATTGGTTTTATATTAAAAGCTTGGCAGTTAGTCCAACAACAGAACCCGTTTCCAATTATTGTTGCTTCTTTTCATGTTTTGCATTTTAAGCCAGGGCTTTCGCCACAGCCCGACTGTCGCTAGTTGGTCCAAAACTGGGTCTGGCACCGGTCTCTTTGGCTGTGGACTTGGGTTAGGGAGATTGTTCAATTTTTAAATGCCAACTTTTTGTTCATTGGCTTTTTGGTTTTTTATTTAAGTTTTCAGTATTAATTAACATATTGAGTATGACCAGTCGATGTTTTATGGCAACTGCCGTACACAGGTGGTGTCAATATTTTAGCAAATGTGCCACGCTACAAGGGGCAACAAAAAGAATTTACTTTTACCAATTAACAGGCGGGATCAAAAGCCAATCTGCTCAGGTTATGTATTTTCTAGTGAACAATAAAACATCTGCAATTGAGATTTGAATTTATGATCATACTAATTCTATTGATGTGTTTATTCTCATGAATGGGCATCGTATCGTATCTGGCTGTATGTAAATCTAATGAGTAATTTGATATTAATATAATTCATTCGTAGACGGCAAAACCCAAATCAATCATTGGCTGTGTAAATATTTTGTAGGCATTGAATTTCGCATGAAATTGTCAACGATTTTGGGCTCGAATTGCTTGTGTGCGACTATGTCAATAAGCTTCGCCATCAATAAAAGTTTTGATAATAATTTTCGTAAACACCATTTGCCACCTACCAAGAAAACAATTGCTAATACGAAAGATTTTGTCTGTGAAAACCAAGTTCAGTGGAATTATTTATCTCCACAGTTTTTGTTTGGTTTTGCTCAAGTGACGTCGAAGCTCGACTGGCCACCCACACTTAGACAATTTCTGGGTCAATATTAGTGTTAATACACTCAGAAAAAATGTATGTTAAAAAAAATACGAATGAAATTTGATTCATAAATATAAACTATCTTAAATGTTTGTGTATGTAAATTTTTGAATTGTTAATGCTTAATAAGTAATATGAGCAACAGTAAAGCTAATGTAAGAATTCTATGTACACAAATAAAAAAAAACACCCCAGAAACAGGGCACATTTTTTTTTAATTTATGCAAAATATTACCTTCAGTAAAAGAAGAAAAATCATGGATTTAAGAAAGACACAAACTTCTGTTTTCGAAATATACTTTGTGAATAATAAGATGAGTTACTCTTGGCGCTAAAAGAATGGCTACATTCCAAATTGTAGTGGCATTTTTTGAGTCTGTGTCTTTTCTGAGTGTAGGCAGGTTTCCAAAGCTATCTAAGCATAACGGGCCGTGTGTCTGGCCAAATAAAGTATTGGCCAAATTGGTTCATTGCCAAGTTCGTTGTCACTCGTCCAAGGTTAAGCATCAGATAAATTCATGTATTGGGCCAACAATTTAATCTTGGCCACACATTCTGTCCAGGGTCGCTTTTTACACGAGTTGACAATGGCGTTTCTTGCCCCGTTTCCCAATTTGTGTGTCTGACCCTGTAGATAAATAAGTAAATGGGAAAAGCAAAAACTTCCGTTGAATCACTAACAAAGTCTTCAATTCAATCAGAACATTCTCGAGTGAGACTAGGAGATACCCTGTACGTTCAATGAACGTCAATTTAAGAAAGTAAGAAACTATCCTTTTTTTATATTTGGAGGATCTTGGAAGAGGAAAATCTTTGAACAGTTTAGTAAAATCAGCTTAATAATTTTTGTTGGTGCGAGTAATCAAGTATTAAATCAAGTGAAAATAAATATTATAATTACTAAAATTTTCTTTACCTTCAAGCTAGTTAACATTGTTTAATTTGAGTCACTTGATGTTTATTGTTAATTTCAGGAAAACTTGTCAGTATTGATGATTTAATAAAATACTAATAAAATAAACAAACAACTGTACAAAATAGATAAATTGTTAGTTTTAGCATATTTCGGTTAACCAATTAAATTACCAGAATGCTCAGGCGCATGCATCGGAAGACCATAAATCCTGTACATCGAATGGTAACATTTCACACGAACTTTGCCCGCTTGATGATGAACGGATTCCGCAGCTATTATGATGTGCTCAATGTGTCCACCAACTCCACTCAGTCGGAGGTTAAGCGTGCCTTCATTGAGCTATCCAAGAAGTATCATCCCGATGCCAATATCGACACGCGGGATTCGGAAGAGTTTGTCCGGGTGTGCGAGGCCTACAAGATACTCTACAAGCGCGCCTCACGGGAACACTACAACAGTCGACTGAGAACTCGCTTCTATATGGAGCAGCCGGTGGAGACTTGCTATACGAACAAAAGTGTGCACAGCACCTGGGTCAAGTATCAGGCAACGATACGTCACAAACAATATGGACACGATGTGCCCAGTTTCGGTGGCGCAACCATTCTGCACAAAAAGCCGCATGAACTCAAGTCGGCCACTGCTTGTCCTCCGGGTGATGGTAAAGTGGACGATGTGATCAAAATTCCATTTTCTTTTAATGATTTCCGTCAAAAGTGGATGTTCACTGGATATATAGCGGGGTTCAGCTTAATCGGAGTACTCCTCGCTTTCGGTGCAATGGGAAAGGCAAAAAAAAAAAAATCTAAATGCAACTCAATCTTGTAATTAATTATCTGCAGTCTTTGTACAAAATTAAATGTAAGCCAGAATTAAATGTATGTAGAAAAAAAACAATATGTGAATAATTTGGGTTCAAATATAAAACAATGGTTTAACTGGTTTCGAAGATTTGTGGTTCAAATCAGTTCAGTTCCCAGCAAAACATATTAAAAACACAAAAACTATCAAATTTAGCAATTTGGAATAGTCTTATTAACAATGATAATAAATTTGTTACTGAACTGAATTATAAAAGACTCTGTAACAATAAATAATAATAATAAATAATAATACAAATTACTTATTACTGGATTTTTACTGCTGTTTAACAGAGCATTAAGATTTCTGCAATAACGAATATTAGATTATATTTAGTAGGTTTTATTTTAGAGGAGTACTTTGAGACCATAGGACTAATCAATAACAACAAGTTAAATTTGGAAATAACTTATATGATTATTATGCATTACTGAAGAAACAATAATTTATTCAGTTGATAAATGATATATCAAAGAGTTTATTTTTGTATTTAAAAAGCAATACTTTTAAGATTGAGGATTTTATCTTGTGTTCCGTTTGTACTTCTGTCTGTTCCATTAATTTGCTAATTTAAATTTGCTTAGGGTATAAAAGTGAGCGTAGATAAAATTCGGCTTGCCATAGTTCGATTTATTTGCCAGATTATGATATCACAACTATTAAATGCTATCAGACTGCTTTCAGCTGAAACTTCCGCAGAGCTTAGGCCAAGCGTGACCTTTCCCATGTGTATATTGTATCTGGTATCTGGTAGATAAAACATAAAGATACAAATAGAAATATGTATCTCAGATGGAGCATTTTAGTATAATTATGTTATTATGATGTTACTAAATGGAACGTACAGTGGCAGCTGTCAGTGCCAAGTGGCAAGTGGCAGGTTCGCTATTTTAAGTTTCAAGGCGAGCGACTCCCAAGCGTGTCGACTATCTATGGATGAAGCTAACCCGAAAAGACCACCATCAGCGAACTTGGCTTAGAACCGTTAGCCAGGCGATAATAATGGCTTGTTAATTTGTGTATTGTATTTCCATAGTTGTTATGATGTTTGGTTTGTTTATCTTCATCTTTTGCGGCTGACAGTAGTTAAAATATTATGTGTAGCATCGTTTGCATTGATTAAGCTGTTGAGTTGCAAGTTGGATGCGAGTGTGTGTGTGTGTATATGTTTAAGCTAGTTGATTTAGATAGCACGGCTTACATGCAGCCAATATATAAATTTATATAAATATATATATGCATATATTTAATCGATTCAAGCCCAAAGAGCGTTAAGGCAATATACTTGTCCATTATGAAGCCAACTACGAAACCCAAGCAAAGACAGCAAACAGCAAGGCGAAAAAGCAAAAAGAAAAAACGAGTCAAAATTTATTGTACGCTGACGGCTTTTTAATGAAAATCACTGGCTACCAAAAAGCGAATTAATGAAGGTGTGTATTTTGTCTGTGTCGATGGACAATGTACAAGTTTCGATTTCTGTTTTAGTTGGCCTTTTTTTGTGCCGGCAGAAGTTCAAAAAAACAGACAAACCGAGAGACAGCCAGAGTCCATATCGTCCAAAATCAATATGCTAACTAGTGGTGTGCATATATATATAAAATAAATAAAAATTTATAAATATATATATTTATTAATATATCATACGCCGATTAATTTGAATTAATTTAGCATAAGAATAAAATCGTTTCTAAAATGAATACTTATAAAAATAAGCAACATGTTTATGGCCATTTCATTCATTCGAAAAACATGGCATTTATGTTTTCTCTGTTTTTTTTTAATGAGTCGGCAAGTGTGAGATATTCCAGATAAGAATCAATTTTATTGCGCTCCCTGCGCTATTTATGAGCTTCACATTGATATTGGATATATATGTGCTTGTACCCAAAATGCAGACAGTTTCTGGAATTAAGATGCAACGATTGTTTAATGGTCAAGACTCACGCGCCTTTTAATCCAATCCAACAACAACTCAAAAAACATACACACTCAGAAAAATGTTGATAATTCACCTATTTAATCTGTATATTTCCAATAAGGGAAATCGCATTTTGTAGTGGAATATTTCTTTTCTAAATGCTGAATATTTTTTTGTTGCTTTTATTAAGCTTTAGTATTTTAAGTATCACATAAGAAATCCTTTTAGATAGTCTATGAATAAATTTTGTTAATACAATTTGTAAAAGTCAACTTTTCTATTTATATTATTTAGAAATATATTATTTGGATTTACACAATTTTCTAAAGCTCAGATATACAGTTTTTTCTGAGTGTACAACTACAACTATATATGACATTTTAATTATGTTGCTGTCAAATTGTTGTTGTTGGTATACAAGCGACAGCGACGGCAATTGCCATTGCGACTGCGACAGCGACAGAGACAGAGACAGCGACGCGTTTCAACAATTGTAATTAATAATATTTAATAACAGTCGGCATCGCTTGCGTCAAGTGCAAAGATTGAAATGTTATGGAAGTATTTTGTCATCGCATGAAATGGAGATGAGCCGCATTTACAAGGCATTCACATTTATAACCGTGACTTACACTTGTTTACAGTTATTGTACAATTATAAGGTTGACCATATGCAAGCCACTTTTCATGCAAATATTGTAATTAGTTAATTTCCTGATTTATTATTTTTCTTAAGCAACTGTAATTAGATTGTACTATACTATAATATTTTCGTGTGATTTATCTAAACAAGTCATATAAATTAACATTTTCTGAATGAGTCTTGATTATCGGTGCATAAATTTTAAATATATTAATGTCAAATTTAGAAATTCATATTTCAAAAGATAAGTTCTTTTGCATTTATTTACGATATTTTTTAATTGATTTTTAATAATATGTCTACAAAATTCAGGTTTCTTTTTTTAAAAAGATAAGCTTTAGCACACAAGTTTAATTATAAACTTAAAAACGATATTAAAAAATATGGATTCATTTTGCAATTTTTTGCTTATTCAATTTTTAGAAATAATGTTCACTTTTTATTAATTGTAAACAATTTAATCTGAAATATTATTTTGTGCAATTAATTCTGACAACTTCGGACAAATACGAAGCGAACAATTTACCGTTTTTAGTCAATGCTGCTTTTGTTGTAATTGTTATTGTTGTTGTGGCTGTCGTTGCGCATCTCTGAAATAAAAACAGGCAATTCCAGTGGGTGTGGCAATTGCACATTTGCTGAAAGATTGATGGAGCGCCGGAAGCACAGCAGGCACAAGGATGCGCCATCGTTTTGACTGACACTGATGTGGCCACTTGCATTGGACACACTCCTCTCATCCCAGCCCCCGTCGACTCCACTCTCTGATTTTCACCCACAATACAACTGTTGATAAATGACAAACTGATATGTACATAGTAGTAGTAGTTCCGCAAAACTGTGTCGACGATAAACAAAAGTGTGCAAATATTTTGCACTAGCAAATTGTTCGATAAGATCTAATTATCGGCACTCGACCTCGTTTTTCGATTGCTGCAACATCAAATGGAAATATTGTGTCTACCCTGTGACATTTTTAGCCTTACAGATAAATATGGAATCGTTGAACTTTTTACTAACTATTTTAGTTAGTTGTGTGTAAATACCATTCGTACATGTTTTCTTAATTGCTTTTCAGAAGAAGTAAAAAAAAGGGCATGAATCATTGCTGTTAGAAGTCAGTCGGTTTCATAGTAAAGCCAAATTAACTTTGCTTATAAATGATTATTAAAAGGATTCCGGCTTAAACAAGTAAAATGTATAATTTTTATTGCATCGCTTCCGTTATGTTAGACATATGTATTAACTTTTCTAAACAATCAAACAATCGACTAAATTAATGAATGAGCGGCCAGAGTTGTGTGTTGTGTGTTGTGTGTCCAGCGTCAACTGATGTCAGATGGGGGGATTGTGAATACAAAAAACAGCACGCGTAACACTAACAAAATACATTAAATTGAGTCATAAAACAACACAAATCAACAGCAACAACAACAACAACAACAACTACAACAGCAGCAGCGATAACAAGCAGATAAATATGTTTTTATATTTAAACACATTTTTGCGCTTGATTAACATGCGTACGCTTTTGATACGCAGATGCACTGATATACAGATACACAGATACAAAGATACATAAAGACTCTGAGATACAAATACAAATGCAAAAAGCCAGAATCAAATTGAATGGTTGGTTTGCTTCAGGCCGGACAGGCGCCGGCATTGAAGGTCAATAGTGTTTGTTTAAATTTAAGCAGAATGTGTAATTGTGTGTGTGAGTGAGTGAGTGTGCGTTTATTGTTTAAGCGCAAATAAAACGTAATGAAGTGGATGGCTAAGTAGGAAATGTAAACTAGCAATCGAAAACAACAACAAGGAAAAAACAACAGGCACAACAAGTTGCAAAAAACAAAAAGAGTTGAGAAACATTCAACAAAGAAGCAGCTGCACACATCACACACCAACACATGTTTATTTCATATTATTGCAAAGCATAATTTTTTAATGTTTATGTATTTTTTTGAGAAATAAAATAAATCAGGAGTGCAGCTGAGCAGACACACTGCCCCACCGTTGCAAGCCTCTGGGCCTCTCGGCACTGCTGCTGATCACAATCCAAACGTCATGTGTGGCATTCGCAATCGGGCCGTAAGGACTGCGGCTTAAACCAGTTGCCGGCGCAATCGTTTGTACTTGTTAATGGCTTTGTACGCGTAATTATTTTGGCAAGAAGCCATGTCGCCTGTTCACCCGATCAACTGTTCGCCTGGTTCCACCGATCAGCCGTTTGCCCGACCGCCAATCTTTCAGTGCGAAAATACGCAAAGCGGAAACCAAACGCGAACCTGGTCCAATTTTACGAGTATCCACTTGTAGTTACCCATGTCCTACTACTACAACAAATATATATATGTATTGACTACAACAACTCACTATATTTCTGCCATTGTCAGTTTTATGTGCGGCTGCTCGCTGGGTGAAAGGCTCAATTGGGATTTGTTCTGTTGCGTTCAGTTTTTCAGCTTTTGGGTATTTCTTTTTCAGTTTCTCGGTATTTAATTGGGTGTTTTTATTGGCTTTTAATGATACGCGAAATGATCGAAGCTTGTGGCCGCAGGCCAAGCGCTGCCCCTTTAACTTATCAGCAGTGCAACCCAACAAATATCACGCCCCAGCCTCAGTGATTGTTGCCTCAAAACCACAATGCAAAGTTTAATCAGTGACTTTGCCGGCACAATAATTTTCCAAGCCGCAAGCAGCTTCCAGCAACATATGCAAAACAAAATATAAACAATTACATTTACAATTCGTAGGTCATATATATAATTAATTAAATTTATTTAAATATGTGTTTTGGTTAAGTGTTTTTTTTTTTGTATTATTTTTTTTATATTTTTAAAATTTTTGTAGCTTTTGTTGATTTTTTAGCTCGATTATTGTCAAGTTGCCAAAGAGACTGGTAACATTATGTCTTTAACATCATTTTATGTTAACTGTATGTTGCTGAACTTAACAGTCAGCCCATGTTAAGCTGGTGTATTAATTTTTAACAAAAATCAATAAAAACCAACAAAAGAAAGTAGAAGAGTTTTCTTTAAGTTAATAAAAAAAATCTATGTAAATATATATATATGTGATTGGATATCCTTTCACATAATTATCAATACAAAATTTACAAGCAAAAAGTTAGACCCATCAACTAAAAGCTGACTGCGCAGTCGACGTATCTGTTCGCTCTCACCTGAGAGCCAGCAACAGGTTGATCGTGAGCTTCTATGCGTCTCTGTTATAGGCTGCGGCCGCTGCTCTGTCAGTGCTCGCGCGCTGCGGCTGCTTCTGCTGTCGCCGACGCAGTCGATGTGATGGTATATAAACGAAAGCGTCGGACAGCGTCCAATCAAACAGACGACGCCTTCAAGTCTAGCTGCACGCACGAGAGTGGAGTTGGAGTCGTCGGCAAATTTCGTGACGCTTTTTTCGGCATTTGAACAAAACATTTTTGAAAGCCTTTATTCGAAAACCTTTCCCGCTACGAAAACTTGTGATTCGTTTGAAGCGCGGCAACAAAATTAAATATATATAAATTGAAATTAAATCTAAAGTGCAATAAATATAAGACTGTCTGTTGTTCATGAAGAGCTTATATTTAAATCAAAGTATAAAAGTGTTTCATTAAGTGCAACTCAACACGAAAGTGATCCAATTTTACAAATTATTTAACAAATTTAACAAAAAAATAATTATAATCTAAGAGAAATAACGATGAAGATGCAGCAGAGCGCGTTACTTCCTTTGGCCCTCATGTTGATCTCCTGTGGAGTGGCATTCGCCTGCCAGGGAAGGCTAATCGGTAGGTAGAGTAATACCCAAAAATAACAACTTGAGTTGACTTCAATCAATTTGTATGCTCAACGGCTGATTTGGGGCATTAAAAAAATCAATTCAAAATAAAATAGAAGCAAGAATTTCCTGTGCTGCATGCCTAAATAGATTGCGTCAAAATAGCACACATATTTTGTTCACCTATTTACGCATTTAGATCAGTTAAAATTTTTTTTTTGTATTTTTAATTTTTCTATTATGTTTTTGTTTTTGCTTTAGGCAGATTTCAGGCACGTTTTTGCAATTTGTTTTATGAATGAATGAACAAAATAGGCGTTTTATGAGATGCTCGACTGTGCTCGTAGATGTTGACAAATATTTGCAAAAAGAATGTTTTGTTTAGTTAGCGTTTAGCGAAAGTCACAGCCACTGTTCACTGAGTGAGAGGTGTGCTTGAGAACTTTGTCGAACTCTTTTAAATCAAATGTCATATTTGCTTGCCTAGCAACAACTGTTTTGAAATGATTTCACATTTTGAAATGATTTCAGCCTATTACATCAATCGAATAATTAATTGTTTTGGGGAAGCGATAAACTAATGGAACCGGTTCGAATTTCAAGTTTACATAATATATTAAATATAGTAAAATACATAAATACGTTGTACTGTTTGTATCTCGCAAATGATAATCAAAATCGCCCAGTTGTCAAAGGCCAATCAACTCGACAGTTAAAACAGAATATCGAAATACATTTTAAATATTAAATTTCATTAGCATTTTAGACAGTCGTATTATTGGCAATTATTATTTATGATCATAAGTATAACAATTAATAGCACATTTACGAAAACGTAAAGAAAAAAATGTTAAAACAAGCTCATTGAACTGTTCCAGCCGTGAAGGTAATTTGTCTTTAGTAATAGAATTAAAAGTCTCCCAATTAAAAGGCGTCACAGATCGGACACCTGCTTGAAATCAACAAATTATAAAAACATTTAATTCAAAGGCTTGGGGCGTTTATTTTGCGAAGTGTAACAGCGAAGTGCTAAAACAGCAATATTGAATGCTAAAAACCAAGAGTCAATTTTAGTCGATTGTTTGTTGACGATATTATTATTATCAAATGTAACAATATGATTATATGATTAATGATTGCTTTTACGCTTGGGCGTTCAGTATTGGCAAACACAAACGAAATTCGCATATCAAACGATATCGATGGCAATCATAAATGACAATTTATAGTTGGCTAACGGAGCAGCAGCCGGTGACAAATGGAGTCTGCGGCTGAATCGTTTTGCTGCGGTATCAATCAAAAGCTTGCCGTGCTAATAATGTAATTAAATATGTAGATGAGCAGCGGAACAACGAACAACAAACAACGAACAGCGAACGAACAGCGAACGAACAACGAACAGTCAAGCAACGAGGGTAGCTGGGTGATAATCAGTAAATGATAAATGGAAACAAAACATGTTGCGGCCAACATAAAGCATAACTATGCGAATTAACTTCAGTTAAACGCGTCACAGGGGTCTGTGCATTTTTTTTCTCTTTTTTTTTTGTTTTTTGTTTTTTTTTTGGTGCTGTGATTTTCAGTTAACAGAAATACGTGCTACGTGTTTCCAAGTTGAACTGCGAGCTGGTCACTTCCCGTGGCTGCCCCTCTCGCCATGTTCAAGGTAAAGTCAACGCCTGGCCCGAACTGCAGTTAAGCACTTGTTAACATATTGTTGGCATTTGGCTGGCTGCTCTCTGTCTGGGCCAGCGTCGTTGTTTGTTGAACTTATTCAAGTTTGTTGTTTAAGTCTTTCGTTTTGGCAGCACAAAAACATATTGGAAGCTGTTGACGATTCGTTGTCAACATTATCCGTGTTGATCATCGTCTTGTGTTGTTTCTTAATATTGCTTCTTTATTTTTTTTTCATTGCACCGCCAATAATATGTAAATATGGCCGTTGGCTAGTTGCGGAAACTGATCGACAGCTTTATGTGCAATTTGTCAGAGAAGGTAGTTCACATCCAATTTGCATAGCGCCCGGCAATGCACTCAAGCATCGCATTGATTGATGCATATTGACTCAGGCAAACATGTATTAAATACATATGCATGCAAAACTGACTTGTAGCCTTATTGTGCGTTGATTTTTGCTTACCGGTTCGCCGTCAATATGCTGCCAACTGAAATTTATGTAAATATTATATGTTTGTGTGAAAATGTGTTTCTCTCTGTGTGTGTGTGTGTGTGAGTGTGTGTATAACACTAACACGTCTTCAATTTGACAGCTGCGGTTGAGTTTGAAGCTCAACGGGTTCTGCAAAAGCTGCTCGCTCACTGCTATTTTTAGTTACCGCACTAACCTTGACAACACACAAAAAAAAAAAACACACTCACTAAACCCCAAAGCAGCAGCCCAAGTCGAAGCTGTGGCAATTTGGCTAGCTCTATTGACATCTAGACCCATATTTGTGCGAACAAAGCCAGGCAAAGCGTAGCTGTAAATTTATTTCCTCCACTTTATAGCTGATGTTGTCTTTGTTGTTGTTTTTGTCGCTTATTGGTTGCGTCGTCAACTTGTCTGAGCTGTGGCTGCACTTGACCGGCAGCGACAATGCCATGGTCGTAGTCAGGAGTAGAAAGACTTAAATGCGCTCACGTCTCACGGAGCCCAATCAGCTCCCATCGCCGCTCAGCCATTATTATAATTATTAAAAATTATTAAGCACTCGTAATTATTGTAATGAAATGCGGCAGCATCAAGCATCAGGCACGCCCAGCTCGCCAACTGGTTGCAAGGAACAACGTCAGAAAATACATTTTTGGTTTTCCCAACCACACACGGTCTATATATATATATATATATATGAGACTCACGCACACTGGTCCAATTAACACCCTGAGGCAATTTGTAGTACTATTTCAAGTTTAGCAATTGCACGATTTAGCTTATAAATAAAAGATTAAGCGTAAACATGATTTACTTGAAATTGCTTACCCGACTTCTGCTCAAAGCCAATTTATCTTCCACAATTCACACGCCGATATATCATAAGTCAGTTGCCAGGCGCCGAAAGTTAAAACTCACATGTCAAAAAAAATAAAACACAACAAAATTTCGGCTAATGGACAAATGTGGGATTTTTAATTGACGCCTTAAGAAGCACGCGCCGCTTGGATTTGAAGTGTTTATTCATTTTTAAACTTTGAATACTTAAACATTTTCAGCTTTTACCTTAATTCGCCTTCTATTTCAAACACAAACCGGTTGAATTAAGAAAAAAAAGAAAAAGAAATGTTTAAATAAAACCAAACTTTTAAAGATCTGTCATCCTCTATATAGGGACAACCCATTATATCATTTGACGTGTATGCAAAAAATGACGCACTTATGTAAACTATTAATCTAAATGTTAGTTTTGATAGTCTGTTATTAAAAGCCAGAATTGAATTTAAGCTGAAATAAAACCGGCTTCTATGGGACTTTTGAGTTTGAACAGAAAGCATCATTAAGCATCATTTTAGCCTAAAACAAAAGATAAAAAATTAATACTTTAAGCATTTTAGTTTCGAATATTGAATCCAAAAATAGAAATGATAGCATGTCCCCAAACTCATCAACATATTCTTACATATATTATGCTAATTTTGACCTAATCATTTCAGCATCGGGCATCAGCACCGAGGAGAGATCAATCATCTTGCAGGAACACAATCGCCTCAGGCAACTGGTGGCGACCGGACGGTATCCGGGCCAACCCGGTGCCGAGAATATGCGTGAAATAGTCTGGGACGACGAGCTGGCCGCCCGAGCCCAACAATGGGCCGACAATTGTCAGTTCCGGCACGATCCCCATCGCACAATAAGTAAGATACTTTCTATTTTTTTATGTTGCCCACATTCGGTGAAGTTTTGCACATGAAATGCCGACAATATGACAGCCGGCAGTGGTTAGTGGTTTGCATGTATTCAGTTCAAATCGATGGTAAAGTATTCCATTTCATCTGATTGGTTGTGGGATTCGACGCTTTAAAACACTAATACTAACCACCAAGCCTATCTCATCTGCATATTTGCATATATTTGCATAAATTATTGGACAAAGTTAAACTTATTCATTTCTTTTTACTGTTAATAAATAGATCGGTTTACCATGGGTCAAAATCTGGCTGTTATATGGAGCACTGCACCGCTGGATGCTGACGATGGTGATTTTCCATCGCGCATCCAGAACTGGTTCAATGAGGTGCAAAAGTATTCCTTTGGCGATGCCTGGTCCCCCAAAACTGGCCACTACTCCCAGCTCGTCTGGGGTGAGACCAGCTTGGTGGGTTGTGGCTTTGCCGAATACAAGGATAACATTAAATACAACAAGCTCTACGTGTGCAACTATGGACCTGGGTAAGCATATATTATACATTCGACTAACTGGAGCAATGATTAATTGTATTTTTTATTGTTCGCTTTCGCAGTGGCAACGTTGTCGGCTATAATCCCTATGAGGTGGGCAAACCATCTTGCTCCACGTATGGCATGAAACCCTCGCCACGTTATCAGGGTCTGTGCGCGGCACCCGGTGCATCTCCGAATAGCGTCTATGGCGGCAATACAATTGAAACGTATGAGTTTAGCTACAGCAACAGAAACCAGAATAACAACAACAAGCCGACTAACAACATTAACAAGAACAACAGCAACTCAAACAGAAACCGAAATTACAATAATCCTCACAATCAATTTGCCTTCCCCTCCTCCCCCTCCCAATCTAAACCCAATCCACAGGCATCATCAGAGGCGTCGTCTACGTCCGGTGGCCACTCCTTTGGTACCAAGTCGCGTGGTGGTAGCCAGGCCTACACAACGGAGAACAGCCAGCAGCATTCCGGCAAGTACTGGCACAAGCTCGAGGCATATCGTCCCATTGCGGCGCAGTTCGAGAAATCCGTACAAAAGCACACCATACTACGCACCTATATAGAGCCCAATTCCAAACGCGACGAGCAAAAGCAACAGCAGCAGCAGCAGGTGGAGCCTGAGCAGGATAATGCCAACATGGCCAGCACACCGAAGCCTAGTCGTGGTTGGAGCCTTTTAACTTGGCGCGGTTAGGTGTAGATAACACGTTATCCCCTCTGCCCCTTTAGCCCCATCACACTGCTAAGCCCCTATGTCTATGCCGCAGAACGTATTAGCTCACCGCCCAGTAATAACTACTATGTAGTGTCATTAGAACCATCTTCGATTCTGAGTTTCAAAATATACCTTCTACCAACAGACTATTATCCTACTTCAAACTACTATCTTATAGCGAATAATAGGCTCCTACTTATTTAAACATTCCCATTAAACAAATTGCCATATGTTGTAACTTAAGCATTAAAAAACTTATTTTCGAAATTATACTTTTACATATTTTTTAAATTATTTATAATTTGTAAGATTCACTGTTTTTTTCCACAATAGAATCATTTGGGATTTTTATCGAACAGCTACTGAATATTTGTATCAAATGTTTGTACCTTAAAAACTATGTTAAATCCAATTAATTATCTGCTTCTAACATCATATTAGTTATACGATTGTGTTCAAATAAAATAAAACATCAAGATGATTTTTATAAAAGGAAAATTTTGAATTTCATTCAAAGATACGTCAGCTACTCGCGGGTAATCACAATTTTCATCGTGTGAACATTTAAATAAAAGCAATAAGAGCGTCAAATGCACACAGCGCATGTGCAAATGAAAGAGAGACGATGGAAGAGAAAGAGGGAAATAGAGAGAGAGAGAGAGAGCGAGAGAGAGAGTGTGTGTAAGAGTAACCAGGGCGTCTGCTGAATACTTGCTGAATATTTAGTTAGTTAAGAGAGCCCCTAAGAGAGTGTAACTGATAAGAAGTTTGAAGCCGGAACTATAAATTGATGCCGGAGTTGAGTAACAATTAATGTGTTGCAACTGGTACTTTGTACCAGTGTACTACTGTACAATTATTCGTAGCTAATGGATTTGATATCCTGCTGCTTTGCAGCAATGCCTGAATGCATTTACCTATGCCACAAGAACAGCTTGCTGCATAACTCAACTCAAGGTCAAAAGAGAAAAAAGCGTTTTCAACGCTTATCAACGAACACTTTTGGCCATTTGCATTCGTTTGCTTTTGTTTGCCGCTTTTGCTATTTGCAATTGTGCAGCTTATCAGTCTGTGTTCCTGTTCACAAATGTGGCAGAGCAATTAAAATCTCACAGGCTGGAATGGAATGGCTATAAATTTGAAGCACTCAGCCACTTACACAAAGAGGGTCTATTCGTGTATGACACGAAATTAAGATAGTCGAACAATGCTGTCAAATGCCACATATCGATATCATGCAACATTTGACAGCTAGAAAACATACAAAACAAAAAATGGGGTAACGGAGGGTGATTCAAAGTCCTGTGCGATGTAAATGTGAATAGCATTTTATGTTGTTGTGCCTCGCAAATTGAGCACTCACACAAATTATTATTATTATTGGTGGTATTTATGCACTGCAACCTTTTAGACCTGTTATAGCCTCTGCTGAGGGAAAATATTTGTCGGATTGTCCACCGAGCTTATAACATGTTTCCCTAGGGTACATCATCTTTTTCTGGCCAAAGTGACTCAATCTGCCATGACGTGATTTGAGAATTATTAGTCAGTATCACAAAACCGGCAGAATTCCATATTGACTGCACATCGTTTAGTTAGCTGACTTGTTTGTTATATTATGACCCATCCTTATTGCCAATTTTAGCTTAAATAGTTATTCATAATAACCACTTAAAAGGCATTTGACTTGTGTGAGACCGCTTCTTCAACCCACTTCTTAAAAGTAGACTAAAAAAAATTTTACCTAACTTCTGAATGCATAATAAGTATTAACTTTTCTGATTTATTTAAATACCAATAAGCTCTTTCGTACTACTTTTTCTTTACACTGGCCTTCCTGTTTCACCAATTTAACATTTGAACAGTAATTTTCATTCATCAATGTGTAAGATTTTGGACAAACAGTTGTAGTAACAGTTCTGTAGTTTAGCACTCAGATTGTATCATAACAGGTCTGTAGTTTAGCACTGAGATTGTGTCATAACATCGTAATTTAACATGTACTTAATATTGATATCGGTGTCGATCAATGTCGATCACCAACTTAAAGAAGAAGAACAAATAAATCGTTGTAAATAAAGTAAAGTGAAAAGTTGCCACACTCGGAACATCAACAATCTTGTCTTATTCTATAAATTACCGCTGTTAAATTAAAATTACATTAAAAAAAAGAATGCTGTTATATTTGCTCTGTTGTCATTGGTTGTGAATGTAACTGTTTGTTCTGTCCAAGCTGAATACACTTCATCATCTTGAGGCTGGCAGCGTGAAATTAACTGCCAGCGTTCCTTGTGGGCAAGGAAAAACTTTTATTTATACATTTGCCATTCGCCATTCGCCATTCGCTATTTGCCATTCGCCATACATTAAATTATGACACGCACTGTGTCGGACAAAGTGTCGCCTACTGTCAGACCCAGTGGAAGTTTTATATCAGAATGGAAAATGTGTAATGTGAATAATAATACTCAGTCTTATGCGAAACTCACGCGCCTGCAATTGCAGAATCGTACAATTTGTGCTGTGTGGCAAAGTGGAAATGAAAACACTTTTCTTTTTTAATACAAATGTTAATTTGCCGCAGATGTCAGCTGCATGGAAATGCCATTCTTGAGAAAAGAGAGTTTTTTGTTCGGCTCTGAAAGAAAAGATAAAATTAAATAGCCTGGCGCAATTAAGCAGCCGCAATTGAGCCTCGAATTGCGAACATTCGAATGGACCCCAGGACAAAAGGACCGTTAAACTGTTGGCCCAGATTAAGCGGACTTATGAATTTCAGCGCATTAATTTCATTTGCTTTAATTTTCTCCTGCTCTTCGGATTCCTTTTATTGTGCCGCACTTAAGGCGCAAAAAGAGTAAGTTTTCTCATGCATATCATGCCAAAAATAAAATTACTTATATATTTTTTAATACATTTTTGAAATATATTTTAAATATATCTTAATTCATTTAAATTTAAATTTTATTTTTAATTTAGTTCAATCTATTTATTTGTACATTTTGTTTTGTTTTGTATCGTCTTATATTAGTTGACATTAAATAAATTAAAAATAAACTTATTTATTCTTTTCTCGATTACAAAAGTTGGCAATGTTAACATTAAGCTTTCGTAGGGTATTTTTAAGTCAAGTATCTTAGTCTTTAGCATATATATATTTTCAGCACGCTGCATAAAAAAAACTCCACTTATAAGAAACTTTCTTGGTCGTTTGCTAAGGATTATATGTATATGAGTGTATTCCTAAAAGATTCTAGCTCTGATAATATGATAATATACTAATGTCCCAAAAAGTATTAGCCTTCCTGTTCCAATATGCGTTGCATACTTTTAGTCAGTCAATTCAGTAACGTTGCATACTTTCCCGCAGAAATATTTTTACCATTTTAAAATAGCTTTGTCAGACGTGCACATTTTGAAATATCAAATATATACAGCATATTGCTATGATCTTGATAATTTGTTTTTTCTTTTGTTGTTGTGGATTGTCCATAACTGCTATCTTATGGATTTCTAATAAATGTCAATGCCACTATAATAAAAGCTTGCAATATACCATTAAAAACCAAATATTTGTTTTTACATTGACATTTAGTGAATTACCTGTGTCGGATATTCTTAAGAACAGGTGACAAAAAAAGGCTTAATAGTTAAGATCACCTTATCAGCGTTCTATCCAATAAGTATGTTTTGGCAAAAGCCTTATAAAATAGTAAAATTTGCAAGAAAATAAGGTGTATCTTAATGATAGCAATAATAAGATAAACAGTAAATAAACAACAAGATGAGCAGATTTCAAAAGAAAAAAAAAATAAATGATTTAATTAGATTAAATGGAAACGTGCCAAGATAATAAAAAATTTTGTATATAAGCAGGACGACATTGTAAAACAGCAGACATTTTCTATCTCTTTGGTAATCAGTGGTAGATAAAATAGTATAAAAGCTAAAACTCGCCATTTTGAGAATAGTAAGCGAATAGCTTTTGCACCAAAATGTTTCCAAGACCGCTACAAAACTACACAAAGCTTAATGCGCCTAGTGCCGGAAGTTATGAGCATGAGAGCCCCTATGAGATAACCAGCAAAGGCTACGGCAAGGATGCAGTCAAGGTGTTGCATGTGAATCGCAAGGGACCTTTTCATACCGTTCAGGAGCTGGAGGTTGGCACACACCTCAAGCTCAACAGCAACAAGGACTATGTGTTGGGAGTCAACTCGGATGTGGTAGCCACTGATTCTCAGAAAAATACCGTCTATCTGCTGGCCAAAAAATATGGCATCGAGAGTCCCGAGAAATTTGCATTGATTGTGGCAAATCACTTTTTGAGCAAATATTCCCATGTAGAGGAGGCTCATGTGCATGTGGAGGCTTCTCCTTGGCAACGCATAAACCATATTGAATCTCAGCCGCACAACCACGCCTTTTTCTTCTCTTCCATTGCATCGCATTACTGCGATATTATTGTGAGGCGTCATGGTAAGCACCAAATTGTGTATTCAAAATTATCTGAGTTGTAAACCGATGTCATTTAAATTTCTGATGAAATTGATAAAGTGTCTGACTGTTGTTTTGGAATAAGTTTTATATGTGTAAGAAGCATAATGCCACTATTCTAAGTGAAAAAGATTTCATTATTATATATTAATATATTTATATTTATATATTTATAGCTCCCAAGCAAACAGTAATCAGTGGCATTAGAGGACTGCGTGTACTGAAGACCACACAATCATCGTTTGTGAACTTTGTCGACGACGAATTTCGCTCGTTGGCAGATCAAAAAGATCGCATTTTCAGCACGGTTGTTGAATGTGCCTGGGAATATTCCTGTACGAAGTCAGTCGACTTTGTGAGTGTCTGGGAAAATGTAAAGGAGATTGTGCTGAGGAACTTTGCCGGCGATCCAGATGTGGGCATCTACTCACCTTCTGTGCAGAACACCCTGTATTTGAGTGAAAAGGAGGTGCTCGATGTGGTTCCTCAAGTGTCCGTCATCACAATGACGATGCCCAATAAGCATTACTTCGCATTCGACACAAAACCCTTTCAGCAAGTAGCCCCTGGTGAAAATAACGAGGTCTTCATCCCAGTCGACAAACCACATGGAACCATTCATGCTGAGTTGACGCGTAAGAGTCTCAAGAGTCGCCTCTAACTTAGCAAATCTCTGCAAGAAGAAGACAACCCAATAAGCCTCTTATTTTACAAAAATAAATAATTTTTACATAAAATACAATTGCTTTTATGTAATATGTATAAATTAGATAATATAAATATGTGAATTTAAGAACAATAACTTAAGCATATGTTTGGTACCATTTTAAAGCAGCAGCATATTATAAAATAAAAAAAATTAAAATAATAATTTTTTGTATTTCTTAAATTAAATTAAATAATATAATTTATTTTTATATTTATTTTTGTACCTTTGTAGTACAGTTTTAATGCCTTGAGGCGATCCCATAACTGGTTTACTTGTGCCTCATGTTTTAAAGATATTTAGATGAAACTTGACATATATTTGTCTTTATTCGTGGTCGGACAGATTTCAACACTATATTAAATGGCTGACATAAGAACGATCGGAAGATAAGTCTTAAGTTGTGGGTTGGGGATATGGATTTTTGATGCAGTTCGCAGCTATTCGTTGAACAGGAAACATATAAATGGTTAACTTAAACAGAAAAAAGTAAATGGTTAAGTTAAACAGAAAATGTTTAAATGTTTAAAATACATTTTTTTTCTTCTTAAATTTTTAATGATTGCAAAAATCACATATTTAACTTGCCAACTTAAGTTCCTCTGTCAACCAGCAATGGCAAAACATTATTTTCGCCGACATCAGGCGGTTTTTGTGAATGTCAGGTGGCATAACTTAATCTTAACTTTCTAGAGAACCATATCAGTCTAAGGCAGATAATAAATTGGATAATAAGCCAAAATGTGTAAATTTTGGGTACAGGCTTTTAAAATACTGAAACTAGAAATATCTTTATGAAAGTAATTAAACGACTAACCAAGTAAACAACAAGATACAAATTAAGAAATACGTTTAAAATTAAAGAATTTAATGTAATAAATGTTATCTAGAGAGAAGAGGGCCTAACATTTTAATGACAGCAGACAATTTTTGGAGCTTTGGTTATCAGTTCTAGATTACGACTATAAAGGCCCGAAATCGCATCTTTGTGAGTAGTAAGTGACTAGCCCCTGAATCACTATGTTCCCAAAGCCGCTACAAAATTTCACCAATCTGAATGTGTCTGCTTTTGTGGATAAGGATGTTCCGAGCACTTACAATATAACCAATAAAGGCTATGGCAAGGATGCGGTGAAGCTGTTGCATGTGAAACGCGATGGACCAGTGCACACCATCCAGGAGTTTGAGGTAGGCACACACCTCAAGCTCAACACCACCAAGGAGTACGTGTTGGGTGACAACTCGGATGTAGTCGACTCCGATGCGATGAAAAACGTCGTCTACCTGTTGGCCAAAAAATATGGCATCGAGGGACCCGAGAAATTTGCTCTGTTTGTTGGCAATCACTTTTTAGAAAAGTATTCCCATGTCTATGAGGCTCATGTACATGTGGAGGCTTATCCTTGGCAACGCATACGTCAAGGGGACTCCGCTGAGGAAGCACAACAATCTCAGCCGCACAACCACGCCTTTGTCTTTGCGCCCACCGCTGTGCATTTTTGCGACATTATTGTGAGACGTAATGGTAAGTATTACATATAGCTTCTCCATAAAATACAACAGAAAAAAATGGCTAGAGAATTTCAAATTTGTAGCTTATTTTGTTCAGGACTGTTTTTAATGACAATACATTTTTAAACAATGCAATCAAAAATTGACAAGACTTTGTAGACTAAGAAGCCACCTATCCAATCTGGGTATTTAGGGTCTAATAGGTCGCAGTGCATAGCCCCCAATTAATATTAATAATCAAATAAAATCAAAGGAAATCAACGAAAAAAGCAAAAGTAATAAATACTTCCGAAAATGAAGAGCTATTAAGCAATGATTTTTGCATTCAATGTTGTTGTAATATTTTGATAAAGAAACATTTTTTTTAATATACTTAGAATGTGTTTTTTTTTAAACTTTTTATATACAAATCTAACTAAATTATATATATTTTCAGATCCTAAGCAAACAGTTATTAGCGGTATTAAGCAGCTTAAGGTGCTGAAGACCACAAAATCGACGTTTGTTAACTTCGTTGACGATGAATATCGCACGACGCCAGATCAACATGATCGCGTTTACTGCGTGATTGCCCAGTCCACCTGGGAGTATTCCTGCACGAAGAATGTCGACTTTCAGAAGGTCTGGCGGAGTGTGCACGATATTATATTGAAGAACTTTGCCGGCGATCCAAATGTTGGCCTCACCTCGTTCAGTACGCAGAGTACCGCGTATCTGTGTGTGAAGGCTGCGCTCGATGTTGTGCCACAAATTGCTGTTATCTCATTGACTTTTCGCAATATGCATTACTTTACTTTCGATACAAAACCCTTCCAGCAGGTGGCGCCCGGTGATAACAAGGAGGTCTTCATGCCTGTCGAGACACCACATAGCAGCGTCTACGTAGAGTTATCGCGTAACGATCTCTAAATCAACTGATGACAATTGGAAAAAAGATTAAGATTTAATCTACATGAGTAAATCACGATTCACTGATGAAAAGGAAATTGTAAAGTTTTCAAGTAGATCAGTAAAAAGAAATAAATAAAATGTATATAACTAAATCTCTTGTGTATCATAAATAATGTTACTATATACTCTACATGGGTGTCACATAGTTTATAGTTTCGGATTTGGATTTTCATCATTATTTCGCAGATCCGAAAATTTATAAGGAGTGAGCTCCTCCATTCTACGGAATGGTCTCAACTCGTATTTAAAAATAACAAATACGTAATTTCTCAATTTTTGTAATAAGAAAATCCTTTGTCGGTTATTGAATTTCGCGTAGAGAATTAGTAAAAGAATTTACAGTCCTAATTTATATCCTTGTTTATTTTGACAATGCAAAGAAATTTCTCTATTTATTTTACAATGGCACCGGAGTCAGTAGAAATGCTATTGTGCTCTGCTTTGGGAAATCATAAGAGCTTTTCAATTTACATATGCAGTTATTTTACATAGAAAACATTGCAATGAAACAAAAAAGATCCAAAATCGCTTTTATTTATAATTCTGAATGTGCAGATGCGAAATTCAAGAAAAGTATATATTGAAAAAGTTTTTCAATTTTAGTAAAGCTTTTATTTAACTCGCATGCAAAGATATCGCACACAGAGTAACCACACTCACACACACACAGACACGCATACACATACACATGCAGAGAAGTTCATACATATATTGTTGTGAAAGAGAAATCCTCACACACAAAATTAGAAATAGGAAACTCAGCCACAAAACGAAAACTGTAAGCAATAAGCGAAAATGAAATGAAAAATCATGAATGCCCAGCATTCGATTGAGTCAGCAGGCAGAGAAGAGGGATTGGGGACGGGGTTGGGTTGGTGTTGAGTGGTGAGAGGTGAGTGGTGAGCGGTGAGGGACGAGGTGTGAGCTGGGCAACAGCAAACTCAAAACGAAAAATCATTTTACGAGTATTATTTGGGGCTTGGGTCCCGCATGCAGCAGAAGCCGCAGTTTTGCATGCCCAGCGCTGTTGGCCGTGAAATGAAAAACGAAGGGCAATTGAAGCTGGAAATTACCAAAACCGTGCGCTCTTTTACAAATTCAGCCCCTTTTCTCCACCCAACCCTCTTCGCACCAGCCATGAGCGAAATCAAATTCAAAATATCAAAAGTTCTGCAGACCAAGCGTATTATTGGACCTTAAAACGATGCTCTTTTATTTAAATGATTTTCTCCCCGTTTAGTTTGAGTTATTTTTTTGTTAACAGCTTGCAGAATTTGACTACCTGATGTATCTCATTTTTTATTTCGCCAATTACTCTCCAGCCAAAATAACTGAGCAGCTTTGCTTTAAGACATAATACTTGTTATCTCCCTAATAGTATACATAAGATAAATATTATGTTAAGTTGTTAGTTAAATTGTTCAAACAGGTACAAAGTGCATTGCAAAATGCATATCTTTATAAAGGGGATTAAATAAAAATGAATTACAAACATTGCGCACATCTTAAAATTAAAGTTAAGCCAAAGATTATAAAGTAACAGGTAAATTAAAGTAAAAGGCTCTTAAGTCTTTTGTTAAATCCTCACATAAGAACAACAAATATGTTGATTGTCAACTAAATACATATATATTTCTGACTTACTAGTGGATAATAGCATCTCATCAAAATGCACATTACATAAGCAAATTGAAACCAAGTTGACCATTTTCAAATTTCACATAAATCTTGAAGTGTATTTCTTTAAAATATGCTTGGAATGTACGTCTTGGGTCGCTCCTAAATCATAAGTGTAAAAATGCAAATGTACCGTTCACATTTCTACTTCGATCTATTGTTAGGCAAAACATGAAACCCAAGTCTTCAGCCACAAAAGCAAAAAACGGGCAGTAAATTTAAAAAGTCAACATCATCAACCAGAAAATTGCACAATAGGCAAAAAAGCAACCCTTGGCAAAAGTGTATAACTAAGGTCAAAAAGCCACCTGACCCATTCCCAGAATGAGTCATTTGACTCGATTGTGTAAAATATATACATGTGTTTTTTGCACACATACATACATCAAATTTACATCATTTGTGTTCGATGTGTGAGCAGTGTGAGCCAATCAGCAGAGCAATCAGCACTTTAATTGTATTTAATCAGAGACCAACCGCAGAAATGCTACCAACTGTAGATTAGTCAGTTTTGTCAGCCACAATCCATTTCGCCTGCCCCCACACACACACTACTCATTCATCATACATCATCAACAATCGCAGCACGTATTCGCATTTGTCGTGCGTTTATCAGCAGACTTGGATTTTTGTGTCCCATTTTGATGTGTCTGTTGCTAATCAGTCGGTTGATGTCTTTTCCGGATTGGACTAGCTCATAGGTGAGAATTAAGCAACCCGATTTTCTTATACATTTTATAAAATTACATAGTTATATATCGAGAATGTTGATACAAACTTATATTCAATAATTGTTAAATTACAACATTTTTCCCTCAGCTTAAACTCTGCAAAAGTCTTCGATTTTACTTTGGCAAAATAAATTAAAATGTAAACGTAAAATGTTGATAGTTCAAGTGCTGAAGCTATGTAAAATACCAGTTGGACTAATAAATAATTCTTGACTTACAAAACACAAGAAAATTTCGTAGTAAGTCGATGAAGAATTTCAAATGAGCATTTATTTATTGTCTTTGCTTGCCCTGCAATTGAACTTAAATCTAAAGTTAAATATCCATTTGTTAAAACATTTGCTCGAATTTCAATACAATTCGGAAATACCCACAACACCAAAATACAAATATTTTTGGTAATAAGTTTGCTTTTATAAAGGGAAAGCCTCCTCAAAATTAAGTTGATCTAAGTAAATGAGAATGATTTATAAGTGCTAATATAATTTAAATGCTGTTTGTTTATTAGACACACTAATTGTGGCTATATATATAATATATAATATATTTTCACATCAGCTGCCAAAAACTCCTTTCAGTGCTTAAGGCAATTGTTGATTCAGTTGCTGATGTGATTTTGCAGCCGCAAGTCTGCAGTGGAAGTTGTCATTGCACCAACAACGGCCAAAACAATTCAGGCCCAGACAAACCAAACCTTTTGTGGCACTCATTAAGAGAGTGTGAATGTGTGTGTGTGTGTGTGTGTGGTAAACTGAGGCAAGTGTGCCAGCCATTGTTGTTATTGTTGTTGCTGATGCATGTGAGCGTAATTAATTTAAAACGGCGCCATAACGGATGCTCCAGCACCCGCGCCCCCTCCCCATTGTCCATATGCTAATTGCTGCCATCCGTATACCCTTCCGGCTATTGCTGATATTTTGAATTGGCTAAATTTGTGTGCCTTTGATGGACATGTCAATTTAGACAATATGCTAACAAAAATAAATAAGTTTGCAACATTTGTACATACATGCACGCATACATACATACATGCGCATATGTACATAAATTGATATGTACATACATAAGACAGCATGTTCAATTTCATGCTAAGAGTAACTTTATTGCTTTTAATATTTGCATTATTTCTCAATTTACTGTGCAAATTTTTATATTGCAATCATTTCGTGCAGCTGCCGCACACACAAGTTGCCCCACACCTTAAACCCCCCACCCCCAGTTCCATAACACATACAAGCGCACACTTTCTGTGGCAGCTTCCCCACTACCAACCCCGCTCCCAACAATTGTTCTCACTTTGAGAGGCAGCTGCTTATAATTCAATAAAAGAAAAGCGAGTCGCGCATGCAAATTGTGACCAATAAAAGCCTCAATTTGGCAAACAAAATGTTGACAATATTATTTAATATACTTTAATGTCTGGAATATCTTTATAAATATATTAATTCTAGCGCAGACCGTTGTCAAATATCAAAATGATTAAAGAATCAAAATATCATAAAACATGCATTTTTTTAATACAATTTAGTTGCCTCATTTCGCAATAAGCAAATGTACGAAACAAAAAAAAAATAAATTTAAATGTTGTTCGTGTTTCAAGAGTCGGAAAGTAATCACGTAGCGCCCCCATAAAGTATTCATATAAGATTTGTCATTCAGATCGCGTTTAGTACATCAACATTTGCAGCAACCACAAGACAGGACAGACACACACACACACACACACACACACACACACACACACACACATACACATACTCTGTTGTAGGCCTCGTCAATTGTCACTGTTTTTCCCTGCTTTTGGCTTTAACTTTAAAATGGATTTTTTTTTAACAAGAGTTTGAGTTCTACTCGGGGTTCGCTGTTAGCAGATGCTGCCAATTTTTGTTGGCCATTTTGATGCTGAATTTTAGCCCTAATACTTCACACTAATGAAAAAGTTTTTATTGCCGTCGCCGCACACATGCGTGAAGTTTGAAAACTCAGAACAGCTATAGTTGTGCACAAATATATACGAATAATAAATGAACTGCTAAGGGGCGTGGCCAAGTAACAGATGCCTCTTTAGCTTGATGACACTCGCTCGTTCATCTAGAGCAGTCGGCCAAGGCTCTCACATCTAATTAAAAACACAAGAGCCTCAAATCAACCTGCAACACACCCAGCACAGCTCCCATCCCCATCAATCCTCTGTGAAGCCACAAACGATTGCCATTACTCATACGTTATAAGCACATTAAAGCAGGATACAGCAGTGCCCCACATTCAAGCCGGAGTACGAATAAAATCTAAACAATAATTACACATGCGAACCGCATAGGGCGAGGCAACCCTTAGTGCAGCAATGCTCGTTGTCAGACATATGTTGCGACGATAGCTCCCAGGAGAGTCCTCTGGAAGCGGAGAGTCCTCAGCCCGAGTTCGAGTTCCAGCTCGAGGATGGGTCTCAGACTGAGGCTGGCCATAAACGTAAGTGAATTAACCATTCAGCTAACATTATGACCGTTAAATCATTTTCGCAAGCAACGCATGCGATGCCCCAAAACGAAACTCAAAAAAACGCAGGAAGTCACCCCGGAAAACCCATCGTTCAGTGCCGCATTTTGGGGCGTGTTGTAGCATTTACTTCTGGGTCGCAGCCGTACACAAAAAAAAAAAAGAACACGTGAACTAATTTGTAGCGCCTAACTCCCAAATACCCCATTTCGTCCTTCCCCAGTGTCCAGTCCCCAACGCATTGCGTGTGTGTTGCAATTGAAATTCGACTACAAAGTGTGCTTCGAGGGGATTTACAGGAAAGTGTTTACAGCATTGCAATTAATGGCGCCGCGCACGCAATGCGTCCCTCTGAGTGGCAAACATCTCGCGCACCACGAATGAAGCGCCACCAAAATAAACAGTTGTAAGTGCACCAGGTCAGACAAGTCGTTGGTAAGTTGCCCAGCAAAAAAAGAGCAGCAAAAAAGGCGATAATAGCTCGGCTTTTATAAACACACTTCACTTTCAAATCTATTTAATTTTTAATTAATTAATTTAATTTTTATTGTAAAAGTAAATCTTGTCTATAAAAAAAATTCAATATAACCTATATTAAAAATAAAATTCTGAATCATATTTGCAATTACAATCGAACAGGAGAATCTGTTCAACCAACGCTTACAATCAGAAACAATAGAAAACATCAGGCAACATCGGGGAAGCCCTGTTGCATGCACCCTCGCGTCTTATCTTTATTTATATGGCAAAAGCTAAAGTGAAATAAATTTGAATAACGAGCAGCAAACAAAATGAGTCGTAAGTAATCAATTTGGCATGTGCTCTCATCTGAGCGAGCTCAAATGTGCCAAATTTACACGTAAATGCAAATGAATTTATACAGAATAAAATAATATAGAATCTGAAACATCTGAATTGCAGACGGAGATTTGAACAGATTTATTTGCACTTTTTTATTTACAGATACTTACCACGAAGCTGGGCGTGCGAGGCGCCGCTCATCTGTTACCTTACTATATATGTATATTTTATATATAATAAATAATTGTAAATATTTGTTGCTGCTCACGTATGACAAAATAAATAAATAACAAAAATACACATGAGTAAATAAACAATCAAACACACACGAAACGTGCCAACGTTTATTATTTTTAATGCCAAATTTTGTAGATTGTGGCAGCAACTTGGTGTACAATCTACAAGCTGAACTCTATTGTGCAAAATAGATAAATAATAAATCTTATATTACTAAAAAATTATGCAGCTAAAAAACTGGCTATTAACATAATGAACTCGATCAATAAACCCTGCTGCTAATTTCTCAATTCGCAACTGTAAATTATTGGCAGATTCACAGCAGAGTTAATTAAACTAGAACCGAAAAATTACAATCGTTTATAAATACCTCAATAAAGAAAAAATTAGAGGGGGGAGAGAGCTACAGATTGGCCATCTGTGAAAACATTTCCCCCTTGGCATAGCTTGAAACTGACGGAAATAAATTTTGAGGGGTGCATAAAATTATGGAAATGTAGAAGAGAAAGGCGTGCCCAGAGAGGGGTGCATATGTTATACATATATATATATATATATTTATAGTATGTAAGGCATATGCCTATTCAGAACATAACTCAACTTTATTAGACTGTAATGTGAGGGGCCACAGGGCGTATGCATTTTGTGCAGTATAAAAGGAAAATCAAAACTGCTTTTAATATTACAAAAATTAATTGACAAAATAACTTAAAAATAAATAAATAAAACATGTATTGAAAAAGATTATAAAAGTCATTTGAAACTCTTTGATACATGAATGTCAATTGCTAATCGAAGGAGCAACTTTTAAGGTTTGAGTTGTGTCAACTTTTGTCTTCTGCTTTTACTTGCTAACTTTGCTATCAATGTTAAAAAGTTAAATGGGTCAATAGTAAACTTAAGCTGTGTACCAGCATAGACAATATTTGTTTTTAGCCAAGTTTTGCTAATTCGATCTCAGGTTGAGGTTCGCCGGCAGGCAACGTCTTTGAGCTCATATTCTGCATACATGAAAACTTGGCTAATACACAGTTCAACTGTAAAATACGTCTTAAGGGTCCCAAGTTCTCGGCCTGTATTTGTTTGTTTACCTCTGCTGCTGTCTTGACTTTGCATGAGGTACAAGTAGAAAATTTCTGTTGAGAGTGCTCCTTTGGCTAATTTGGCCAAGTTTGTTAGTCGGCTTGTACAAACATAAGTATCACAACGAAACCTTTGGGCCAAACCATTTGCCATTTTCAGTTGCTCCTCATATGTTAATGTGTGTGCATTAGCTGTGAAGGGTCTAACCTCTTTAGTTGCCTCTAATTAAAAGCCGCACACGCACGCCCCACACACACGCACACACACACGCACATATACACAAACACACTCACACATGTCTTACATGGCTTACAATTTAACACTGTCACGCATCGTTTCGTGTGGGCTTTTGTGTGTTGACAACCTTTTGCCCAGAGCCAAAAGGTAAGGCTAATCATTAAGGGTAAGAGCATTGGGCTAACGGCTAAACCGTGGAAAGCATGAAATACATCCACATCCACCCAATTGTTACAATTAAACTAATGAAAACCGCATCTGAGCAACGCATTTTCATAGCCAGTTGGCTGGCAAAAGAGACCCAATTTTCAGCAGTTTGATTGTTTGCTGACTGTTTTATTCTTTTGCCAATTAAAATAAATTATTATACAATTTTCTTGCCAATGCCAAGCAATGTCCGTCAAGGAACTCTACACAATTATGCGCAGATTTGCAACGCTTTTAGCCAAGAACAACAACCAATAAGTGCTCAACAATCTTGCAAGGCACCCTCGTCGTCGTGTCCCAGGAGAGATGAATTGTGAAATGGAAAATATAATGAAATGCTTTCAGCCATCGATGGGACTTGATAGACAGACAATCAGACTATTTGCCAGACTCGACTCGGTTGTCTGCTGTTTTTGCATTGAATTGCAATTGCCTTTTATTTTGTTTTCTTTATGTATATATGCATATATATATGTATATATATTTATAATTTTGCTTCTTTTGTTACCATTAAAATCATTTTTGTACACATTGCATTGCAGACAAGGTGACTGAAACGACAACCATTTTTGCTGGATTATCAGCTAAATAGCTCTTGTAGACACCCTGAGGGGTTGGAAGTGCAATAGAATGGCCCAGACATTGGCGGCGTGATTTAAAACCAGCAACACAAAAACATTGACCTTGCAAATTTTGTAAAAAAAAAGGTCAAGTGAAACTTTGAGTTAAGTGTTGAAGTGTTGAAGTATTCAGTTAAAGTGAAAATAGCAAAAACAGTGTAAAAGAGCAGCTTAAAAATACAGCAGAATGCAGACCAGTCTTTAATAGCTGAAATAGTTTAAGAATTGTTGCGTGAAAATTAATTGAAACCAAAAACAATTCTAAGAAAAACTTCTCTAATTTCTCTCATGTTTGTCTGATATTGGCATATCTCTAATGTGTATATGGTATTAAGTGCCGTTTGTCTGTGTTGCTCAAGTTACCCATTTTCGAGGTCCTCAATTGTCTCACACAGGATATCAACTGTCTGCCTCACTGTCTGTCTGACTGACTGCCATTGTCTGGCGTCTAGTTGGGGTATTCATTGGCTTTGCTAAAGCCTGCTGCAAATGGCAGCAATGAATTTCTGGCCAAGCTTCACCCGTATACGGGCTGTCATTGCATCTCCTCTCGTCGCGCCGGTAACTTTAATTGAATAATGCGATGAGAGCTGCTGGCAGCTAATTGGGCTTGGCGGCAGCTGGCTTTTGACTTTACGCTTTTTGGCCCTGTCATTAGAGCCACTGACAATTGAAGCAACATTTACAACATTTCAGTTGGTTATCTAGCGTATTTGCTTGCCAAATCACATTTTTGAATTAAATAGCGCATTTTTAAAGCTGCAATGCGCTGTCAGCGGTGGCCAAAACTCTGGCAAGTGGCAAAAACTTTTGCAGCGATAAGCGTCAAGTTGCAGTGACTTCCACCATGCTACGTGCTGTCCTGTCCCTTGGCTGCTTGGCTGCCTCCTCTCCACACAAAAAAGGGTGCAACAGAATTTTTTTATTTTTGGTTTTTTTTTCTTTTGCTGGCTTCCGCATTTAAGCCAACTTGTTACTCAACTAGTGCTTACAAGAATATGAGTCGACGTTATTTTCATCGTCATGATGCTGCCTCAAAGTGTTGTTGTTGTTGTTGTTGTTGTTGCCACTGGCTTATGCTTTTGCATCTGCTCTTGTCGTCATATCAGTTTTCGTCTGAATAGACACGTTATCTATACACAATATGGCTTTAAGTGCGCCTGCTAGCCACGCTAAGGTGTCAGTATCCCGTTCCCCAACTGTTGCCTGTTGCCTGTTGCCAGTTAGTTGAGATCTGGGAGCTTGCAACTTGGTTGCATGTTATGAATGATATGCTCAGCCGCAACTCGTTAGCTCTGTGTAAGTGTGGATGTGGAATGCATTGTGGTGCAGTTCTTTTGTATTTTCTTGTTGAGACGTGCATTGTGTCGACACTGCTTCCTCGTCTGCCCCTGCCCCTTCTCCTCGGTGGCTGCAACCACCTTTTTTTTTGCCATTTGAACTTACACAACTTTTGCTGGTTCGCCTTTTGCCATAGCAATTATCAAGCTGAAAGTTTATAAACTCTTGCGGCTGCTCGTTAGCCACATTTGTTTTATGTTCGAGCAACATATTCACATGTGCAAATTCAACGGATAAAGTAAATCTAAATTAAAGCACTTAACACCTGCATAACGCAATTAAATTGAATTGAATGTGCAGCAAGCAAGCAAGTCTTCAACAAGTCGATAGAACTCGATCGTAGCAACTAATATCTTTACTGCTACACCAGTTTGATACCATTTATCATTGCCAAATGGCAGTTGGAACAACAACCACAACAACCACAACAACAGCAACCACATCTCAAAAGACCATAGATTTGATTTCGAACATAAATTGAACAGCAGCAATTCAAGCTGAGAGCTCAAGTTTCAACATGGTATACATAAATAATTCATGCTTGATAAATTAAACAATATACTGGAGCGTCCATTAGTTATGCATAACGTATACGCCATGTGCGCTAGACTATGACACCCACACAGTAAAACAGCAGCAACAACAACAGCAACAACAGCAGAAAGCGACAATTGCAACGCCTGCAAACGGCCAAAAACCGGAAACGGAAGCGTGCTTAGTGCATGCCATTTGCACAAATGTGACAGTGCAGGACAAAGCGACATGGGACAAGGATACAAGGCAAGCTTGCAGCAGCTGTAAGCTCCGACTGTCTCTGCAAATGCCAATATACAAATATATATATACATATATATATAATGTCTATAAATAAAACAAATTCAAAGAGCTCAACAAAAATACTTTTGGTCATTTTGTTTATTTTATTCGATTGAAACTTAGAAACTAAGCAATTTATATTCCATCAAATATTTAATACATTTGCGGCAGATTAAACTCATTCAATCTACAATTCAATGCAACAAATTTGTAAGTTACAATAAAATAATTATTAAAAAAACTGCGATTTTTATGTTGTGTTATATTCAACTTATTCTATGTAAACTGTGAACTAAACCATTATTTCATTTTTTAATGCTTTCCAATTCAAGTGAGTAGACATATTGCTCAATGGAGTTGAAGCATTGAGTGAATTAATTGCTCTCCACTCTGCCCCTCAATAATTGTACAGATATCACAGACAATGGCTCATCATTAGAGGTACCACTGTTTGCTGCCCCTGGCGGTTACTTGGCGGAATGCAAACACAACTGTAATTATGTAATGAATAGAGGCCACATTTACCGTTGCAGCGATGCCATCAGGCAACGCCCGTCCCTCCGTACGTCCGTCCGTCCGTCCGTCCGTCCGTCCGTCTGTCCGTCCGTCCGTACGTCCGTCTGTTTGTCAGTCTTTTGGTTATGTGCAAACTGGCGACAGATGATTTAATTTAAATGAAAATTCCTACAGTTTGCATGACAAAATAGTGAATTCAACATGTTTTAGAATGTGGCAAATTGGCGAATAGTATTTGTTGTAAGATTCTACACCGCCCACTCCCCTCATCAGCCCTCATCGCATAGCAACACGTTAATTGAAATTACGCAAACACATCACATTGCCTAACTGCATCTTTCGGGTCCATTCCTGTCACAACTACAGTAATTTTGCACCTCAAAGTTGGCAAACATGCGAGTAACTGAAACGAATTCCCACAACATGCACCAATTGGACCACAACACACCTCTGCGACACACCTGGCAAATAATTTTCTGGCTCTTTGTTGTGCAACCGGCGGAAGATTTTAATGACTTCTGCTAGGAGTGCTTTGGTTGCCTCTGATGAACTGATTGCAGCATCTGAGCATAAATTTGAAATTAATGCATCTTATTTGCAAGGAGTGCACAAACTTCAAAGTTTTACTCACATTTTGGTATTTGGAAATCATAATTAGATTGCTTGACATATGCTAGACTTCTGCGATATGTTGGGAATGACACAATTCTCAAGTCGAGGTAGAATAATTTTCTCGTTAAATTAATTTTGTATCAATCAGACTAACGGCAATTTAATTCATTAACTTCTTGGAATTTAAAAGTCGTCAATCAGATGCGAAGAGCAAATTCAACAAACAACGCAAATTTCTCATTTTTAATACGCATTTAAGCTGCAATAATAAAATCCCCTCACAGGATGAAGCATCCTGTGGCCAGCACGTAGCTCTTTACGCCTCAATAAGGATTTTTTTAATTAATGATAAATATCCTTCTGGGAGCAGACGAAATTACAGTCAACACAAAAAGATGCTTTCGCATGCAGCAAATTGATTGAGTTGCAACCATATTTAAATACCGAGTTATATAAAAGTTACAAAAATATCAAAAGGATTATCATCTAATTACAGAAACTGCTTAATTATAAGCAAATGCACTTTATTGGTCAATTAATTGCATATTTTAAGTAACAAATATTTGATTTATTTATGCTGAAGCTTTTGACTAAAGTTCAAATTGTTCATGTATAAAATCAATGCAGTAAAACTAAAATTCCACTTAATTATTGAGCAAGGTTCCCTTGATATCGTGGATTAACCCCACTTGCCGAAGAATTTACTGCTTCAGCTGGTAAAAACTTACTTGTTTTTATTTCTGGCAGGAACTTTGATTTCGCCTTTGCTAGTTGGCTCATATGTTGTTTTGGTATTTACACTTGGAAAGTAAGAAGGGCGAATCGAACTGTTTTTTGGGCTTGAGTTAAGCAAATTCTTCAAGATAAAGTTAATATGCAAACTTGTGTAGAGAATGGAATCTATTGAGGTTGCTACCCGGACACAAAAACACTTCAATGCTAATTCAGGGATATTGCAAGAATAAAATGGGTAACAGTAAAATTATTACAAATAGCCTTGGACAATTTCTATTTAATCACTCCAGGATTAACAATATTCTCCGCTGTCCGCAGATATCGTCAGAGATTTCCACGTCAAACCAAGTCGGACACTGATCGTGATACAGATAGATACCAGATGGGCGTGGCACATTGCTGGGGGATCACGTTGCCATCCAATGGCTTGGGTATGGGGTACAATCCCCTCGCACAGGATCAAATGACACATGCAGGCTGGACATTTCGTCACCCACAGGCAGGTCTAGCAGATCATGGCACAGATTGCATTTAAACTGAGACAGCAGATTTTGGACTCAACGCAGAAAAATTGGCGCATTCATATTGTCGTCCACAGTTGGATCCCAGTCAATAGAATTAAAGTTGGCAATCACTCAAGTTACTTGCGTCTGCTGTCGCCACATCAATTTCACTATATATTTCTAATGTCTTCTTTTCTGATTGAAATAGTTCCAAATAACTGAATAAATGATATTTAAAAATAAATTATTAACTACTCAGAATAATTTTTATTCTGAAAGTAAACGAGAGAAAACTGGAGAGGAGTGTCAGCGACAGGTGTTAAATGTCGATTATTTCTATGGGGAGCTGACACATTCGCAACGTCTGCAAGTGATTGGCAGCTGGTTGATTGATGCATGCCACATGTTGCACTAAATTCAACTCCATTGCAAGGCAAAAAATAACTTGGCTTAATGCCAGCGGCAATTAGACGCGAGAATTTACTGCCTGCTGCTCGTTTCAAAGTTTGGGCCAAATCATAAATTGCATCCTACGTCAGGGCACTTGACAGTTTCCGCCGGAGTTCGCCAAAAATGGCAGACCCAAAAAAAATCGTAGGGAACAGAGCGGACTCTGACACTCTCTGACATATGGCTGCATAATTTATGCGTACAATGAACCAGTGCAATGAGTCCGCTGTGGCAAATGCCACAGATTCAGTTTGCATTCTCATCTGTCGCTTTCGGTGTTGCTGTAGTTGACCTTTTGTATCTCAACTCAAATTTACGCGCTACGACTTTCAATTGTATGTGTGTTCGTGTGTGCGTGTGTGGGTGAGTGTGTGCTTTAGTGCACATTGAATTGTCGGTGTTGAGGCATTGTCGAATGGTTAAAATTGTTGATTCGTGGCGCCTTTCCCAATTGACCAATTTCGTTATAAATACAAAAAAAAATATATATATTTAACAATTGTAACTGCAAATGAAATTAAGTATTAAATTAAAAGTAAGAATTAACACTGATAAGCTGTTGTACTGCTTCCAATTTATACTTTCCGTCTAATGGTTTTACATATGACAATAAAAATTAATTAACCAACTTTAATAGCAAATAAAATAAAAATTAAATCCTTAACAAGGTGTTTCAGCATGTCGTGAAGAATTCAATTGCGATTGTTTTTAATAATTTAAAATAAAAATTAAATTGGTGCATGTACTTATATATATATATAATAGTTAGTCATAAAGTTAATAAATACATTATATATCTAAACATATTAAAATATGAATTATGATTTATGAAATTGGTGAAAAATAAAATGTGTGGCAAAAAATGTACATAATAATTAAATTTTTCTTGTTTAAGAAATATATTTTATTGCTTAAATTTTTAATCAAAAATTTCAGATTTAGTTTATAATTTTATAATATTCAGCAATTTGGTATCTAAAAAATAAAAATAAATATTAAATGATTATAATAATGTGTTAATATCATTTTTTCATTTCAATTTTATTGATGTTAATTAACTGATCCGGTGGGTGGACTCAACTTCAAAAGTTGCGTGACTGTCAACTGACTGGTTTTTATTTGGCTCACATTTGACATTTGATGACTCCACACATACACAAAGAGTGGTATGTCTAAAGCTCTTTATTTGCATCCAAATAGCAATTGGCTCATAGTACACTGGGTATACAACAATAAATATGTGTTGAGCACTAAGCCAGAGAGCAAATACAACAATAACAATAACAATAACAATAACAAGGACAACCGCATGGGTTGGTCATTAAATGCAACAATAAATTCGGTGTCCATTGCATGGCAGGCCCGAAATTTAATTAGTTGGCATTTAACATTAAACATTTCGAAGCTGATGTTGTTGTTTTTGTTTTTGCTGCTGTTGCTCATTTCCAATTCACTGACACAAAGAGTTTTTGCTTCTTTCCGTTGTTTGTTTTGTTTTATTTTATTGTATTTTATTTTATTTTTTATTTTTCAGTTAATTAAACGCACGCAAGCATTTCGTCGTTCTAAATTATACGCAATTAAATTTGAAATTACTTTCGAGTGAGTTTCCAGTGTTGTTTCTGGCAACGGCGCGGCAATAACTTAACTCGAAATTTTACTGTAAGCCCCGCTGCTGCCAAATGTCACTTTTGATGGCCGCTACCCCATCCCCTCAGCCAGCCGTAATTGGTCAACCCAGCCTGCTGCGTGTTTGCAAGAAACTTGAATTTAACTTTTTCGCATGGCAAGTTTCGGGATCTGTCTTTAAGATGCTATTCTGTTGCTTAACTTGATTTGTCTGGCTCTGTAAATTGCACTGTCTACCTACTTCATTATGCAAAACACAAAATACGAAACACAATATGCAACTAACAGTCACACTCACACACACACACACACGCAAGCACACTCATATGTGCATCTTCTGCAAAGTTGCAGCAAACGCCTAAGGACTGACATCTCAGTGACTTCCAGACTCTTGAGTTGCCGCACCTGACTGGCCTGGTGCACCCGTGCCTGCTGGTGCCTGCTGGTGCCTGCCGGGGCATGCCGGTGCCTGCCATATATTTGACTTGTTCTTTTATCACCTATGAAAAATAGAAGCACAGGTGCAGTCTGAATGTCATTGTCTGCGCCATGAGTGTAATATTTATATTATTATTATTATTATTATTACAAGAAATGTTTGCAAATGCCTGCAGGGCCAAATTCGATCCGCAATCCCGCCAGCTGACTGGGAAAAATTACAATAAAAAAATAATATTTTTTTTTAACAATAAAATATAAAAAATAATGTTATGGTTCCAACTTCTTGGCTTCTGTACGCGCCAGGTTTCTCTTCGTAATTGCAGTCAAAGCGACAACTATAAAGACGACAGTCAGAAGCAGAATTGTTAGAGCCACTGCACCAATCGAGACAAAGTTGCAAATCCAACCAAGGGAGCTGAACAGATCTGCCACATTTATAGCTTCATTCAACGCGTAGAACTGCCTTTTAATTAGCAAAATTAAGGACACAAGGTTGGCCAACATCATGATCATCAGCATGGCCAAAAGCTGGGTTGGACTTTAAACTTTTGATTGCCACTTAAATTGTAAGTACAAAGGAAGATATACTTAGTATAAAGTTTACCCACCACATAGCGAATGTGCTGCCTCGGCTCCGAGTAGTTCGAGTGGTAGACCCAAGTGCTGGCGGCATACAGGATGCAGATGTAGGCAGTGCCGATGCTAACTGATTGTTGCGTCAACTGGACATAGCACGAATTGGCTGGCATCGTGTTGCCAAACACCGAAGCATTTAGTATACAAATTAGCTGTCAATGGTACTGCTTAGAACTAACTGATTGAGTTTTAATTAGCAGCTTATACGTACCGCTGTTAAAATTAGTAAAACTGCAATAGTTTCCTTTTTGGATAGGAAGGCCATCATATTGGCAAAATTAATAAAATCCAACTCAAAAAAATCAATCGATTTAATACACACAATTTAAATGAACTAAAACACAAAGAAACGAGACTAAAAATTAAAACTGTGTATTCCATATTTACGTGAAATAAACATCAACACAAATGTCAATATTGCAATGAGTTAAATTAAATCATAATTTTATTACATGAGCGGTATTTCTGAGCTGAAATGCAAAGTAATAACTAGTTAAACAGCGCTGATTAAAATGTGTATTAAATAATTTTGAAATTAAATCATATTTTTATTTATATTAATATGAGAGTGCAACATGAGCAGAACAGTTAAACAGCGCTGATTAAAATGTGTATTAAATAATTACTATAGATTAAGTGCAAATGCTTTTATATTAACTTAGCCAGATCTTTTCGATCTAAAGTTGTTTCCATTTTCAGCTATATATATATATTTAATACTACAATTTTAGTATTTTTTTATTTTTTTTATGCCACAACTTGTTTTCAGACTGTGGCTTCTGCCCTTCTTCTGTTACATAAAACTCAAATGCTAATAGATTCTGCAATCAGTTTAGGTATCCAGCGAATTCTCTGTTTCTATATGCATATATATAGTATAAAGCAAATTGAAATTTCTTTTATAAGCTTGGCGGCATTCGCAGTGGGCATTGAAGGCACTTATCTAACAGGCGCAGCCACTGACTGCTCATCCCAGGCTCATCCCATCCACATCAGGAAAGAAACCGGCAGCCAGCGCTAATTCATCAACAGTAAAGGCAATTTAGATACTCATCTAACCGGATATCGACAGGCAGTCAGGCAGTCAGGCATCCCGAATGACAGAGCGAGACAGAGCGAGACAGGGAGAAGGGCAAGAGAGATAGACATACCCTTATTCTAGTCCCAGTGGTTGTTCTGACTTGCGGCTGATGAGAGACAGACTCGTTTGCTGTTCGTCCTGCAGACAGAGTTTTATAAAATATTGATAGACGTGAAGTTGGCAGCGCATATTCGCATCCTGTTCGTGTCTGCCGCAGCCATAAATAATTTGCTGTAAATGCAATCGTGGGGTTATATGGCGCGTAACCAGCACCCGATGAGGAAGGAGCAGATGAAGCAGGCGGAGGGGAGGAGAAGTCTCTGATGCTAATGGCAAGCTCTGCACACGGTGCGAAAGTGTTTTATATGAATTATTTGCTGCGAGCCAATTTGGAGCCACGTTTACGAGCACAATTGAAACTGAATACCGTTGCCATATACATGCTGTGTGTGTGCGTGTGCGTGTGTTGCTGTGTGTGTGCGTGTGTATGTGTGTGTAGACCCATTGAACGGCATCGGGAATCGGATCGTCTGGCATCAGGGCATCAGGCATCCTCTTTGGCTGCCTGTCGAAATGCCGTAATTTGTTATGTCTCTAACTGTACTCCCTATCTCTCGTTCCCTCTCTTCCCCCCCACCCGACCATAAACACTCTCCCTCAACCTATATGCCTCGTCCCTGGCGCTTTTTAATAGCCACTCGCTCGCTTGACTCACCGACTGTTGCTGCTTATTATTGCTGTTATTGTATCGTTACTGGCCGTTGCTTTTATCGTTACTTACCCTCTGCCCTCCCTGCCACCCTGCCACCCTTCCCCCCTGCATGGTAATGTGTATTTAATGACGCCATATCATGTACAAGCTGAAGAACATAATGCTTCCCAGTACGACTGGGTTCTTGTCTGTGCCCCGCACCGCCAACGTTTGCCAAAAGCATCACCAAATGCCATCGCCTAATGTCCAGTTGCAAGCCCAGCCGGGGTCACGATTGCGTCCAACTGGTGCTGGTGCCAATAAAGCAGCCGACTGCGCCTGCTGGTGCACATTTCATAAAACATTCTCCTATTTTTCTTCTGTTTATTTTTTTATTAAAAAATATATTTTAAAGTTGCGCCATAAAACCCACCCGTAATTGATGTGCAAAGAAATAGATTTACCTGCTAAAGACTGACAGGAGCTGTAGATAACGTTATTGTGGCCATAATGATGGTAACAGGACCACATTTTTGGTCGTATTTTTCAAACATAATTGCAATTGCAATCGTATCTGCCAGTTGCCGCTGAAATGTTAAAGTTAATTTACAATGTTAAATTTTTTGGTATTTATTAAATTCAGAAAAGCACTCGGCACAGGCAAAAATAATCCCCTCTGCGGCAGCATTCACATCAGCTCCAACTTCCGGACAATTATACATCACTTTTAACACAACAATCATTTTTAATGGACATCATCAGTGGGGGGGTGGGGGGGTGGTAGAGATTGGCTTATTGGTGGTTTTGCACCACACAAATAGTAGCTGGTTGCACGCCTGATTGCCTTTGGCACTGGCTTCCTCTTTGACTTTGGCCTGGATTGAAACAATCTCCGGTGTGTGGGTGTGTGTGTGTGCGTGTGTCCGTGGATGGGTGTGTGGGTAAAAGCTTCATCCTCTTCACAACAAATACAAAACTGTGGTAAAATAATGATTTTCCCTTAAGTGTTGCTGTTGCAAGTGTTTCTTCTGCTGCCCTGCCTGCTGCAACTATCAGCTCGATAATTAATAATGAAGTTTCGTTATTGGCAGAAGTAGGCAAAGGGGGGTAAATGGGCACATCCGTTGCGCCTCTTCTGACAATTGAAAACAGCAAGGCCAATGCAAATAGCAACATGAGCAGTTTCATAAATTGAAAATTATCCAACAACAATATTCCTCCTGCGAACAATATTGGCAGCAAGCAAATAACGGTCAAAATCACTTTCGACCCCAAAGGCGATTTATTTACAGCAACTGAGACAGCATCATCAGAAATCACAACTATGAGGCTCTAATCGGTTGGGGCAGCCACATCGTCAGATCGTCAGTGGTTTTGATTTATTGCTGTGTTATTTGCGCATATCCTTATTTGCCTTGTGTCGACTTATGTCCCCCATTACTTGGTCAATCCTGGCCAACTGTCAGCTCCGTCCTAAGGCTATTTTATTGTTCGATAACTTATCAGCGGTCGAGCAAACAAGCAGCCGAGCAAAAACAAACTCTCCGCCTAAGAATAGCTGATGTTTCTTATAGCTGGATGTCCTTCAGAAGAAGTCTGGGACTGGGTGTGGGTCTGGCTCTGACTCTGGCTCTGGCTCGGGGTCTCTTGCCATGACGATATCATAATTTCACTCGCTTGGAGAAAAGAAGCTGTGTGTTTATGTTTTATACTGGCTGCCATCCTGTCACAATGCCGTGCGGCGCATAAATCTAAATTAAATGCCTTTTGAGCAGAAAAAATGAAGTCTGAATTCTGCAACAAAATGTGCAGAATAAGAAGATACCATATATATATATATATATATAAATATATATATGTGTGTGTATATAGTTAATAATATTATAAAGCAAACTTGTGCTCTTATCGAAATAATTATAATTCAGGCCAGGCCAAACTATTTAATATTAATTTTCCTAAAATTTAATCATGCAATAAGAAAGAGTTTCACTAATTGAATTCTACACGTTTAGGCCATCTTCATTAATTGCATATAATCTTTTAGATAATCGATAGACCCAGAAACCTATTCTGATTTAATATACTCTTCAATAATATATATTTTTACAGGGTATACATTAAGAGTACAAGCATTCTGCACCTTGTCACTTGATATGGCCGTGTGAAAAAAGAGCCTGGACTTGGACTTGGACAAGAACTGGAACTCGGATTTTGATTCGGATTCGGACTCAGATTCAGGCTGGCATTTGTACTCCCATTCGGCTTAGGGCCCTGCTTAGTGGCCAGTGAAAATAAATATTAATCATTATGTAATAATTTTCTGCTGTCAGCTAAATTTAAGCAAAGTATTCATAATCCACAAGTGAAAAACCACTTTTGACAAATCGTTTTGTGCATCGCTTTTGCCCAGTTTGTTTATCGCTTATTTATTTGCGCCAACTTTTGGCCAGCTTCTTCTGTTGCGGAAACACATTTAAAGTTGTTCCCAACAGGATTTGATTTCTTAAATGCTTTACTTGTATCTGGTACCATTTTGGAGATCGCCGTTGCAGTAAATCAGGATTATCTGAGGGCCTTTGAAGTTAAGGCGCCAGTTGCTAAGAAAATGGGATTGAAATAATGAAAATGTAATAAAGAGCGATACCTTCACACGTCGCCTGACAGGGGGACAGGGAGAAGGGTCGCAACCCGACTTCTAACTCGTTGGGTCAAACGGATATGTTGCTTATGCATGGGTCCTGTGCGTGCTGTGAGGTCGAAGGGTTCTCAGTTTGGCGTTGTCCTTGCTGTCCTTGCTGTCCTTGCTGTCCTTACTGGTACTGGCGCTGTTAGCATTCAATGCACGTAGCGCATTGTTTGAATTTCATGGCGACTTTATGAGTTTGGTAATCAAACAAACACACAATCACACATACACACACACACCCGAATACACGCAGAGCGATAAGTTTGGTGCACATTAATTTTGTTCTAGTCGGAGAAGATATGTGTGTATGTTTGGGGTGTGGATGTATTGACAATCAAGTGGCTTGTAAATGCTAATGATGATAAAATATGAATTAGCTTGGCTAGCTTGGGGATCCGACCAAATTGTCGCTTTGTCGCCTTGTCGCTTCAAGCTGCAGCCGCAGCCACTTAAAATGTCTGCTAAAAATATTTTATTGCTTACTGTTGGGCGCAGACATTACCTGGCTGAAGTTGGAAAATGAATGACTGAGTGGAAAAAAATGTGCCACAATGTGATTTATTTGTGTGCAGCACTTAAAACTAGAGCCACACACAAACACACACTCACACAAAAGACACCACACCCACTTGGACGGGGCGTTGTAGACTGTCTGCAAATTGAACGCCGTTATTTGCTGGCATTTTTGGAGCAGTTCCAGGAGCTTAGTCAGCAGACGTGTGGCAAACAAAAAGGCAGCTCGTGGAGAAATTAACTAAGCAACAGTGTTGCCCGTAATAATACACAACAGACAAGTCTCTATAGAAACACCCCTCCCAAATACCTAATACATTGTGGGTGGTCCTTTGCATGTCAGCAGCATATTGTGTGGCGGTTATCGGTGACCATCCATGTATCGTCTGTCTGCTCAACACCATTAAATAAATATTTGCTGGCCTCTGCAGGAATCTTTCAACGCATAGAGCACAACAGCAACACACACACACACTCACACACATATATATATATATACATATATATATATATATAATATATATTACTCAAACACAGCAGTATCCCTACCAGTGAGAAAAAAAATAGAATAGATAATAGAAAATATTCTAAATATCATATCATCAGCATTTTTCGATAGACTCCTCATCGACGTGTGGCCGGTTGGCATTGTGCGGCGTTTGGGGTTGACTCCGATGGACAGTTCAATGTTTACCATTTATTTTTGATTTGGGTATTTAAGGTGCGGACAGACCCTAATGCTTGTGTGGGCTAAGTCGTGCGAACAGCTCGCCCAATCGATGGCTGTGTACCCAGGACAGGGTATTCTATTCACCAGAGTGTTGACAGCTTAAGTGCCTTTTGGCAGCTCGAGCATTTAGTAATTTTATTTTATTTAATTTATCTAATTTCCATTAAAAAAAACTTAACCATTGAGCGAAGAATTCACAAGAAGGGTATTAATTCATTAACTGTGTAACTCGATCTTAATATATATAGATATATATAAATATATATAGATATGTAAATTTATTTAAGTATAAAAAACTTAAACAAACTTAAAATTTACACATCTTACAATTATTTTTTACAAATATACTTAATCTAAATTGTATTTAGTTTCAATTCATTAACTGTATAAATCGCCTTTTATATATATAGATAGATATAAATATATATATATATATAAATAAATGTAAATTTCTTAGTTAAACTTTAAACTTATAGAAAACAGTTGTTTCATATAGCTTCCACAATTAAACCAGCTTTTGTGCAATAAAAACAATTATTACAATTAATCATTCCAAATAACAATAATATAAATCTATTTTAAATTCAATCGATTAATATTGGGTTCATTCACATGATAAAAACCATTTTATGGCAGACAATAACAAATAATATGCTGGATAAATCATTTAATTTATGCACCGTTATATTATTTGCCCAGCATATCTAATCAATACAGACACACTTGCACACCCACACACACACACACACACACACACACAGCTGTGCACAGATGTTGCATTAATAACAGTATATCAGAATGTTCTTCACGTGTCCGCAATTTAAATCCAAAATAATTAACTCGCATGCTAATTAGTTGGATTATCAATAAAAACCACTTGTCTATAGGCAATCGTTGAAGGAGAGAGATGTCATTTTGTTTACTAGAATTTTGTTTAATAAATTATGGCCATAATGCAATAACATTTGGTTTAAAGTCAACTAGCGCTACTAAAATGGCAATAGTCGAGCAACAGTCATCAGCATTAAAAACTGCAATATCAGCAAGTGCTAGACATGTGTAAAATAGGACCTCAACATTAATCACACTTACACACACACACACACACACACACACACACACACACACACACACATGTGTGTGCACAATACGCTCACATCATGAAGTGTGCTTTTCCTCGCTTGACGCTGTGAATGAATTTATTTTCGAACATTATGCAGCTCCTTCATATGCACATACATAGAATGATGTATACATGAAAAAATGATCATTATGAATATGAAATGCATTACATCTACTCACGTTTCGCAATGGCTGGCAACTCGAATAAATGCAAAATGGTCGACATGTGAAACGCGACTGGTGCTTAAAATTATGAATATTAATTGAAGTGTAATAAGTGTGGCAAGTGGGGCGCTAATATTTACGAGGGGCTCTGCAAATAAATGCAAAACTAATGGCGCAAAAACAGAGTCTTTGAATAAATCACAGCAGATTAAGTCGCAAATTATGCGAAAAGGGATGCGAACTCAAATGTGGCAGTTGCTCCTCTTCAGAGATCCTAAACAAACATATAGGCAAAAGCCAAACCAAAGGCACAAATCACAAACTGTGCTTCACTCTAAAATAAACAGTTTATATTGGAATATATTTAAATGTATTCAATTTTCTAACATTAGCATGTGTCGACATTTACACTGAGTACTCTACGTCAATATAAAAGTATATCTGCTCTAAAATATCGATTTAAGAACTTAAGCGATTTTTGCTCTTTTTATCATTATTTTACCCCTAGAAAACGAAATTAAAAAAACACGATAAGTTTTAAGATCACGCAGAAAAACTTTTCTAGAGTGAAAAACTATATGTTGTATAGATTTTCATTGAGCCTTTAATTAGGATAAAGCAACTTTTGCCATTTTTATGCCAGAGAGCACTTCAAAGTTGTCGGAAACAAGTGCCACATTGCGTATACGTAATTTTTCAAATATGAATTAGAAGGCTCCAACTGTGCATCTGTCTTGCTCGTCTGCTCGTCTGCTCGCCTGTCATGTTCCACATGATGTGTGCACAGTTTGAAGTGCTGTGTTTAGTTTTTAGGAGACTCGACAGAAAATTATTTATTTGGAATTTATGCAAATTTTAATTGCTTTAGCACGTGAATTTTTGTGCTCTCGACAGAATAAGGAAATCACTTATGCATACATATTTCAGTAGTCCCCAAATGAATTATAGCAACATCAAATGCATCTGTTGTTGTTTCAAATGCTATTTTACGATTTTCACAATTACTTGAAAATTGAATTATGCTCTAACATAAAGTCAGAATTTAAATACATACGATTTGTGTTTTGTTTTCATGCTTCACTTTGTCAGAGTAAAGTGTGAACTTATTTGTCTTCCCAAATCCTTGACAGATAAAGAGATTTGCATGCGAGCAAGTCAGTAAGTACGCTTTTTAAGTCATCACAAAGAATTTGAGAGTCGTGAACAAAGTTTATGAATTAATGTAAGACAATCACTCAAAAGGTTTCTCTACAACCCAACTTTGTTTATCTTTGCATCAGCTTGCTTCCCAATAGTGAGACAATTGACTTCCAGCCAGTTCCTGTGGATACACTTCTAGATTAACTGCTTACTTAATGACACTCTAATAACAATCTTATTATGGCCAGTCGTCAGAAGCGCTGTCAGCTTAAGCTTTCGGGCCATTTAATCGTCATCAGGTTCAATTATTCTGTTAATTTGGCCAAAAAGCAAGTTCAGTAGCGAACCAGATATTAAATTTCGATAGCCATTTTAATGGCTTTCGTTTTATTTCATTTATTCATTTTTAATGTTTATTTTTTTGACTTTGATAAAACACAAAAGAGAAAAGAATTTTAAGCTTAGGCAAGCCGAAGAATAAATTCTTTTGTTATTCGTAAAATGCAACTTAATTTTCTGTTGCTTTTAGTTATTTTTTTAATTAAATATAACCATGTATATCTATTTTATATCAAATTGTCTCTTAAATTGAGCAAGTTATATTCACAAAATATAAAAAATGTTAATTTCAAATAACATATCATCTATATACCCTAAATGATATAATAAATAAATTAAAAAAATTTATATATATACCATGGAGTGTTTGATTTCGGTATGCTTAAATATAAAATACGAATTTAATAAAAAATTAATTCCATTTTGTTTTTAAATTAAATTTAAACCAAAACTTTATTGATTGGATAAATATTTATATCAATTGTTATTTGTATTTCTAGGCTCTTCATACACTCAAATTTTATTTATAACTTATAGGTTTAAAATAGTCCATAGGACAACAAATTGAACTCCCCAATGTTCATTGAAAAGGGCGTGGTTGCCAACTCCCTAAGTTTTATGCATTTGCCATTCAATATTTTATGTGCATCATTTCTGCGATATTGGCAAAATAAGAAATTGTTCTTTATTTTTTTGCATTTTTGGTAAAGGAAGTCATAAATAAGCCTGGAACTGACGCTGACTGGACAATCAAACCCGTCTCCTTTTTTGTTCAAATGTCCATTGTTGTTGTTGTTGTTGTAATTGCTGCTGTCGCTGAACAGATTTGCTGACTTCCATACGGGGCGTGCCCTTTACTGTTGCAACTGCGGCAATTTTGGCTACATCCGCTATTTATACACTTGCCCCAACCAATTCACCCGCATTGTTAGCAAATCAAGTTATTACGCCCAATTCCATGTGTGTGTGTGAGTGTGTGTGTGTGTGTGTGTGTGTTCTCTGTCACATATGGTGCGCATAAATAGTTTCAGCATTTTCTATTTTCCATTGGATTTGTCGCCAGCACAGGGAGGCATAGGGCCAATGCCAACAATTCCAAAGTTTCTTTATGCGCTTTCCATGAACATTTCGTGGCAGGTTTATATATTTAATGGACTTTGCACAAGTTTTTCGATATTTTTTTTGCGTCTTTGCTGCTGTGTTGTTTTCTTGTACGCTAAGTTTATTTTCTGCTCTTTCATTCGGTCGCATGGCAGACTCCAGAAAAAGAACAACAACAATGATGAAGATGATGATGATGGCGAAGCCACATTATGCCCGTTGACAAAGTTTTGGGACGCCAGCATTTATAACCGCTGCAGTGTCCATTTTGATTATTAGCAGACCTCAATAGCATGGCGAGGGGTATCACATGCAATCGGAAAGAAAGGATGACGCATTTTATTATTCAATTATTTTTGGAGACATGAAGCAAGAACAGCTCATTTGCCGAGAGCTCATCACGAAATGACATTTATGACGGCGCCAGCTCCGCTATAAATAGTTAGATCAATGCATGCCACAATTTGTGCCACCCTTTCAACGGTCTTTTAGTTAGCCCTCTTGCAATATTTAAATAACCGCCAGGCATTCTGTGAATGACAGCCTTGACATTTACAAAGTTCAGGGACGAGGGCTCTGAATTCCCCGACTAACAAATGATTAAGAGCAAAAAAAAGAAGAACTAGACGAAGAAATAGTGCTGAAAGGCAGGCAAACAAATGCAGGCTTGAAAGGCATACAAACTTTATTTCAATGAAACGCCAAAGGTTATTCAAACACAGGTAAAAACTACCAAAAGATTCAGAGTGGATTTATAAGCAGCAGAATACACATAAATCTACTGTGCCCTTTTTGAAGCTGCAACATTGCTGGAAATCCGATAAGATTCCGACTGTGCCACAGCCCTGTACTCAATTCAATATGGCAATAAAACTCAAATACATCATGAGTCAAAAAAGGACGTATTCGAAGCGAATATAAAAAATTAATAATCTGCGCATAGGGCAGATAGAGTATTTTATGCAGACTTTGCCAATTTCAACTCTCGACACAAAAAGGCAAAGGGGCGTGGCAAGTGCATAAATCTGATGCTGCATTCAGCTAGCAAGTTTCGTATCAAAAACTAGGCAGTCGAAGTTGGCCAGTTTGACAGTTGTTAGTGTGTGGCTGAAAGCATCCTTAAAGGGGGCGGTGGCAGTGGGCGTGCCTAGCCTGCACGTCAGATACTTTGACTTGCCGCACTTTGTCTGCCAGCTGTAATAAAGTGTCGTCATGCATTCCGTGCAAACATTTTCTCATATTTATGACAAACACAACAACATCAACGATGATAAGGCAACTGCAACAGCAGCAGCAACAAGAGTACAAAATGTCCTGCATATCATAGCAATTTGCAGCAACTTGCTGGAGCAGCACTTTATGTTAAGAACCAGTTGAAAAATAGCAAAAGAAAAAGATGGTTCGTTTGCTATGCAAATAATTAGACTGCATTCAGAATGCTTACAACAATTTGTTAACATAAAAAGCAAATTAAAATTTTAAGCCTGAGAAAATTTAAGTTTGTCAATAATTTTGAAACTCGAAATAAAGTTATGGATTTACTAAAAGTGAATTAAGTTGCTGAGTTATTATGCTAAATTAATATGCCAGGGCGAAGGTGAACTTCTATATACATCTTTGTTGTTGTTGTTTTTGTGGCTGCAGCTGTTGCAACTATGGCTGCTGCTTGTTATGCAGCACTTGTCTGCTTCACGCTCAACATCCGTCGCTGCTTTTACAGTCTGTCGCCAATTTGATTTGTTATTGTTTACCAGCTAAATGGGGAAGCAACGACCCGTCTTTAATCCTGTCCGTAGGACTGTTTATCTGTCTGACAGACTGACAGACTGACAGTCTGTCTATCACTCATTTCGCAAACATTTTACGACGCTTAATTGCTGCACTTGTCCAAAAGATATGTAAATAGTTGGGGATTACCTAGACGAGATTCGAGAGGACGTCGAGTTTGCTAATGCACAAACCATTTTTAAAGTCGAGGAATTTTCGAAAACGATTATTGATTGATTGAAATGAAGTCGGCGAGCGAAGAGGCAGCTCATTAGGTAAAAGTATAAGGGGATTAAGGGGATTGGCAGCAACTGGAAGTGTTCAATGGTCACCAGCTGATAGAGAGACAATTTCTTTCGTTAACTTGAATACAATTTAACGTAGTAAATAAATGCATCAACAGTTGAATGAACATTGCCGGCCATTGAAAACAAATGCGAAATTGATGAGCTAGGCGAATAACAGTCGTGACACGCCCTCCTCAACTTTCCCACCTAGAACGTGCTGGACTCGTCAGCATCAATATCATTATTTTCATCATCATCATCATCATCATTATCTTCTTTGAATAATGAACACGCAGCGAACTGTGTTCGATAAATTGTCGAAATTCGTTTTGACTAAAAGTCAATAAAAGTCCACTTAAGACAACATTGTTGTCCGCTGCCCGGAACTGTCCATGTCAGAATTGGGGGATTGCGAACCAAGTTGTCATCTTGTTGTTGGCGCTTCCGGCTGCTTTTGCTGTTGTGCATAAAAATTGTTTTTTAATGCGCGCACATCAATAGTCAAGCCAAATAGTCCACAGCAAATTTAACTACCAACATTTTGTTGCTCATTTTCGCCTAGCCTTAAAAAACTCAACGAAAAGTAGATTGGGGAGGATGCAGAGAAGAGGAGGATAACTGTATACCAGAGGTCAAACACTGTTTAGCATATCCCAGTCTGAGAGCTAAATCGAGTGCAGCCAACTTTGGCATTAACATAGTTTCTAGTTGTGCACAGGTAGCATAACCCTTTTTCTCAGTTGCTTTGGAATTGGCCTTGTCAACCTTTTTGGTAACTTATTTTGGTCAGGCAAACAATAAATTCAACTGGATGCTGGCTATGCCAAGAGCACTCTGAAGCTCATTAGCCATGTACTCGTGTACCTTTAACCGGCTAATGCGATTTTAACAACAAGTTTTCGGTAACGAAAAAGTTTTCCCAGCACAGGGGTGAAAGTACTGGTTAAGGGGTGAGGGGAAGCAGGCCGTAGACATCGGAGAAACCCGTGTGTGGCTAATTAGAACACATTTCTTCAATTTAACCCCCGACATCGGCGGGGGCTAACTGAGCTGACAAAGGGAGCAGCAGCCAAAAAGTTGAGGGTTGAGTTCGATTTAATGAAACACATGACGTGGGTGGTTTCTTGCCAAGTTGGTTGCCTCAAAATGCTTGAGGGATGTTGCCATGCCACTATATACATATATATATATATAAATACAAAGTCAAATGTATATGCGCATTTTTGTTAAATCATTTCCAATGAAAACGCTTAAAACTTTTCACATGAATATTATTGTTTTTGCTGCTGTATTTGACAAATATTTATGCTAATAAAAGTGCCAACAGTTAAGCTTGCAACAGTCGAACTTTGTGGAGCTGATGTTGCCGTTGCTGTTGTTTTTTGTGGCACGTATGCTGCAAAAACTTTACGTGTGTCGAGCGGTTTCAACTATCGTTGAAAGCTTAACGACCACTTTAAGCACCACAGTTCTGTGGTGCGTGATTATGCGATTTTTGGCATAGTGCATAGTGGGTTAATCTAGCCACATATCTATCTATATGAGTATGTGCGTGTGTGTGTGTGCGTGTGTGTTTGTAATCCCTTCATATAGTTTCCCATTGTGGCTTGATTTCTGTTGTAATCTCTTTAGTTGTTAGCAATGAATTTTGATAGCTATTACAAATATCTTCTCATACTACAAAAAGCTATGTTTTTTAATTTATTTAAAAATTATATTTACTTGATCAGCATTAAGTGCTTCGACATTTCGAACAATCTAGTCCCACAGTTTTAAGCTATCTGTATAATTGTTTATTACTTTAAAATTTATTGATAGTAATGCATTTTAAGAGGTATTTTAAACAAAAAATACAGAATTTATTTTCTTACAAAATTCCTAAGACAAACTCAAATTTTCGATTAGCAACTGCTTATTCTAAATAACTTTAATAAGTTTGCAAAAATATTATCTTAATTGCACTTTATTTCACTTTTCGATATCTTTGCTGAGCATAATAATAAATAAAAAAAAAAATAATAATAATATAATTTGTATTTATTACATTATTATATGTAATATTTATTTCAGGCTTTTATTACGTATTCCAGGCAGAAGGAGCAACTAACATTTGGAATGGCATTTGTCATGCAGAAACATCAAAGTCTGTAACTGATTTTGCTTTTAACGTGGCTTAATTAGAATTGCCACAGGGCCTCAGAGGGCGGAACAGCGAACCAAATTTGACTTTATTAAATTAACGTTTCATGTTCGTTTAATGAACAAAGTAAAGACGAAAATAATGATGCAGTTAGTTAGCTGGGCAAGGGGAATGTTGGGGAATGGTGTCAGGAGAAGGGGGAACAGGACATGGTTGGTGGTGAATCAAGTAAACATGTCGCTTACACGAAGCACACGAAAAACAAAAGATAGCGAAAGCGAAAAATGCCGCAAGATGTTGCCGCATTTTGTTGCCGGCAACGCGTTGTTGCGGCTTTTTGCGTAACAAGCCACTCTAATGACAATATTGGCACTTGCAGCAATAACAACAGCAGCCACAGAAGCGACAATGAACATGGCGGTAACGGGACACCGAACCTAGCTTACAACAACAACAACAACAACAACAATTGTAATAATTTTGTGGTTATTACCAAGATTACAACAGGCAGCAGCAATACACACACACCCACGCACTTCCAAAAAGCTGGAACATGTCAGACACAGTGATGTTGACTAACACACTTACACACACACACACACACACACACATACACACATACACACAAATACCTCAGCATTCATGAATGTGGCCAACATTTATAGTCTGCTCAGAATGACGACGCTTGGGATGAGGCAGGATGGGGAGATCAGGAAGAGAAGGAGCAGGGACTTCAAGTCGAAGGCGGCGCAATGTTTTCATTTTTAATGAAAGCACGTAAAATGCGAAAAAGTCTCGCACAAACGCACACAGAGTAAAAAAGGCCGTCAACCCCACATGTGTTGGCAGACATTCAAAGATTTGCTTTAATTATAATTCTAGGCGCGTTTATCACATCAACAACAATACAATACACACACTTACACACACTTGCCTATGTATATTTTTTTTGACTGAGCTTCAAATGCGCACTTGTACTTGAAACATTATAGGGGCACACACACACACACACACACACACACATTCATCGCAACGTAGACAATGTTCCATTTTGTGTGTGTGCCCACAAAATTCGTTTTTCACTAGCTAAGCCAACACAAAACGACTAGCAAGGAGACACACATACACACTTAAACACGCACACACTCACACACACCCACTACACACACACACTAACAAAATTTGCTTGATGTTTTTGAATATTTTGTTTGTAAATGAATATTATTATACTCTGCTTACAGCTATTTTTCAATATACCGCAATTCATAGGTGGGGATTGTATTAAGTTTTATTGAAAAATACCATTGAAAGAATTTTCCAAATATTTTTGTCCTCTTATTTTCGGCAAAAATGTGTATTGTAAAGTTTCAGAATTTCGTTGTAGTCTTTTTGCTGGCCAAAGTTATGCGAATAGTTTGCCGTCCGCTTTATTAATGTGTGATGCGAGTTTTAGTTTTAATATTTCTTTATATAATTTCTAAAGGCTATAAAATGAAGTTATTGTTAAGGAAACTACTATTAAATTGTCAGTTAGTTAGGTATATCGAAATTTGCAAGCATTATCTTAGCAGCTCTTGAAATGTGACAATACTAATTGCCTTTTAAGCATTTCTGTTTTCTGTTCTTCCAATTAGCTTCTGCTTTCTAAGTAGAATTCTCAGTATTCTGCACTCACTTTCTGAAACTGAAAGTATTCCAAAACTTTTGGCTTAATAAAAAATGCATGACTCTCACTCCTGCGATATCCTGCGTGTTTACTTGTTTAGAAACAAAGTTTTCAATTATTTTCTTAGCTTGTAATACTGTCTTTGTTTAGGTCTTAGTCCGTCGATACCCTTATGTTTCTGCTGATCTCATCGAAACTGTATATTTTTCTAAACATAATCTTGCCATAGTTGTCATCGTAGAAATTTGTCCACTTTTCATACATCGACATATTTTTTTCATTGATTTCAGCGTTTTTATTATGGTATTCGTATGCGATATATTTATGACTAACCAGATCCCACATTTGTAATACCTTACACTATATATATACTACACCATATAATAAAGATTTATAACGCAATTCAAATGCATTTTAAGGTATGTGTTATTCGCATAGTTGATACACTTTTTCAACAGCATCTTATTTATTTATTTTTGTAAAATTGTTGTCCTTTCTTATCCATTCTTTACAAGTTGTTTTGTCCATGTTATGGTTTTACTTAGTCTTTTGTGCTTTTGTTATATATGAATTTGATGTAATGGGTATAACAACAATTTTAACTACCTTTTGTCGCTTACATGCAGACTTAAATTTTCAGTATTATGGAATGCCTTCCGAAAAGTTTGTATAAGTTACGAGTTTAGAGTATTTGATATTCAAGTGGTTGAAATGAGTTTTGGGCATGCCATCAAAAAATGTTATACTGGATTGTTCTCTTTGCTATTAAATGCAAATAATTATTTTGAAATATTGAAGTGCAAACCGAATTGAAATGTTTAATGTGGTCCGAAATACGTTATGCTAAAACTAAGCAGCTTAGTTTTCATGGCAAATATGATAAATAATATGAGCATTGTATTATTAAAATATGTTTGTTGTTGTTGTTAACTGTTGTGGCTTATTTGAAATGTGGCCATATGCCACATTACGCAGTAATCCCAATTAAGCTTACTTTAAAACAGAGAGCAGATGTGATTCACCCACAAGCCACACTCTTGTTGGCTGCATTAGCAAAACAGAAAAGCCACACTTACATAAATTTACCAATAAATGTGGTATTTATCTAAGAATACATATATTATTAGTGGACTTTGTAGGGATTATAACACACTCCTCGATTTCCGTACTTGAACACTTGACTTCCAGTCGCACAATTTCACACACAAACACTCCCAAATCGGTCAACAACTGAATCCAGTTTAGTCAAAAAATTAATAATCGAACAAAAAAAAATAAAGAGATAGAAATAAATTCGAATTGAAATGGTAAATACGAATGCAAGCGAGAATTATTGTGAAATTGGAAAAAAATATTTATTTGATATTTCCGTTATCAAAAACAACAACAGCTTGAGATGTGGCAAATATTTGTACAAGTCTCGAGTAGTCAACCAAGTTCTCCAGAAAGGATTTCGTCCAGAAGGAAGTGAAGGATTTCAAGTGCAGCTCAGAGGATGTGCTTAGGCATGCAATAATCTAATGTGTAAATACTTATGAATAGTAAATGGCTATCTGTGTGTGTGTGTGTAGACGGGTGGGAGTGGCATGGCGCATACAATATGTTACATGCCACTTAAAATCGAAATAAGTAAAGTGCAAGCTAAAATGTTAAAAAAAAAAGCAAAATGATTTCATGGTACACAGTTTACTAGATGAAGTTTTTCCAGTTGCTTTTATTGCTTCAATTGCTCTATCTGGAGCCATGTTACGAGCAGCTTTTGGTATAAGGATTGCTGCCAGGCGGCGACTTCGGCAAGCCGCCAACAATTGGGACGGAAAGGATCAAGGGGCGAAGGCTGCAGTCGACTAGACGACAGAGGCTGGCACGTGCACTTGCGAGAGTGGCACAACAGGACGCCGGATGCCACACGAGATGCCAACAACGCGTCGCCAAAAAGTCAATAATAATAGGTTAAAATTCAGTTAAAACGAAAAAAAATAACAAAAAAAAAAAACTGAAAACATACAAACTACGCAGACAAATTCGTTTGAAAAGGGCTAAGGAATGTAATAATACTTAAAAAGTTGAAATTCAACGCTGCCAAGGCACAGCTCACAACAACACACAACTATGGCTGAAAAAAGTACAATGCGTGCATATCTATATGGCAATTGGGTATAGGGTATTGGGTGTGTACCACGAGGCGTATGAGTTATATTCAAAGTTGCCGTAAGCCGTTCAACGATCGTTGTCTCCATGCGCTGCCTACGCCCCTGTCTGACGGGTGGGCACGTCTTTGGCTTGCTGCTTGACTTCTAAGTGGTATTTACTCATGTTCCATCCTTCCTACCCACACACACACACACACACACACACACACACACACAATCGCACACTCTTTAAGCGAAACCACCACTATGCTTAGCCATGTCTGTATGTACATGTGTTGGATTGCAGTCAGTTCGTTTCGATTTGTCATTTTGCTGCCACGACAAAGCGACAGACAGAAAGACAGACAAACAGACAGACACACAGACAGACAGACACACAGCCAGACACACAGACAGACAGCAAAAACGCCTTCAATTCTTTGCATACTTTTGTGTGTCAAATTTGAATTCAATTTCTGATGCTGAAAGGTTTTTAATCTTGTTTTTTGGCGACTCTTCTGACGCTTCTCCTTCTGCCAACACCTTCAACTAAATTTGAGGCACTTTTGCTGTTCTTGTTGTAGTTGTTGTTGCTGTTGCTGTATTTGGCTTAAGGCAACCCTCGTTATATTTTGGCCAGTTGATTAGCTTAACCATCTTTAGGCATTATGCAACGCGTTGTGGCTGACAATACTGCTATTCAAGCTTCAAGCAATGTAAGCACTCAAACATATTCGTTTTTTAAAGAAAAAGAACTTCTTCTTAAATATATCTAAGTAAACACTTAAGTTATATTTATATAGATAGTATTATATTATATTTAGATAGACAGTATTAAGACGATATTTTAAAAATGTATATTAGGAATGTGTTAAGACTATAGAATTTGATATTATTAAATATTATCTGTACCTTATTTTTTATTTAAAGTTATATACCAAATGTATCAAAATCCCTCTTTCACTTACTTGTCTCGTTTTGCAGTATCCTTTGCAAAATTTGCATAGGAAAGTGGTTCAAGCTAAACTTGATGAGCCTTCAAATGCTTCAACGGCCTCGACTCCAGGCTGCTTCGGGTCATTAACCAAATTTGACAGTTGCCAAGTTTTTAATTCGCAGTTGGACGGACATCAGTATGGACAGCTGAATGCAAATGTTTAGCTTGACTTATAGCTATAAAAAGTCCTTAAAAGTCCAATGAAATTGAACACAATACAATAAATTGGCTTTATATTTCAAGTAAAAGGAAAGTCTTTGACTTTCTCATACAACTAAGCTACAAAATTATTATTAAAAAAGATAATTTTGTAAACCAGTAATTTACTTATAGTTGTTTCATATTATAGCAAACTACTGTTTGGCTGAGCAAAAAATATTCAAATTTGGCTTGAAATTTCTGAAAATTATCCAATTTGTTATTTGGACTTAATTCTGTTTGACCTGTGATATTTTTCAAAAAGTTTGCATGCTAAGGTTACGCCAATTTCCTCCAATGCAGTTTAATGGAATAAGATCTGTCAGACTTAGTTCAAAATAGTAAAAAAAAAAAGTGCATAAGACCGTTAAATAAAATAAAAAATAATGCACCCATCTAGCTAAATCCGCCGCTTAGATTTATACATTTTTAAAACGAATAAAGTTTTTAACATAAACCCCAATAATAAAAATGCCAAATTGCCGCGCTTGTTGTAAGCGGATTTAAATGACCAAACGTCGGATTTTAGTGTAGTGTACAGCGATTTTGGGTTTTTAATTGATTTTTGAACAGAGCTACAAGCCGGGAACGATTCACACATGACACGAACAGGCACATTTGAATGGCAAGGCATTTTTCTTATTTTGCGTTACGACCACCAAAACGAAAAAGAAAAATAGCAGCAAAATACATATGGATGATACAAGAAAATATACAGAACATTTTCTCGGTAGCATAAAAAATGCTCAAACAATGCGCGTAAGTGAGTATGTGTGTGTGTGGTGTGTGGTATTTTTGTATGTATGCTATTAGTCTGTGCACGCATTTTGCAAATTTACCACAGAGCGAACCAGCTCCATCTCAGGCTTTGCTGTAGATTATAAAAGTAAACCGATGGCCACGTAGCAAAGGGATATAAAGCGTAAACTCACGCACACATTGCGAACAATAAAAGTACAGCAACAAAAAACGAAGAAACAAATCAAAAAAGCGAGAGAAAAAAACCAAAGATTTTCCAACAACGGCCACGTAACACCAAACACCAAAAAAAGAAAGAAAAAAACACACGCACCAAAATAAAACACATTAAAATTGGCAAACAAAATAGAAGACATATTTTTCACCAGCCGTAAGGTGAATACAAATAAACGCTGGCAGGCAGACAAGGATAGATATAGATGGATAGATAGATAGACACAGAGAAGGAGAAAGAGAATGAGAGCGCGAGGGTTTGTTGCCAAATTTACACATTTGTTTAGCGCTTAATGCTCAGCGCTTTGCATGCCAAACAGGTGCCATATAACTTATCTGATCGCCCTCGAAAGTAACAGAAAAGAAACTGATTTATATACTGTAAATGCCATTCAAAAATGCCACTGCTCAAGCCAAGTTTATTGTTACATTTCCATACCCTGTAACCATTAATAACGTTAAAAATTCGCACATGTTTTTTATGTGTGGCAATGTATGAACTCGTAGTAATAGTAGATGTGGTTCCTTGTATTATGTACACATCTGTTAAAGCGTTTTCGAATCAATAAGAAATAAAAGATAAGAGAAAATCGATTCAAAAATACAGTTTCGACAATATTACGTTAAGTATTATTATACTTAAAAATAAATATAATATTTTAAAGACGAATCAGGTCATATCACATTCCCGTTTTGGCTTGGTAACTGAATATTCTTGTGCAGCAGTTTAAATCTTGATGTCTTTATAATTTTATTTTATAAACTAATTTAGAATTGTTTCCCACAGTTACTTAGTGTCTACTAGTCGTGCACTTTTTATATGCAATTTTTGTTTGTTTGTTACTTATTATTTACCTCCATCCGTTCGTTCATCCTGTCTACCGCCACCTGCATTTCATCTGTGCAAAGAGTAAAAACTCCTCAATGCAATTTCAAAATTTGCCATCAATTTAATAAATAAGCCAGCAAATACGCAAATAAAAAGTCAGACGCTGATGGCGCCACAGTTATTTTGGTTTATAGTAACGGATCTGTTAATGCGCTGACTGCCGGTCGCCAATCCTGCAGTCCGGCTGTCCTCTGCGCCAATCCCGTTACGCTGCACAACTGTAAGACCCCCGCCGCACCACCACCAGGGGCGGTCCCCTCGTGCGTCAATGAAATAAATAAAAATCACTGAGGCTTGAATTTTGCATAAACCTTTTTTTCTGTAGTCAGCGAGAAAAAGCGCGTGAAAATTGCCCGTGTTTAAATAATGGCCGACAAAGAGCCAAAGTCTACAGCCACCAATGCCACCTGCCACGGATGCTGCTGCATTAAACTACATGTTTACTGTTGCAATTTGCAGTAGTTATTTACGGCGACAACCTTTCAGTGAATCTGTGCTACATTTCACTATACATACATTATGCAGCCACCATTATAAATATATTTATATTCTCTCAAAGAGTTTTATGATAAAGCCATAAAGTGTGTACAGCATTTAGCAAGGATTTTCAAATTTCAAATTAAACTTAAAATGGATAGATCGGATAACTGTATCCAAAGCCTGTTTACAAATCAGTCAAGCAAACTCTTAATTAGAAACAACAACAATAAAAAACAATAATTTAAAAATATTTAATATTTATTATTATATTTACTTGAAACTAAATAAACAAAAAACATTGCCAATTTTCATAAAAAACAGTACCAAAAAATGTACGTTTAGTGCATAAAGTGTTTGAAGACATTCTGTTTCTGGCAACAATTGTGAGCCTCTCACATCGTAGGCTTTCCATAATAAGTGGCAGCTACTTTGTTGGCAGTTGGCAAAATCCGCACAAAGAGACAAAACTTTATTTTGCCCCGCATGACGCAAATCATGCGAATTGTTCGCTTCTCGCTTTTGGCCACATTTAGCATTAGAAACCGCATTTTGCCTCCAATAAATCCAGACAAAAGCAGCCTTTTGGAAAGCACAAATTTATGGCTTAGATGCCTCAGTGCCTGTCCCTTGCCCTCTGCCAACTTGGCGATTTGTTCGAGCTTATAATTCATGCTTTAATTGGTTAAGTCATTGGGCGCTGAGAGGGCCCAAACAACGCTTTAATTTATGACTCGTTAAATGTAAAATATTTGGCGCAAAATCAAAAAAAGCGACTATTCTAAATCATATAAGAAATTTATGTGGCGCATGCAACGAACTCCTACTATGTTGCAAAACTTGGCAGCCATTTGGATAATTATTATTGCCTTACAAAAGGCTATGTTCCAAGACAAGCTGGCATCAGACACATCATTCCCATAATCCCTTAGAGCACTGGGAGCTCTACTATGTTTTGTCAGTTGAAGGCTTACAGTTTCCCTTCCCCTCTCTCCAGACGTATAAGCAGCAACAATGCCAATTAGTAGTAGTAGGCTCGGGGTAGGGGCAAGAGTAACCCTCATCAAGGCTTAAGCAAAAATGTTCATCAAAAAGCTACGTAAGCTGATTCCAAGAAATGAAACTAAAATGAATTTTTGTCGTTGCTGACCTCGCTCAAATGCAGCACAAAAACCCATTTTTTTTATATTTTCTGTCAACTTGATTAACCATGGCTTAAAAATGCTATTTAAAACAGTAGAGTTTATTTTGGTAACCAAAAGAGAGAGTAACAATGATAATAATGGTCAACTAAAAAAGAGGTAAAATAGTTCAGAGTTACCAATAAATGTTTTCAATTAAACTGTCACTTGTTATTTTTCTCTAAACGCAGAAAATCATCAAAAAAAAATTTTTGAAAGATAAATTCTTTTATTATCAAAATAAATAAAATATTTAAGCATTGCGAGATGGTAACACTGGAATATATTAATTTTCCTTGTTGTTTCAAAATCATACAAAATACTTAAACATATTGCTAATACTCAAGACTTAGAGTCTTCCCCAATAGATTAGCTAATAGTAGAATATTTCAATTATGTTATTTCCAAAAATAATAAATAAAAACCTTATAAAAATATAATCTTAAACTTTCTTTGTACTTATAGCAGCTACACTTGTATAATATTTGTGTTACGTTATAATTAAGTTACTTACCAGACTCCATATGCCCCACTTGTACTTGGGTCAAGACGGATTTGAGCTTTTAGCACTTCAGAGATAACTGTTTTTGTTTTTGTTCCTGTTTTTTCTTCTGTTTTTTTTTTTTTTTTGTCAACAAAAAAACAGTGCGGAAGCGATGAAAATGAACTGTTTTTGTCACAGCAGCAAAAGTTTTTTCTTCGGCTTTTTTGTTTCGAATCCCAAGTGTTTTCTTTTCTGCACACTCTCTCAAACTGTTGGTGCTTATCACACGTCAAAGGCGCTTTTTGTCTTTTCCCAAATCTGCTTTCATTTTAGCTGTGCCTTCCTTGGCTTTTGGGGCGAGCTGCGTGTAAAAAGTTCTGTTGTATAAACATTGTGTGATTGTTAGAAAAACATGTGCCGCTGGCATACAAAAACACTTACACACACACACACACACACACACTCATACTTATACATTAAATGGAGACAAAGACAAAGTCATCAAATTGCGCCATCGTCTGCATATGTGATTGTTATAATTCTCCCGTACTGCTCCTCATCTTTGTCGTCCTTCTTTATGATGAAAAATCACATATTTTTTCCACACATTTCACATTCCAGTGTGTGTGTGTGTATCTCTTTGTGTACGTGGCATAAAGTCTCTTTTATAGTCCTCAGATTAGGTTAATCCTTTCGCTGTTTGCCATTGCTATTGCCGGAGCTGTCCTTTGTTCTAATGATGGAAATGCGACGAGCGAGCCGTTAAAAAGCGTGTGAAAAGCATGGCAATAACTCTTTTAGCCTCAACTTGACGTTGGCTCTTGGCCTAATGAAAGCAGTTACTGTTTATGTTTCGCACACAAACGGAACTGACATGCAACAACACACACTCACATACACTCACGCACAGCACACACTGCATTGGTGTGCTTAATGAACTCGCTGGGCTTACAAAGATGAAAAAATAAGCAAAGAAAAAACTCAAGTCTTGATAATCACACTGAGGCAGACGCCACGTCGAGACGCCTCCCGTTGTCAACTTCAGATCCAATGCCGCCCTTTATACAAATCCCCACCAAACAGAAGCAGCTACAAAGTTCAACATAATTTACGATGTATTAAGCGATTTTAAACATAAACATTTTGTTGTTGCTACTTTTTTGCAATTGTCGCTGCTTAGATGGGCAGGCAGATAAAAAGGTGTGGCATATATTTAGCACACACACACACACACACACACACAGCCAACGGCAAACCCACTCTTAATTTTAAGGACGCATGCAGTTGACATGTGCGTTGATGTTGATTAAATTAATGAAATAAATTATGAGCTGCGTCGAGGCTTGTGTCTGCTTTTTAAATTGAGTGAGCGCCATCTTGAAATTAATAAAGTGCCTGCTTGCCTCTTGACTGTGGGATGTGGATGTGGATGTGGGCGTGTCTGCCACACACGTGTGCAACACTCTGTCTTTTCTTCACCTATCTTTGCCTTGCTTTTTAATTTCGCATCAAAGTAAATGCTGTGCTTAAGCCAACGATGGCGTTAAGCAAGCTGACAGCTGAGGTAACGTTGTCTTCACTCTGATTTATGCAGGGCCATAGATGACTTTGTAGCAGCATTATGCATGCCACAATTTATGCAGCTGCTTAACAAGATATGCATTTCATTACGCATACGCCGCATTGGCCATGTAATCGCAAGTGCAAGCAAAAAAACACACACGTCCTGATAGTAAAAAACGTTTCAAGGAAATATATGTATACTCGTTTCCCTTAAAGAAGCTATGAATTGCTTGGTTAATGCCAGAAAAATCAAAGTTGTATCGTGATATTATATATATTTAATGATATTTAAAGTGATGTGCGAAAAATAATATTTAATTTGCCATAACAATTTGTTAAGCACATAGTACCAAAACTTTAATTGTGTAGCTATTTATTTATTTAAATAGTTCTTATTTTTTCTCGTTCAACTGATAAACAAATTTAAAAAATAATAAAAATCATTGAGCTTATAATTATTTATATGCAATTTCTTAAATTTTATTGAGATTAAATTGAATATGTCTATAGAACATAAAAAATAAATAATAAACTCCAAAAATGGGATTCTCTCTTCAAGTTTCAACTATAAAAATTGTTCGCATTTGCAAAAATGCATTTATTATGACCCAATTTTTCACTCTGTTGATTGTTTTTTTTTTTATGAAGAAGTGCAATCGAATCAAAACCCAAGTTTTGTCTGCAATGCAATGCATTTAAGTGCGATTACAATGCTGGGCAACAAAATCTGCCCCTCTCTCTCCATCTATATATATATATATATGAGTCAAATGGGTAGTTGCTCCTGATGCTAGGATACCAGCTAGAAAATTGAGAATGCTCATTTGTGGTTTGTGGCAGCTATCGCAATGCAATTGCTCTGGCAGTGCAACAAAAACACTGATATTGCCTGTGGCCTTAACAAAGCCATCAAATTAGTAGACGCACATATGATACTGGAATACCTGCCTATGTGCAACCGTCTATGGTGTGGGTTCGTTGCACAATGCACCAACACAATGAAAGATTATAAGAGGGTGAACAATTCAGAGTGTTTAGCCAACATATCAGGAAGTTGCAAGATACTTCTTACCTGGCAGGTGTTCTAGCTATAAACATACATAAAACATGATGTATTTTGATAGCCACAAACAATAGCCGAAAGATAAATTAGTATGACTGTTGCACGTACTTGTTTTAGAATCGAATAACAATAGCTTTTTTACTGCCACTGACTATTTATAATGAACACAAATTGTGTCAAAACTTCATTAAATCAGTCTCGATTCAAAACTCTAAACGTGTTTTTATACTCGGATGCCAAAGGACATTGTGCAATGTCCGTTATGAAGACAATAAGTCAAATTAAAGAATCTATAAAATTGATTAAATCGATTAGGCTACATATCTTTCATAACTTAAATGCTACAGTCGCTTGGTAGATCATTATGATTCATTGATTGTGCTTCAAATAAGGACTGATCAAAATGAAAGTGTAAATTTATAAAAAACGCATATCTTCCATAAGTTTAATGATAGTCACCGAATCTGAAAGGTTTCGCGCTGGTAACTTACTTCAAGTATCCGCAAATAAAATCTGAGATCACAGAGCAACCGGGAAATTTGATTCTGTGGCGTCTGTTATCTAATTACTTGTTGGTAACAGAGTATATCGCAGTCGGTTATGCTAGACCATAACTTTCTCCTAACTCCATAGTTTTTACAATAATAAGATGTGAAAGTTTTGAAGATGGTTGCCAAAACTCAATCGCTTTGAAGCTGCTTTTGTCTTGCTCGACGGCAAGTGGATTTATAATTGGAAAACAATTTAAATTAGTTGACAATGTTATGCAAATTACAAAGTGACATTTATTCAGTAGCAAATCCAAAGAGTAACCTAATTAAATATTAGAAATCATTATCATTATATATCATCGTCATCGTCATCGTCATCGATGACAGCCAGACGACGTCGCTTGGCCGTCTTCGTAGTGCCGGCTGGCTTTTTGCGTGCCAGAAAATTGATATCCTCATCCTCATCAGCATTGTCATCGTCATCATCATTGGCATCGTGCTCATTCCGTTCCGCATCCTGTTCATTGTCGCTGCGTGGCCGCTTGTTTGTCTTGGAAGCAGCCATGGCGCCAGCAACAGCATCGGCATCGGCATCGGCATCGGCATCACCATCGTTATCGCTATCCGAGTCAATTACATTAGCACGACGTGTGCGCTGCCAGGACGTAGATGTGGATGAGGCTGCCTTGATTGTGTTATTCGCCAGCAATGTGGCATTCTCTTTATCAAGCTCCATTGGCGACACCCCGTCCTCCTGCTCCTGCTCGTGCTCCTGTTCCTCAAGCTCCAGTAGCCGTGCCCGATAGTCTTCCGAATTGAAATTGAGTGCATCATCATCGTCGTCCTGCTCATCTTGCTCAGTTGCTGTATTGCTTGATTCACTCACAACCATATCCTTTAATTTGATTTTAGTGGAACGCTTGGCTTTCAATTGTTCAAATAAATCATTTGTGTTGAGCTTGCTGGTCTGCAGCTGCTCCTCCTCCATCTCCCCAGCCGACTCCTCGCTGGACACATCAGGCTGCCGTTTTTTCCGCGCCAATTTGCGCGCTATTTCATTCACTTCCTGCTCCTCCACTTTCTGTCTGCGCAAATGCTTTCCCTTGGCTTTTTTCGGCGCCGCACGACGCTCTGCCTCCTCGTCGTCGTCGTCGCTTTTGCTGTACATAAGGCTATCCAGTTTGAGCTGCTGCTGTTTCGTTATATTCACAGCTTCGGCGTCCTGGCGCTGCCTACTGCACTTATCCAGATAGTCCTCCTCGTCATCGGAAGCTTGTTGGGGTTCCTCATCGCTGTCATTGTCTTCTTCCACCTGTTCACCAGCCACAATTTTGGCTCGCAGCTTAAGATCGGCTGCATTCAGATAGCTTGGTATGCGCCAATAGTTCTCCATGCTCACAATGGGCGGTTGCATTCCCAGAGCAACGAGAACCTTTTGAAAGTCACCCAACTCCATGGCATCCTTTTGTATATCGAGCAGTGGCAGCAACGGGACACCATCATCCTCATCATCCGCATCCTCAGCCGCATCGACATCATCGCTGGCATCGTCGAGACTCTCCCTTAGCCAGTCAAAGGCCCCCTGATACACTTCGGCATCCACCTGTGAGATTAAGGCACGTACTGTACCCACATCCAAAGGTGTGCGAACGCGCTGCTTGGGCTTTGCTTTGCTTTTGATCGGTGGTTTCCTAGGCACCACCGACTCCCCAAATGTCGGCTCCTCCATGTAATCATCCTCGTTCTGCCGCTGCTGTCCTTTGGTGGGTTTCCGTCCGCCCTTCTTCTGCTTGGCGGGAAGAATCTCCGATTTGTCGGCTATCAAATGCAGTTGCAGCATTCGCTTGATAATCTGCTGCTTGTTGCGTCGCTCCTCAAACTCACGCACAATGCGCTCCAAACAATCTGTGAAACAGCGGAAATAGCCAAAAGTACTCAAAATATAATGCACTCATCACCATATATCTATTCCATCCAATACTCACCAGGTTCCAAGCGATGCTGATCATATAAGCTGCTTAGCTCCTCATCCTCTTCCGTCGGCCACAGGTTCTTGCCACCCAGTGCCTCTTTGGTGGAGCGCTTCGTTGGCGCTTTGAAGAGCAGACTCATTTCCTTTAGTTTTTTTAGAATGCCGCGTCGAGTGCGTGTCTTGTCTACCAAATTGTCTAGTATCCAATCAATCACATCTAAAAGGACACACACAAAACAATTTGATTGAAGCTGTTTCTTTCATGCTTTTCCCTTTTTACTTTTTTTTCCCAGAGTATTTTCAATTTTGTCCTGGTTTGTGCATGGTATTTTGGACAGTACTATGAATATATCTAAATTCTCAAATGAGGAATATTAAATGTCTATTTGTTAATTTCTTTACTAATTAGTCAACAGAAATAATCTCTTCTTTCAATTAGAAGTTGTTCATAAATAATTTTGAAATGTTTTTTCTTAAGACTGAATTGGCATCTGTGGAGTCTTTGTCCAATCTATTAATTTATTCTACTAGACTCTACTTAACCACAACTCCAAAGATCAGGTCAGATTTTATTACAAAGAGACTACACAATATTAGGTCTCTCATGGGAATAATCAGCCGTAAATATATCTTAATGGTAATTTTAACGCCAACATTTAACTGAATCAAATAACTATTAAGTATTTTCTCCATTTAAGATAGAGTATTTAATTAGCGACGTGCCAAAAATATATTTTCTTTTTCCTTTTGCTGTTGGCTTCTTATTTTTATATTTTTTTTATGTTCTCTCTTTGATTGGTTTCATTCATTTAGCGTAAATGGGGTTTTAATTTACAGCCGAAAGGCATAGGAGTTGAGCAGTTGGGTTAAGAAGTATTTGTCATAGTTACCCTTATCGGTTTCGGGATTCCGTTGGTTCTCCTCAAAGAGGAAACGCAGCTCCACCTCCTGCTCCTCGGTCCAGGCGCCCTTGGTGCCGCTGCCGAAACAAATGAATTGAATAGTATGTTAAGAGAACAACTTGTTCAGACTGTACTCGCATCATCATCGTTTATCAACAACTGCTGTTGCTGCCTCTGTTGCCTCTGCCTCTGCCTCTGCCTCTGCTGTTGTTGTTGTTGTTGTTGGTGGACCCGAAACTAGTCGCCAAACTAAATGACAGGCGCAGACAGACAGGGGCAGCCAACAACAACAACAACAACAACAACGGCAGCTCAGTCAATCATGTGCCCATTGTGCTGATGGCCCTTTAACCCCAGAGTGACAGAGGAACACACACAGAAACACACCCGACACATCCCAAGTTGTCTGGTGTCATACTCACGCATCGTAGGCATCACAATAGCCCGTCTCCAGCTCGTTGGCCTCTCGTATGCCTTTGTAAAATAATAACTCTGCATAGATTTTTGGATTAGTTGGTGCCACTTCGACAAATTTGCGCAGCACATAGATGCCCAGGCGGCGCAGCTCCTCCTGATGGGCATCACGTTCCACGGCGAGGACTTGTTGAAAGATGCGAAACAGCTTGGCCTGCAAACGAACGAAAGAGACAAAAGATGTTCGAGTAAAGGACAACGCCATATACACTTCATATTCAAATAAAAAGTGACGACAAAGAATCAGCTAACCACAAGTCGAGTGTTTTTTCATTTGGGTTTTGAGTTAGGACCTGCTGCTTTGAGGCATCGACTGCTTGGCTGCGGTTGCTGCCTGCGGTACGCCTGTGGCTGCTGCTGCTGCTGCCGAAGCAAGATATCATTTGCAGTCCGCAAAACTTTATAAACGTTCCCCAGTCTGCTCCCCAGTCTGCTCCCCAGTCCCGCTCCCTGTCTGTGTAATGTTTTGTCTGTTTTGTCTGTGTATCGTTGGTCCTTGTCTGGCTGTCCTTCGTATTTGGAATTTAATTTATCCTATGATTGCGCAGACCCATTAGTGGTTTTGACTTTGCATATGATGCTACTTTTGTTTTCCGCACTGCTGCTGCTGTTGACTATATATCCTCTTGATGGAAGCTGGACATTGAGATGAGCGGCTGTGGTCGTCTGTCTCCCTGTGCAGCAGACACTAAACCGGCTTAGATGGCAACGATATGCAACAGCAGCAGCAGCAGCAGTCTGTCTTTCTATCTGGTCAGACAGACCAGTCATCCATGTTTAGTGTATATGCAGAGAGTTGACTCCGCTCATATGTCTGGCCGGGATAATGTGCCATTTCTTGGTTACTTTAGTGATCAGGGCCTCAGCATGGCATATAGCTTGCAAAATACGGCTTAGGCTGTGGCAAAGAACAGACTTATATAATGATTGGATGGCAGGCTGGAGCTGGTAGCTAGAGTTGGAGTTGGATGCCTCCAAAGTCGCCGCCTGGCGGTGAATGTGATTTATGAACTCTGCTCAAAAGAAAAGTTTAATTGCCAGCCGTGAAAAGCAGCCGCGAAACGAGCACAAAAGAGCCGTACAAAATAAGTCGAGCAAAAAGTAAAGTTAAACACAACAAAAAATACAACTCAAAGAATACTCTAAAAAAAAATATATATTTTTAAAAGTCCGAATTCTAAAGCATCTAAAAAAAATAAAAAAAAAATATTATTTGCTATAAGAATAAATAATGACAAATGCATTTTTTTAATTATGCTCATTATTTGAAGTTCTGTGCAAAATAACATGTTTAGAGTAATTAAAAAATAATTTAGCAAACTTTCTAAGATTTAAATAAATAGCTAAAATTTTGGGATACTTCGTTATATCTTTTGTCACAAGAAATAAAATAATTGTTTAATATTTAATAATTTAAACATGCGTTTTTAATGTGTGCAGGTCAATTTATTTTATATATACACAGAAAACACTAACAAATTTAATTTATTGATAAATTAATTGATAATATTTGTTTTAGCTTATATTATTGAATTTAAACATTTGTGTTATGTGTGAAGTAAATAGTTGAATGTTAAATATTTCACAGAAGCAGCTCAATGTAAAATTGCAATCTATTTTTATACAGAGCCCTTTTAAAACATATCCAAGTACTTAGATGTCTCATGTCCCATGTGATAGCCTAGTTACCTTATGCCTTGCAACCACGACAAGAAACACAAACAGGCACATTTAAATGCTTGCCTCATTGCAGTCCCGCAGCAGCAGTTAAAAAGTAAGCCCAACCAATGGTTGCGGCTCAAGTCGGCGCGTAAAAGGCTTAAAAAGTTCAAATTCCAGCTGACAGCAGAAGAGCTAAAAATAGGACAAAGCAAGAGTGGGTGGGAACGGTGGTGGTGGAGAGGGGGAGGGGATGCTGTGGCAAAACTCGTTGAAAAATATAAAGAAGGCGCAGTAAATATCGTTTGTGGTTGCCACAAATAGAAAAAAGGTTCGCTTAATTTGTACAAATTACCATAGAAATGAAACCAGCGAAAAAATGGGCGCCTCAACGCAACTCAAGTCAGACTGGAACCGAGAGTCTGTGGACCAGAGAAGGAGTCCATTTTTTTCTATGCCATTTGACTTTGATTTATGTGCGCCCGGAGCGAGGGCGCGGCGAAAACAGAATTAAAAACAGCAGGAGAAAAGGGGGTCAACAGCGAACAGCCAAAACAGCCGGCCAAAATCATTCGAGTGTCACATTTAGAGGGGCGTTTCTCACACTCACCTGATACAGCATGCCGGGACAGGAGCAGCCGTAGGCAATGCGATGCAGGATGGTAACAGCCGCTTTCAGCGACGTCGTCGGTATCCGTGTCCAGTCGGTCAGCACCAGGGTGCAGGCGTGCACAATTTTCGGATGCAGCAATCTGTTTGTGGAATCAAATGGAAACGAATCAAATGAAAGTCAAACTGAAAGAGGGGTAGGTGGGAGGAAAAGCGAGGTACTTCGCACAAGTCCAATTAAATTATGCAAAATTGAACTAATTATGATTTAAACATTTATCCGGACCACAAAAACTTTTCCAAATACACAGCTATCAAAAAAGCGGGCACAATTTAAACACAAGCCACAACGAAAGCACCAAACTTGACGCCATTTTATAATCAAATTGTTGTTGTTGTTGTTGTTATTATTGTTGTGGCCATTTAGAACCGCTCGCAGCTAAGAGCTGCACACCCCGCACCATCCCCCAGCCGATCCCTTGGCCAAACCCATCCATTCAACAGCTGTGTGCGGCACAAAGTTTGGCATCCATAAAACTTTTGGCACAAGTAATTTTAGACGCTAATCCTTAATTAGTAGCCACGAGCGAGTGGCGTTGCTTCACTTTTTGTGTTCGCCTTTCAATTAAATTTACAATTACAATTTTCAACACGACCATCAATGCAAACCGTCATAGAACTTTTCAAATAACAGCAATAAAACGTGGCTAATAAAAAAAAAAGAATAGAGATATTTGAAAACCTAATAAATGCCTGCGGTTGCAAATTATTTGATGGACCATGGAATAAATTAAAGATTGTGGTGTTAATTTACCTGCGAGCGAAATCGTCGAATTTAAATGTTTTCTCTGTGAGTCCATTATCTATTTAGAATCAAACAATTGCCATTAGTTTCAGAATGCTTTCAATTGGATTTTATTGGTTTTCAATACTTGCCTGGTTCGCCAAATTCCTCATTTTCCAATTCCTCTTCATCTGCATTTACATCCTCGTTCACATCGACATTTGCCTCTTCTACGGTTTCAACTGCAAAAGAAATCAAATTTTAATTAACTTTCACACAAAGCACCCTGTTACCATGAGTAACTGAAAACCAATGAAATTCTCGATTTTTAAAATACTCAACTAAATGGTTCTCATTATGTAACTTAAAGCTGAAAATTATATGTTATATAGATTCATATAATATTATTCCTATGCAACTTATTTATCGTTTTTAATTCCTTAAGATTGCAATATAAATTTTTAAAACTGAACATTTGGATTAATGCTGATTACTCAGCTTTCGACTTTATGTTTATACACAAAGCATCTAAACCGAGCATTAAGTCAGTCTGATATGGACTGCCCTTTAAAGGCACCACTTAAAAAGTAAATCATCATTGAGTGGCTCTGCCTGAAATGAATTTGTACTGATTTCAGTCAGAACAACAAGCGCTTGGCAAATGGCCATTAACAATAATTACGACGGCTGAAATGCACAAACAAGTGCACTTCAACAGCAGCCAACACACACATGCACACACAAGTACACACACACACACACATACTAACAAATACTGTTACGCTTGGTAACGAGTAAAATTTGTTGCTGTTGGGCAACTAAAGACTTTGTCATACCTTTTTCTAACAGTAAAAAAAAATATTAATTAATTAATTATTTTTTCATTTTAAACTATATAAATGCTATATATAAATAAATAAAATAAAGATGGTTTTTTTGCTTCTAATTTATTATTAGGTGATACCAGATAAAAGATATTAATAATTGTTTTAAATAATATTTCTATTGTTTCACAAACTATGTTTGGAAACAATATACTCTTTTATGCTTGGGGAACAGAGTATGGAAAGCAAAGCTAGTCAAGAGCACACTACGCCGGAATGGCATAGAGGTTAAGTCAAGGAGTGGGGGAAACAAAGGGGGATTGGGGTTTGTGGATAGAATGGAAGAGGCGAATGCTAAACAATGCCACAGTGCAACGCTACAATTTGCATGCCAACTGACGCGGATGCCAACTGCAAGCAACAAGCAGCTGGGTTGCCGTTGCTGCTGCTGCTGCCTCACCTGGCAACAAAGCCCAAAAAATGGCCAATGCTACAACTTCATTATCCGGTTGCATTGTGTGGCAGCAACTACAGCACAACTGCAGTCGAGTATCGCTTTATTAACATCTTGAATATGCGTTGCAGCGGAGTGGGAGAGTGGGAGAGTGGGAGAGAAAGGGATTGGTTGCCGTTGCAGCTATGCCCCATCATTAAAACACAATTTTCTGTGTCAGGTTCAAGCTGCAGCCCTGAAATAGACGCACAGCAAAACTGCACACAGAAAGAGAGAAAGGAGGAGCAAGTGGAAGTGGAAGTGGAAGTGGAAGAATAGAAGAGCAAGTTGAAAGAGATATGGTGACAACGAACATGACTTGGAGACTGCAGGACTAAAGGACTGCAGGACTACAAACAGAACGATATTAGTGCATGTCCTTTTCGGTGCTGCTTTTGTCGTTGCTAGGACCGAAAAACCAGGAGCCAGCAGCCAGCAGCCAGCAGCCAGCAATCCAGGAACCAGCGAACATCATAGCCATTAAACATGAACCTCGTTTGGGCATCAATTTTACAGCTATTGTTGTTGTTGTTGTTGTTGTTTAGCTTTTTGGATGCGCCCTGCACTTGCCTGGCCACACTTAATGACTTTTATGCACACACTCACACAAGCACACACTCATACATATACGAGTATACATGCACCTGCCTGACCTTGTGTCTGCTTGATGCTGCTGCTGTTTGGCAAACGTGCTTCTTGTTACATTTGCGGTCTGCATGCAGCAGACTGTGGCAACCATACGCACACACTCCACACACACGCACACCACACACTCTCTCGAAGTAATAACTATTTTTCGTCAGCAATTAATTTGAAGTTTAACACGCATCGTTGCCAGCGACCACTTTTCGCCCGCCCGCCCTCTCTTCGCAGACTAGGACAAGCAGCATTATTACATAATGTGGTAAAGAAACTGCGCCAAACTAGCGGCAAAGGGAGCGTGGAGAGGGGGAGGGAGGAGGGAGGATTGGCTGGCAGCATAAGTTGTACTGATTGTCTACGCAATACTCACACAGACACGAAGCTAAGCAGCTACTTAAGCAACTGTGGGCAGGACGAAGGACATAACAGGACATAAGCCTGGGCGCAGCACATGATGCGTGCGAGCAAACGGATTCAAGGACTCCGCAAATGCAAACAGGTGATGACAACGACAGCGATGAAAGCGCTATAAACAAAATAATAACAAAACGCAAGCAACAGCAACAAGAGAGAGAGAGCAATGCCAGAGAGAGACAGAGCAAGAGAGACAAAACAGAGAGAGAGAGAGCAAAGCAAGGCAAACTTAGCACAAGGACTGAGCGTGGAAAAGGGGGTGCACATTCTCAGTGCAGTGCGCAATCGCTGAGCTCAATTTCGAAATTCGAATTCGAGTTTGGTAAGTTGCCTTAAAAGCATGTCCTGACCGCATACTAAGCTTAGTCTAGTGCTGCCCATTTGAGCGCAAGGACACGCGTTGTGTGCACCGACAACAAAAAAAACCAAAAACAAGAAATAAAACAGTGACTTGACCAAAAAGTGTTATCAGAGTGTTGTGAAACAAAAAACACAACAATACAATTAGCTGGCCGTCTTTGTTGACCATCATGTAAATGACCAAAAGCCGAACACCTCTCCTGTGTGTGTGTGTGTGAGTGTACTGTTATTATTGTTGCTGCTTTGCTTGACTGTGGCTGATAGTTGTTGCCGTTGCGTGCAGACGTCAAACTTTTTGGCAGACAGCCAGGCGTCAAATGTTGGCAACAGCTTACAAGCTGTGACTTTAATTGTTGTTCTTCTTCTTCTTTTCCCTCTCCTCTCCCCCATCCCTATTACCATTTACACTTACACGTAGGATGCTGTGGCCTCAGCTGGCATTATTTTCGTTTAGTCATTCATATTTATGTAGCATACTTTTGCGTGCAAATAGTTTTTTTTTTTGCTTCTGCTTTTTTAGACCACAAAAATTCATATTTAAGTTGGATACATATATTCACGTGTGTGTGTGTGTGTGTAAGAGTGACAGGCAGCGTAAAAGCTGCTCATTTCCGCTGCACGTCAAGAGCAAAAATGCAGACAACGGCAAAGAGCCAAACAGTTCTTCAGCTTATCGGCTTAAGCAAGGCTATGGTTAATTTACTTGGCCTGAACATGAACTTTAACAAGCGTTCAATTTACAGTGCTGCTAACTTAAAGCAAACAGTGAAGACAACATAAACAAAACGAAGCGAAAAAAGTAAAGAAAAGAAAAGAGGGTTTCCTCTCTCAAGCGAATAAAATTACAGCCAAAACAAAGTAAAGCAAACAGAAAATAAAATAAAAACCAAAAGCGAAACTTAAACGTCTGCATATTAATCAGAGCTGCCCTCCGAGCAGTACAACTTATCACCAAGGATTTGCTGGCGACGCGCACAAAAGCCGCTCAGACATCGGGGACGGCAGCGGGTCCAAAGGCAACGCTAATCAACGGCCAAAGGAACGGACACAAAATCAGACCTGCTGATGCTGCTACTGTTACTGTTACTGGGCACGCCCCCTCCTTTTGGCCCGGCCTCAACATCAGCCAGCAAGTAGGAACGTCGCCTCATTTGGCTATTGTGGATTATGTTAATTAGGTAATTTTTGCTTTGATTACCACTACCTTGAATTCATATACACCCCCCACAGACACACACCCACACACCCACACACAGACAACACATCCACTCATTCTGCTCATCCAAAGCTGGTAACGCTCTGGGGCTGTCCACGTCGCTTACATATTTATGAAAATTTCATGTAAATTGAGCTAATTCATGCACATTTTACTACCCCCCGCTCACTGCTCTCCTCGCTCCTTATCTTGCTGCTACTACTGCGAGTCCTGTACCTATTTTGATTTTTTCAACCTTAATTGCAAGATAATTTTTGAGTTTACATTGCCTCACATTTGGCAGCCTTCTCTTCAAGCACAAATATCAGAATAAAAGTTTAAAAAAAAAAAAACAAAAACAAACATAATTCAAATGTGCTGAGAACTTTGAGCGTAAATTAGAAAAGTTGTCAAATAATATTCTTAAATTATGCATTTTATATTTGCCTTTGGTAAGCCAAAATGGTTTTACTTTTGTTTTCATATTTATTTTTTAATTAATCATTTTTAGAGCAATCGCTCTTGTCTGCAATTAAGCTTATTTAGTTATATCATGTTTATAATTGTAGTAAATTGTGGAATAATAAGCCAATTAAAAATATAAAATTGCTACATTTTTTTGATACGTTCATTTGAAATATTCATTAAAAAATCATTTATTTAAAACACTTCCAGAGCAGTTACCATAAATATTATTTAACCACTCAAGTGTCCTTCAAATATATCCAATTTTCAGTATTATATAATTAATAAATAATTAATAAATGAAAGTCAAAAGAGCAAATATTAAATAGCACAAACCTAAGTAAATTGGACAATATTGTAAATGGTTGCCAAAATAGGAAATTTGTTAGGTACAATATTATTGTAACTAACTCAATAAACATGTTTGCCACTCATCAATCAAAACATTCAATTAATGCATAACTAAAGCAGGTCTGAAACTTTATATTAACGTTAAATTTGAGCAATTGAAAAGCCACCGGCAAGAAGTGCCAGACAATCAAAATCACACACACAAACACTGACACACACATACACACTCAAATGCGGAGAAAGTTGGGAATGGAGAAAGGTAAAGGCAGAAGCAATGAGAAAGTGCAAGAAAGTAAAACATAGCAAAACTTGGCAATTGTGAAAGAAGCAGCTAAAATATAAACTGGCAGCTGCTGTAGGCATTGAAAACTTTGTTTGCTGATAATTTAATTAGAAAATCCTTCAGTTCACTTGGTAATTTGCGAGGGTTGAACTATAATTGTGGAATCGAAATCACATTTAAAACATATATATTTCAAACATTTTTGTAAGTAACTAAAATTATTTGTATAGAAAACCATATCATAGCCAAAATATCATCTTAATTTTATCATTTGTGTGAATGTATTCGACGTATATAGTATATAGTATTATAAGGAATATAAGGAATATAAATATCGTATAGGAAAGTAGATTTTTCCTTCTGCCAATTTTAATTAGTAAGCAAGTCAGATCTAGGTTTACATGGTAAAACCTTACCTTTTTATAAATTCAAAAACAGACTGAACTCTATGAAGATTCAAGAGGTTTTTTGTCAGATGTATTAGAATTATGACTGATTCGGCACAGTAAAAGTACGATTCTGAAATCCTTAAAAAAATGTGGACAATTACGGGAATATTTTGTGGAATTTATTAAAACTACAGAAATATTAGATCGAATCCTAATCGAAATCTAAATTCGTTTAAATTTGACAGCCTTGTTTACTCTGAATGCCGCACAGTTTAAATTTAAGAGTAAATCATGTTTATATATCAGTTTCTATATGTCAATGACAAGAAAAGAAAGATCTAAGTCAATACTTTCAGCACCTGCAAGCATACACAAAAGCAACGGAATTCAATAATTAACAGACTAACTTTTCTTAAGGATAATTTCATTGAATATCTGCAACCAATTTTGTTATAACTTTTATTCAAATCTCATCACCATTGAATTGTTAGCTTATCAATTCTATGAAACTGGTTGTACATTATACCAAGTTAACAAGTTTTACTTATTTTCTTACCCATGGAAACTGTATCCAATATTTGATTTTTTTTGTGGAGAGGCACATAAATCTGTGTGTATAATTCTCGCAACTATTTCTACTGTTGATGGACAAACACTGTCGGAGCAAATAATATATTTAGTTGTTGCTATTATTATTGTTGTTGTTTTTCTTTTAATATTGTTGTTTTTGTTGTCTGTCTGGCTCACGTGTACTTTATGATTTTCAATTTGAATTTATTGATTTTTGTATGTTTGTGGAGACCCATTTCAAATTCATGTTTACGCAGACAAATGTCGAATGCAAATGCAAACTGAAAATGATTTGGTTTATTTTAAATATTTTTGATAGCACAGCATAAAGCCGAAAAGGCATTCATAACTCAAATGGGTAGTTGTAGATTTAACAATGCTAATTTAAGTATTATCTGCCATACAATCGAACAGGTAGAACCCCAAAAATTATAAAGTCAAAGCGATTTGGGCCAATTAATGCAGCCACAATGTCTAATTAGATGATGGCAAAAGTGCCGCCAGATGAGCAGATAGCGTTCACTAAAGGACTCACATACACATACACGCACACACACACACACACATACACCACTCTTGGTAGGAATTCGAGCGTCTTTGTATGTGGGCTCAATTAAGCATGCCGGGGCGTTGGGCAAGTGGATGTTCACCCAAAGCCAGAACAACTTTGCGTATGAGTAATGCGGTGGCAACACAAACAGCGCCCCCTTGGCACACAGCACTCCACAGAAAAGAGTGGGGGTAGTGGCAAGTTCAAACACAAAAGCAGAGCAACATCCTCGAGTTCGGGCATCCTTGGCAACTTTTCCTTGCTCCACTTGAGCAGCATTGTTTACGGTTCGCCGGTGCGAATGTTGTTGCTCCTCCTGCTGCTGCAATCCGAGTGCATCGCATCGAGTTATATATAAACATAACAATCCAAATCGTTAGCTGGTGCCCATGCGGTTAGCTGGTGCCCATTCGGGGTGAGCTGAAGGAGCAAGGAGTGCTCGTGGCAGTTAGTTGAGCAGCAATTCAAGAGGTAGCATATAATCAAATATTTCTTTTATTTTGCGTACCATCTTCAAAGCGTAGTAAAGCACCAAGTGAAAGTGGATACCAGTCAGCAACCGCAGATATATTCTGAAGGGGTGGTGTAATTTGCATATTTATGATGAAGCCAGTGGAAGCTGCATGTGTAGCGACAACGCTTTAAGCTGCCTCAAATTGAAAAACGCGTTCAGGTCGCAAGATACAAATGCAAATAGATGGCGGGTTTGAGCAGGGTTGTTCGTTGGCCAAGGGAATCTCAGCAGTAAAAACAATAATCTGCGCTGATTTACGATTTGCAGGCGCGAAATAGACAGACAACATCAATTGGAGCGAGCGGATGGTGCTGAAGGACGCTCAGCTTAAGCAGGCAATTTGCGTACGCAATTTGTGCTTGATGGGCGGCACACGCCTTACCCCAACCCCAACCCCAACCCCAATCCCGATGCTAACACCAACCCACGCCACCACCCACACAGCTACGACCCATTTGTGAAAAGTTTTGGCAAAAGCGCAAGAACAAAACATTTTACACAGATTTTGATGGCCAGCATTTTGCCAACATTTTTTAAAGCACTTCAAATGCAAATACAAAAAGCACAAATCGTCTCTGATTTCTTTTGTTATTGTTGTTGTTGTTGTTTCGAAACCCATTTTGTATTTTATGAAATATTGCTGAGCCTACAAAAACTATGTCACATTTATGCTGCCTACAACAAAGCACAAATGAAGCAATTGTTGTATAAATTTAAGTTTTCCATGCAGCAAGCTGACAAATTAAAAGTCAAAGCCATGTCAAAAAATTGGAATAGAGACGAAAGTGTTTCAAATAATTTACATTTTCAAAATGATATCAATATTATTAGAATATATTTTCTTCTGTCTTTTGTGTTTTGCTCATCCACAATGAAAACAATTTTTTGATTGTGTTATTTTCAAACATAGCTTTTGGCAAAAAAATCTCTAAAGCACTGAGAAAAATAAAAGCCAAAAATGAACTGCAAATTTATAAGCATGCAAATATATAGATAAATAAATATATTTATTGCACTATAAGAAGATTTTAGGAAACTAGAGTACCATTTGGAACCATTGTAGCTCACAAACAAAAATAAAAAAATTAGCATAAGCAAATAAAATTTGCCGGGCTCAAGCATGGCTCACACAGACTTGAAATAATTGTATGTGGTATACATAAATGTATATGTGTGTGTGTGTGTGTGGCAAGGTATTACAATGCAAATGGCATATAACAAAAGCAAATAGGATACACGCTGGCAAATCTCACGTTAATGCCTAATCCCTGACATTAAAGTGTTGCGCCAACAAAGTGATTTGTTGTAGACAAAGCGACCGCACTATGAGCTACTGCTGTTGCTGCTGTTGCTGCCACCCCGAGGCGCACGTTCCGCAGCTACTAGCAGACTAGAGAGTGTGCCCCACAGAGAGTCGCTGTCAGTGGGGCTCTGCGCTCTGCGGCACAAATGGCAACGAGGCATTGCAAATAATCTTTGCAAGAACAACAACAACAACAACAGCAACAAAAAAAGCAGAAACGGGGAGAGAAATGGCACCGAATGTGTCTGGGGATCATTATTTGCCCAAGTGGGAAACAAAACGTAGACAAAAACCAGCTACCCCAAAAACCTCCACACAACCAAACGTGGCACATGACTGCGACGAGAATGCGCGCATGTGTGTGTGTGTGAGTGTGTGTGCGTGTGTGTATGAGTGTGTGTGCGTGTATTTGAAATTTAAGCATTAGAGCTGCGAAAAACCTAAACTTGTGAGACCGAGCAGCAGCAGCAGCAGCATGAAACTCAACTCAAGCCGGCAAATGCCGACGCACACATGCACACACACACACACACACACAGATGCGAAAATTGAATAAATTATGCGTGTCATCACATGGCGACAAAAGGCAGGAGGAGGGGAGGCTGTGCTGCACGTTCGTGCGTTGCGCTGCGACAGACAACTTTTTGCCTCAGTTCAGTTCAGGCAACACACAAAGCTCTGGCAGGCAACAGAGTGCTAACAACAACAGCAGAAGCAACAACAACAACAACGAATAACGGCATTTAATTAAGCATTTTGTATTCATCGGAAATGTCATAAAAATGACGTCAAGTAGAAACACAGCCGCGATTCGAATTTGCGGCACTTGCGGCAAACACACCTCCCAAATCCCAACAATATATGAATTGCTTATATATATATATATATATGTGTGTGTTTGTGTGCGTGTGTTATATGTAAAGCACAATGGACCGGAAAAGTCAGCTGCAATGCGATTGCTGCAAAGTATTTGCAGACAAACTCATTCAACTGTCAACAGACACTTTTGTCTGCAAGTTTTTGGGAAATTTGAACTTATTTGGATTTTCACATAGACATTTTTAATTCATATTATAATTTATATTAAAAAAAAAAGCACTAGCCAGATTCTTGTTTAAATTAATATTAAAGTAATTATATTAAAAGGGTTATTCAATTTTAGTCTGTTATGCTTAAGCTTATTATTTTGGAGCTGGCGCTATTTAATCAAACATATACATATACATATATATATATATATATATATATATATATATATAATCCAAAACAGTTCCCAATTTGAAGAAATAGAAAACTAGTCAGCAATGATTGGTTAGTTAAGGCAATGGAGAGGAAATAGTAGAGAAAGGTAGAACTTAAAAATAAATATAGAAAATTATTTAAGTTATGCTATTTTATACCAACTAAAATATTGAGACTGTTACTGAAAACCACTTTTGATTTTTCTTATATTTTGTTATGACATCAACTATTCTCAGATGTTTGAAAATGCACGCCTCAAGGTTTGGATTTTCTTTTCATAGATAATACACAAATTGATCATTTATTTATGTACCAATGGTTGCTGAGCTGTGCCACTTGCCTGTGCTTGTGGCCTCGACTGATCTTGGAAAGCAGCATCACGTAGCAGGGCCGACAATCCCACACAAGGCGAAATAGTGAAAATATGCAAAGCAGCGAAAAGCGCTGGGTGGATGAATCCCATTTCAAGGTCCAACTGCAGAGCACTACATAGCACATATCTATTTTTATATATATATACAAAAGTTTATATATGTTTTCATATAGATGTGTTTTCAAAAGCCAACAAAATGCCAGTATTCTTGAAGCAAGCAATAAGCACTCAAGCGACGCATATCAGCTAAACAAAGCTTTTGGTTGCCCGCACACTTGCACTAAAACAAATACATAAACCATATATGTATATATATATATATGCATATATATATATATGTATATATATATACATATATAAATATGTATGTATATTCGCTCAACTATTTGTTTGTTTGTCAAGTTATCCTTGAAAATATTTAACAGCCACTCATTGCCACTCGTTGCGTATACGCATAGTTAAACAGCCAGAACGACAGCGACACCTTCGGGGCACCTATGCTGCAAGCTATGCGCACGTGTTTGTGTCTGTGTGTGTGTGTATGTGGTGTTTTTAGTGTAGTGTAGGTGTAAGTTTACAGCTAACCAACCAGCACTTTGACATCGATTTTTCTTCCTTTTTATATATTATATTTTGCTCTCAGCCAACTTGCAGCTGCCCTGACGCAGTTTGTGTTTGCTTATATGCTATCACACACACACAAGTACACACCTCCGCACACACACACACACGCACAAACGTGCACTTGACGAAGTGGCAGCGTCCTCATCATTTGGTATTCAACGTAGCATTAAGGTCAGGATATCTGGGATTTATAAGTTTTGTCAGCAGTTTCGCTTTCGCATCCTTTGGCTGCTTATTTATGCAGGTCAAAGGCGCTTCTTGGGCCACATCCAATTTTGCACTTTGGCACATCATAACCAGCAGTTGCTGGCAGTGCTGCAGGCACGCACTTATTACTTATACATCCATATTAAATGCCAAACCCGTCTTTGCCAAAGGCAAATTTAATGTATCAATTTGGGCAATTCTGAAAATTCTTCAAATTTTCATTGCATGATCCACTCGCAACTTTGGTTCTGCTTTATTTTAATTTTTTCACTTTGCTTCTTTCGGTTTCTGTTGGATAACAAAAGTTTCAAGCCACAGCCACGCCCACACAAATGAGGCACGCCTGCTTGCACTTTAGACACGTTTGCGCCTTTCGGCCAAATGGTCTCTGGCTTATAATGAAAGCCGAGCCAAAGAATGGGCAAACAATAAGCGCTGCAAATAATGGAAAAACATGCAATGCGGGCGGGCAGGCTGAGTGGATACTGTGTGTGGGCGAGCCCAGGCAAGTGGCACAACAAATTAAAAACTTCGACGTAAGGCAAAATGTTTTTCCATTAAAATTATGAAAAAATGGGCAATAAGTTCGCTTGGCCTAAAGCGTTTAAAAATAATGCAAAGTCTGCAACGATTTATTGTTGGCTTAAATATTATTCAATTTTATTTAGATGCATTTTTCTTACTTAATAGCTGGTAATTGTGCATATAATATAAATAAATATGCAAATTCATTTTATAATTCGAATTTTGCAGGTTTGTTTCATAGAATATTAATTATAATTTCAAAAAAATTATCTTCTATAAATATTCGAAATTTATCAAAGTTCTGTGAAAACCAATGATAACAGTAAATCCAGCTTCAAAATATAATATATTTTGTAGAATCGAATCGAGATTTTATTAAACGCATTTAACTTAAAAATATTCTAAGCTACTTTAAACGCTCTTCATAGACCAATAAATTAAAATAACTTTGTTCAAATCTGGTAACAAGAATCATTTATAAATTATAGATTAAAACTTTTTGACAATGTAAATCAGTGGGATACTGTGCCAAGTTAAATATACATTTATGCCTGAAAACTTGAAACAGCTCTTTAATCATAGAATGCTACAGTCAAAATGGGTTGCACTTGTGTATGGGCTAATTGCCCTGGCAATCATCGAAAAGCACCGCACAAAAGCAGAAATTACCAACATATATCATGGGGCTAATGCCTAAGCGAACCCTTGCCTCCAAGTTAGCGTGCTGAACTTGTGATTTCCGCCACATTAATTTCAATTTCAATAGAAAGACGCCCAAAAAGCGCACTCCACGCCAAGTCCCGGGTTCGAGTGAGTGCCAGTTGAGGACACCGCGTATTTGGTAAATGCCTTAATGGCCTAATTTTTGTTTTTTAGGCTTGAAGACAAAGCCAGCAGCGAAGGAGGGCAATGCTCACAAGAACAAAAAATACGACAGTTATGCGTGTAATATTTTTTTTCTGTTTTTTATGAAAGCGAGAGGCGGGCGGAAATTATCATTGAAACTGGGTCTGCCTGGCTAAGGAGAGACACAAAGGTGGGCGGAAGGCAGTCAGCAGGCCATTTTAAGGGTTCAGCGTCGCTTGTGGGCCATGAAATGATGTCGTAAATATTTAAAGTTTGTTGTCTGCCTCAAGGCAGCTGCCAGTTATGCTTGTCTCCCCTCTCTTTCCCACTCACTCCCTCTCTCGCTCTCACTTGGCACCCCTTATTCCCAATCTCCTCGCTGTTTTGCAATAAGTTGATACTTGGAAAATGAAGCATAATGTGCATTAATGTTAATGGCGCGTATTACTGACAAGTGCCTGACACATAAACACAGAGAGCAATTGAATGACAGAGCAGATGGACTAATTGTCGACTGGTTGAAGGGGAGGGAATTATATCATTTTCAAATTTTGGGGCATACAGTCAGCATTTGCTCAAGAGCGTATCGATAGCAAATCATTTTTAGCCAAACAATCGGATGAAAACCGTCAGGAGGGATCAGCTATGAAAATTAAAATACATCAAAAGCGAAAAGTTCCTCTGCGAAAATATGATGGCAAACAGGACAAACATCGAACAAAAGCAGCGAATAGCGAATAGCGAATAGCGAATAGAGGAAAACAAAGCGCATCCCTGTTGACAACCAGCATTAAAATAACAAACCGAATGCACTGGAATGGTGGATTGCTGGCTTGGTGGATTGCAGGATGGTGGGTGTGTGGTTGCATGGAGGCTCTCAGTAAGTGAATGAAGGCACCGGCGACACAAATTCTAGTTATACCCTACATAAAATGCAGAAGGTGTTTATACAAAAGTATGCAAATTATTGTATTGAAAATTGAGGAATTTATTTTACAGACAACTTAATCTGTCAAATTTCAAATAATAAAAGAATGTAATTAATTAAACTATTGCATGAATTCATTAGTATTTCAATTTATTCTGCAAGCCATAGCTGATGAAAATACATTAAACAAGCATGAACAGTAAAAAATTAAAATAAAAAAGTATAAATGAAAATAGCAAATAATATTTATAGACTAACATTTAATAGCAAATTTAAGAGGTATTCCACTGTTTAATAGTCGATATATTTTATATTTGGTTTACTGCTCTTATTCTGCTAAAATATTTTTCATTGTTTTTTGGTGCACGGCAGCCAAACAAAGAACAATGGCCCAAAGCAACAGAGCAGTCAAGTCGTCGACAAACACACACACACGCACACACACACACACACACGTCTATCTAGAACACGTTTTGGTTTGTTTTTCGAGGTTTTTAACTCAATATTTTTTTTTAGAATACGCAGCAGGCGACTTATTGATTTTGCGATAGTCACAGATTTATTTGGCTCACGATTTGTGCGAGAGCACCGAAGCATTAACTTAAAGCAAGCGACTGACAACTTTAACTGCTTGGCAACCCACACACTTTGGGGATCACTAACAGCACACACGATGGAGGACCAGTTAGCCCGGCTTGGCCTGGCTCAGGTCTCAAGTTGCGTTTATATATGTTTCTGAGACTGACAATTTAGAGCACATAATGCCAGTTGTCCTGCCGTTTGTCATATGCGGTATCTAAGTGGTTCTCTATGTGTGTGTGCGTATGTATATAATCTGGTAATCAGCTTGTCCAGCACACCACAGAACATCCTGCCCCAAAACCAGCCAGCCTCACACCAGCACAACCACACAAAGAGATATCTCAAAAGGAGACACGTATCTCAGATTTAATGGTCAGGCAAAGGCAATTTGGCAAATTATTAGAAAATCATTGTGACACTCTATGTGGTGGAGAAGGAAATATGAGTGGCGATAGCTGGCACCAGTTGAGCTCAGTGGAGCCGCAATCAACTGGAATACAACAGTGGCAGCATCCTCTCAGTTGAAGCTGTCAGAATCATTAACAGAAATGCAATTTGTGCTCTGTGGCCTGTGACCCAAACAGAGCTTAAAATGCCGGCCAGCTCAGCTCAGCTTGGTAAAGATATTAATATGGCCTGACTGACTGAAATGGTTGGCCAACAACAAATTATGCAGCATTATTGAAAAACTTTTCCAATTTCACAAAAAGCTTTGCCAACTGAGTAAGGGGTTAAATCTGTGAGTAAAAGAATAAAAATGACTGTTTCACCCTTATGTTAAGGAACGAACCGCCAACATTTTTATGAAAATATCTATTTGTATGTCAAGAATCTAGTTGACTACGCGGCCCAGCAACAAAAAACAAAAAACGCCACAAGCAACCAAAATTTGGGCTACTAAAATAAAGCAAACCAGAAAAAACCAACAGAAAAAACCGAGAAAAAAAAACAGACAAAACAATAAAAAGCAGAGGCTCTGTGGCTCTATTTCAAGACCTCCAGCGATTTTTCACTACAAAATTTAACAAATAAAAGCAAAACAAGAAATAAGGCAAAGAGAAAAAAAGAAATCAAACATGAAAATCTACACACAAGTAAAACAATAAAGAACGGGCAGAAGAGACAAAGAAGACAACGGTTATTACGAATTTTACTTATGTGTTTTTCGGCTGGCTATGCGAGTGGAGTGGGGGAATAGATGTTGGCTGGATGCCGTTGGGCATTGAGAGAGACAACAACTTGGCGAATTCAAGTTGTGAACATAAGTCATAAGCTCGAGTTCCCAAAATCGCTTTCCCCTTAGTTTTCTTCTTTTTTTTTGGTAATATGTTTAAGAATCGAAGTACTAATTTAAGCCAGAAATGTGTACAATATTTTTTGGGAATTGGTAATTGGTTTTCAAAGATGCCATATGATGGTATTTACGCCGTGTGTATAATCTATGGTTAAAAAAATGGTCATAGAACTATTTACGAAATTTAAAACAGAAATTGTTAAAAATTCATTGTTATAATATAAATAAGTTTAAGTTTTCAATTAAAAAAAATTGAATTTGCAAATATATTTAAGTAAAATTAAAAAATACACTTTAAAGATGCAGCCGCACACATACGATTTTGTTGGCCATTTCGTCGCCAAATTGCCCGGCTGTTCGCTTGACAGAGACAAAAAAAAGTTTAATTTGAAAACTTTTATGCGCAAGGATAAAAAAAAGTATAACATGAAAAAAATAAACGCCAATCGATGGTGGACACAATAACAAAGGCATCCTGGCAAATTGTTTGCAAAGTGTTGGACATTTTATTTAAAGATATTCAGCACAGGTCGCTAAGGGTCACAAATAGTCAGCTGCAAGTGCAAAATTCACACGTCCTGATAATGTTGACATTGACACAGATGCGATGCTGCAACATGTAAATGCAGCCTGTATGCGAACTGAATACGTGTCAGACGCAACATGCCGCAATAAAGCCTGCAAAAAGCGGATGTTTATTAAAAAAGTAGCAGCAAGACTATAAAAGCAATCATAAGATTTCCCGCCTAGCACACGATCTATAATCAATGATTATAATACCCTAAATTAAGGGATTATTATGTATACAAAAAGTAGGAGATATATAAATTTTTAAATAAGTTAGAATGAGCTAGTCGTAACCGCTGGACTACGAGGTATCCCCAGTTGATGGTCGTTTTAAAGTAACAAAAAATGGTATATTTATGAAAAAAAAAAACTGCTATGGGGACTATTTTCTATACAACTAGAAGACAAGTTAGAATGCTCTAATAGAGACAGCTCGCATTCTTTTACGACCCTAGTTAAATGTATATCTGTGTATATATTTTATATCAGTATCTGTCGTCAGTATATTTTTATTGCTATCGATACTCGGCCTAAAAGATATTTTTTACACAAACTCAACGTTTTAATTTAATAAAAATTGAATTAATTGAATTAAAAATCGATTTGTCCGATGTTAGAATTTATAGTTTAATTTTCTTGATAAAAATGAATTTCAACCAAATATGTCAATGGAGTTAAGTTAAAACTAGTAAAATAAAAAGGTAAATCAGCACACAGAAAAATGTATACATAATCACATACACACACACCACGAAGATGACAGTACTTTGAACGTTGCATAATGCATTTGGTAGAAGGGGGGTAAAGATACAATTTTGTGTTTTGTTGCGCAATTGAGCATCGCAACTGAAGCAACAATCTGTGGAAATGTTGGCGAAATGAACTGTCACTGTAGGCACTCAATGAGGAATGCATTGGGCGACAGCGTTGTCCTTGCTGTCAAATGCCATTTGCATTTTGTTGCACACGCTACGCACTGATAAAGCCATGCTGCACCGGCACAATTCATAGCAACTTGGTTTGGGCCAAGTTTGGGTTCGGGTTCAAGTCGCTTTCTCTGACGTATGCCAGCTGCCTGTAGAATCCAATTTCGAGTCAGTACACAATGTCCTGGATTTTATTAAAGCAGCGCTTTATTTAGTTGTAAAGGAAATGGAAACGGCAACGGCAAGGGTCTAATCCAATGCTGATTTGGTATTCTGGTATATATATAAAACTGGCATTTGCATAACACAAAAGGATGCACTTTAAATGTGCTGCATCAGCAAAGTATTCGCTTTGTGTCCTGCGCATTTGATTAACTTGGCAAAAGTATACTGTCAGCTTTACCCATAAATACACAAATATTTGTGTCCAGAGGGGCTGCCCGCCCCATTGCTGCATCACAAAATACAGACAAGAGAGCAGGAGGGATCCCAAAAAAAAAAAAAAAAAAAAATATGGCATAGCAATTCGCAAATTATTTTCAAGCTGGCATTAAATAAACTGACAAACGCAGGAGCCGTAAAAAAAAAAAAACGTAAAAAGCCAAAACACAAGCAGCACCCCCGCGGGGTGTTTAGCCTGCACAAGGGGGGATGGGTGCGTTAACAAACAGGCGGCAGGCGGCAGGCGGCAGGCGGCAGGCGGACAGCTGTCTGTCCTTGTCCATTTTGTTGCTGCTGCGGCTGTTTTGCTCTTACGTATAAATGTATAAATGTGTATATATTATTTATGTTGGTTTTTTAAATCGACTTTTATGTCAACTGACTTGTGTACATCATCCATCTGTCTGCCGCTGACGGGTCTGTCGGGCAGTCAGGCAAGTCTGCCGCTAAACTTCTGGCCCACATTATACTGTTGCGTAAGCAATCGAGTAGCGGCAACTGAAATGAGATGCCAATTTCTCTGATAACATTTGTCAATAAACTTAATGTGAGCCAGCGAAGCCTATAAATGTGTGTGTGTGTGTGTCATAATGTGTGTGTGTGTTATAACGTGTGTGTGTGTGTTGCAAAAACAACACAACTTATGCTTTTGACAATTCAGCAATCGTCAAACGAAAATGCTTTAAAGTAAGTGCTTTAAGTGAGCGAGCGTAACTAGAAGATACCCTCTGAAATTTCTATATGACTAGCATTTTGTACAAACCAAATAAAAATTTTCAAAAATTTTAAATTTGAAAATAACCTAATAGAAAAAATAAAGTTGAATTATATTCTATGACACTTGATTTAAAATATATTTACAAATTCAGTTTTCTCTTTGGAATTAAATTATACAAACCAAAACAATTGTAACTGATTTAATCTTTGATTTTATATATTTATATTTCAGATATCGAATGAAAACTGAATATAAGATTTATTTTTTTATAGATAGATGCATTTAACAGGATCAGCTATACCAAATATCCCCATTGTAAGTTACAACTGAGGGTATAGTTAAGAGTAACACACATGAGTGACGGATTTACCACGAGAACCGTATACCTGGCAGATACCCGGCCCTTTTGACTTTAAGTAGACATTGACAAATTAATTTTTGGGGAATTGGTGCTTCAAAAAGAAAAAAACAAAACGAGCCTAGGATATATTTGAGTCATCATTACGGCAAACAAGGAGTAAATCAAATTTTAGTCAAGGGTTGTCTGTTGACAGTTGTCGGTTGGGCACTGGCACTGGCTTTCCTGTCGCTTGTCTACGCCGGAAATGAAATGACCCAGTTAAATGATTTATAGCGAACACACATATACGACCACAAACACACACACAGGCACACACATACACGAAACACATATGGTGGGCATTCTAACCAGGGCTTAGTGGCATGCGGCTGACAGTCGGTCAGAAAAGGTGTCGCAGGCAACTCGGTTACGACCCGGAGAGCGTGCCCGGGCCAAATTATGGCCTGCTGTTAAGCGTGTTGAAATTATAATTTCATTAGCTGCAATCAACATAAAAATAATACTTAAGCCAAAGTGCCAAAGCGCTTTCAAGTCGTAAAGCTCAAGCTTAAATTAAAAATAAAAAAAACAGCGAACGGCAAAAAAAAAGCCAAGTGCAGACACAAAGCAAGTGCTCAGCAAATTATAAAGAAGTTTACCTTTTTACTGTTGCTTTCGCTTTTTGCTCTTTGCATGCGAGCAGCAAACTGGCAACAACAACAACAACAACAACAAGAAAAAAAGCAACAATAAACATAACAAGCGTAATTACAATTTGTTTTTTCTCTCGTTTCATTACAGATTTTAAGCACGCGACGAGGACAACGACGCCAGGGGAACAATTGACGTTGTAATGCGACAACAGTTGACTGCAACAACAACAACAACAACAGCAACAATCAGCAAACAAGAAGCGGCAACAACAAATACAGGTGATGTGAAGCGCGCTTTTTAATTGACATTTGTTGAAGTTGAGCAGCGCTTGTGCAGCAATTAGCGAAACAAAAATAAACACAAAGAGACAGAGAGACAAAGAGAGAAAAGATAAAACGTGAAACAATTGCAAAGAGCAAAAAAAAAATTACAAACACAAAAAATAGAAGACACAATAATTGAAAAGGTGATGGCTAAGTTGAAATTTAATTAAAAATTCAGCATTTTTAGAGGCGACGCTGAAAAGTAGGCAACGCTTTCTACAACCAGCATGGCCGCCAAGGCGCAAAGCACGCCAAAGCTGTGAAACTGTTGACAGTTGTCAAATGGTCGACTCGGGGTATTCCCAAAAATATAAGAAAAAGGCCAGCTCGGCTGGTACGTGAGTGCATGAATGAATGAAGAAATGAATGTTGTCCAAATGGCAATAGCAGGCAGCAAATGAATGAAACGTTCGAAACATATTCAAAAATTGAGGAAACGCGCTAAAAGTCTGCACGTACTGCGCATAAATTCCAAGTGAAATTAAAGGCAAAAGCCAGAAAATAGAAAAAAAAACGAGTCTAAAAGAAACGAGCCAAAAAAAACCGAGGCTAAAAATGAAGACCACCCGCTACTGTGATCTGGTTGCAATGTGCCTAGTTTGGGTCTTGCTGCTCTGCAGCTGCGCGGTGGCCATATCCTTAACGAATGCCGCCGCCAAGCAGCAGGAGTTGCAAATGTCGCGGCAACATCTCAGCCTTCAGAGCGTGCATCGAATGCTGCGCGATGAACACGAGCCGGCCAACTATAAAAGCGAACTGCGCTACAAACAGAAGCGCGACATACAAACACCACATGAGTTGCATAAGCGTGAGATTGCAACAGGAACATCGACAGCAACATGGCTAAATCTCAGCAGTCAAGGCCTGACTGAGTATGACAGCCAAAAGAACTACCAGGGCCAGTTGGAGATGGTGACACGCCTGGATCTGAGCCACAATCAACTTAGCAGTCTGCAACTGAGCAACTTCAGCCAGTTGCAACATTTGAATGTAAGCAACAATTCGCTGATTGGGCTGCCCACAATAAGCTCCACGCTGATCACTTTGGATCTATCCTGCAATCAGTTGACTCAGCTCAGTGGCAGCTTCTTTGAGCAGCGCATGCCGCAGCTGAAGCAACTTAATCTGGCCCACAATCAGCTGGGCAAGACAATTGGGCGACAGGCATTCTACAATTTGATTAGCCTGCAAACACTGCAGCTGAGCTGGAACCACATCGCAGATATCGACTATGAGACTTTTCTGGCGCTGCCCAGCTTGCAGCACTTGGACTTGTCGCACAATCAGCTGAGCGGCTCCGCTATACGCGCCTTGCAGGGCATACCGGATCTGGTGAGCTTGTCAATTGCACATAATCCGCAGGTGGGCGCCGCCATGCAGGAGTTTGTCGCCTCCTGGAGTCTCAAGGAGCTGGATGCCAGCGGCACCGGCCTCTGCCAGGTGCCAGCGGCACTCGCACAATCTGTGCGCACGCTTAAGTTATCTAACAATTGGCTCAAGGTGAGTAGTGAATACACTGAAAATAAATTGGATTTTAAGTTAAACTCGAAATATTATATTAAACATTCGTTATAACTAAAAAATTGTAATAGCTGAAAGTCTAGCGGCAAATACTCTTAATTTTATTATTTATTCTAATATTTATGGTATTAAAATGTGTTATAGAAAATAAATATTGTTAATACATTTTCACAGTTTCAATAATTTCAATTTTGATTCTCATTATTTTTACAGTCAAATCTTTTTTTTTATATTTTTTTAAATTCGAATTGAGCATTTTGTGTGCATATATTTTGTATTATTACCTCAAAAAGGTTGGCATGGTTGAACTGAAGAATTTATTTTCATTTTTAGTTTAAAATTTAAAAACAGTGAACTAAAATTGTTTACCAAACAGTTTAATTAAAATTGCCTTTCACCAACCTTAGGCGTAGCCTCAACTTCTCGAAACATTGCTTTATATTTATTCCAAAAATAGTAATTAAATTAAATTCGTGATAAACAACTAAAAGATTCAGGCTTTGCCAACAAACCAACATTTCTCACCAAAAATTCTAAGAAAACTGCAAAATAATAATAAGAACATGAAAAAACTGAAACATTTTCATTTAAATAAATTAATAACTTTTCTGTGAACTCCTTTTATAATTTAAATGTTTCTTTAGCCGACGTTAAAATTTTAAGAAAACTGCAAAATAATAATAGAAACTTGAAAAAACTGAAACATTTTCATTTAAATAAATTAATAACTTTTCCGTGAGCTACTTTTATAATTTAAATGTTTCTTTAGCCGACGTTAGTTAAATGTTAAATTTTGTTTTTATACTTCTACGTTTTTGAAGTGTTTTAAATTTTAGCCTCTTAGCATTAATTGTGCACAGTGTAGATAATGGAATGGAGAGTGGAATGTTCCTTAAAATACTATTCACATCTCGATATAATCAATAAATTAACGTATCCATTGGGCGTAAACAGATGTCGCTGCTACGCCTCTGTCTGGGGTTTTTTTTTCCGTCCGCTCGTTTTTTGTCTGTATGCAGCCAATGAACCGCAATTTTGACGCTTTTGTCGGCAATTAACGGCACATTCGCAACAGCAGCCGCTGCTTTTGCCTATGCAGCCACCGGCTCGATTTTTCTTTGCACCCGGAGTGTGCTGGGTTGCGGGTGCTCCTCTTTGGTGTTGTTCCTCTGGTTCGAATTTGCCGCTGCTTCCATTAATTAGCATCTGTTTATGTAGGACGCGTGTCGGTTCGGTTCGGTTCGGCTCGTTGTGGTTCGGTTCGTGTATGCGCTGCGTGCTTGAGTGCGCCTGTGCCTTACGGTGGTGTCCTGTGTCTGTGTCTGTTTCCTGTTGCCAGTTCCCCGTCACAATTACCCACGCAATAATCTCACCCAGGCGTATGATTTACACTTTGTTATTTTTAAATTTACGCCGCCATTTTGGTTGCCATTCTGTTCGCGCACTTCCTGCTCCTCACCCTGGCGTGGGTGGCTGGTGGTGGAACCAGTGAGTGAACACCACTTTGTCGCCGATTTTTAAATAATTTTATGTGCCGATAAATTCTAGCATAGGGATTCATAAGGCAAAACGGATACTTGATGTCTTAATATATTATTGACGGTAAAAATAAAACGTTAGATTTTATTTTATTTTTATTTATTATATTGATTAGTTAAAATGTTGGATCTTAAAAGCTAGAATTGATTCTTTTTTAATAAAATACATTGGAAATTAGGCTATATTTATACTCATTTAATTGATTATTTATTATTATATAATTTCGACATTGTAGAGAAAATATTTATTCAAAAATATTGTTATATTTGTTCTTTCTTTTTAAATATTCAGACTTGCTGAGAATCATTAAGAACATCTTAATTTACTTTATGTTTTGCTAACATTTAAATGAGCGTATTATATATGTTAAGTTTATAAAAGCCGGAATAAATTTACTGTCGCTTTTGTGTTAGCAGTTAGGACAGCTCTTAGCAAGGCACTTAGTCAGTCCCGGAGCATAATTATAAGCACAATGCAGCCACAAATTAAAGTGCTAAGTGCACTTCACACAAATGTCGAGGAAAATAACAATGCAAGTTGAAATAAGTAAAATATCTCGACAGCAGTCCGCCAGTTAGAGAGTCAGAGCCAGAGATATGTACAAAGCTGGCGATTAGCGACTGAAAAAGGATTCCTTGCAAAAGCCAACTTTTGCAAATAGTAAAAGAAAACAAAGCATATACTATAACGGTAAACAGAATTTAAAAAAAAAAACACACAGCTGGAGATTTTCCTTCAGATTGCTGTAGTATAAGCGTAAATCAACGTTCCGTTTAGAGGCTTCCTTTAGGTATTAACCGAGCTTAAACCAGTCCCGAGTTTAGCACGAAAAACAAATACAATTCATAAATTGCTGTTGCTGCTGCTGCTGCTGCTGCTTCTGCTGCTGCCCTTGTCGATTATGGCCAATGGCATAAAAGGTGCAAAAAAAATATTAAAAAAAATGCCGTTGGAAGGCAGTCCGACGAAGAGACAAAAGAGCACACTTGACGACGCTGGGCATTAATAAAATAAGTATAATTGGCATAAGCATAATCGCGTTTAAGCCAACTGGCAACAAGCAGCTGAGACCCAGCTAAGACAGCCCAACAGACAGTGCCCAACTAGATGCAATTGCTGCTTCTTTTGTTGCAAGGCAGCAGGCATTTTAATTTGTCTGCCATTCCTTAACCAACCCAACTGTCGCAGTTGCCGCTTCTGCTCCTTCCTGTTCCTCCTTTCAGCTGCCCTTTTATCGGCAGTCAACACGCAGCCTTTTCATGGCAAATTATGGCGTTTAGAGGCAACCGTCGACACCGACACCGACACCGACACCGACGTCAACGTCTTCCTGCCCTGTCTGTGGCAACGACGCCCGGGGGCATCGACAGCGGCTGTTTGGTTGGTCGCAAGTCTGCCTCAGTGACTGGCTGACTGGTAGGTGGGTTGGATGGTTGGTTGGTTGGTTGGCTTTATGCCTGGCGCTTGTTTCATTTAATGAGTGGCGTCTATGTTTACTTTTGGCCCTAGACGAACAGTGCTCGAGGCAATGCCAACTACCAAAAGGGGCAAATGGCGTCCGAGCAGCCTTTGAAGTAATTATAACGGCTGATTCAAGTTAATTTTTAAACAATGACTCACTCACCCTCCCTCTCTCTCTCTCCTGTTACTAATCAAATTTCCCACACTTAACTCAAAGTTTATTAAAGCCTGACTTAAAAGCATTCATTCACTTCTGCAAAGGTCAACGATTCCTTAGCTAATTCTTTAGATAAATTAAAGTTTAACTCTTAAATCCAATTTCAATAATGATTTGCGTAGCAGCAGAAAAAATGCAAGTCTTTTTTTCCTTTATCCCATTACCATATATATAAATTACAGTTATGTGCGGAAACTCCTCAAGTTCCTAAATAAACAATAATCACTTTTATGGAAATATAAAATGTTTGTCTTTAATCTTTGCAGTCAATTAATTGTGGCGATTTGGACAGTTATCCCTTGTTGCAGTACCTGGATTTGTCGCACTCTCGCATTGCTCAGGTGGAGGACGATGCCCTTGGTCGTTTAGAGCTGCTCGAATTGCTCTTTTTGGACCACAATATGCTGGTGCGCGTGCCAAGCGATTTGCCCCCATCGCTGGAGCATCTGTTTGTGCAACACAATAGCATTATGGAGTTGCAGCCGCAATCCTTTGTCGGCCTCAAGAATTTGAAAACCCTGGACATGTCCGGCAATCGTTTGTTGTATTTACCCGCACTACCCTTGCCTAATCTGCTAATACTGAATCTGCAGTCGGCGGGCATTGAGAGCGTCAGTCAGTCGATGGTGCACACTTTGCCCCAACTGCGCGATCTGCTGCTCGAGGATAATCCGATCAGGTGCAGCGATCTCTTGGGCATGGCCGAGTGGGCCAGTCCCTGCCGCAGTCCAGATTTGGGTCAATTGGCGGGCAGCATTGATTTGAAGCAGCGCTTTGTGCAATTGCAGCACTTCAACGATAAATATTGCAGTTGCTGTAGGCGAAACGCTTCGGGGGCAGCGGTGAAGTCGGCAATGCCCCCAGCCTGTGGCAAACTAGCAGCAACAACTACGCAACGGACTGTGCCAAAAGAGCAAAAGTCAAAGGCACTATCAACAGCAGCAGCAGCAGCAGCAACAACAACAACAACAACAGACATGCAATCAAGCGGCAACAACATTGCGTTGCTAACCGTGAAAACTTTTGGGCCAACTGAAACAACTTCGTTAGTGCAAGAGCAGAGTCAGCAAATGCCGACTATGCCAACTGCAACAAAAACAGCAACAACAACAGTTGCAAGTCGAACAACAGCAGCCGCAAGCATGCCAAGTTTGTTCCACTCTGAAGCAGCAACAACAGCAACTGCAACTCGCGCTGAAAAGCGAAAAACCATTTTGGCAACCAGCTCAACAGAAACAATAACAACAACAACAACAACAACAACAGCAGCAGCGTCGCTTAGACTCGCCTTGCCAACAAACATTAGCAATGTTGCTGTGGTCGCCACAACAACAACATCTCCGACGACAAAAATGCTGTCCCTTTTAAGTTCCAAAATGGTCAAACATGAGGAAAACAAAAAAAAATTTGATATAGCCGCCAAGAGTTTATTAAAACAGACAGCAGAGAAACAAGCAACAACAACAACAACAACAAAAACCACTACTGCAGACTTAAAGCCAAGAGACAGTTCCGGTCAAGAGACAAAGTTTATGGAGAAGCCCATGCAACATAAACATGCCACGTTGCAGCTGCATATTAAGGATCGCCATTTAATTGGCACACCACTGCTGACGCATCAGGGCGACAATCTGCTGGTGGATGCGGAACAGTTGCTGCTACCAGGCACGGCGACAGTGGCGGATGCGGAAACAGCATTGGACGCCAGCCAGCAGCAGCAGCAGCAGCAGCCAGAAAAGGAAGCGACTGATAAGCGACAGGCAGCGGAAGCAATAAATGGCGACACAAGGGCGGCAACACATGAAAAGGAGACGGATGCGAAACATAAAACGGAGCCGGAGACAAAGCCGCACAAGAAGAAGCAGACGCTGAGCATTAAGAAGATGACCTACACCACTTACAGGCATGCAGCTGAAACATCTCCGCTAGCAGCAGCAGCAGTGTCTCCGACAGCATCGGCAATGTCTCCGACAGCAGCAGCAACGTCTCCGCAGCAGCATCAGCACAGCAGCGTGAATACCCCTAATGCTTTCAAACAGGAGCTGAATACCTTTGCCCAACTCAAGGCATTTGTGGAACTTAAGACGGAGGCATCCAAGTCGGCGCAATTGTTAGGTCAGCGACGGGATAAGCAACAGACGCTAACTGGCAGTCATCCTGGCCTGATGCTGCTTGTTTCCTGCATCCTGGTCATTGTCCTGCTCGCTGGATTGGCCCACGTCTATCGCTGTGAGCTGCCCTGGCAACGAAATGGACGCGCAGGTCAGATGCGACCGCATCATCAACATCATCAGCGACAACTAAATGAGAGCGACGATGTGCGCAGTTTTCTGCACTATCCGGGTTCGACAACTGGATCGGGACCGGGATTGGGATTGGGATCCGGATCCGGATCAGGCGATTCAGACCCTGCTCGCCTGCATGCCTGGCATCACAGCACCAGGAGGGAGGCACCCTACAGCTCCCCATTGCACAACCTGCAGGCACGTGAGCTGCAACGGGAGCAGCAGAAGCTGCAGTTCTACAGCGCATCACTGGCCGACAGCTCCACTGCATCCTCGGGCAGCAGTCGCAGTAGTCTGCACTCGCCCTCCAATGAAGATAACTACTACATTGAGATGGCGCCCAGCATTCCAATGCCAGCAGCGTCCACTGTCTGCATTCAATCCAATCTGCCCATGGAGCTGCTGAGTAATTCCCGTCGCACAGTCGATGGTCTCGTTGCTGGTGATGCCACAGTGGCTGCCACAGACATGGGTGTCTCCGCAAAAACGCTGCGTTCGGTTAGCAGCAAACTGATGGCGCCCAGTTCGCGACGCCTGAACATCTGGTGACAAACCGTGTTTGGCCAGCGACAATATGCAACCTTTCAGTGAAATCAGCAGCAGTAGAAATATATAGAAAATAATCATTCTTTATAGTTCTATGAAAAGCCAAAATGAGTCATAAGGCAACCAGTCAAACCAAAATGATTAATACTCAAACACGCTTCAACACATAGATATATATATATATATATATATATGTATATAAATATTTATATATATATTTATTTATATTTATATATATAAATATTTAGTTTGAGCTGATGTACATAGTCTTAGTCTTGATTTATGGCTCATCGTGGCCGAACACACGTGGCATGCCTCTTAACGTCTAGGTTAGCAGCAACAATTTGTCATAAAGTTTCGTTACGTATACGCCGCATGTAGCGGCCAGGCAGCCAAATAGCCGAATAGCCAAATAGCCATCGCCTGCAACTTTTTATGGGCCATCAGGCAAACTCCTTCACAACCGCCCCTCAATTTTATGTCCATCTTGTGGCCGTATTTGGGTCAGTTTACGCTGTCTGCCTACCTATGTGTGTGTGTGTGTGTGTGTGTGTTGTGCGTGGTCCAGTTAACTTTATATATGTGTAAGTGCCTGTCCGCTGGCCAAGATTAAGTGCTTTGATAGTCATGCATATGAAAATGAAATATATCGATAAAGTATTAAATAACAATTTAGTTTATGACAAAAGCCCGCAAAGACTCGACCCATCTGGGCCCATAACAAGCTCCAAATTGAGCAAAAAGAATAAATAAAAAAATCAGCTCAATTTGCTTTGAATGCAACGTTAATAATGGACAAAATTAGGTGATAACGTCTTTAATATAATAATATATTTGTTTGACTAGACAAATTATTTAATTTCGAAACTATTTTTCCACAATCAAATATTTTCGCATAATTTATATATTAATTGTTGGCAATCGAAATATCTCTAAAGTATTTAGACACTTTTCCCAAAAACTCAATTGGCATTTTTGAACATTTTGAATAGTCAAGTACTTTGACATAATAGTTTCTTTGACTTGTTTTACATTCGTATAGAATAAACTTAAATCGGTAAATAAAATCAATCAATTTAATTTAAAAACTTAACATAGCCCAGTTAAAACATTTGGGCTTTTCTGTGCCTCGACTTTCATTTACTTCAATTAAGCGTTGCTTTCCGAACTAAGACCTTAAATAGTCAATGGGTAAAGCACAACTGTAAATTAAATTCACTTCCCACTTGAACAATTTTATTTTTTCGAACAACTCTTTGCTCATTGTTAATGAACATTTAAAGTCAATTGCTCAAGCTGATTTTAACCCACTTTCTCAGCTGCCTGCAATCTAATTAAAATTGCAACGCACTTGCAGAAATACTTCAAGATAAATTCTGCTCTTATTACCCCATTTTTGTTGTCTTGTAAAGATACCCCTCAGGATCTAGTCATCCCTCATTTTGCGCCCCACTTGCTCTTATTTGGCACTTGTCGAGCACAACCAAAAAAAAAAAAAAACGAACATTCCCCTTCGCCCAGCGCTTCCCACTTAACCTCATTTTCTAAATTGACCAGAGCAGAGCAGGACATATGGTGTAAATCCAGCTAAATGGGCAGACAAATAATTCGCAACGGCAAGTGTGAAATGTTGTAAAACTATTTTGTAGATATGTGAAAAATGGCAATGGCTTGGATCCCCCCCCCCCCCCCCCACACACACACACCCTCTATCATACTCTGACAGCAAGAAAAGCTGCTAAGGTCGACATCAAAATAATGTGCCTGCAAATCAAATTACAAGAAACGCAACAACTTCATGAGTATGGCCAAATGTGGCAATGAAATGGGAGGACGGGGGAGGGGGTGGTGGCAAGGAAGGCAGTAGTACAAAACAGAACACAACACAACACAACAATTACATTAAGACACGATAAAAAGTTGTGCAACAATCTAAAGAGCAGCAGGAGCAGCAGGAGCAGGAGGAGCAACAGGAGGAGGAGCAGCAAGCAACTAAGAAGGAAAGCAGCAGCAACAACCGTAAGAACCCAAAGCCGCAGTCATTGTACAGTTTTTCAACTTTTTGTGGCTTTGTAATTGGAATACAACACATCGGCCAAAACCAGCAACGACAGCAACAAGAAGATAGATAAGGCCCGAAGGAGTGAGATGGAGACGAAGTGGGGCAGAAGGGGACAAGGAGGCGTTCATGCGTTTCTTCTTAAGCAATTCAGAAGGATTTATTTTTGGCCACAAAAGCGAAATTCTCGAGCAAAGCGGGCTAACAACAATTAAAGTAATACTGGCCAAAAATCTACGGCCCGAGTTTCGGGTCAGTCGAGAGTGGCGAGGGTTGGCCAAGATATGGACGCACAAAATCTTAATTAAGGAAGTTCCAAGTGGGCAAGCGACAGGCTGCCATTCTTAAGCATTGCCGAAGTGCGAATGGCAGCCTTTTTATAAAGACACCCACATACACCCACACACACACACACACACACTCACACACACACATTTCTGCCAGCAAAACAGAAAAACTGGACTACAATGAGCCCAGCACACACAATAAAGTGTGTGTGGGAGCAGGCATTGTCAAATTTAATGAAGGTTTTCTTGCTTATGACATGCGCAGCTGGCCAGGATTTAGTAACTTTTTAGTTCGGTGTATGATGGCCAACAATTGCAATGAGTTAATTCGATATTTGACACTTTTGGGTCACATTCCAAATTGGGTCTGGAATTTTTGGGGCAGTCGCTGGCGCAGTTAATAAAGTTTTGTTGAGTCCGGCGTAATTATTTTCCTGCTAAATGGCCGTTATAACGGCCGGACATTTTAATGCCCATAAATGTGGGGCGATTTGGCATGTAATGTGAAAACAAGTTGCTTTTTGCTTAGCCAGTGACCATTTGGCCATTCGGATGCTGGCTCGTAAATAACTAGCACATAATTGAAGATGGCCAACATTGTAAAACAATCCTCAATCCAGCAAGAACAAAAACAAAAAAAACAAAAGAAAATATTTATGTACATTTAAAATATTCAGTGCTTAATGATTGTTAAAAAACGAACACAATAACAATAAAACACAGCTCAAATATTTTCATTTAATTTTGCGCATTTTACAAGCCACAAAAACAATGACAAGAAACACCAAATAAACAACCAAAACTAATTGCCAAATATTTGATGCATAGTTTGTAGACAAAAAAAAAAGGAAACAAAAAAGGAAAAAAAAAATAGTAAACACAAATAAATATTTATACAAACAATCTATAAAGTATAAAAAAATATATATATTAAAATAAAAAAAAATAAAAAAACAAGAGCGCAATCTACCATAGAGCAGTGTAAATAAAATATTAAACAAACAATTCTATTTACAGAGTTTGAATATTTATTCAGTTTAGACAAATGCCACGCCCCCCATTAGAAGCGGCCAGTTATAGAGTTGAAGGCTAACATCAATTTGAAATAAACGACTAGCATTTGCCAAAAATCGAAAATTGATTTCTGTGTTGTAAATAAGTAGTTTACTGAACCTAATTATAAACATTATTGTGTAGTATTTAGCTCTTCGAAATTAATGCGTTTGCCAACACTAGTGCGGCCAAGATTGTGCCACCCAGTCGTTGTTAGATCAAATCAAATCAATAAAAGTTTAATAAACTAAATATTAAATGTACTATGGACATAATTGATAAGTATAAATAGCCAACAATACATAAACAATTGTAGAGAAGGCGACAATTCTCAAAGTGAGCATTTTAATGGCAGTCAAAAGAGAGATCCAAAATAAAATCTAAAAATAATTTAATTCAAAACAAAAAACAAAAAAAAAAATGTGTTTTTTCATAAGGTAAAAATTCAATTACTAGTTTGGTTTGTTTTTTAACAACAAACATTTACATAATCTAATATTAATGAATAAAGCGTATTCGGGCAATCTCACATGTACAATCAAATGGACAAGTTAACATCTTGACTTCATCAAGGATGCAGGAAAACAGGAAATAATCACCAATTTACGTTAATAATGAAGATCTGGCCAAATACACATGGACAATAAAAATAAACGTTAAATTAGTGACGCATGCGACAGTTAAGCAAGACGACATGCATAAAAGCAAAACTAAATTATGCCAATAACACAGACACAGACACACACACATATACACACACGCACACATGACAAACTTGTTGGTTAGGGGTTACATAGAAACATGGCCAAAACAAAACAGTGAACATTTTTATTTCAAATCCAATTATTCCACATTGAACTGCAATCAGATGATTGCGTCCAGCAACAGGAATCGCGCACGGATGTGTTTGTTTGTGTGTGTGTGTGTGTGTGTGTGTGTGTGTGTGTGTGTGTGTAGTGTGTGTGTGTGTGTGTAGTGTGTGTGTGTGTGTGTGTGTAGTGGGTGTGTGTGTGTGTGTGTGTTAACCGCTGCGCTACACAAACGACGCTATGAGAATTGCCGACAAAATTAAAGTCAATTGGTTTTTGTTTCTCTCTTCGCCCCTTTGGCGTCTCTTTTGTTATTTTCTTCGCTTTCTCTCTGAGGACCAACATTTATATATATATATATATATATATATATATATATATCCCATCCGGTGTTGGGTCAGAGACGAGATATTCAATATTGCAACAAGACGGACGCATTAAAATTCGCATACGCTAACGGGCCGATTGAGGCCAACAACTGTTGCCAATAAAAAAGGTTAATGACAAAAAGACAACCAATAATATATAATGCCAATATCGAAATTCGTTTCTGTCGAGGGGCACATGGCTGCTTAGGGCTTGGGTTATATTATTATGATGACATTATCTAAATTCTCTGGCACGCGGTAAGTCAGGAAATTGGGTAAAAAAATGAAAAGTCATTGTTATTTATAAAGCAAATAAGAGCATTAAAATCATTCCACTTTGAAAATATAAAAATAACGAATATAAAAAATAGCAGCCTTAGCAGCATTGAGCTGTGGAATTGCGATGAGCAATGTGAAACTTTGAATTAAATTGCCTCTGCAGAGGGGCAGGCGATTAAGACTGGCTTTATTGAACTGTTAATTTTTACGCAATTTGTTGCGCCAATGTTGCAAAGAGCAAATTTAAAAATATGCACTACATACATATAAATTTGTATGCATGAGTGAATTGAAATGTTGGCGTGTGTGTGCAGAATTGTTAAAAAAAAGCGTTTGTCTAATTGATTTCATAGCCACGTTACTATGCAGTCAAATGGCGCTCCATTAGCGTCAGTCAAACGAAAAAAATGAGTAGAGGCAGAGCCAGAAGTCAAACTTACGTAATTTTTAAAATTCTTCTTTTTTTTATATAAATATGCAAACAATTTCTGAGCCTGGGCAGATACTGATGTGGAACAAAAAACAGCACACATACACTCAACTTTAAATTGCATTCATATTTAATGCAGCGCTGCCAGCGAAGCCAAAAGCACCGACGCATTACGTATACGCAACGTAGTGTTCCGTTGGGAGACATTGCTTAATTTCTCTGCAGCATAAATGCATGGACCTGCGGAGAGTGGGCAGCAGAGCAGCCAGGCGTGTGACACACACGCACTCACAAGCACAAACACAAACATACATAAAAGTAAATGTCAAATGTGAAGAGCTGTGTTCCACACACACACACACAAACACACACACACACACACACAAATAAAAGAGAAAAAACGAATTCGCATTATACAACAGCATCTTTTTTGCTACATTTGCGTGCAGAGCAAAAGAATGGACCAAAAAAAAAAAATACACGCGTTTTGTGTTTGGCCATAGTGTGGGCGTGGTGGGTTGGGGGCGGTAACGATTTCATTTCATGGTTTTGCACTCGTTATGACTTTTACCCCATGCCCTATGTTTTGCTTGCTTTTTATTGTCGCCCAGTTGCGGCGCTGCGTCCCCAAAGTGTGCATCGTTTTATGTTTACTAGAGGTAAAATTCAACACTGCCACCACCCACGCCACCACCCCCCACCTTATTCTATCCAGCCCGAAAAACCCAAGCCACACATTGACAAATTTTATTTAAACACCGCCCACACGAAAGACGGCATTGGGAATACGAAAGCGGTGCAAGTTTTGTTTTTCAATTTAAACTTTAAATTTCACATGTTATTTTTTCTTATTCACGCTGCTGAACGCAACCGCCGCCAGCTGTGGCCAGTCTCTGGAGATAGGTGTTTGCTCACAGCCGATAAGGTGAGAGGCTTGAAAATATATTTTCAGCTTTTTCTACGCCATACAATTTAAAAAAAAAATGTTTGCAACATTAAATATCATTTAATATATATATATATATAGCAATTTATTTATAGAATAATATTAATTTAGATATAATAAAAAATCAAAAAGTTAATTCAGTTATAATCAAGAAATACTAAAAACAAAGAATAAGATTCAAAATCAAATAAAATCGAAATAAATGACATCAATTCCACTTATGTCCAGCTAATCGAATTATGCAAAATGATTAGTGTATTAATTGAAAAACACAAGTTGAATTGGTGACCGGACGAGGACATACCTAACCCAATGATGATAAACAAATTGAAGCTATTAGGGAGCAAAGAGAGAAATAAAAGTGGCAAACGGTGAAGCCACACTGAAAGGCAAATCAGTGACAAGCCAGCGCCAGTTCGTGTCACCTAATTGAGTAAGTATCCTTGCTGGACTCAGCAAAGGAGGTCCTCGACTACAACTCCACACACAGAGAGACATGAGAGTAAGTGGCTTTGTCTGTGGCTGTGGTTGTGGCAGCCGTTGAAGCAGTGGCAAGTTGCAAATGTACTGAGCGCGTCTGTGTGTGTTATGCGACTGTGTTTTGTGGATATTTTATTTCTTTTTATTGTATTTTATTTGGCTCCATTTTCAACAACAACAACAACACGCGCACTTTGTGTTGTTCTTGGCGAGTTTTGTTGTGAATGCTTTTGTTTTTATTTGTGTTCATAACATAAACTTTGTATTTTTATGCGAGACAAACGGCTGGAAGATGGGGGAACACGACGCTGGCAGCCGGGTTTACTGGCTGGCAGGACAACAACGAGCGACCGACTGGATTGTGCTGGGAAATCAGTTAAGAACTTGGCTTGAAACAAACCCATACATTCATATTTATATATATATATATATATATATATATATATATACTCTAACCAGCAATGTCTCCGTTAAAACTCTGTACTATTTTTTTTTTTTTTGCCTTACCACTTGAGTGGATTTTTGTGTTATTTTTGGGCGAGTCTGGCTGCTGATTTGACTTCAGGAAGTGGACGGGGCCCATCGCCATTTGTTATGCGTGCCACAAATCGAAATCACTAAGGCGACATGATTAAGATTTAACTAAGTGTATTCGATGCAGTCCCGCATAGCCCAAATGCGTCCCAACATATTTTAATTGACATGGAAATTAAAAGTGAAACAATATGCAAAACCACAATTGGCGCACTCCACAAATTATTTAAAATCTCAATTCAGTTTTGTGTTTGTCTGACGACCTATACAATTCAAATAAATAAAATAATTTGAATAAATACGCACGACAACATAAAACAAAAATAAATAGCACATAAAAAAAATGTTAATTAAACGAAAACCGCAGAACATGCACTTGCAACATGCAACATGCCGCTTGTGGTCGCCGGTAATTAATAAAATCGCGAGCAGTACAAAAGCTGACGCAGACTGATCAAAGGACACTTTGGGGACCCACGACGAGGCGTTCCCAGAACTCGTCATTAGCAACAGCATTTAATATTCGTATTAACATAATACCCTCGAGGATTAGAGCATAAGAGTATTATATAAAATCTACTTCAAAATTGAGATGACATTCAATTTAAAATACTTCCAAACACAAAAAAACATCAATTACAAATATAAAATAATTTTATACAAACTAAAAATATTTTATGTAATTTCAGTTAATTGTAAATTTGCATTTTTTACTCTCATTATTTACATATATTAGCATATTTATTAATAACTGTGTCCCTTCATATACAGAGCATCGCATAGTCAAGCTGATCTCTCATGTTTTGCTGTTTGATTTTTTCCACTTTTTATGACACATGTATATTGCACATTGTTAGAGCCGGAATACTGTCAACTGACCATCAATCTACTGACTGGCCCTGCGGGCGTTAAGCTGCCCGGCAAATCCCATGGTCACTCATTGTTAGAATGGGGCGCGGTTTTTTCCTGGGGCTTAACGAGCTGAAAGCTTAAAACAATAACGCAGACACAAAAGGATTCAATCGCTTTGAGCCAAACATGTTCCCTTTCATCTGCACGCAGGAATGCACAGGACACTGTTATAAGAGCCTGAGGACACAGACAGCAACAATCTAAGTGATTAAGGGTACACTCACTTCTTCAAATATCCAGTAATTACTTTAAAAGAGTCGAAAGTTTTTACATAGAATTAATTTGTGTTTAACTTACATAAAATAAATACATTTAGATTTGATTTAAATCCATGAATATTCACAGAAAGTTAAATTTATATATTCAACTGAATCAAATTTAATTAAATCCACATAGATATCAAAAGTAATTTTGAAAGCCAAAAGAAAATGAAAAAATAAACTAAAATGCAATCTAAATAATATGCGCAGCCAGGCAAAATAAAACAAAAATGTACTTCGAAAAAATGTGTAATTTCATATGAATCACTCTAATTAAATGTTGTTTTTTGCGAAAGTTAGAACTGTTAATTAAATCAAATACAACAAACTGCTTTCATTCATTTCGTGATCTAAAAAAGTCATATCCATGTAGTAATGTCACTTTGGCAAAGGAAAACTTAAATTACCCTCGAAAAAACCAAGAATCTAGATTATCTGCAAAAAGTATCAAAGTTATAAAAAACTTTACCGTCGCCAACGTCTCTTATGTAATATATAAAATACATCCTTGTATGATGGCTATATTCTCGTATTTCATGGAAAACTGCCAGGAAAGGATGTGTTTTAAAACGCTTGTCAAAAACTTTGCAGTTGAAACGCAGCAAGCAGCAAGGTGTGTTGCACAAAATATAAATGCGAAGAGCAGCAAAATTAAAAAAAAAAAAATTGACAGCAATAAGTCATACAGAATAAATATAATAGGTTTATGATTATATGATTTGAGTGGCGTGTGCAATTTTAGAATGCGACAAAACACAAGAGATAACCCAGTGAATATCGAAAAGTCATGTTTTCATCTGCCACATAAGTCGAGCATTAAATATATTTTGCTAGGGCTGAGCAAATAGACAGTAAATTGTGAGTTTTGCTAGAATTTTCGAATCGAATGAAGTGACAATGCAAACAACAAATTTTACAACCCGATGCACTTGCCAGAACAGCAAATGCAAAAAAAAAATAGATGACAAATATAAATAAAAAAAAAAACAATTACGCGTTTAATATATTTTCATTTGGCAGAGAGCAAAGTCAGTCCGCTTTTGACTACTGAATTACAGAGTCAGGGAAGGGGCAGGAACAGTGGTAGATGGGGCACCAGTAGGTTGGCCAGTCGTCCTGTGCTACCATTTTTTACTTTTAATGAAGCGCAAGAATTTCAGCTGGATAATTTGTTAAGCGCAGGACAGCCAAAAGGCAAAAAGCCAAAAGCAAACAGAGAAATAACTTAGACAGTACCAGGCGATGTGCAACAAGGAAACAGACACAGACAGAAAAGCGAGAAGATATATATATATATATATGTATATAGAGATAGAGGGAGAGAGAGAATGAGTGAAAGAAAGAGAGAAAAAGATCGTAAAACACCATCGCTGAAAGTTGCGCTATAATTTGGCTTATTTCAGCCAAACAAATTTATAGAGTAGAGAAATGCAAAATAGAGCGCTGAAATTAGCTAGAATCCAGTTGATAAATGGGTAAACTGACGATGGGGGATTTGGGGGTTGCCGCAGCACTTGCAAGATAAATGACACGCAAATGCCAAGTGGCAGATTTTAATTTTTAATTATAAGAACGGTCAGACCACGACGACGGCCAGTTTGTCGCTTCATAATGCATAACAATAAACTATAATTAACAAGCAGCATCAACAGCCAAAACCCCCCAACTGCCCCCCACTTACCTGTTGTAATGTTGTGCATGAAAATCTCACGCAGCAGCAGCAATTCATCTTCTGGTGCAGCAGTGTACGAGCCAAAAACATCCTCTTCTGGCCAGACTTCCCTGCAAAATGATAAAGTTCAAGTTAAGTATTAACTGAATGGAAAGTATTTACTCTTGCTCTACGAAAGCTGTAATAGTTTTCATTACATAAACTCTCGAATTACGGCTTGCACTTAATCACTATACTCGTATATATGAAAAACATCTCTTCATTGCTTGAAAGCAAAAATTTAAAGTGTAAAATGATGCTCACGTAGACATTTGTTATTTGTCTATGATTTCAGTTAACATCCTGATTCCAATATGCCACAAATATCTAACAACACGTTATTAACATTTTGCTATTCGATTATAAATATCCTGTTTAAGTGACAATATATTAGTTTAATTCAATAAAACAATTATTATTTTCATATATCTTTTCAAAATAAATTAATTTAAATCAATAACATTATAAAAAAAGACACGCTATAAGCACAGTCAATAAGTAACAAACTAATTTAAAAACCAAAAAGAATTTAGTTTCTATTATGCTTTGAACAATAAATTATAATATTTTTTAAAAGATAAATTTAGTTAGTTTAATCGTGATTACTTTTTTAATACCTACCTACACATCAAATCAGACTACAACGCATTGCTAGTGATTGATAATCAAATTATAAAAATATTAGATGTGTGATTATTATAACATTTTCCACGAAGAACAAAGTATAATCCGTTAAGTATAAAAATATATTATTGGGTATTTGACAGTAAAACCCAATCCCTTTGACAGACAACCAGAACTATATAAAAGCTTAGTAATATATATATATATATATATAGAAATTTGTAATATAACAGTTTATCGGATAGCTCGTTTTACTGACTATATAACTCAATTTAAGTTCTCAGATACAAAATGAATAGGGGACGAAATTGCATTTAAATTTGATCATTTAGACATGGCCTATAAATCAAGTAACCAGTTCTGCAAAAGAGTCAAGTCAGCAGCTACGAAAATAATGTCAATGACAAGAACAGCAGCAGCAACGTCATGTTGCACAATACGCACGCAGGACATGCAACAAGCGAAGCTTTTAGCTTTCACAAAATGAAATTGATGCGTTTTAAATTGCGTTCAAATTCCTCGTGTTGCACAACGCACACAAAGAAAGAAGAAGAAACTGTTTTGCTGCTCACGTGTTTTGCTGTTGCATTTGGGGTTTTATTTTTGATGCGCTGCACAAATAATCCTTGCCTGCCTGTCCGTCCCGTGGCTGTGTGTTTGTGTGTTGCACATGCACCAGTTGCAGTGTTTCCAACCATTGCTGGCGTTGTTAATTTAATATTTGAAAGCAGCTTAATATGCAACTCGCATAGAAATATAGAGAGTCAAAGAACGAGACATAGAGAGAAAGAGTGTGAGTGAGTGAGACCGAGAGAAATTCACATTTATCGACTGGCAACACATTCTTAGCAATAGAACCTGCCTCTCTTTCCTGATATCAGTTGCAACCAGGCAACGAGTTGGGAGCTTTGAGCCATTTCGTTTAGTTACCGTTGTGTGTTGGTGGGCGATAGTGCAACTTACGTTTACCGCTGTCAAGCGCCAATAAATTGACACATATGACACCTGCCACCCAGCGCACACCTGCAACAAACAAACACACCCACACACACACACACACACACACACACACACCAAACACATAGAGACACCAAAAGCGACACCTTTCCGTGCAGCCAACTATATTTTTGCATGCCACATTTCAGAATATTTGTTCACATTTCGTTATTGCATCCTGTTTGTGCAACAACTTATTAGCTGCTAACAGGCCAACTAATAATTGCAACTGAAACTGCTAACTAGGCTGCTGGCCTGTCCAAAAGTTAAACAACGCATGAACATATGTATTTTATGGCCAACTTGTGCGCTTTTGAGCGCTTAATTAGTGGTTTATCTGCAATGGGAACTGGCACAAAATGTTGGTTTATAATACACCAGACAAATAATACGTACAACTGCACGCAATTTTAATGCCGTATAAACAAAAACCTCAAAAGTCTAATGAATGCAGTCTGTTTGGACAAAATGTAATAAAAGTGAGTACAGCAATAATCTCTGACGTCAAATCGCATGATTAACAGCAAACCAAAAATGTGGAAATCTACCGAAAATTCCTTACTCAGAGATACCCTCTTAATTTAGTTATACACACAACTGAGAATATATGAATTTTGCTTAGTTCGTTAAAATAGCTTTTGGAATGTATTTAGCAAAGTAAGCTAAAATGAGATCCATATTCAGTATATTAATTTTTAGGATGTGCAATGATTTAAATAATATATTCCATGAAAAAAAATATATACTCAAAGTTTCTAAATATGTTTTTATTTAACAAGAACGACTTGTTCTTTGTTAAGCGAAATTCTTTAATTTTGAAAGTAACTTTTTACTTCATGATTAGTGTTAATTGATCAATAAACAGAATTTATGGAATAAGTGATAAATAATAAGTTGTTGTACTTCTATTTTCTGGCGATCGTGCTTTAAACATATATAAGAATAAAAACACGTGAGAAACTTAAAGCCAAAAATAAAACTAGCAACAACGATTGCCCAGGAAAATTATTTAAAGCGTTAAAGAATAGCTTAATGTAAATATCAATCCATTATTTAACTGAAAAATTTAACAAATTTGGCAAAAATAAGGAATAAACTACTAAATCCACCTGACTACCTTTTAAGCTGAGCGATTTCATCTCTTGCAGGTGGAAAAAAAAAACAAAATTTTCTCTTTCAGCAAAAACTTTTAAGAGACTTAAAATAAGGGAGTGGTAATAAAAAAAATATTATTTCAAGTACGCTTTGCACTTTCGACTCGAAATATAAGTGTAAAACTATTATGTATATTCGATTTCTTTCGCAGCGTTTGACAAATGGGTTGAATGTGCCCCACCAGCTGGATTAAGAGCTTTAAGTAGTAGCAGGGCAAAGACTGTTAACATTGCACCAGTGCTAAATAACCGTCGAGATAGCAACAATAAGAACGAGGAGCAGTCGCCGGTGAACATAAGCTTAGTTAAAAGGCAACTGGAAGAATGATGGTGTGGTGCTGGTTGGGCGGGTTGGTGGGTTGGTGGGTTGGCCAGCTGAAAGTTGCAGCTTAAATGAAGTTTGAATAAACATTTTACGCATTTACTTCACTTAAAACTTTTTCAAGCTGACATTTCTGTGCGCTTGGCGTTGCTATTAAGCCCGTTGGCTGGCAAAGCAAAAACCAAAACATTTTCAGCTTTTACATTTTTTTCGCCCTTTTCATTTTGTTATTAAAGTGGAAAACGCAAAAGACACAACATTATATATATATATAATAGTATGACTTGGCAAGTAGTATACTAAAATGCTGGGCAGACTTACACACACACACACACACACACACACACAGAAATGAGCACCATTGGATCTTGGGGCAATTGTTTGGAGGCAGGCACTTACATGGCAGGCCAGACACATATGTATGCAGAGCATTCGCTTGTGCATTTGTGTGAGTGCCCAACTCAATATTTTGTTTACCCAAAAATGTTATTCGAAGGCAACACAAAAAAGACCATTTATTGCATAACACCACAGAGCCCACCACCGGCCTGAAGTGGGGCACAAAAAAGTTGCAGACAAAAGGCAGATGAAGTGACTACGAGTGGGTGCAACAGTGTTTTCAGGGTCTATGCATATCGCATTTTAATTTATTAGCACAAAAAGCGTCTAGACCTTTTTAAGCTGCCACTGCAGTAGAAGCTGTAGCAGAAAGAGCAACAGCAACAACAACAACAGCATCAGCAACAACAACTGCCCCTTCATACATTTTAATGCAACAATTTCGTTGCTCAACAATTAAAATGCACATAAATTTAAATATTGCTGCACAAATGGCAAGCATTGCGTATACTCCATGCAAAGTAGCCGACAAAAGCATCTTTCATTATATAATGTCGCAGAGAAAAAGGAAAAGTTATGCATAGTCACATCTGCGATTTGCAACATAAAATTAAATTATATTGTGTAATATATGCAATGTTAAAGCCATATATAATTGGACGATTCCTTTGACACAGAACGCTCATTAGCAGGTAGATCATTTTAATGATGTTGATAAATTAATGACTTGGAAATATTTAAGTCACATTTCGGGTTTTGTGCCTGCTGATGCTTCTGCTTCTCCTTCTGCTGCTGCTGCTGGTGCTGACAGGAAGCATCTCACAACTGTTGGGGGCGTTCTTAAAATGTTGACTTGCCAGCACGATAAATGATTTATTTTCACGTCATTTTCCAGCACAAACAATAAACATGGAGCTTTACATAATTGAATTGGCAATTAAACGGAAAGGCTCACAACCGCCTCGCATTCTGCTGTGACCCGTGCACCACAAGTCCAAGCCGAATCAGAAGGCACTAAAGCCGGTGGCAGAGCTGATTGCGTTGCCATCATGCCACATAATGAGCGGCAGTAGCTGAAGCTGAAGCAGAAGCAGCCGCCGCAGGAGCAGAAGGATACTGAACTCCGCACACAGCCATTATCTGTAGTTACCACAGGACACCTGGCCAACACTGCTGTGCGGGCGTACGCTGCCTTAACAATAAATAAAAACTATTTAATTTAAGGACAGCAGCAGAAGAGCTGCTCCACAGCGAAGGACATTCTGTGCAATGGAAATCGCTGAAAAAGAATATGAAATTCCCATATACAAACACAAAAAGGAAAAGGCGATAAAAGCATTTTACTCAAAAGAACTTGCCTAGCAGCTATCCTGTATGATTCTTTGCAATTGCAATTTTATATTTTTGAACAAAATTGTATTGCTATCGAAAATTCATTTTTAAACTTTGGCATATAATATTTAATATTCTATTTGATGCTTGTATTTGTTAATGTCAATATAAATATAAAATTCCTATTCTGAATTTTTATAGATTAAATTAAAATCAATTACTATTGGCAAAACGAAGAAAATTATATTCAATTTGAAGTCAGATAGACAAAAAAGATTAGACTTATTTGGATTCTGATGCTTATCTGATATACAAATTTGCAGAACTTAATCACATCCTTTTTTATTCAGTTTTAATGGCTATAGGGTATAAAAACAACTCTACAAAAAACGAAAAAAAATGCAGCAAGAAGCAAGGATAAAGAATATTGCTTCGTGCTCTTCGCCATTTTTATTTTCGCTCACCTGAGTTAATTTATTATGCGAATTTCTTTTGTTCCTGTGCACAGTGGCAGACAAAAAAAAAGGGAGTCAAAGAATGGCCAACAGTCAATGTCAAGTTATTAAAAGGGAAATTTTGTAAAAGATTGCAGCTGCAAGTTGTTGCTCAATTTTAATGTGGCATAGAGGACATGGCCCCACTACGCATGGTCACTCACCTGGCAGAGCGCAGCAGAGCAATCGCCTGCTCCAGTTTACCGCTACGCAGCAATTTATTTAAGCGCTTCATGCAGTCCTCTCTGCAAGCACAATAATGTATAAATATATATGAAAATCGCATTTATGAAAGGAATCTTGCACATACCGTTGATCATCAATAGACTTTTCCAAGGCAGCATCAAATGGCAAGGGTCGCTCATGTTCCGGTAACTCCAGATCTGTGGTTAGCAGCAGACTGACCTCCGATGCCAGTGCAGCCCATTTGCTGGACAGTTCTTCCTGTTGAACAAAGAAATTGGTTTGCTTTAAGATACAAATTATATATATGCATACAGCATTTTCGCAGTGTTTTATTTTTCGTTTTATATAAATGAGTTTGTCGTGCTGATCAAAAATTCATTTACTCAGGGTTATTATTATAACATTTCATTTCAATAACAAGCCATATTCAAAACAAAAGCCGAATAGCAGCTGCTACAACACACAAATCTTGTTATTATTTAAAAAAAAAAATTAATAAATAACATCACAAATGTCAGAATCGGATAAATTTAAAGCGATTGAAATGACAATAAAATAAACAAATTCAGATGGGTTTTAATTTCATATTCGCATTTTATATTTTAAATATTTACGGATACGGATTGCCGAAAACCAACTAGTAAGAATTATTTATATATTTTGTATCATTTATTTGAACATCATTTGATTTTTTATATTGAAAAGGTCCCTTTTACACCCGGATACTGAAGGTAAACTCGTCCTAAGATTAGTAAGAAAGTTTCTTAGTGACGTCGATTCCGCCGCCAGTAATACCCCTGTTAAGACCAAAAGCGTTAATTTTAGAGATTATGTTACAAAATTTGAAGTAAAATGGTTCTTTGCTATCTCATTATGTCAGAGTATTCTGCAATCGGTTAATTACGACTACAAATTTCTCACTTGTTTTAACTTGGTTTTTGTGCTGATATTTTAACAATATTTATAAAAAGCTGTGTACACAATAGCGTTTAAATATATGTGAATTCGTGAAACTGCCTTTTTTTATTGTCACTTTAACAAATTCAGAATGCTCGAATTTTCACATTAATTGACGCACAAAAAGTTTAAATGTGTGTGTGGAACAATTGTAACAATGCGCAGGAAAAATCAGGCAACGGCTGTGCAAATAAATATGTCAAAAATTAGCACAGTTGAAGGTGTTCATAAAAAATAGCACGAGCACATATCCGTCCGGAGTCCAGCTCCGGGACCACCAGTGGCCAGTTTTCAGCACAAAATGGCGGCCACAGATCTGGACAATGCTGGACAGGCAACGGCAGCGGGGTGGCTGAGGATTGTAGGAACAGTGTGGAACAACTGCCAAGTGTTGGCATTGGCCGGAAATCACGCTCAGCGACGCTACAAAAGCGCCAAAGTGTTTAAAATCCAAAAAAAAAATTCATAAAAATATAAGGAGGGTCTTGAAATTGGAAGGAAGGTATGTCTGGAGTGGATGGCAAATAGCTGGCTACATAAAATGTGGATATAATGAAATTTAAAACGACTTTAAAATTTAAAAAACAATTGCATACTTTATTTTATTAAAATAATACTATTAAGCAATATCTTCTATGCCCAGTTAGCAGTCAGTGCAGTTTAGTCTTTAATTTAAAATTGATTTACGTTTTAATAAAAATATTTATTTATGCGTGACAAAAAGACTAAGCAAACAAAATTATTAATAGAAAAGAAATTCATTCAACCAATTTTAAAATCATTCGAAAAAAATGTCATTGAAAATACATAGAGAGGGATGTCCTTGTATATTTAAATCGTTTACCAGTCAGCAGCCATTATAAATAGTCGAACCGAATAGAGAGTAAATAAATAAAGCTGATAGCAAACAAATAAAACAGTTGCGACATCCCCGTGGCTGCAAAAATGTTTTTTTCTTTTATTTTTAACCATATTTTCAGTCAATTAAATTTCGTGATCAAACCTATAAATCCTTGTGTGCCAGCGGAATAGACGACAATTGTTTTTGACCCAGGCTCTGGCACTTTTGGCTATTTGTTTTAAATTTTATTGCCAATTTAGAGAATACTTTATGGCGCACACAGCGGGCGACAAAACACCCGCTAACCAAATAATGTCATTTAATGCAGCAATTTATTTATAAGCATTAAAAATTTCAATTTCACTGGAAGATTCTCATCTTACCTCCGTTGGCTGTGCGGCATCCGACTGCTTGGACTTGGTAGCGGGATGTTGCTTCTTGCGCTTGCCACCGCCTCCTCTTCGCTTGTCCTGGACAAGGACTGCATCCTGACAGAAGCGCTCCATCATTTTAATAAAAACATTGGCTGTTTCCACAACGTCCCGCAGAAAGACCCTTTTGGAGTAAAAAAAAAAGCGCTGGTTATTAAATAAAATTTATGCTTATGCATACGTTAATTAAATTTATTTTTTATGTTGTAGAAACAAAAGAAAAACGATTATAACTATTAAAAATAATATGATTATCTGCAAATTCAATTAAATGTGGTAAATGCATTTTTAATTGGAGTAAAATTTTTTGTTTACGGCATAAAAATGCAATGTGGACATTCAATAAATGAATAAACAAATAACAAAAAACTTAATTTTACTAAAAACTCTCTTGGTAACATAGGAAATATTTCTGTATTTTTAAAGGAGCTTACAGCATTTCAATCAATACAGAATAGCTATGCTGAATTGTATTGGCTGAATTGAAACCCAAAAAACTATTTTCTTTCATTAATTTTCCCCAATTCCACTGACAAGAATGTATATGTAAAAGACCTGGCTATGTTTACCCTGCCTTAGGGGCAACGCTCGCATTTATTAAGAATCATCGAGCACATTAAAAAAGCTAAGCAAAGGCAACCATTTTCCGCACGAAACCCAGACTCTTTTTTTTTAACTTTAAGCAGAACCTAACTAGCCCAACTCAATTCAAAGGACGTTGTTGACTGATGATGTGGCCATTGCCTTTGGCCATGTCGATGTCGATGACGCCTCCAATTAGCAAATTAACCTTAAAAGAGAGAATGGGCACAGAGGAATCCTAAAAACTGCCAAAATCAGCTGCCTCGCAGCCAGAAAGTGGCAAAAGTTTGGCATTGTTTTTACCATCCCACAAAGAAAAAAAACGCACAAAAGCGAAAAATTACTGAATAAAAAGCCAACGTCATTGTGCACGTCAATTTGTTAAAATGATTGATTGCCGTTTGAATAATGAAAATCGCGTGCGTCATAGAAAGGGACGATGCAAACCAGCCAAGCACAGGATTCAAATGAATGATGGACCATAAAACGCCCATTGATCAACTCAAAAGAATAAAAAATAAAGCTAATCTACAAACATTTAATATTGATGCTGCAGTCAAGAGCAATTAACTTAATGCAAATATTAAATGAAAAATACTAAATACCTCTCAGAAACAAAAGCCAAATTGTTGAGTATTTAATTATTTATTCACTGATAAGAATTTCACGCAAAAAGTATAGAAACTTAAATTGGCGAAGCGGCAAGGTCTGCAGGGTATTAAAAATTGCCAAATTGCGATATGTCAAAAAAATGACATATAAGTTCAAAATCTGCCCAAAAATGATTTTGCAATATTTGCATATGTGCATACATATCTATGTGTGTGTGTGTGTGTAGAAGTGACTGTGTGTGTGTGTATGTGTCTAATTGGCTATGCTGATGGCAGATGTAAAAGAACAAAAAACAAATCTATAATAGAGTCTGTTACATAAAAGATGTGCTGTCATCAAATTAAAAACTCAATATCTTATTTAGCAGACAAAGGAAAATCGTTTTTACGTTTTAAAATAACATGTTTATCAAATTTGCGATAACCATCGAAAACATCAACAAATAAATGAAGTTTTACAAATATACTAAACCCTTAAAATCCCAAAAAAAATTTAAATAAATATAATAGCTGGTGCTACAGGGTAGGAAATGTTTGCCAATACTTTTTGAACATGCTGCCAGCGAGTGCAGTTTCGAAACAGTTTTAGAAAAGTCAAAAATTAATGCAAATTCACTGTGAATTTAAATGGGTCTCGCTAGAAGTTGACAGCATTTTCCAAATGCGGTCAATAGTCCGCAGTGCAAACCTGTATGTGGAACCTGTGCCAAAGGAAATGCATTCGTAATGAAAATGGTTGTCAGCATACACACAAATACACGCACACACACAAAGTTCAACCGACTCAGGCTAAAAATTAAAGGCATGTTAAGTTTAGTAGACATTTAGCCAAATGACAAGCGCGAATAATTAAAACCTTCGACAATACAAACTCAATTAGAGTAATGCACAAGTATGATTTGCATATGCCAAAGTGTATTAAGTAACTTTTCCGTTTATTTTAAAGTGAATTATACAATTGTCATCGCACTACATGCATTGTTATTAAATTGTTATTCTGGTTATATCCTACACATGCAACAAACGACTGCAATTTGCAGATAAAACTGAACAAAAGACTCTTCAATATCCAAACCACCACATGCAACCCATCAACCACAACCCTAATGATATTCATATGCCACATATTTCGCACCTACCACAAGGTTATCGGTTGCTGCAGCAATTGGCAGGTGAATCACAAAAATGGCAACTGAATGCACAGTGCTTAAATGATGATAAGTGTTGCATGAATTGTTTAAACAAACATTTATCTGAGAGATGACAGAAATCCGCCAAGCTTTAGAAATATTATTAATTGAAATTTAAGAAAGAACATTTTATTTTATTTATGGTCGAACGTTTAATTTGTGTGCCATCAAATAATCAATTTACCTCCCATTTTAAATAGTATTGAATAGTTTATGTTGAGCCTTATTTGGTTTGTATGCCACTTTTTATTATTTATGTCGTTAAAATTATATTAAATATTTATATGAAATGTGTGTGTTTATTCAACATTAGTTACAAATAAAAATATATTAAAATTACGGCTTCGGACAATTAAAATACCTTCTATAATACTTTAACCTTTAATTATTAAAATAAAAATATATAAATTTCAGTAAGCAAAGTTAAATTGAATAAATGTATATGAACATATTCATATTCCACATCCTTAAGCGACAGACGACAAACTGGCCCTTGGCCATTAGGAGTGGGTGAAAGGTGCGGTAAGGTGGGGAAGTTGGGCAGCTTGACTGCCTTTTGCTGACCACAACGCCAGGTTACCGCATTGTGTAGAATAAGGGTGCAGCATTTGGCTTTGAAGCAGCTTGCAGAATGGGTGCAAGCAACGCTTGTGGTTGCATAACAAATTGCATGCCTCACACCATACTACAGGAAGCAGCAGCAAATCGATATCAGCAACTTGCAGCGACAATGGGACAATGTCACACTCGAGCAGCTCTCACACTCGCTCGCGAATGTGGCACTCAAACTCATGTGTTGCCATAGATAAATCGTTAATAAATTATTTATAATTAATTTGTTATTCGCGTAGTTTGCTGCTGCTGCTGCTACTGCCACGCATTGTTGTTGCTTGCCATGGTTGATTTGATATTCGCGTTTACGTTGATTAAATGGAAGACAACAACAACAATGACAATAGCAACAATATCATTGTACAGCGCATAGAATTAATTAGAAGCTCTTGACTGGGTTTGATGGGGGTGAGGAGGTGAGGTGGGCGTATGGAGGGTAGGTGGTGTTGTGGGGCTTTTGTGGGCGACTGTTTGTTCAGCGGCAAGTTTGAGCGCATGTTGAATAAATGATAAAATGTAATTGCGTTTAGTCTTGGGGCAAATGTTTAGCGCGCCGCTTTCCTCGGTGGCCATAAGACGTTTATAATGAAAATATTATTAATTATGACAGCAGCAAAAACAACAACAACAGCAACAACATCAACAATCTCAGCTGGTCACACAATGACTGATGGGCGTTGATTGCAGCTAACCCAAACCCTCCAGCCACAGACCCCAACCTTAACCCCAACCAACAACCCAAGCCAAGTGCCACCCATTCGCCAACGTTGTAAGAACGACGGTTCTCATAAATAATTCATGGTGTTGCCGAAAGGCTTCAATCTCTCAAATGCTTCAGTTCTGATTGCAGTTCAAAAGGCAGCCCCACTTATTTTATCGCTAATTGCAAAGATTAATTGAAAGCTATGCACAGGTCCGTATAATTTGCCAGTTAATATTTAAGCTATCTATCTGATTTCTGACAGCTACTGCAATTGCAAGTGCCAATATTAACGCTTCAATTGAAAGACCATTTTTTCTTGGAAACCAAATTAGACTACTATCAGATACTCTGCTCCCAGCTAATTTAGTCTAGTTAAAATATAAGAAATTGAGAGAGTAAACAGCAATAAATCAATTGGAATTAGTAAAAACAACAAGCAAATCATTTAGAAATATAATTTATATATTTGGTAACACATATTTTTCATCATAAGTAAAACTAGCAATTTAATAATAATTTATATATTTTTAAACACATCTTTTTCATTATAAGAAAAACTAACGTGAGAAGTCAATGTAGTTTAAATTAACATAACTGAATTTTATTTCATTAAAATTTTAGCTTTAACCAGCTACACATCAAACATAATAATCCAAAATGTTGCTTAATAATCTATTTTTAAAAATAGATAGAAAAATTAAAAATTTAAGTTTATTTGATCTGATCACAGGGTATATAGCTAATCGAAGAGCCTCAACTAGTATCCTCTGCTCTCTCGTCTGTATATGGTTTCTACACGCCATCAATTTGCTGTTTGCTATCTAAATTAATTTAGTGAAAGCTTTGAAAATGCCGACTGCATGTCATTCCACCTAATATCTGTCAAAATCTGAGTCCATCTCTTCATCCAACTGACTGACTGCCTGACAGACTGGCTGACAGTGAGTGGGATGTTATCATTGCCAATATATTGCAATCGTTTTGTGTACAGAATGCACAGTGGGGCCAAATGCACTCAGCACACTAAATAGCAATTATATTTTATATTCTCAAGAGAAAAAGATAAGGCAAAAATAAAAAAGGCAAACGCTTTTGGCATATGTAAAGGGAGCATTTTACCAGATAAAATTTCTGATTTCCCACGGTGGATGCCACGGCGTTTGCTTAGTTTTATTTGCTGCCGTTAAACGTCTGTGACACAAAAACACACTTTCTCTCATTTGTTGCAGGTGGATTAGACTACGCCATGTTGCACCAATTGCTGGTTTTGACAGGCAGAAAATATTGTGCAACTGCACAGAATAAATACGCATACACATACCAATATATGTATATCCAAGTGAAATTTGCTCGCTACCAAAAACTGCAATTATCTAATGGATTTCGAGCGGGAAGGAAGGAGGCGAAATACTAAAATGTTCAACCAGCTTTATTTGAGCACAATTTAATGGCAATTGAAAGTGCATGCACGCCGAAGCTGAAGCAGAAGCCGAAGCTGTAACTGAATCTCTAAACTTACCACATACCCTTTGAGCAAAATGGATGCAATTTGTATTAGTTGCTGCGATTGCACCACACCTCAGTTATTCTGTGAAGTGTTGGGTGGTCCAATTCCCGTACTTAACTAACTGGAATTACACACGTACATACATAAGTGCTCTGCTGTGAATGAGTGTAGCAAGCAGCTGCAAGCTGCAATCTGCAAGTTGCCAGCAATAAGTTGCTATGTAAATCAGTTAAAAGGTAACAACACCAACGACCCCAACTACTAACAATTATCATCCCAATTAGAACGCAACCCGGGTGCGACCCGACATCCAAAAACGTGCGCTGGTTGTCGACGCCAATGCGTGCCACACTCCACCGTCTGTTCGTCTGTCCGTTTGTCTGTCCGTCTATCTGCCTGCTGCTAGTTTGGCAAATGCTATAATTTTAATGCCAGAGCACGCGTGCAGCACATGCTTGTGAAATCAATTAAAGTTCTTTGCTGCAACCCCCTTAAAATTCAAAGCGCAACTAGTTCATTTATTGTTGGAGCTGCACACACAAACACACACACACTCACAAATCGAGCTGCTGAAATAGCCAAGCAAACATGCCAAGACATAAGACAAAGGCATGCCGTCAAGACAAACAATTCCTGATTGCCGATTGGATATCAGCGGCCGATGGGATTTATCTAGGGATGAGCTTAGTATTCAACTGGAAGCTGCTTACATATTTTGGGGTTTAAGCAGCAGCACCAAATAATCCTATTAAGCGATAGTCACCTCTCACCCTATCAGAGTGTGTGTTTTTGCCCTGGTTATTTGTGACCATCGAGCGAACTGAATCCATTTATCGATGCAGCAGGCGCTATAGTCTCGCATACCAGACTCGAGTTATTTGCAATAGGTTTAGAGACAGTTATGTGGCTTAAGTGTCGGTCTCGGCCATACTCACTTTGTGCTGTGCCCCTCATTGTAGTTCATTAACAAATGCAGTATTGTCTCCCGATACTCCAGCACATAGCACACATTGTTTAATAACATATCAAACAGGCCACGGGCGTTTCCGTCATCCTTCAGCTTCTGCAGCCCGAGCAGACTCTGCAGCAACTCCCGGAATGTCTTTAATTAAAAAAGAAGACAATATTGTTAAGAATTATTTGTGTCTCTGAAATGTCATCGCATTTGTGCCCACTTCACTTGTGTGAAAATTGTGTGCAAATTCATTGCAATTCAATTTGCACTTAATAGCAAACTCAATAAAATGATTATTAAATAAATTAAAATGTAAGCTGCACAAATTAAACTATTCATTTATTATTATTTTCATATACAATCATATGTTTGTGTGTGTATGTGTGCAATAAAGCACTAAAGCATTTATGTCATAGATTAAATCATATCACATATATTGAAATAAATTATTTATAATAATTTATTCACCTTCAAAATATAAACAAAAGTAGTGCAATTTTTGTATTAATATATTTTTATATGATTTATATTTACTGCATTTTTTGTGTCATTACTATATTATCAACAACATAGACGGTTAATCTATCTATCGCATTTCATTAAATTTAAAATAGATTTTTTAATAAAATTTGTATATATATAGAGTCGAACTAGGTCGAAGAATAAAGTTTATAGATGAAATTCAATAAATATTTATATGCTTTTGGTATTGTTTATTCCGCAATCGAAGTCTCAACTGCAAATATTAGTTGCTTGTATTTATGATAAATACAAAAAAAAAAGTTGGCAGAAAGAAATTCATAATAAAACAAGCTAAAACTCGATTCACGTTTTGTTAAAGTAAGCAAACATTCATAGCTAAACTAATACCACATAGTTTATAAATGAAAGTACCTTGGCTTCAATTTGCACAACAGACAGCTTTCAAAGAGGTTATGCCACAGCAACTGAAGTTGGCTTAAGGTTTAAGCCGTAGTTCGAAAGCAACGTTGAGATTTTTGCAAAGTGCACCCAAAAGTGCACTTACAGCGGCAAGACAAACAACAACAAGCCAATACGCACACTCACACACACACACACACACACACACATACACAAACACACTCATGAAGACCTTGGGCGTGTGTTAAAGCTTAGCTAGTCCAGACGCATTTTACTTACCAGGAGGGCCACATGAAGGCGTTTGGCCCAGAGACGCGCCTGCTTCTTGTCGCACTGCATCATGTCCATGTCGTGTTGCATGCGCGTCAGAACCCAGTGGAAACATTGCACGCTCAGCGATTCGCTGCAAATGAAATTAGGGTGAAAATAAATAAATAAATAGACAGCACTCGAAAAGTAGAGTATAAATCAGACTTTTGTCATTAATACACACAAGTAAATAGGGTATTTAAGGCTGAGGTCTGGCTGAGAAAAGTAGAGAAAAAGCAACGCAGGTAAATAGTTTGCCAGTTGCCAGTTGCAAGTTACAGGTTGCAAGTTGCCAGTTGAAGTACGCTGCAAAACTCATTAACAAAATTAATTTTTAAGTAGCGCCACAAATGAGTGGCAGCCTAAGTTGCCGCCTATATTGGGACACACCCCCAATGAGCGGAGCCACAAGCTTGGTTTGTTTGTTTGGTTTGAGCCTGTTGTTGCTATTACTTTTGTTGTTACCTGATGTTGTTGCAATTGCTGTGGCTGCTTTTGCCTGCAAATTGGCAAAATTAGCAACGCCGACGTCGTCTGCTGCGATGGTCATTAAAGTTTGTGCAACTGCAGCCGAAGGTGCAATGAACAAGATGGGAGACACAGTTACAGCAACATTTGAGAAGGCATTAAAATCAAATTAATTACAGTTGGAGTGGCAGCAGCAATTCAACTTAGCAGAAATAAATAAATTATAAAATCAATACAATTTGTAATGCGAAAATACTGTAAACTTTTCAAACGGAAACAGGTGCGTAGTAATTTTTCTTTCTTTTTTTTCTATATATACTTATTCAGTTGATTAAATATTTAAGTGTGTGGAGGGTATTCTGGGGTTTGCTTTAGTCAATATTAACGTTTATTTAATGCCTTAACATCTTATATTATTTCACATGAATAGAAGTAGTATGTATTCTTCTAGAGGTCAAACTTTTGGAACCAAGACCCAGAAAAGTGCAAAATGGGCATCAACTGGTAAACAGCAAAACCCACAAAAAAAAAAAATACTACAAACTCGATTTCACTTTTTATTAAAAGCCCTCTTTTTTATATGCTTTGTGAGTGCGCCAAACTTTTGTCCTGTTTGACGGCCATACATTATCGCAATGCCATGTTTTATATAGTGCAAAATCAGTACAAAATGGCAGACGATAAAGAAAGTTCGCATGCGAAGCGGGCAGCGGCAAATTGCATTTGTGGAAATAAACAGAAAGTTGGGTGCTAGTAGTATATAAGAATATATGTAAGGATAAATATATATGTATATATAAATGATAAAGTACTGCGGAAGGGAATGATAAAAATGAAAAACAACAGCAGCAAAAGAGAAGCAGCTACTGCTGCCAGCCAGAAACTTTGAATAGTGCTGCAATATTTTTCCTTCTTTTATACATAGAGATGAGAGTCGTGGGTGGTGCGCGTTCTGGCTGAGAAAACTTTACAGCAACGGAATGACAACATTTTTGCAAAGCTTCATTGTTGTCATTCAGAAACTAATTTGAAAGTAACCAAAACAATTTTAAAGAAATTTCCCACCACTCAGCACAATGACCACGACACAAACTGAGCAGGAGAGAGGAAGAGTGTCTCAGAGAGCGAGAGGGACACAAAATGAGAGAAAGATTTGACAGCAAAATTTTATTAACAGCAAGCTGTATAACAATAAAATACCAGCTAAATTCTCCAAAAACTGTCAGGCGTCAACTGGGCTAAGAACATAGCACAATGCACGATAGTTGGTTGATGAGGCGGGTGGGGTGTGAAGCTAGGTCAACAACACCCACTCAAATGTAATGTGGCATAGGTCAACGATTTGCCTCATGATTTTTAGTTCCGAGTGTGGCTCCTCTGTGGTTGCCTCTCTCTTAAAAGTTAGAGCAATCAAATGGGGCGATGACTGTCTCACAAAAAATCCAATAAAATGACCCACAAATTGTGCTGTGGCCAAAAACAATGTAACAATATTGAACAGTATGTGTGTGTGTGTGTGTGCGTGAGTGTACATGTGTGTGTGTGTGTGCGTGAGTGTACATGTGTGTGTGTGTTTACTAGGAGAAAACAGAAGTGCAAATGCCAAATGGGAATTGTTAGAACATCAAGAATATTTGCAAGAATATTTCTGCATTTTACAACACTGGCAGAGCGTATACCTATTTCCGTCATGGAATGTGAAACGCATGAGAGAATAACACTTAACTGGGAATCGATAAAGTCAAATAAGTTCATATATAAAATACTGGTAGAAATTGCATTTTTCAATCAGTTTCTGTTTAAGCATTTAAAGCAAAAATCTGAGGTGTATAAAAATAAACTTTTTTGTGTTAAGAAGAATTTGGGAAATTGGTTCACCAAATTTTCCCTTCGCACCACTAATTATTTAAGGCATGAACCTTTTCTCTGTAATGTTTACATTAGACTCGAAAAGTTATCATTTAAGAATTTTTTACTTATTTTAAACTACGTAACACTTTTGCATTTATTTGTGGCTGATCATGTCTATAAATTTATTCAGATTATTCATTATGTTATTATTAAGTAACTACAGCAATTTGTACTCTTCTTTCTTTAAATTTTACTCTTCTTTCTTATATTTTCTGTGACAACTGATATTCATCGACATTAAATAAATCAATGTTTTATACAGGGTTTAATTTTGGGTAGAATTTCATATGTCCAAATAAGCACTTTGCTCATAATTCAAATCTAATAATTAAATAAAATGGTCATAAAGTCCTTTTAATAAAAATCAAATTTGTTGATTTCATTTCACGCCATTCACAATCTCAACTATTAGTTTTGTTGTCCAACATCTTTGAGCTAACAACAATTGAGTTAGTCCAGTTAGCTTGTTTGCAGTGGGTTTGTAGAGAGAGATAAATTGCGATAAAATAATTTGATTAAAAGCCAAGCCTTGAAGCTTGTTGAAAAAATTTACATATGTGCTGACTCGACGACTGCAAGCAATTGAAGTTGCTGACCAGGTTGGTTGGCTTTTCATTAGCCATTGGAACGAGAGCTTGTTCATCAAAGTCATTTCAGTGGCTCACACACAAAGCTGTCTCAAACTGTTCATCTGCCTTTTTCATTTGATTTATCCTTTCTATCCTTATCCACGCGTTATCAATATCATTGTCAATTAATTTGAACGCATTAGTCGAGAGCAGCGCACATCTCAGCTCTCAGCACAGATATGTGCAGGCATTTGACATTGGCAAATGCAAGTCACGCACACACACTCGCTCACACACACGCACACACACACACAAATAACTCTAGTTTACTTGACTTACCTGACTAGCTGCAATTGTAGACCACTCAAGCGATTGAACTCCATGAAAAATCGTATGGCCCACAACAGATAAGAGTCATCGTGACTGGAGGAGCCGGCATTCCGCTCCAGCACCCTCCGCACCTGCCGCACCAACGTGTTGTAAGCTGAGCGCAGCACCTCAATGCAATACTCGCGCAGGCACAATCTGCAATGGAACGCAGCAAGGACATTGTGAAAGCGAATGAAAAATGATTATACCACAATAATATTGATTGAATGGCAGTGCCCTCCAGCGATATAAATTCACACATACAGCTGCGATCAAAAAAATAGTAGTGTTCTCTGTTCTCCTCCCACTACACGTCTAAATTATCATTTTTTTTCTTTCTAGTTATTAGTCGAATTGCTTGGCCACAATTAAAAACACAATTTGAGTATATCCAATTCCTAATTTAAATGTCATTATTTTTCTTCACTTTGGTTGATATCTTTTGAGTGAAATTTCAGAATGGATCGCGTCTTACATTATTAAAATGAATAGATCATATAAATTATACACTGAAGCAAATAACCGAAGAAAACTAACAAACAATCGAATAGCACATAAATAAGGGGATTACAAGAAATTTGGATTATAGATTTTTTAAAAGTAACACTATTATTTTAACACATTATAGTTTTAACCGTATATATATATATACATATATATATATATATATATATATATATATATATATATGTATTTATATATATATATATATATTTATTTATACATTTATTAATTATGTTTTTGTTTTAAAATAGAAATTAAAGGCCTATTAAAATAAAATATTCTTTAACCAAACATGAACATGTTAATTGTTGTACAAATTTAGTTCCTACATATCTTATATAATTGTAATTTTGTTTATTATAAAATTCAAGTGTAATGAATACAATAAATGTAGGCATAACATGTGATAATGATATTGTTAAACTTTAATAAATTCCAATAGTTTGTTATTTAGAAATACAGCAAGTCAGTAAAAGAAAAACATTTAGTTTGTATATGTGACCAAGTCAAGTTGAATAATTTTTTATACTTTTCATAATATATAATAAATACAATGTGTAGAACATATTGATTGAATTGAAATAGTTTGAATTCTTCTTTAGATTTGCCAAACAACGTTTCGAGTTAGAATTTTTCCTGTGTGCGTTTGGGAGTATTGACAAGTGTTTGGCTATAACAAACGGCTGTTGGCTACGTTTTTAAGCAATAAATTGAATGTAGCCAATTTATTTGAGTAAAGCGGACTAAGAGCTGCAAGAGAAGCTCTCAGATTTATTCGTACTCCGAATCTGCTCAGCTTAGGCTGCCTTCCGTAGACCAAACGCATCGCAGATTAATTTATGTCAAAAATCTAGCAAAAAAATAAACAGAAGTGGACAAAAACTGGGAAACATTTTAGAAGCGGTTTATTGCAACACTGCAACAGTTGAGTGGCAAAAAATTGTTGGCTCTGTTGCGGTGGAGGCATATAGTGGGCCGACACGTGACATTGATGAATTTTACCCCTGCTGTTTGGGTTCGACTGCCCGAATACGTGCTCCTCTGAGCATATCAGTGGCAAGTTCAAAGTTGTCTTGCCAAACATTTGAAAACATGTTGCGATAGTTGCGCTTATTGATGTGGCTTATTGGCCAGCGAGTTGCCTAATCACAGTGTCGGCCAGATCTGGCAAGCTTGCTTGGTCTGGCTGTTACTAATTTATGGGTGACAAACAGATTTGGGCTTTGCCATAAACTAGGCAGTTCAACCGCAAACAAGTCAGCAAACTAACAAGCAAAAGTGTTGGTCCACATTGCAAAAATCGTTGCACATTTGAGACGGTGAGACAGTGTGAGGCTGAGTGTGTTGCAGGAGCAGTGTTAGAGGTTTACGCTGATGGTGTCGTTGCAGTGGCGCCACCAAGATTATGCTGCCACTGCTGCATTTTTATCTTTGCTCCGCATTTTATGGCTGCTGGACGACAAATCGCAGCAACAACCATTGAGCTTAAACTCAACTTAGTCGAAGTGAAGTTACTCTAATCGAAGCCAATTTAAAACTTTGTTAATAATAATTTGAATCACTGAGCAATAATATTGCAATAACAAATTAATAATTAATTATGAAATGTGCAAAACAAAATAATATTGGTTTCAGAAAATCACTATAGCAGCGTGGGTAAGTTAAATTATTATACATTAATATTAATTATATAAATGAATATATAAATTCAATGGAAATTTTAATTCATTAGGAATTAAAAATAGTTTTATGCATGTCTCATTTAATGAAAGCAAATTACAAATTTGAAACTAAAATAATAAATTGTAATTCAATCAAGAAGAGTCAAAGTATATTCAAAATTTGAAGACAAATTATAAGTTGTTGCCAACGCCAAAATAAAATGTATACGCTTTGACTTTGGTTTTCAAATCTTTGAAAAGAAGAGCATAGCAGCGATTGCATTGCCAAAGCCCAAGCAGCCCGGTATCCTGGGCAATGTAAGTGCAGATACTTTAAGTAGTTTGTTGGTTAGCGGAAAATCATAAAATAGGTGCACCTGGTGGCCACAAGGGAGTGCGAAAAAAAAGTAAAGACATTGCCCAACCGGCGCCGAGAAAATGGCCACATCTTTGTTTCGCTCAGCCAACTCAGCCAGCTCCAGCAGCAAAGCCAGAGCTGGATTCCGAGTCCGAGTCCGAGTCAGTGCCAAAGGCAAGTCAGGCGAAAAAGCAGCCAATATCGTTTGGCCGATTCTATAAAATAAGGCAAGCGAGTGCGGATTGTGCGGAAATGCCTTCATTTATTATTGAATATTATTTTATGCGCTCGCTCGCCTCGGCTGCACCGTAAAATCGAAAATCAATGACCGGAATGTGGTCTGGCAGCCAGGCAGCCAGGCAGCCATAACAATTCCGATGCTAATGGCCGCATCCATAGCCATACAATAGAAACACACACGCAGCAGCCAAAGTGCAGGAAGTAGCAGCCGACAAATGGTTAATATCGCTGCCATCAGACAGTTGTAGTATAATCGCATTTATATCTAATAAATATCCTTACCTAACCGTGAATGCGCTGCGTCGCGTCACCAGCGCCTCCTCCTTGATGTGACGGTGCGAACGCTTCTGCGCCTGCTTCTCCCGATCAAAGTCAATCGCCGACACCCGTTGCAGTGGCTGATGGCAGATGATATCCCGATCCGACACAGACTTCATGTTGCGTATGACATAAGTGCCGCCAAAGCGTGAGTGTCGCCCCGGCGGCGGACGCGCCTGACGACGTGCATTCTCCCGACGACGGGCGGCGAGGAGTTCCTGCTGATCGCGCTGCTTCTCGCTGAGACTGCGCTGCAGTGAAGCATCTGCCAAGGATTCGGCGCTCTGCAAATAAAGCGATTTCAATTAAATATTTGTTGATTGTAATTTAATTAATTAAAAAGTAATTAAATCTTAATTTTAATTACAAATATCACTTCAAATTTGTATGTATTTTGCTTTTATTATGTAAAAAATATATTTAAGTTAAATAAGTGTTTAAGTAATTATGTTTTATTATTATAATATTATTTTTATTGTTTGTTCATCTCTTTTTAAATACATTCTTTATATTCTCAAAATAATAGATAAAAACAGATTTGTATTAAAATCAAATTTAAATAAATAAATAAGGCAATATTTCATACAGATTCGAAATTAAAAAATAATCAAAGTAAAAATTTTAGATTTAAAACAAATTGACTTAAATTACTTCTGACTTTACAAACAATTAAATAATTTAATACATATGCATTTAATAACTTAATCACAAATAAGTTAAAATTATAAATAAAAACTAAATATAAGTTAAAAGAATCGTGTTTACCTGCTCGCGAAACAATAGGCAAATGATTTCCAGTCCATGCAAGTGAAATTGCTCCTCATCCGGCGAGGAGACAATAAAAAGGACCAGATCCAACATGCCAGTTTGATGTAGAGCCCAAATGACCTGATCGTGAAGACTGGCATCGTTGTCCGCACGGCACTCGGCCTCCGGATTGGCTGGCACTTGAAGGACATTTCGGACCAGGACCAGGATGCGCTCAATCAGTAGATTTTGCTCCTCACTGCGTATGGAAAATGACTGAAAAGGGCATTTGGAGACAACAACACACATTAAAAGTCAAAATAATAAAAAAAGGCCTTGCGGCAAATCCCAGTGTAAAAATCTTAGCAGCAAATCCCGCGAGTCAAGTTAAAATAATCAAATGAAATTAAATTAAATTAAATTGCAAATTTATGTAGCTCGACTGTAAAACGGAAGACCGGAAACCCAGCCAAGCTAAACCGGCTGAACAGATGAGGCAGTGGCATTGAGGAGCAAAGAGCAGCAGAGGAGCAAAGGGATGCTACCACAACAAAGTCAAGTTGAAATCAATTTACGTCGGTCCGGGGCGACAAACAGAATGTGAGGGGAGGGTGGGGCATGAGCTGTTACTGCTGTTAGCTTACAAATAAATACAACTAATGCGGCTTTTGTGCCTGCAAGCCAGCTGTGACTCTGATTCCATTCAGCTCCTACTCTCGACATGGATACACGCCCCAAATAGCTAGCCCCGGCGCCTTACTCAAAAGGCCAAAGTTAATAATGACTTCCGCTTTTGGTTACCCTACGCAACAACAACAAGAGAAGTAGCAGCATCATGAATGTGTCTCATTCCAACTTGAGAACCCAAAAGCTGTTTTCCTCCCGCCTCACTCTGGCTCTGACTCTCCACATGCCTGCTCCATTCGCATACATCAAAGCGTGTTAGTTGGAACCACGCAAATAAGGAAGTAAAGCATAAAAATTCAGCCGGCAACCGACAGCCAACGGCACATCCCAATCCACAAATCCACCAATCCACCCACACTTTCATTATAAACAGTAACAAAACCAACAACAACAACAAAGCCGTCAGTCAACTGCCGCAAAGCGTAAAGACTGAATTCATAGAGAATTTTGCTAGCATTTAAACTAAAAAAAAGTGTATATAAGAATAAAATAAAAAACCTTTGCAAAAAAAATGAAAATCTAAAGAAAATCCTCTGGCGACTCTTTCGCTTGCAGCGCAGCACCATGAAAATCCTTTTGAATTGCTCCCCGGAGTGTTATGAATGTCGATTCAATCGGCTTTAAATTAATTTATTTCGCTCTGCCGACCAAGCTAGCTCCTAGCAAAAAACAGCGGGCTATCTCTATGCGTGTTTACGTGTGTGAGTGTGTGTGTGTGTGTGTATGCTTGTGTGTGAGTGTTGCCAGGTTGTTGCTACGCTTACAGTATCAGCATAATTTTATTTGTTACTAAAATGTTTGCCATTCAATGTCGATAATTGCGCATGACAGTTGTTAAGCGACATTCGAACTCAAATCGACAAATATTTTATGCACTTTTTTCCATTAAAAAAAGCGAATATTGTCTAAATAGTGATGTGTATTTTTAATTTGTGATTAAACTGTCAGTTGGATAGTTCTACAATACAAGGATAAACAAAAACATAAATATTTAATATAAACCTATAAACATATTTTGATTAGAACTAAAAGCGTGTGAAAATAGTGAAATTGCATATGTTAACATACATATATCTATATATATATATATGTATATATATATATGAAAAAAAAGTTATAGATGTACATAAGATTCAAAGCTAACTTTGATTTGATTTGATGAATTATATTCCTATAACAGAATATAGATAAAGTTTCCGTAAGCTAATAAAAATAATTTTCATTCGTCTGAATATTATTAAATACTGTATTGTTAAGATACAAAGATATAGCTTCTGCAACAAAACAATATACAATACACAAAAAAATCTAAACATAAATGCTTAAAATGAAAATAAAATATTGTTGACTATCAAGTCAAAGCAAATATAAAAATTTCATGTTCTAGTAATTTAAACCAGCAAGTAATAAAATATTTGCATTTTGCTCTCCCTGGAACACAGAGTCTATTTCAACTCCACATAGTTTGTTCATGTGATTCCCTGCCGGTGGGCAGACCCAACTCGGGTTTCTTTCACTTTTGTATTTATTTCTTTCCGTTACAATTTAACAATTGAAAACGATTCATCCCCAGTCAGACGCACAAAATGTTGCAAATTGTTGTTTCTGTTGTCGCTCTTGTGGTTTTCGGCTAGTAGAAGTAGTACTGCCAGCACCTACTGTTTTGACGTTTAACACTGGGGCATGTGGTGAGGCAAAAACCACAGACTTCCTCGCAGTGGGAACGACGCGTTTGATTTGAAGGTGCCTTCTGGCATTAAACTTCTATTTCTGTATTTTTTTTTTCTACGTGGGTGTTTATTAGATCGACTTGTTGCGGTTTTTTCATTTTGTGCGTTGTTTAAAAAGTTTTTGGCGACGATTTGATTTTGTGTGATTTTTACGAGACACATTTTTTAGCATTTGGTATTTTTGACACGTTTGATGTGACAAAGAATGCAGCAACTTCACAGCCAAAATTGGATACGCAGCTTATCAAGGGTTAACAAATTAGAAGAAATCAAGCTTTTTGAGATGCCGAATACGATGTACACTAGTCTTAGCTGATTGCTTCTATTTGTGAATAATATGTGAATAAAGTTTACATTTATTTACATAAAATAATAAATGTAAATTTATATTTATAAACAATATAAGAGATCTTCATATTCGGTTGACTAGGAGCTAGTAAGCTTGATGGACATACCTTTTAAATTCCGAAAGCATAAATGTTCTATTGAATAAATAGCTATATATACCCATATAACTATAAAGTTTAACTATTTTCTAAGTGCTGTTAATACTCTCACAAAAAGCTAAGGGCAATAGATGATATGCAGATAGTAAATTAAGTTCAAGTTAGTTATGAAGCGCACAAAAGGACAACAAAAAAATACCAAGATAGCCTCGTAGCCAGGACCAAAACAAAAAGCAGAAGCCAGCCAGGAAAAATGTTATAAAAAGAGAAGGAAAAAAATCTAAAAGCAGTAAACGTTTTCTAACTTCGCTGCTGGCAGCTGGCAACGATAGCCATTAAAAGTTTTGCGCGCCTGCCTGATGTTGCTGCCACATTAATACGACTTGTGCGGGGTCTATAAAGATTACAAAAATAGTTGTGCAAATGTCAGACCGATAATTGCCTTGGCCTCAAACCACTCACTGCCTTCATTTAAGTACCATAATTAACGGCATTCGCCAGAGCTACAGAGATTCGCTCGAATGTATTTAAAATATTTGACCAAACGAGAATCGTGCATAATTTGAACTGTTACTGTTACTTAGTCTCAACAACATTTAGATAGATAACGAAGAGAAAAAACATGATTAGCGTCAGGATTAACTGCCAAAGGAGCCCATTCTCATAGCAACTGGTTGTAAAGCGCCTAATGCGTGGCAACAGCTCCAACTTCTTGTCACTCATGACGTGACGTTGCGCATCAATGGACTTAGAGGTGCGAGATCCATCCGAATTAATGGGTATCACCAGAGAGTTGAAAAAAGACGCACCTGGCCGGCTCATATTCCATGTCAATCCAAGTTTCAATGCAGGTGGCACAATATGTGACCGCAGTATTGCGGGCCGTGCATCTGCACACCAGACATTTGTAGAAGGGGCAATCGCTTTTAAAGGGATCGCCCTCAAAGGAATCGCTTTCGCCATGACTCTTGTTCACACCGTTGTCAGACATCAAACGTTGACAAATATGTAATTATTATAGTATATATTTAATTGAGTACGTACAACTTCCAGAGACTGCTTCAGTTTCTCAAACAGTGCCGTCCAGATTTTGTCCTTGGCAAAGGCTGCTTTATAGCCCTGCAATATGTCAATCAGTTCGAGAAACACCTTCCTTCCATGATTGTCGTTCGGTGGCCCGTCGCGATACAGTAACAGCGTTGGGTTTGTTAATATCACCAGCAGACGGATGAGCAAATCCGCCAGCTCCTCCTGCTCCACGTAGTCGGGCAGCATGTAAACCAAATCCGTTTGCAGCACTTTGGCACGGCCCAAGTGGCGTCGATACTCATGATTATCCACATCGCGTCGCAATATCCAAATCAAATGCTACAAATGAACTCAAATTAAATTCAATTCAAAAAAATATCACTTTTTCTTCTTGTTGTTGTATTTTACCTTTAAGCCTTCAGGTGCGTCGGGCTCCGCCTGGTAGCGTTTACCATCGCTTACGCCCAGTGCGGCGCAAGTAGCATCAATGTCTGCCAGTAACACTGACATATTAGCAAAGCGACAATTCGCACTTTATCTCTTAGTTGTAAATCGAAAATAATTTAGAATATTGACGCATTTGTCTTGTGCGCAACTCTCTTAACACAATTTGTGGAATTGGCGCGCAAAACTAAAGACAGCTGTTCGATCGATATCCAACTGTTCGCTTATATCGATAGTTGCTCTTTTTTGCGTTCGGCGCGTGCTTGCGTTCAGTGGTTTGTGTCTTTACTTGGCATTTTTATGTCAATATGATCTCGATTTAAGAATATACTTTACATATTCTGATACCGAAGGTATGTCCTTCTGTATGAAGGCAACCTTGGTTCGACAATTCTAGATATAAAGGCTTAAAACTTGGAACTTATACTACCTGTATAAGTCAAAATTTGAGATCTTTGTTTACTGGGAGGCAAACAAAATCAATTATAACCAATCAACAAAGCGAGATATCTCCCACGAGGTCTCCAAAATTGGTTTGTAAGTTTTTGGGATATCCTTCAAAGATCGAATGGTATTACTCATGTTATCAGAACAGTTATTATTCATTATTCATTCATATCATTATTCGCAGTCAGTTACAAAGTACTCACTTTTTCAATCTATTTTCATTTTATTGGGAATTTATGAAATAACTCTCCACAAAGCCAATAATTTAAATCGCGAATTCCAATAACAGACTCAAATCAAAAAATAAAACAATAAAATATATGTCAAAGTGACACTTTCTGCTGCTGGTTAAATTAAAGTCTCAAAAGTTGAGAGCGAACTCTTCAGTTTGCCATGTGCACTGAGGATTCAAATCATTTGAATTCGATTCGGCTTCAAAAGTATTTGCACACACAGACTGAGAGGTTTTATATGTATGTATGTGTGTGAAGAGTCCCACGTGGGGAGATTTCAGTTAAAACTGACTGAAAATGCATGTATTTGCAGAGTAGGTGCCAAGTGCTGAGGAAATTTAAAATCTTTTCAGCATCTCCATTAAGCATTGAGGGAGAAAATTACACAAATTTCGACCGAGTGAAATGCAGACGGACAATAATGCAAGATTAAATGCAAACAGGTTTGGTGTTGGCATATTTATCTCCGATATGAACAAATACGTTGTGCAAACTTCTCAACCGAATACTAAAGTCCATTCAAGGACAACACGTGCGATTCGTGCACAACTCAAGCATTTTGCCGAACGAAGTTGAATTTAATTAACTAAGTAAATGCCTCGAATGCTTATCAGCACACAACGAGCCAGAAAATAGCTTAGCACAAGTACAAGCTTGATGTCAGTAGCAGTACACTCGCAAAAAAACAGTCGTACTCAAATTAAAATTAAAATCTTCAAACAACGAGATCAAAATCGAAAAAAAAAAGTATTGTTTAATTAGACAAGTATTAATTTTTTTGAAAACAACTGTCTTAAGTTGAGAGCCCTTTTTTATGTGTAATCGCCTGAAGACATTTTATTCCTTTCACTCCCTCTCTGTAGGATGGTCCTCCAGTGGCTTGGGAGCGACAAACGCCAGTCGACCATCGATGAAGCCTGTCGAGTGGTCTAAGATGCTATGCAAACCTGATTATAATGTGTCAAATCCATTATTTTGTTAGTGTTTGTTTTTTTTGTTGCACAAAACTACGTGGCTCTACGTCAAACTTGAAGTAGGCCAGCTACAGAAAGTCATTTATAATTCGATGTTTAAGCAAGTCTGGGCGCCGCAGGCTCAATTAAGCCTGCCCACAACATGCCAAAGTTCGATGTTTGGAGCCAGTCTCAGTTTGATATGTGCACCCATTTGTCTCCAACTTTCAAGTGAGTAGCACATCAAATGTATATTCCTTGTGGTGCTCCCAGTCTGCCTTATACACCCAACAGCAGTTCTCTGTCCCATTTTCGATATTTTTACGTGTCAGTTTCTTTGGATTATTTAGATGGAATTCGATTTATTTTTGGTATCAATGATTTTTAATTGATGTCTGACATTCTGCTTTATTCACATTGTAACTAACTTTAATATGGCACAACAACTTTAACTTAAACACATTAAAACAATAAATTCAACAATGTCGACATTTTAAAATAAAATATTTATTTTTTTAAGTTTTATTCAATAGCAATATTCATAAAAATATTGTTGAAGATAAGAACAAAAATATGCTTTGATAATTAAAAGCAACCAGTGGCTGTGCCACAACAACTGAGCCACAAAAAAATCTGTCAATTATTTTGACAGGCAAAATGTTGAACTACTTCTACTTGTGGATGAGGACAGAGGACTGTGGATTGAGTACTGTTTGCCAGTTGGCAGGGGAATGAATGCAAGCACTCAACCACTCTTAGTACAGAAAGCAGCCAACTCAAAACCAACAGCACCTAAAAGTGTAATCCAACAAAAACAACAACAGCAACCACAACAACAACAGCAACAACAACAACAACAACAACAACAACTAGAGCAACTGATGAATGTTATGCAACAGCGTAGAACCGCATTTGTTGACTTTGCAGCTGGCTGCCGCAATTTTGTCAACATGGCTGCTTTAGTCTCAATTGTTTGGTGTTTGGTGAGCCTCCATCTTGCATTCTGATTGCGTGGCTTAATTGCACGTTGGAAAAAAGGTGACTGTGGCAGTGGCTTTTGTGGCACGATTTTTGTCCCAGTGCACATCTATGACCCGCATAAAAGTCGAATTAGCAGCTGGTGACTGGGTGAAAAGGGGGCAGGCCATTTATTTGTGGGGCACGAGGGGAGACTCGTTCAAATAAAAATCAGCTATGTTGGTTTCTCTCTAAATGAATCGTTGTAAATCTATTTGTATATATTTGAAAACAAAAAAAATACAATATTAACAAAGAAATACTACAATTACATGGGATGTGACAGGTATTCATGCAACAAAGAGATTTTTCATTGTTTACCTGTTTTACCTTTGCCTGTTTAATAGCATAATTATAAAATTGAACAAGCCTTGAAGTATCTCTTTTATTTTATGTAGTATTAACGAAAAAAATAATACCAGCAACAATAAAAAATAGCTTTAATATATCGAGTAATAAAGTAGAATATAATCAACTGAAACAAGCTTTATGCTTTATAAAGCTCAGTCGCTTTCGACAAAATAACGAGTGAAATGTATAAATAAATTATGGCACATAAAAAATGTTACAGCCCAGTTTAGTTGAAAGAAGGGATGGGGAGGGGGGTGTTGATTTGGGCAAGATGAAAGCAAAATCGAAGTCGAAATGGAAGGCAAGCAACAGGCACTGGTCACCCCCAGCAGGAAAAACAAGTCAAAGCCACCCCAAATGCCACGGAATACATTCTGGCCAGGCCACAAGCTGGAGTTGCCTAGTTGCGTCCCCTTTTTAAAACAAATCAAAGAGAAATTGCAAACGACAAGTTAATCTTACTTCAAGCATAACCGGAAGCCATTTTATGACCCAATGGACAACGAACAAAGTACAATGTACAATGTACAATATACAATGCGAAATGCGAAATTCCCCATCTACAGCATACATTGTAGAACGGGGAACAGCTTCTGCCCGCTTCCTGGCCCAATCCAATGGCTGCCCCCTGACAGCTGCTTACGCGTATTTACAATAAAAAGGCGGAAGCGCTAACATTGCTGCATCAGCAGTCATCGCATTTGATCGCAATCTGCACAAAGTACCAGCTTAAGCACAAAAGTGAAACACAGTTTATGCGCCACATTAAGCCGTTGCACAACGCATTAAAGTTCAATGAAAATAGCAAACGAATACCAAAAAAAAAATATTTAAAAAAAAACTTTTTGGATGCCACATGCCACACCTACTATTAGCCTTTTGTCCCTTGTCTTTCCGCAGTTTAACATTTTCTCTTCTGCTCCTGTCTTGTTTGCCCTTGTGGAAGACAGCTACACACAGAGATTGAGAATGCTCTGCTCCTGCTACGCACTTAAAAGTGAGCAGTAGCAGTACCAAAAGCACAGAACTGAAAGAAATGCTCTTTTGCTCTGCTCTGACTTTTCGATCGTAATAACAGTCGCAAGAGCAACAAAATTACCAAATGTTCAAATTCTGTTTTATTGTAGCAAAAGCAGAAAGCAAAAGCAGTGCTCTTACTGCTACGGAGTAGTAAATACAAACACTGGTTTTAAACGTTATAAATAATTTATGATTTATTTTAAAGAGTTTTCATAGCAAATTAAGCCATAATTAAATTCAGCTTTTAAGTAGAAAACTCCGTTTTGCTAGAGTATGTTAAAATCGGTTTACTTTATATAAATGTTCTGTTTGATATTTTTTTATTTTGTGGCTTATTTATTTTTATTTTTTCTTACGCCAGCGTTTTTCATGTTGTTTGCACATTTGTTCCTTGTTGCTGCTGCTGAGGCTGCTTGTCGATTTTGAGTTACAAAGCCAAAATCTCGGCTATCGAGAAAAAAAAAGCAGTGGAGAAGGCCGTTTTGGGTAAGTGAGAGAAATCGGCAACAAAAACAGAAATACCTTTTGCATGCTTCATTGGCCGTTGCCTTTCTGCTGAGTGAACATCAAATGGGATTTGTCTGTTGGGGCGCCACCGCCGGACACACGCACATAAGCACATATGTTGCTGTTGTTGCGTAACAGTTCAATGGTGTGTTAAGCACACACCCACAACAACTTACACCCATCGCACAGTGTATGTGGCAAGAACATTGAACATTGGCTTACTGTCCGAAATATGTGTGAACTTTCGCATTCAGACATTGCAGCCGCAAGAAGTGCACTTATCCAAATTAAGATTGCGATGAAAGATTGTTGTTGTTGTTGTTGTGGCAGACAAAAAGATAAGGTGAGGGAAAAGAACAAAATACATCAAACGTCTGATTTTACTTGTAGTAGTTAAGCAGAAAAAGAATAAGGCTTTGAGATGATTTGTTGCAACGAAATATGTACAAAAAACACTTTTATCAACTCATCCAACTTATCTGTTAACGCTTAGGTCTACAAAATTTTAATATTCCAAATGTAGCATTTCAACATTATTGAATTATTACACTTGCCAACTTAAATGATTAAGTATATTTAAATAATGCATATTGAAACATAAATTAATTACAATATTATTTAAAAAAATGTATTAAAAATTTTCTTTTTTTTTTAAATAAAATTAAATTAAATTGATTGAGGATACAAAAATTAGCTCCGTTGTGCTGAACAACATGAAATTTGTGTCTGGTTTTTTATGAAACAAATTACCAATTCAGAATATTTAAAATGTTAATTTTCGACAATTCCCTAATATAATTTGGTATAGATCGTCAGGTGAAATACACTATTTTTTGGCCTCGTCAAATAATTTATTGTTTTAATTTCAATACATTTCATCAAACCTGGCTCAGATGACTTGTCTAACAACTTTTGTACTTCTGCTTAAATGCTTTACATTTATGTTGCATAGTGTGAACTTTATGGCTGTGAAATTGTGGATGCTACATATTTAGCTGTTGCCACAGTACGTGTATCTTTGTGGTATCCTTGTGTGTATTTGTATGTGTGTATGACTGTATTTTGTTTTTTTTCCTATCATTTATTTGCTTTTTATGCTTTTTGAGCGTCTGCGTTGCGCATAACGCAAAGTGTTTGAGCATTCGATGCCTGGCAAATAATGATGCCAAAAGTGTCGCTAGGCTGGGGGAAATCAAGGTAAACCAATACCACACACATACAGACACACACACACCACCATGTAACCATATATAATACACATGTGTGTACAAGAGTCAAATAACATATCGAAAAATATTTCGCAGAGTGGAACAAAATAAGCGTCAGCAAAATCTGTTTCAATAGCTTTGCCTGATAGGGATGCGTTTCGAGTTGGAGTTGTGGCTAGAGGAGTCGGGGGTTATGGTGTTGAACGTAGCTCTGCCAAAGTCATAAAATCGCGAGAAAGCATCACAACATAAAGCACAAAATAGCAGCAACAACAAAAAGAACCACAACGAGTGAAAGCGCCACTGGCAGCTATAATGATGTAAAATATATCGCCGAGATTTAGGCGACTTGGCATCTCCAGCTGGAAAAAAAAAAATGAAAAAAATAAAAGAGCACCCCCTAATCCGAAAGACAAGGTCTGTGCGTGTGCTGATAAAACGCTAAAAATAAGCAGAGCAAAATCAAAATAAAAAGAAATGAAAAAACGAAGGAATAAAGAGTGTTGGCAGCTTTTGGCGTATTTGCGATTTACTTCAAAGTCAAACAAACAAAAGCATAAAATATCACAAAAACACACGCAAGCATTCAGTAAATTTGCATACATAGAAAAAAATGAGTTAATAAGTTTAATATTTCCTATTTTATATAGTATATAGTATAGTATAGTATATATAGTATAGTGTTGGATATGCAATTATATATGCAATTGAAAATGGTTGAAAATTTACTAATTAAGTAAATAAAAATTTAAGATATAAGAGGGTGTTAAAATATGATTAAAGTATATAAAATATAAACTTTATTGATTGTGAAAACCACTCATGAAAGATATGTACATAAAAAACCGAACCAACTAAATATATAAAAAGACTTTGCAGCTTAATTACATTTGAATCTATAAAAAGGATCATTAAAAATATATTCAAATAAATACTCTTTTACTCTTTTTTATGCACTGTGTATGAGTGCAAGACTGTCACGCCTTTCGCCCCTTCTCACACATACAGACACACGCCTCAAATATTATTCAATTTGCTGTAATAGCCGCGCTTAAGTTTTCTTCTTGCCACACATGGCGTATGCGCAACGTTTAGTTCGAGCCTCCTTCGCATGGAGAGCATTGGCGGCCCCCGCAAGCCCCACAGCTCCGCCACACTTAATGTCTGAAGTGTATTGATGATGTCGACGCTCTGTGTTGAATAGCCCCGCCCCATCCCCTCATTCGTGCACCCTCGCCACGCGTCGCATCGCATCTCACAAATCTGAATCGGCGCATTTGAACTTCAATGACGCGCAATTTTATGCGTAAATCTTTTACATAAATTTTGCAAAACGTTTACGTCTGCACGAAAGGATTTGCCATGGCAGCTTGGCAGCTTGGCTGTTTGGCTTTTAAGATACTTTCAAAGGCAAAGTGAGCGAAGTGCGTAAAAAAAATAAATGTTAATATGAGCTTTGGCATCTTTTTTATGACATTTACTGCTACAATTTAGCTGAAAGCTAAAGCGAGCAGCAACAACAACAAAATGAACTCTTCAGTTCTTATGCAGATCAATGAGACTCAATAGAAATTCTCCAATATTTTTTGAATGCATCATAAATCTGCTTATTTAGACTCGTCACGATATATAAAAATCAAAATCAATTCGATTTTACAGCTAAAAGTTTTGAAAATAAACGCAATGAACTGCAATAACATTCGGTATATAAAATTTGTTTTTCAGAACTTTAAGACTTTATTGACCGCTTGGAACTGAAGGGAGATTTTTACAAACAAAATGTTAAATGGATACATCTTAAGTTTTAGCAATATGCCAAAGCTTTAACCGGATTTATTGTCTGCATGGCAAGTTTCAATTAAGCGAAACTTTTCTTGTGTCTTCTTGTGATAAAACAAACTTAATTTCGTCGATAGCTGTCACCGTTTTGCGAATATCGATACAAATACGATAAGCGAAAACAGCGAATAGCATAATTATGAAGAAGAAGCATTCCCAGTATTATAATTGATAAACTGCAAACATATTTTAAATAAACTAATATCTGTAAGCTGAATGCAGGGTATCTCGCAGTCGATCACTTTCGGGTAGAGCCTTCCAACTATTTTTTTTTCAGCTTTAATTTACCAACCGCAAATCACATTATCTCTCTATTTTTTGCAATAATACGTTAGCCATTCCAATTACAATATAAAAAGAGAAATAGAACACGAACCGCATCAAGAAATGGGTAAAGAAATTTATTAAGTGATAAATTTCGGACAATGCGCAAAATGTCAGAAAAGGTCAATTGAAAAGTGAAAGCTCAAGAAAAGGATGCTAAGCGTCTTTTGGCACCCACTCCGATGCACACACACTCACACACACCCACTCAATCAGCATCGGTTGTCAGGGCAAGGATACGTTCGTCGTCGTCCTTTGTCAATTCCGTCCGCCTGTCCGCGGACGAAGTAGTAAACTAAGAAGAAGGCGCACAAAACAAAAGCCGCTTAGAACAAATTATCAGAGTTGTCTTCTAAGCGAGTTTTCTTGGTCATGTATTTTAGCACTTATTGTGCTTCTAGTTTTTTTCCATTCCATTCGCCAATTGCAGTTTTCAACTGGCCGCATTTAGGTTTAGAACATGGCCTTGCTTCCTCTTCTGCTTCATCTACAATGAAACCATTCCTGGCCAAAGCACTTCATCCGTATAAACCTTTCTCGTTTTCCCTCTCTGCATTCCCTTGAGTCAAATGTGTGTACAGCTGCGTGGAATGATCTGGGGAATTGTATAGCTTCTCGGGCACTCACACACAGACACGCACATACACACACACACTTTTGACTAGGTTTTGTTGCCAACTATTTGCCCACTTAAACATTTATGTAATAGGCTTGAAATTTTCTATTTGGTAGCCACAAAAGCTGGCCAAATATGTGCCACCCAATCACTGTAAAACTGTAAATGTTCACGCTGGACAAAGAACCATCTGATTGCTCCTGGTCACCTCCACACCTAACCATCCAAACTAGCTGACCAGCTCACCAACTGACCAGCTAACCAGTTAACCAGTTGACCAGTTGGCCAGTTGGCCAGTTGGGCACCTGCACACGTGCAAGTTGCACGCATTAACAATTTAAATCGTTGGCCATTTCCGTGCTGAACCACAATGAAGCTTGAGCAGCTTTATTCCCACTCCAGTTGTAGCTGTGCTTAGAGATGCCCATTGGATGCTCTTGGCTCTAGTCAAGTAAAGCTTTAAATACTAGTTTTAATTCCATTCGCCTTTAAATACCATTTATAAATCTTTTCACCAGTATATCCTTTATTTTGTGGAAAAATAAAAGATTCATTAGATTTTTTATAGATTTTATTTTATGTATTTCATCATTTTAAATATTTTATTTTAAAGTTTCAGAGGTCATTTAAAACTTTATTTGTAGATTAGAATAGTAATATGAATTTTAAAAACTGTTTTTAGTCTACATTAAACATATTGAATAATTTGGTATATTTAAATAAATATAAGCTATTATTGTGCATTACATTTTCTATTTGCCAGAATTTTAATTAAAAATTAATAATTCAATTTTATTTTTGTGTTTTGTTTTCTTTTTATTCCCAGCCCAAATCAAGAATGAAAAATTTTTAGCAAAAGCCCGTTTTGACTATATATTTTTTTTTCTATTTTCTTTGGCTTGTATTATTAATTGTTATATTATTTGTATATATTTGCATTAACGAGTTTTGCAATTTAAGTTAAGAAAACAAATTATTGTTCTTTATTAATGCTTTTCTAAATATTATTTAATGATTTAAATTACATAGTGATTCGTATGTTTTCGTTAGAGTTTATTTAAAATTGTATTTCAAATTGAACAACAATTGAGCGAAACCAAACATTGCTGTAATAAATTATATATAAACTATTTCAACATTCTTAACAAAAATGGATTAATCAAGTTTGAACGAGATTGAAAATAATAATATTTAGAGAATTTATTTTTCTTAGCTGTGTTAATGTTATATTGCGAGAAAATTAAAAATCGCCTACAAGAAATGCCATATCTGACAGAACTGAAAATTTTTGTATTTAATTTTGGTGCCGCTATTTTTGGGGCAGCTGCTGCATTTAAACATGTATTTAAAATGTGTCCCCTTCTCCATCCCTTCGGCCGGCATATGGCCACAATAGAGCAGAGCCGTAGAAGTGGTGGCACGTCGAGTGAATTTGAAATTAAAATACGTTGCAAGTGCAACTTAAGCTTGAAATTAGGTTAGCATTTCAGAAATGTTCACTCGAATGTTCTTTAGAAATGGCGCAACTTTCGTTATTAAAGTGCAATTCGGTTTCAACTGCTGCTATTTCACCTGCTGCAACTTACCACTTCTTTTCCTTCTTGCTGCTGCTGGCCAGCACTGCTAGCAGCGGAAACCGCACAGGAGCTGAAGGACCAAATGGAGCCAGTCGAAGGAGTAGCAATAGTTACAACAACTCCCACATCTGCTTATTCCCCTTTTCCATTTCGCGTTTTATGGATTCTGTAATGCACTTTTCCAAAAGATTAGTTTAATTAGATCATGTAGTATGTAACACTTTGAATATTTATATTTATTCTTGGTCCGTATCAGTTAACTTTTTTAAATAAAGCTCAGACTAGTTTTTTGTCCAGCGCAAAACAGTTAATATATATATATATATATATATATATATAATATTATATATAAATTGGGGGTTCTGCACTGCGACCTATTAGATCTATTGTGCCCCTTCTGAGCTTATAGCTTATCCATCCACCGAAGCCAGAATATTTGAAGGGTTGAGCGCTACTATGTCATGGAGACTTGCCGCATCTTTTCGTGGATAAAGCGATAGGCGATAGATTCTGCTAGGATTTTAGATGATGACTCAACCTCCATTTTCTATTCTCCTAGTTATATATCTCTATTCCACGCATCTATCTCAATCCCATTGTGGTTCCTCAGTAAAACCAGCAGGGATACGGTGGGCCTATCGACGCTTCTTGGACAGAATAACGTGATACAGTAAGGTCATGGTATGTCATCTTCCACTTAACAATCGAGGAGTACGTTTTTCCACGTTTGAAGCCTCGACGAAAAGGTTCTCAGCCCATCGGCTCAGAAATCCGGGCAGAAAGTGAATGCCCGCAATTGAGACCGGTTTGTCCCATTCAGACACAGTTCGTCTATGATGGCCTCTTCCAACATAGAGAACTCTTCGTGATTGGGCAATACCTGTGGGTATTCCACACGTAACACGGCTACCTTTATCTTTTTCGTCATATTGGCATATGCCAGTCATGGTACGGTGGATGCATGCGAGGTGGGCTTCATGGCCACTGCCCGTGATGTGTTCGGGCGTGGATCCCGGTCAGAGCTTCTTCTGGAGCGAGTCCTTGCTGCGGCCTACTGTGCCTGCGGCACTCTTCTATATGGTAATAGAGTAGCACGTTGTGGAGGATGGTTTATTCAGTCCTCCAAATGTCTTGCGACATATTCCGCAGGAAGATACTGCGGTAATTTGATCTTTTGGACTATGCATGTGTCCGCCCGGGCAGATCCTCATTACCCGAGTAAAGCTAATTAGAACAGGCAGTCGCCATTTGACCGCCATGAGACTTGGCTAGTTCTTAACGTGGACCCCAGCCAATTTAAATAAATTCATTTCAGTAAAGTTGAAGGTATCTGCTAGTCGAGCATACTCCGTTTTAGAGCATTATGACTAAATTTTTTTAAAATATTTGTTCATTTTTAAGATGATTTCTTTTGTGCTCGGCAGTCTTTGGCACAAGTTGTAAGTTACAAGTTGGGTTTGGATATGAAATTCAAAGTGGCAGCCAAAAAGTTGTGGCTTCCATGCCCTTAAATTATTGCATTTAACAAAAGTCCTTGAACTGCAGATGTACATACATATATATATATATATATATATATATATGAATATATATATATATATATGAATAGCTGCAGATACAGTGAAAGCTGCATTGAAGTTCTTTGCAATTAAATAATTTGCGGTTTTCTGTGCAAATTTCTGCATGCTTCAAGAAATAAACTCGAGCTGGCAATTGAAAAACGACAATTAGCCTGGCCTACACTGTAATTTCCTGGCCCAAAAGAGGTTAGGCGGCCTTTATCTCTATCTTTATCTTTATCTGCAGATGGCCCAAGAATCTCTCTCGCCTAAAAGTCCACAAGCAAAATGCCAGGCAATAAATCAATGGCATTCACACACACAGATGGACTCACACACCCAAACATTGTAAAAGACGAGTTGGTTTTTTCTAAATGTTCGCAAATTGTTTGTTTAGTAGTAGAACAAAAATGCCAAAAATCGTTTATAGGCAAACTAAACTTAACAAAACAAATAAGTTGTAAATTAAGCATTGCAACAATAATTAAAGCTAAGTAATTTTTTTGGCAAAATTGTGTTTTATGCAAAAAATAATACGTTTTACATTTGAAACCAATAAATACAGCATTGACAACACAAACCGGTAGTGGCGCCATCTGTGTGTCATGTTCGTAATGCTGCCAGACTGTTCAAGTAAAAAGAGCCTTTCGTTAAAAATACTCAAATTGGCAGCGTAGCGGAAACTCCTCAAAAGCTCAGAAAAAGCTGCGCCAAAGATTTACTTTTTAAACTGTATACAAAATAACGGATTTTATTGCAATATAATTGTAAATTTAATTTTAGCGTTATTTCTTAAGTTGTGACATAATAAAAACTTTTATTTAATTTTTCTTTTTATATGATTTTATTGTTCACCCACATAATAATTTGTTTATTCAAATTAGAAAAATTACGCTTAGAATTAATTTTAAATGTACAATATTTTCATGAGTGACTTTTGAAGATCATCATTCAAATCAGATATCCATGTGTGTATTTATATATGTATATAAATGGAGTGGGGAACTCCATTCTTATTTACACAATATTATCGCATATTTACTTACATATATATCTTCCATATTTATAATCGCTGTAAATATGCGATTTTATGAAATGTAAATGTTTGTGTGTGTGAATTTTTTTAATTTGTATGAACAGCGTACATCTAGAACTTATAATTACAATTTAATATATATATATATAATATTTATTTTTATTTGCATTTGCATTTTGTTAACAATGATTATTTCTTTTAAACGCCGCATAATAATAATAATAGATAGATAGATAATAAATAAGAAAATTGTGAGAACGCAAACAAATAGTTTTGCGTTGTGGCTCAGCCACATTATTACATTATATCGAAAAATTGATGAGCTGTGTTGGCGATAACCGATAAGCGATAAATCAATAAATCGATGGTTCAATAACAGATTGCAACAAGTATTTTGTTTGTTTTGTAAACAAAACAGCTAATGCACAAAATCGTTGGTTATATAATGCTGCGGCTCAACAATGACGCTCGTATAATGGGGCGTGGCAGCAACAGCTGCTGCGGCAGCAGCAGCATTTACACTCTTAAAACTCTCCGCAAAATCGCTGACAACTCGCTGCTGCTGTTGTTGTTGTTGCTGCTGCTGCTGCTGCGGATGCAACACATATTGTTGTTGCTGATGTTGGTGGTATTGATGTATTGGCTGATGTTGCACCTGTGTTTGCAGTCGATGTTGCTGCAAATGCTGATGTTCCATTAGATGTTGCTGCTGTTGCTGTTGTTGCTGCTGCTGTGAACTGTTATCGGAAAAGTAACTCATCTCGAAATTGTGACTCAAATCGCTGTAGGTGGTTTGCGATGGGGATGTGCCATTCACAATGGACGCATTGCCCGTCGACAGCTGACGATCGCTCTCCGAGCTGCTTGAACAGCTATTCGAGTTGGCGCTAAACGGACGCATCATCGATGTGGCAACATCCACCGTTGCATCATAATCATAATAATAGTGATTGTTGTTATTGCTGCTGTTGTTATTGTTGTTATTGTAGTACAGAGTGCCCGTTGTCGTATCGGGATATTGCATTTCTGTTGAGTAAACACCCGATGAGGAAGCGGATGCACTCGATCCGCCACCAGCACTCGATGCAGGCCCTCCGCCTGCACTCGAACTGGAGCTGACGACCAGATCGTTGAGTGGCGGATAAAGTTGCGTATAACTGAGGCTATCGTGATCCATACTGCCGCCATGCTGCAACTGTTGCTGATGATGACGCCACACGCCGTTGTTCCCACTGCTCCCATTGTTGTTGTTGTTGCTATTGTTGTTCGTTGGTACGGGCGTGACTGCATTAGGCGCCGGAGGCTGCACGGACAGCGGTAACTCCGGCTCAAAGTAGGGATCCAGCTTGGGACTGATGCTCAGCACGGGGGTACTCGACGCTGGCTGCTGCGAGGCAACACATGTGGCACTAACGGTAACAGAGGCTGCCGCTGCTGATGCTGCAGCGGCGGCGGCAGCAGCTGTTGCTGTTGCAGTTGCTGCCGCTGCTGCAGCGGCAACCGCTGCCGCTTGAGCCGCCGGAGATATAGGCTCACGTTTGATAACACCCGTTTGGATCTCGTTGAGCACCAAGTCTTTCACTTCTCTCTCGCTGAGCACATAGTTGACGCTGACGATGAACACCTCGCGGGAGGAACGCGAATTGTGCACCAGCGTGGCATACGATTGCACCCACACCCAGCCGCCACCCTTGGTCAGGAAGCGATAATATTTGGAGGTTACTTGTCCTTTGTACAGCACTGCAATTGTAACGAAAGAGACAGAGATATAGTTAGCCCGGATTAGTCCAGAAGGTGTTAAATGTTATTGTTTTGCTTACGGATTTGATGGGAACAGCGCATGGGCATTATGTCCGCCGCATGGATGTACTGATAAAGCGTCTTCTCGATGAGGTCCTGCGGCTCATAGCCGGTTAGCTGCGATACGCTGCAAGCAAATAAATGAAAATTGAATAAATAAAAGTCGAGAGGGTGCCACTGGTCAGATACCCTGTAAATGGCTGAGAACAAGATGTGCCTGTTTTCCCCATCAATTAGTTGCCTAAGAAGAAGAGTTGTGTCTGCTTTACGTTAGCTGACCTAATCATTTATGTAATAAAAAGTTGCAAACATACAAATTAATTATTGTCTCCATTAAAAAATATACATCGATATTTATAGATTTAAGTTAAACCGTTTGTTTATCTATATCATAAATGCTTTTTTCCCAGCTGAGCTAATAATTATTATACTCAAATATTTTATTTAAGGTTTTGGATATTTCAAAATAATATAGCTTCCAAATATTTTTCTAAATTCTACCAACATTTGAAATTTGAGTACAAGTCGATAATATCCACTTTGTCACATATACAGCATATCCACTTTTTTCCAGAAAACATTTTAAATGGATATAGAAAGTATAACAAGTTGAGTTTATGTACACAGAGCTCATGTTGCGCGCGCTCTATATTTTATTATTTTGCTCTATCTCTCTCAGGTTTGTTTTTTATTTTATTTTGTTATTTAAACAAATGAAGTGGCTTTGCTGGTGTTGTGTTTGGTCTGTTTTTACTTTTGTCAACTTCAATTCAATTATGCAGCAAAAACAAAATACCAGCGAGTAAGCGCAAAAACAACAACTATACAACAGAAAAAAGGGCTGTTTCACACTTTGGGGTTGCTCTACACCATTGCATATGTGTTGGGGTGGCGAGAAAGAGACGGAAAGCTGCCAGTCGCGGCATCCGGGCAACATCATGAGGGTAATTGAGTGACAATAATGTCAGACAAAGTGGTCGAGCTGTAACCGTAGCCGAAGCTGTAGCTGTGTCATAGCCTCCTCATGGGGAGGCACTTCAAGGCGACGTCAAGCCACCAACAAGCAGCACACTTCTTAACCCCCCTACCCCCCCTTCCCACCCCACACACACACACACAGTTGCACCCCATCCACTATTTGGAGCAGGACACACAGACAAAGCAAAATCAAGCTCAAGAGGGAAATGATTTGTTTTCCTTTTTGTCACAGAGCCCCTCGTTTTTGCTTCAAATTCCTTTCCTTCTCTTTTGTTATATACAATTTTTTTATCTTTGGGGGATGTTGCGTGTTATTTTTTAACAGGCTTTTTGAACAGATTCTTTTTGCCCGTTTAAATATTTGTCCAGTGTTGCTTGCCAAGGAAACTGATACTTTTTTATGGCCAAATACCAGCAAAAACAGGCAGTAAGCGAAAAAGGGGGAAATAGTTTTCTTTACCTTAAGAAGTTCTTAGTATTTGTTCACTTGTGTTCAGTATTAAAAAAACTTTTTATGCCTTTTATAATTTTTTCACGTATTTTAATTTAATTTTTACAAATTGATCTTTTAGTTCAACAGCTATTCATATTTTTTTGGCTATCATATTTATCACATATTGTACATTTGGAGTACATTTTTGACTTCTGTATAAAAGTGTCACTTAGAAATGGTCTATTTTATAAATTAAGAAATTCAACCTAGCGCTTTAAAATGTAGTCTGACTTTGTTTGTTATGTTTTTCCAAAATTGTAACTCAACTTCATCAATAACAGAATCTGAGTTAGTTTTCCTATTATTCAGATATGGCAGTCAATAACTTACCGTGCATCGAAGAAGATGAGCTTCATATCGAGTTTGGCACGAAACATGAACATATTCTGATGCAGTTTGATTTCCGTGATGGAGGATGAAGGCAGCGAGTGACCGACGGCAACCAGGCCGAGATTCTGTACAAGACTGCCCTGGCCGTCGCCGCAGTCCGGATAAATGCGCGCCTTCAAATAGCCGGAACAGTGTATCACCTACAAAACCAAACATTTATAGATGTCTGCCGTAAGCAAATTCCTAAGGAAAAGCTCACCTTGAAGCCGGATGTTGTCAGGCCGGCATTGCGTTTGGCCAAAACACATTTCATGCGCAGGAAGAACGTCTTCTCGATCTCGATCGTATGGGAGCCACGATCGTGGCCATAAGCCGTCGGATGCTGCACACCATTCGGGCTTCCAATCGGTGTGTGCGTCTGGGCAAGCTGCAAAAAGATATTCCACAACATTAGTACAGAGTAAAACCAGATAAAGCAGGGAGGTACTCACTGGATGCTGATGCATGTGCGGGTGCAGCGACAATATGGCATTCATCTCGTCCTGATCGTAGCTGTGTATATACTCGAATATGGAGTTGCCCGTCAGCTCGACCTGTGCCAGCCAAAAAAGAAATTTAGGATTTCGTAAATTAATTCCAGCTCCTGCCCCAAAGTGCCAATTAGTAAACGAATGCAAATGCAAATGCAAATTTTGATTCGTGTACCTTTTGACGGCAAATGAGAGCTCCTTTCTCCGTGCGCCTTGACTTGCAAATGGTGCAAGTGGCACCAAACAGAGAAAGGGCATCCATTCAAAATTTATGCGCATAAATCAACGAGCAAACACCCACCTGACTGAGTCCCAAGTGCACCGACGCTGTCTCAGAGATGTACATGATTTTGCCATCAGGCGCCACCACGAAGATGAAGCCGTCCAGAGTTTGCAGCAAATGTGAACCCAACTCTTTGATGGTTGCGCCACGCTGCATCACCGGCGAGGAGCCCCAAGCTTCACCCAGTCCTGCAAGGATATCAACAACATATTTTTTGAAATTAACAAACGGTAAATATTTTAATTAATATATATATATATATATATTAATATTAACATTATTTACATTAACATAATATTAACATTGATTAATTTTAAAATTTGCAAAATAAAATTAGTAAATCGGTAATAAATATTTTTCATTAAATGTATATTTATGTTTACAAGTATAGAAATTAAATTTTAAATTTCTATATTTCTTTTGCCAAATTAAAAATTATAAGCTGGATTGTAAATAAATTAAATAATATATCGCTATAAGTCAATTTTAAAATATAGAAACCTCAAATAATTTCTCTAACCTTGCAACATATTTGAAAGTTTCCCATTTCAGATATATGTTTGAATGTATTTCGAATTAATTTTAACTTCAGACAGTTCTTTTTGGATTGCACTACTTTTCTGCTCTAGTAACTTTCCCATGGCCTGTTTAGCTTGGCTGTCTGGCAAAGTAAGTTGTGGCACACGCCCAGACCGCCCACACCCGCCTCACTTCTTGCCCACACAGCTGACGTCTAAATATTATTCCCAATTAAAGTCATCAGCGCCGTAGGTGGCCCATTCACAGCCCGGCAGACGAACCAACCAGCCAGCCAACCATTGAGTATCCTCACCTACTCCAACCCACCGCCCCGCGCCATGGCAAGTCCTTCGACTCCCGGCGATATACATTGCATTCTCATGTGCTCATGTCTTGCCTGTTGTTATTGTTGTTGTTGGCTTGTTCCTTCCTTGCGCGTTGTTTGTTGCCTATTATTAAAATAATTATTTCAATAAAGCACAGAAAAGAAAAGCACAAAACGATGCGCACAATGGAACAAAACAACAACGACAACCAACCCACTTCACCCCAGCCCACTCCTTGGCTTTAGCTGCGGCTATTGTGCAACCCTCCTAGTCAGCAGAAAATCACACCCACCCACACACACACACACACACACACACACACACACAGACACACACCACATCGAAGTCAACGCCACCCAATGTCACCCACTGAGTATTCACTTCCAGTCTCAAGTTCTCGTCGCTTTCTCTCTCTCGCTCTTTCTCTCTGTCGCTCTCGTTGCTTTTTGAGTGGAAACAACAGGCCGCCATTGTATTTTGCCGGAGTGCTGCTCCCCCTGCTCCACCCCTACTACTCCCCTCACGCAAAACAGGCACATTTCTAGGCAGCTTGTTGTTTATTGTCTGCCCCATTGTTGAGTGGTTTTTCCTTTAGCATATGCTTTAAGCAAACATCGCCTTTTAAACTTGAAAACTTGTCCGCGTTGATGTTGCTGTTGTTGTTGTTGTTTTTGTTTTTGTTAAATAACAAAGGCACACGTCGCAGTGGCAATATCCAGCTGTGTCCTGCGTGCTGGATATGTGCCACGTAATGAGCCGGTGCCGCGTGGCTGTCAACGATTCCACATCATTTGACAAAAGCAACGCTTCGCCGGATTGATTCTCACGCCACGTCCAAAAAGATGAAAAGCCAAAGCAACAAATTGAGCGGCATTTAATTAAACTAATTGGCATTTTTTTCTCGATTTTTGTTTTTTGTTTTTTTATTTTTGCACTCTCAATAAAAGTAAATATAGAGGTGCGACTTACCATCGGGGAAAACTTGGCGCATTTTCAAATAGGATGTGGTCAAACGTATGACAGACGCTTTGTCCAGCTGTGACGTAATAGCCGCTGGCAATGGCAATAATTTGGCCAATTCACAGAATTCCGTGTTTTCCTTTTCACGACGCGTGCGTGCTGCATTTTTGCTTTTCTCCTTCATGGCACACGTTTTAGCTATATCTGCAAAGAGGAAATAAAAAATATATATTAATAGGAAATAAAACAAAAAATATATTAAGTTTTGCATTGTTCCTTAATTCGTAGGTATTAAGAAATTAAATTCATCATTTTATGTAACACTGAATTTAATAATTGTTTTCATTTTTAAGTTAATCAGGATTCATTGTGTATGAATCTTCATGTTTGAAAATGTAGAGCAATACATTAATAATTACTAAGCCAATAAATAGTTATCAGTATTAAATTAAGTGTTTTATAATTTTGTGTTATTCAACAAATCGAATTTATTATTTTAACAAACCATGCAGTCTGCTCTCATAACAATCCTTGCGCACTTTACGTTGGTTCGTCATTATTTATTTAGAAATGGAAACGTTTTATTTGTTTTAGATTTCTGCTTTTTAGCAGCCCAACACTTGCTCGTATCCCGACGATCACCTGTCTGCAACTGAGCAGAGTTCGTCCTGGGCAGACAGTTTTAAGAGATTTCGGAGCTACCTGCAAGAGCAGAATCTACACCAGCAACTGCCATTGGCTAAGTTAGCGCAGTTACCAGACTACCTGACTGACTGTCAGACCAATTGACTTTTTGCAATGTTAATAATTTGCCCTGATCCTCAATGGCAACCGGAAGCGCAAGTGTTGCAGCTGAATGCGTGTGTATGTGTGTGTGTATTTGTGTGTGCAACAGGTTGACAAGAGTAACCACAGCAGTTTTGACTTATATACTACAAATTTTCTTTTATTTTTGCCAATCCCATACAGCGCATATATATATTTTTATATATATTTGTGTGTGTGTATTTTGTTACGGGTCATGGCCAGTTTTAAGGGCGAATTTGAAAGCGTCGCCGTTGCTTCATTGATAAAATAGTTTCGCACGTGATTTTGGCTAAAATTCATGGCATGGCTCCTGCTGATTTTTTGGCCATCCAACTCGCACACACACACACACAAACACACTAGAAATACATGTGTGTCTAGTTGCAATGCAAGAATTCGCACGTAATTACAAGTTTATTGACATAGGTCACGTAGTGAACAGTTTTTAGTAGATGCGGCAAACTCTAACACTGACTAGACATGAATGAAATGACGTATATATCTAAATATATAGAAAAATTTGTATATATATGCCCATGCCCATCTCTCCACGAGCCGAGCATGATAAACAACTTTGGTTGATGCGTAAAAACATCTGTAATAACTGCTGCAAATGACAGTGCCCAAAAATGGGACATTTGTCAAAAGTCGTTCAGCTGCTAAGAATCAAGCTCAGAATGGACAAATTTGCAGGCATCCGCCACGCAGACGAGGTATGTATGTACAGGAGCAACAGATTTGCTAAATGATCATAATCCTAAAGAGCAGCGCCGCTAATCCGCAACTCAAATGTTGCAACATGCGCGTCTGAAGTGCCGTCGAGGTCGTTCCTTGTTCTTCCTACAACTACTATTGTTGCCTTTATCGTTGTTGTTGTTGTTGTAGTTGTTGAAGCAGTTGTGCGGGATGTATTCAGACTCAATCGCGGGACAGGGCAAGCAGTGAAAAACAATTGTTAGTTAGCTAATGATAGTTTATGAATTCTAAGTGGGTCAAAATGGCACAGGATATATACAGATGTGCATAAATCTATATACATAAACATCAGCATCACATAAATTGGAATAACATAATTTGATTGCAACATTTTTATTTCATATTTGTAATGAAAACCAGCGGAAATAAAACAAATTCCCATAAGACTTAGAATTAGGAATCAAAAAAGCAAGTCACATTATTAAATATGCACAACAACACAATAATTGAACAAAATATTTCAAAGTCTTTTGTACACCAACTATTTGATAATCTGAATCGGTATCGTCCTGATATCAAATATTGTAAGCAACAACAAAAATGTAAAACTATACTATATATAAAATATATACTAGATTATAAAAATAAAATCATTAGCTGAGAATGTATTATATAATAATTAGAAATTCGCAATTCAATAAAAAATTGTTAATTTTTACGTTTTAAAAAACTTATTTTGAGAGAGGAATAATAATTATACAATAATACAGATTATACTATAAATAATTACAAATGCCTGTTGTTAGCTTTTCAAAATGAAAAGTAATTCCGTTTTAGGCATCCTCTATCAAAATAAAATTTAAAGCTTTGCGTTTTCGTAAATGAACATTGAACAAAAATTAAAGAAAATATTCGGTTCTTATAATAAATACTATTTACTCATCTTAGTTTAAGTTTATCTTGTTTCAATCTATAAAACGCAGAAATTAAATTATCTAATTTATATATGCAACTAGATAAACCAAAGCATATATATCCATATTTTTGTATAGTATTTATATTTATTTTTTATATTATTTATTAAGAGAACTTCGCTATTAATCGCAACCTATTTCATATTATAAGCATGGAAAATATATTTTCAAATTGCTGAGAAGATATTCGTATTTCCCTTTGAAAATCCTATGGGTCATTGATTCCTAGCAATTATTGCGTACCAGCCTAACGACCAAGTTACAGCACTCTTCTGGGAAAGGGCATTAAACTTACAAGAAACAATCGAATACGCTCTTCGCTTTTAGTCCATAACTTGACCTTAATCTTGTAAAAAGCAAACATCCAACTAAAACAAATAACACAAAAAATAAGAAACGAAAAGTTTAAAATAAAACAAACAAAATATTCACACTGAACTTGAACTGCTGCCAGTGGAAATAGGAGCAAATCAGTGTAAAACCAGCAGACAGAAAGAGAGAGGAGATTGGGAAAGAGTATATTTTGTATTCGTAGGCAGCATAACAACAGGTAAACATTAAAAAAAAGCGTTAGGCTGATTTTGACAGTATATTCCCACGCTGCAAAAAAAGAAAGAGCAATGGAAGTGAGAGAGTAAATAGAAGATGCCATAAAGCAATTAACGGCACATTGGCCGCTCGATTCGCCCTCCGCTGGGAAGATGCTAATGTGGGTGTTGCGGCTGCGTGCGGCGACAGAAGCGCGCGCTCCCGGACAGGTAACCCATGAACCAACGGACAATCTGTCCTGTGAAATATGCCAAGAGAAGAGCTGACAATTCTCACGCTAGCGGTTGTAGCGGGTATTTCCAATGGACCAATTGATAAACGTACGGGGAAAAACAAGCTGCGCACATGTAAGCGAAAAGTGTGAGAAAACTGTCTACGCTACAGATACAGGTATGCATATATATATATATATATATATATATATATATATATATATGCTGTCAACAGATTCTCACACACCGGTAGCAGGTCCTGTGTGTGGCTGCGTTATCAAGGGAAAATTCAACATACGTTTTAAATGTGCATAACATATGACATTGCCATAACGATAATGATAAGACGTAAGACATATATCCACACATACATATAAATGTAAATATGTGTGTGTGTGTGTGAGCAGGCCTATGTGTTGTCAGTCAACCACCCTGTAGCCACCCAACACCCCAGCACTCTGCCAACTACACCCACACCCACACCCACACAAACTCAGGGCGCACTCTTTTTGTGTTTTTCCAACGCACATGAAGTTTTATCTTGAAACAACAGCCAACGACGATGGGCGAACCCCCGCGAAATTTTAATGCTCAGGCCGCGCTTAATTTTGGGATTATAACCCGTAAAGTAAACAGCAAACGCAATGTCCTTAGCTGCCAGCGGGAACAGAGGCAGCGACTGCGACAGCAGGACGACTGAACATTAACCCAATTTCAATATGCTTTTTGATTTGTTTGCGCGCCACTTTAACATTATCAAACAACAGTTTATGCATGGGGCGTGGCTGCTGCTGCTGCTGTGTGTCGCTTTTATTGGGGCGGGTGTGTGTTTTAATTGCTAGCAATAACAACCAACGACGGCCATAACAAAAACAACAACGAGCGGCAGTAAAAACAATAACAAGTCGTTTGCCTTTGCTTTCAGTTTGGCCAAATCCCAAATCCAAATCCGCTAATTGCGTCGAGTTATTGTTTTTTGCTGTAGTTTCGGCTTAAGGCTGGTTTGGTTGACAATTACCAAAACGTTACAATTGCTGCCAACCATCCCAAAAGACTGCTTATTGATTAGCATAATTATGCTATGTGGAATGGGGCTGATTGCTCCAGATAATAATAAGAATTAAAACTTGTTTCCTTTTCCAAAGTATAATTAAAATATAGATATTAAAATAGATTTTGAAATACTCTTTTAAAGTTACTTGATAAAAAATGTTAAGTGCTTGTTTACTTGTTATAAAATTTAAATTACATTAATTTTATTAAGATTCGAATCCATAAAAACGGTTTCATGATAGGAATTAGAAAATTCATTTCAATGTTAATTTATTTTTGGATGCTAAATTCTCTGTTTTTTATTCATTTTTTTGCGTAGTTTAGTTATTTTTAATAGGTGCTTCGAAATATTAAATGAAGTCAGCTAATAGCATAGTTTACTAACAAAAAAAAATATAGGCTTTAGGAATATTATATTGACGAAAAAAAGTATTGTTAAAATAAATTTAAGTCAAAGTTCATAATTAAATGAACGCAAATATCCCAGAATATTGATTCCCTAAACAAAGACATTATATGCATTTATATATACAAAATTGATGCTGCATATCAAAACTAAATGAAAGAGCTTAAATACATTAAATATTAACACAGTAAATACCATTTCGCATTATACATAAAACAAAATTCGATGCGAAACTTAAATCTGTGTGAAAATATGTTACATGCCTCTTGAAAGCCCTGTGCAAACAGGCAGAGGGAGCAAATCAAAGTGCCATTGATGAGAAAATAAACAGTGTGAAAAAGCTAGACCAGAGCCTGGCAGCAACAAACACACATAATAATAATGATAAACGGGCAACATCATAATCGTCATTACTTTCATTACCATATTGTATTTTTGAAAATATTTATGTATGTATTTTATTTGTATTTGTTAAACAAACATGAACGCGCTCAAATACTACTGCAGCACAAAGCGCGCTGATGCGTTCGAAATGCGAAAGTAAACTTTCAAATGAAATAAAAAAAACAACAACAACAAAAACAACACTAACAACAAAAATACCAACAAACAAATACGGCAGCAACGAAATGTGTACCACAGAGCCTCAGCAGCCAGCTATAAATACGGAAAATCTCGAAAATATCACGTAAAATCGATCAACAATACAAACTTGCAACCAAATTGCCACTGGGCATTGGGCATAGACCATTGTAACAGACGTTGCCCAGTGCCCCCTACCCCTTACCCAGTATCCTATACTTAGTTTCCGATTCCCCGTCGCTGGCAAACGCAACTCGCCAAATCAAACAAGTCAAACGCAGAGCAAAAGGGCGGCCGACCAAGGGTCAAATCAATAACCATAAATTTATAGCATTGGCCTATGCATACATGCACACAATACAATACCCCTACTGCCCCAACCCCTTCCACTACATAACTCTGTCTCTCTTCTCTCTCTCTCTCTCTCTCTCTCTCTCTCTCTCTGCGTGGATGTCCGACTTCACCTACGCGTAATTACCCAAACACCTCCATTATCACTTACATTGTTGTTGCTGCTGTTTTCAGTACGTGATGTTCACCATAAATTTGAATTTGATTTCGAATTTGCTCTAAAACAGCAGCAACAGCAGCAGACTGACTACCGCGCTGATGGCGGACACTGAACAAATACGAGAAATTCGGAATGCGAGTGGAAACAAGTAAATAGACAAGCAAACGCATAGGCCGACATCAAATAACATCAAATGTAAACATGCAACACATTGATAGATAAATATTGTCACACATATATCTATCCACACACACATACAAAAAAAGCTCGATGGATTTTCGAGGAGAGCTCATATATATATATATATTATATATTATATGTAGTTTTTATATATCGATCAAAAAATATATATAAACTTTAAGCTTGCAGTTTGTTCTATAAACAGGCCAATATCAATTTTTTGTTTTTTATTTATTTACATATTAATTAATTTAGTTATTTACTTACACAACTTTATCAGAAAAGCAGTTCATTTTGCCCTAGAAACATATACCTACAAAATGATGGCGCAGACATATACAAATTAAAGAAAATTATTTGTTCTACAAGCAACTATTACTAATTTTTCTACTTATTCAACCTTACCAAATTTTTCTGAAAATTATAATATTTTCCGGAAACGCAGAAAAACACGACTGACCAAGCTTTTATAGACTTTGATAACCAAATTAATTTCTAAAATAGATTAAAAAAATTAATTGAGCATATCGCAAACATTTTACATTAGACCGTTTTTAATTTTAACGTCATTAAAAGAAATCTTGCACTATTTCTTAAACTGTACTATAAGAATGCTATATTCAATTAGATAAAGATTTAAATTTTTTAATATAATCTTTTATCGATAGAAATAAAAAATTTAATTTTATATTTATTGCCTTTAAATACATATATATATATAATATTATTGATACTATAAAAAATTGTACAAAACGTAGTTCCATATTGTGAGAAGAAACACGCTACTTAGTTTTCTATTTTTCCCCTTCTGTTAATTTTTCGACCATAAAAAAAGAGAGTACTGTTAACCCTGCTTAAATATGTGTTTTAAAACAGAAATTTGGCAGTAAAATTGTAATATATTTAAAAGCTGGGCTAAGTGTATATCTTAGCTGGCTATATATCGCATATATCTCTCATACTTTCCTATTACTTTGTTTATAACTTAGCCTAAACAAAGTAGATCTATTTTATCTGTTTTTTATTTCGAAATTAAAATATTTTTTTATATTCTGGAATTCGTGTTGCATTTAATGATTACTTTTTTAATTTATATTTATTTATTTCTTACTGTATTCAAATCAAATTTGACTTTTAAAACATTTCAAATTTGCTTCGTTTTACGTTCTATGATATGGGCAACTGAAACAATGAAAGTGCAACAAATATAAGAACAACAGCAACAACAATCAAGAACTACAACTAATAAAATTACAACAACAACAATAAAAACAAAAGTAACTTGAACTCGGTCGTAGAATGAAACAAAAATACGGTTGAAAAAATCAATACAAAGTCACGTTTTGAAGAAAATCACGTTTCATTAGATACCTACAACTTACACTATATACCTTACACATGCCCCTGCACACGCATACATATAAATACAAATGCATATATGTATACACATACACACACACACACACACACACTCAAATCCACATTACAAGCATATAAATTCCATTGTTGCTACAATTTAATTTTATGCAAACGAAAATAATTTGAACAAATAAAAACTCGCCATTGTTTTTTAAACTACTTTCAAATTCAAAATCCTAATAGGCGGCCATCTTGAATGGGCTTACTTTAGTTCCCCAATCTGTAAATTCTGTATTCTGTATTACGTGAAATGGGGGAGCTTACCTTGAAAATTTACGACAGATTTTACTTTAACATCAAGGTTGACATTTTGTTGGGCGGAGCTCTCAATTTAGAAGATACACCGCATTGCGGTGTTACACATCCGAACATTTTATTGGGGATGATTGTTGCTCCCCCAACCACCAAACCTACGTTAAGTCCCTTTAACACTGGGCTATTTGTTGCCCGTTCTAAGTTGGTGTTGACAACGTTAAGATATTTTTGGGCTTAAGTCACGGATTAGTAACGTTTTTAATGCCCCTCTATGGCTATTTTGAGACTCGTTAACATAAAATAAATGATGTGAATATGATTTATTAAGGGCCACATTAATGCATGTCTTATTTCTGTTATTCTTTAGTTGGAAAACTAAACTTTAATTCTTAAACTTTAGTCAGGTAAACTTATGCATGTATTTAGAATAATAATTACAAATAATTTGCTCCAACTATATTGCTTAGATCGATAAAGCTTCTTCAACAATAGTTTTTACACACAATTACCTATTTACAAATATTTTGACAACCTCAGTCAGGATATAAATATATAAATATATATATATTTAGTGGATTTTTTAATTAAATTTGTGGTTATACAAATGTTGTTAGTGAAATTTTGAAATAATATTGTTGTTTAATTCAAATAATGTTTTTCAATAACAATATTGATCTCAATTTGTAGTATATAAAATTTGAATAAAATTTAAATATTTAAAATATTAAATTTATTTTTAAAAACAATTGAAAACAATAGAGTCTTACCAAAAAAAATATATTAAAATTAAATGTATAAAACTCTCAAATTTAATTATTTTTAAACGTTTAAACCAACTAAAACGGTTGTTTTAACAATTTCAAAAGTTCTAAGTGTGCTAAAATTAAATTGATTGTGTGATTTGAATAATTAAAAAAAAAATATAAATATATATATATATATATATATATATATGTATAAGTATACGTATGTATTTTGGAAAATTTTAAAGCAAACCCTTTATATTTACTATCGAAACGATTACGTTTTATATAAAACAACCAAATTACAGCATTAAGCGGCTTTCGTTACAAGAAGTCACACACATGTAACACACAGTACACACACACGCACGCACACACACATGACGACTAACACTCAAGCCCCCAGGCGTATCTCAGGTTGGTGTATGAACAAATTTAGGAGACAAAAGAAAAGCATAAATCCCAGCAGACCAGAAATACAGAAAACTACAACAACCAGAACAGGAAGCAGCACCAGCAGCAACAGCAACAACAACTGCAGCAAGCCCCATAAACTACACAAAACGTCAAACGAGACAATATCAACAACAAGAACAACAACAACAAAAAGGAAAAAAAAATGGTGTTTCAGCCAGGTAGCATTAGAAAGATATTAGGCCCGCCGTACGGTTCATTCACCGACCATTGCAATACGTCTGCGCCGCTGATGCTGCTGCTGCTGCTGTTGTTGTTGTTGTTGTTGTTGTTGTTGTTGTTGTTGCTGATATTACAAGACAAAACGAACAAAAAAAACTGGTTTCCAAATACAAACGCACACATGCTACCCTCTGTCAAACAACACTATATAGCAACAGCAACAGTGAATGAGTGCGAGCGAGAGAGAGGGTGAGTGCAAAGGCATTACACAAATACGAGCACACTGGCAACAACATCTCATTGGCTGTCTCGGCGTGTTTAATGCCCCACGAGCATACAAACAAAGCGAGGCCTGGAACGACAAACTGGAACTGGAAATCTGTATGTCTGTGTGTGTGTGTGTGTATGTGTGCTTGTGTGCCTTTGTATTGTATCTCGCGGGTCTGGTGACTGTGTATGTGTGGGTTTGTGTGTGTTTGCGTATCGCGTCTGTTTCTCCTCCTCCTCGTCACCGCTCCACCCACACACAGACACACACACACACACAGGCGCATAATTGTTGTGTGCATGTCTGGCAACGCCTTAATAATTGTTATTTGAGTTTCATTTTATTGCCAATGCTGCTGCTGCTATGTGCGTATGTGTGTGTGAATTTTACACTCCATTAGCGAGCATTTCAGGCATATTCGAGTGTTTAGCTTTCTCTTTCAGCCCTTTTGGGCAAAAAGATTGTCAGCCTCCTGACGAAGTTGTTGATTTTTCAGCCATGTCTGTCTGTATGTTGTTTGTTTGTATGTATGCGTGGAAGCTCTTCCGGCTGCGTGCGCTTATCAAAATTCAATGTCAGTTGTGTCACTTCCACGTTTATTTTGTATTGGCCTGCGTATGTGCTTGAATGTCTTCTCTTATTTACAGTGCCGCCATTTTATTCGTATTTGTATTATAAACTGGCATAAGAAAAAACCCATATCTTAGACACTCATAAAGTTTATATTTTTTATACTTGGACATTTTAAACTGTTTTTATTTTGTTTGCTACAGTTAAAGAAAATAATAAACTTTACAACAGAGTCGTAAAAATGTATGTAAATGGCTTTCTTTTGATTGTGCTTAAAGAAGAATTTCGTTGCTATATGTTTCTTAATAATAGTTGCCAGAAAAATAACACTTTTCAACCGAAATTACAATCACGTCTATCGAAATTGGCAGGAGTTTACATATATTTACTGCACAATAACATTGAAGGATACGTTTGAAAAACCCTGATTATTAACCAAAAGTATTTTATTTATTCAATTATTTGATTTGATCTTCTTATCCTACTAAATGTGTTGTCCTCTTTAAGCTCTAACCAACAAAATCTTTGGCACGCTGCACAAACTTAAATTGTAATTTAATATTTTCAGTCGCAATTGTTCAATACACTGCAAAAAAAAAACAAAAAAAATTGTCTGCAACTGCGAAAGGCGCATGCCCAGAAGCCAAAGCATAAACACAGAAACCGAAGCTCGACCAGAAAAAACAAATCTTATTTCAGATCAAAAATAATAACAAATTGTATCCACGGGCACACTGTGAAAACAAACAAAAGATGGACAAATGCAGGAGCTGCAACAAATAAGAAGACAGAGTAATTACACTTGAAGAAAAACGCTGTAGAATTCACTTTGATAAAATTAAAGAACTTGAGTTGATATTTGTTGCTGATTTTTTAATTAAATTTCTTGTTTTTTAATCTTTTGTGTAGCTTGATTACTTTTTGGATCCATCTTACAAGCAAAATGCTTTAGCTGCAGGATGCATCGCTCGATCGTCGACGGTGAATCGAAGTTGAATCTTTGCAAAACAAGCACAATTTAAATATGCACAAAATTGTCGTTAAGTGTTCCAAAGACGCGCGCGCGCGCAATGTTGACGAAGCTCACAGCTGGCCACTCTGGCACTGGTCACTCACTGGGTTCAGTGTAACGACAACAACGACGACTACAACGGCGACGACAACGATGACAACGACGACGGCGACGTTGAAACGAATTCGGAACTCGGAACTCAACACTCGCTGCTTTTTGCACTGATTTGCCACTGTTGTCAACTAAACTAAACTAAACTAAGCGCAGCGCATTCTGCTTTTGCGCTCAGCTTAACTGAGCCGAGCTTAACCGAGCCGAGCTCTGCTCTGCTCTGCTCTGCTTTTAATTGGCTTACCAACGGTCTCAATGTCGACCGCTGCTGCGGACAATGTCATATGTTTATTTTGTTGGGCAGAGGTGCGCTGGGGATCGGTTTGCCTCGTTCAAAGTAAATAAACAATACTTTCGGGCGACCGTGACTGTGCGCGGTTTGCAAAAAACAATGCACAATGCATTTCTTTGGAAACTGCTGCGCTTTCTTCGACTTTCATTTTGCCGCAAGTGCTGATCTATGCAGAACGAGAAGGCAAAACTCAAAGTTATTTTCTCGCTTGACCCCTGAATCAAAATCAAAAACATAAACACACACATAATAATTAAAATTTCACAGTAATAATACTTGAGTCAGCAAATGATGGTTTTTTATTGCCGTGCTTATACGCTTAAAAACAAAACAGAATAAAAAATTTTGAAATCTTCCACCTAAAATTATTTTTTTTGTTGAACAAAATGTTGCTGCAAATTTCAATAAATTAAAGAAAATTATTTAACTAAGGTTTATTTTGCTCGAAATGTTGTTTTTAAAACAGTATTCTACAATTTTGTTATTGTAGAGGGGTTATATCTAGGTTTCAAATAAATCTTCCATGCACAAAATTCTATATTTTATAATGATCCATTTAGCAAAACAACTTTGCTGCTGAAAATCTTAACAATGCCAATTTCTATAAAGAAAATTACCCAGGTTGCTGCAAAGTATTTTATTAGAAAACACTTTCAACCTTTCAGATTATTTCTTATCATATGTACATATCAGATAGTCTATAACTCAAATTAAATAAAATAAACATCTGAATTTTTATCGTTTTTATAACTTTTTATTACTATTGGAAACCTACTCTATGTTAGCAAAAGCACTTTGTACTCCACTCTGTCTACATTTTCATTCATTGATCCGACTTATGTCCGATCACGTGTACATATGTTTTGACACCTGCGCCCCGTTTAAAGTGTGTATGCGTATGTGCGTGTGTGTGTGGCACGTGTTCTCGATATGTGCAAAGTTATGTTTTTGTTTTGAAGTGAGCTGTGTTGTTATTAAGTCATTGTCTCTTCTTATATATATATATAAATATTTTTTTTTTGTTTGGTCTTATAATGTTTTGGCTCCAATTTGTTGTGATTGTTGTTTTTTTGTTGCCGTCGATGAGCTAATCGCAAATGACGTTAATATTTTCTTGCACGCGCAGCAAAATATCAAACTCAGTTGGTGCTGTTGCTATAAATTTGTTGATTTCATTGTTGTTGCTGCTGCTTCTGTTGCTGTTTCTGATGTTATTGTTGTTAATCAAGACACAAACGTGCAAAAATGCTAAGTACATATTCTTGCACAGATAGCAGTCTGAATCATCAATTAAAGAGCATCATTCGATAAGGCTTTAAATGACAAAATTAAATGCGATTTGTTATAGTCTTAAGTTGAATTCAATAAGCTACAAAATTGGGTTTCTAAATCGGATTATTTTAATGCGATTTTTTTAGAAAACAAACAAATACCTTAATACATCTAAACATCAATTTTATAGTTCAGTTGAATTATTTGCTCGAAAATTTGTTTTTACTTACTCATTCAATGTTTTATTTAATATAAGAATAATATGAGAATTTAGTAATCCTTTTTTTTTGTAGTATTATGTAATGCCCAATTATAGTAATTATTATAGTAATTACAATAAGAGATTGTTTCATTTTTTTTGCGATCAACAATTAATAAAGAACCATTCATAAATACATATAGCACATACATGTATGTATATCATGTATTTTGATCACAAAACCAATTAGGCATAATTTTTCCCATGTCATCCCACAGATGAATATCTGAAGATCAAACACACATCATAATGCACAAGAATCCCATATTTTTCACACAAAATTGTTTAACCCTCGTTGCGTAAAGAAATAACAAAAAAAAAAAAAAAGAAGAAACTTACAAGTTCTAAACATATACAAAATGCAAGGCAAGGAGATGGATAAAAATATGAAACGTGGATGCGGGCGCCGTTATCCGATAGCGAAATAGAAGGATACACACAAAGGACATTCAACATACGGCAGACAGGAGCAGCGAACAGTTTACTGTTCACTTGGAAACTAAGTTGCGGCTCTTACTGCTGCTGCTTCTTCTTTTTATTTTTACTTATAAAGATCGAACAAATTCGATATCGGTGCGTTGGTACGTGATCCAAACAATGGACACAACAGGACACAAACTAAGGACCAAAGCCGAAGCCAAAGCTGTGAGCCCTGAAAATGTGTGCCACAATGCCGCCGAGTCGTGTTAGCGCATAAATTAAGTCATAAACAAATAGCTGTTAATATAGGGAATATATATTTTAAAAATATATATATATATATATTTATAGATGTTTTTATAATTTTATAGGTGGATATTTTTAGTTGTTGAGCAGCGGAATATTGTTCGATTATTGCGCCGGCTGCTTTGCATGCCCCATTGAATGTCGCTTGACTAGGCTCAGGCGGAAGCCGATGTTTTTCCACAACCGGAAAACCCTTCGGAGTTCAGATTGGATTTGTGGCAGACATTGCGACGGCTGTGCGGCTCAATTACACTCTCGATTGAGCGTAAAATTGTAATGCCTGATTTGATTTCACGTAACAACGCGACAAACACATAAAATGGGAGAGCGAGAGAGACAGAGAGATAGAGAGACAAAGAGGAGTGAACTCTGAGGTGGATTCCTCAGTCCCGTCTCGTTGCTCGTTTTCCAATTGGACACAGCCGCTAATTTGCTTTGGCGCGCGACACCTTTGGCAAGCTTGTCGTTATGGTCACTTCATGGCACTGGACAACGTATCTCTCATGTACTGAGCCAGCTCCAGCTCCAGCTCCAGGTCCCAAACGATCTTTTTGTTTGCGGCTCTCTTTTTGACTTCCTGGAAGTATTATAGTAAATTTCTCGCATATCTTCAAGCGTCATTGTCACTTGGACATTGGAACTGCGTTTTGCGTCTTCTCTCCGCAGATTATTAGTTAATTTATTTTTTTCAGATTTTTTTGTTGTTGTCATAAATGCAAATTAGCTCTGCACAATTTGCATATTTAACATTAAATACACACAACTCAAAAAATGTTAAAAGATTTAAATACATATAAACTTCCATTCTTATTCTTTAAAACATAAAATTAGCTAAATACTGTCGTTAATATCATATTTAATATAAGATTTGTATACAAATCTAACTGATGAAATATAGATAATGGAAATATCGTTGCAGATTATTGTCGGGCAATAGAAGATATTTAAACATATCATCTCGTGGAGACTTTTAGCACAGAATAGTATTTAATTTTCAAGAGCACCAACGATGAAAACTGAGCTCTATAAATTAGTGCATAAAGCATGCTGCTTATATTAGCAAAAATCGAGTGCCGAGAACTTAAAGATTCATATGTATATGCATATATATAGTATATGTATGTACATGCATAAATACATACAAATGTATATATTATTTTATGAGGCTGCCAACGGTTTCCGTAGAAAATTAGCCTGATGACCGACATGGTCCATGCAGGCTGCGTCTGAGTTTTGAGTTTTCGAGTCGCAGTTTGAGTTGAAGTCGAAGTCGGAGATGAAGTTGGAGTTGGAGTCTTGACTGCAATTCGATTTGCCGTTTTTCCCTTTTGGTTATTATAAAACGTTTTGTTGTTGTTTTTAATATTTGCATTTGGCATTCGGGCGTTGCGCTTTATGGAGTTTGTGTGTATGTTTATTTTTCGGGGGTAGGACGAGGTTTTTTTATTATTATTGTTGCTAAACAATAATTTCTGATTCTTGGTCTTTAACGCCAACGCTGCTAGGGAATCATATTACAGGGAGCAGCAGAGGCAGGCAGAGTAGTTTCCAGCTCGCTTCTGTGACATGATGCCTGCTTGTGATGATGATGTCAATGCCTCGGGATTTCTTTGTGAATGTTTCGTTTGAGTAACAAGTACAAATGTTTTTCAAATTCCCTTTTTCCCCCCTTTCAGAACTATTCGCATTGAATTTCACTTGCTAGGCACGGCAAGGTTTCTTTTGAATGCCTCTCTGAGTTATCTTTTTGATTTGGTCTTTGGTATTGGATTCAATGCCGACGGCAAAGGTTTATTATAGAATACGTAAACTTTCGCTGCATATTTTATTCATATGCAAATTATAGATTATGTTTTCATAATTGCACTCACCTTGAGCAGCTACCCGTTTTGCCGCTGGTTATTTGATGAGAAATGGCCGCCGTCGTTAATCACAAAGTGGGCCGAGTGCAACAATATTTGTCAAGAATGTGAATTGTTGCTAGCACATTTTTCGCTAAGCTTTATGTATATAAATATATTCGAACACAATGCCTGAACAACAAATGAGCTGAAATGCGTTGTAACCGAGCGAGTTTTATGTTTAAAAAGACGTACTTTTAATGAGCGCGGAATTTGGCTATAAGTATTATTTAAACGGCACTAAAACAATTGGCGACATTTTTTTTATGTTAAATGCGAATATTGTTGTAAATAGTTTGTGTATTAAGCAAAAAACCAAGCATGTGTGTGCAGATGTGTGTGAGTGTGTGTGTCTGGCTGTTTAGGTAAATCACTGCACATTAAACGAGCGGCCAGGATGTGGATGTGCTTGGACAGGCGACAACGGAGACCAAGACGACAACGATTACGGCAACGACGACAACGACAAACGGGCACTTGAACACAGCTGAACCAGCGAACGGGCGGCGAACGAATGAGTGACTACTCAAATGGACCGACAGCTCAGCTGCAGTAACCTGGGGGAGACACTCGGCGGCAGCAGCAGCAACAGCAGCAGCAGCGCAGGCAGCAGGCGCTGTGGAGGCGCAACGAGTGCGCACACACACACAAGCAATATACCCAAACACACACAAGTACACTTCAAACACACATGTAAAAACAACTGTTTTTGCCTGCGGGTGTTGCTGGAAATCGGTGGTGGCTGTTCATGCAGCATTCCAGTCGCCACAATGTATGTGCGTGTGCGTTAGTGTGTGTGCGTCCGTGTGTATGTGTGCATTCGTGTATTAATGAATGAAACGCCAATGCCACCAGCCGCCCTCTTCTACCCTGCTTGCAAACACTTAATGCTCACGTTTCGCGTCCAGCACGTGAGCAACTGGCATGCTATGGAACTAGACACATACACCCAAACGTCTAATGCTATGGGCGTATGTATGTGTGTGTGTGTGTGTGTGGATGTGTGTGTGTGTGTGTTGTGAGACGTGCTGGGACTGGTCGCGTTGTTTTAACTGGAAGTGCGTACGCGGAAAGACCACGCTGCGCATGCGCATGATAAGAAAGCAAAACGCTTACAGGTTTTGCAGATATTAAACAACTAAAACATTAACAAAAAAAAGAGAGGAACATGAATTAAACCAGCAAACTGCAATTTGGAATTTATACGTTGTTTTTAAGCGAATATCTTTTTTTCAAATCAGTATTTCTACAGTTACAACTATCAAGAAGAAAGAACACCACTCTGTTTAGAGCGAAGTTAAATTAAAATAATCCAAATTTAAGGTATTTAATAACAATTGCAACTAATGAGTTTGATTTGTATATCTTGTCAAACCAAAAAGCGTTTCATTCAACCGATTGTTCAAATCGTATCTTTAATATATATTAGTATGCTTTAAATAATTTTTAATCCATCGTTGAGGCTGAATATAATACTTACTGTGGGTAAATTTAGCTTAAATAAATAAAAAAATGTTATTTAAAAACTCATCTTTCAACTAATTGTTCATGTGGGAGCTAGTCCCAACTAGATTATTTTGGTTTATCGGTAAGTCACAAAATATTACGTATTTTGTATTTTATATATATATAAAAAAAAAATTATAAATATATTAATTGTGGTATCGAAGATACTTTAACAAAATACAATAAAATATACATTCACACTGGTATTAGTGTATAAGAACGCAATGCTTTTGTTCTTTTGATGAAATAATTTCCGTAGTTAATTTGTATGCATGTCTAATGTCATTATTTTAGCTATAAGTTCCACAAGATTTATAACATTTATAACATTGAAATTATTATGTATTTACCATGATATCGAAATTCCTTTAAATACCATTTCCCATTGTAACCGTATTACAACAATTTTTGGTTTACATCTGGAAGTTAAACACTTTATTGAAAACTTTTGTGACGCGTCTTTAAAAGCACGTTTTAAATAATTTTTTTTCAGTTGCTACATAATAAAAGTTTATTTAAAGCGTGAGGCGCGGGGGGAGGCAATTTAAACTCTGAATAAACAGTACGTAACTGTCGGTACAGAGATTCGTGAGAATCAGTGTTAATGTAGACAGGATAGGATACATGGTATCGAACTTATGCTTACGAGCAAACAAACAAGCTGTTGATTACAATATTTATGATATACACATATTATATATATAGCCCAATTGATTGCATCAATGCATGCGTGTCAAATCCTCAACAATTTTGATGACATCCTCCACTTTCGCCCCCTTGCGTTCCCCACCATGCGTTAGCTGCAAACAGACAAAACAAAATATAAAATATTAAAAAAAATCATATATATTACATATGTTCAGGTTTACTCACCTCGAGGCCGATCACTGCTTCGCGCATCTTTTCGCGATTCAAATCCAAGAAGCTTTCAATTAGATCGCCATCAATGAAGCCTTCGCTAGGCTCCACCTTAGTATTGATTTGGTAATTCCGATAATAGGTATGATCGATTTTGCCCACCGACTTAATGATCTTCTTCAGGCGCTCCTCGAGGCCATGTAAAAAGTCGTAAAAGTCCTGCGGTATTTGGGTAACAATGCCAATGGCTCCATTGCAGGTGCCATAGAGAACACAGCCATTAATTGGCGTAGTGCGCTCACCAACATTCTGCATGACCAGCGAACCATGACGAAATACGTTGATTGTATCGCCCAGATGGAAACGCGCCAACTCCGGCAGCAACTGACGCTCCTCATCCGTAGTGGCAGCACTGCAAACGCAAGAAATTCATTAGGATTGAGTTATCATGCAATTAAGGTCAACTGTTTACCTATCCTTCTGGCACACGAACAGATTGTCGTGGGTCTCGCAGCCGAGGAACGTGTCATCGTCCAGTATCTCAACGGCACGCATCCACTTCGGTTCGCAGTCTCGGGCAATCTCCACAAAGATGCCCTCCATTTGCTTGTGCTGCAGCAGGGTTATGGAGCGCATCAGATCGCCGACTAGAATGAAGTCACCCTTGGCCTTAAGGAACAATGCCGCAATCATGTTCTGTATGTTGCACTCCATGCGCAGCTCCTTCTCGTTGGTCCACTCGTACAAGCGCACAAAACTGCCAATGCCGGCGAGCACTTTGCCATTAAACTCCACCAAAGCATAGCAGGTGCCATCGACTTTCGTTTCGGCCACTTGAGTCAATTTGTTTTCGTTATAGTGGAAAATGATAATGCGACCAACTTTGGGCTCCGGCTCCTCGGGATAGACCAGCGATGTGGCCACCACATAATAGGTATTTGGATCATCGCCAAGCTTGGCGGACATCAGTGTCGAAATTGTTTCAGGCGGCACAAACTGATGTGCGTGAAGGACTTCAAACGTATTCTGATCAATAATCAACAAATTGTGTACATCAATCTCTTGCCCAACTTCAGCATTGGCCGACGTCGAATTCCCGCCACCTGGCTTGGGCAATATATTGGAACCGCATGTGATATTTTGGGCCTGTGTGGATGCACTATTACGCAGCGGCTTAGCACCACCTCGCCCATGCACATCGATGCGCAGCGTGGACACGGCAAAGGTCTGTGAGGCCTCCTGGTAGGCAATGCGACGCGGTCCCTCGCCCAACGGCACAGTGCGTATGTGCAGCTTCTGGATCTCATCGATGGTGCCCAGAATAACAGAGTTTTTGGTGGCCAGCGCCAAGCTATCCGGATATGCCTGCGCATTGAGCGAGCACATGTGATTCACCTCCTTCAGATTGACATTGGAGAAGACGAGCTTGTGATTGGACGAGTAAATCACAGTCGGACGATCCGAACAAGCAAATACATTCGTCGTGGCAAACGAACGGAATGTGCGCAACGTGGTCGGCTGTGTGCCCAGCGTTACTTTCTTTTTCTCTGTCAGGTGACCAGTGGTCTTGTCCAGAATAAAATAGTACATGGAACCATCACCCAAAGCGCAAAGCAGATAATGTATGTCCTCAAAGGTGGTCATCAGTATGGAACGTGGTATTATTTCTGTTTAAATATTTTGAAATTGATTAGTAACTTAAACAAAATTAAATATTTATATGCTAATTCGCAAATGAGTTTTGACTGCCGAATAATTAAATTCTATTGCAAGAAATATATGAAATATTGATGGTTTGCCTTATAGTTTTTTAAAATTATAAACTTGTTTCGATTCTTTACTTACTTTCTCTATTATTTACTACCTTATAAGCACCGAATACTTATACAAGAAAAATGTAAAATAAAGAAAACTAACTTAAAATATCTTCCTGGGGATTTAATAAGAATTCTAATTTCCAAACTAAAACTTTCTTATAACCTTTTTCTGTGATTAACCTTTTTCTAATTATTATCTAAATCTATTATCTATATTGCTATACATTTTATATAATCTATATATAATATTATTAAAGACTTTGTAAACACCTACCGCCACTAAGTTTCTCAGTGTAAATTGTTTCCAGATCAGGCAACGACAACATCACCGCTGATATATCTGTCCAGAGGCCAACGGCTACCAGATCGGTCTTGTTTTGCGTCTCATCCAGTGGTGTAATGTCCAGGCAGGCAACCTCATATGGCAAGATTTTGCGACACTTCTCTACAAGGCTGCCATCCTCGATGGTAATGTAGAATATTTCACGCGCCGAAGCAGCGACAATTTGAGTTGTGTTGCAGGACACAACACCAATAGTGCGATCGCCATCAGGCTTCCATTCACCAACCAGAGCCTTGGTGGCGCTCCTAACCAAACGCACGCTTTCAGCAGTCACTTGAATAATCTAAAAACAAAACAAGGGCAAAATGTTAGATATATCTACGTTATGCAATCGCAAATTGATTACCTGATCGTAATCGACATTGGCGCACAGGAAAGATTGCAGATCACTTGCAAAGCCAGGAATATCGGTTTCCTCCACCTCCTCGCCGGACAATGTGAGAATGCGTGTGTGGCCAACAAAGGCCAGCACCAGAGTGTTCTCATAGGAGCTCTCATCGATGCCAACCTTGAGGGACCACATGCCCTTGATGCCGGGCAAATCAATACATGCGTGCTCCTGAATCCCAATTCCAATGCGTATAATGCGCAGTGAGCCATCTTTGAAACTGCCAGAGCAGGTAATTATCTGACCCTGACCCTGTCGATCCAAATCTACGACGGCAATGTCCAGAATGGGAGCCAGATTGGTAAAATTTTCCACTGGTATGACAAATGTGCCGTCAATGGCCTCCGAGCTAAGACGCACCAGCTGCGAGTCACCATGGCGACTGCCAATGTACAAGAATCCATTGTCCAGATACGTAATGCATTCAGGTATGGAAATCTCGCCCAGTTGTTCCACTTTAATGTCCTTGACGGTGATGCCCTTGCTCGTCTCAGTGGTGCCCAAAAACAGCATATACAGTTGTCCATCCATATTGCCCAATAAATAGCGCAATCCCTTCTCATCAATCCGGGCATAACAATTGATGGTGCTCTGGCGGAAGGTGAGTGGCGCCACTGCATGATAGTTGCTGCCATCGTGATATACAATGGACTCACGCCCAATTACAATAACACCGCAAATGGGCGATGGTACTGGTATGAGCATAGTAGCCTCTGTCTCAACATTGTCCTGCTTCCAGGCAATCTTCATGAACTCTTTGTCGCGCAAATTGATCTCGTGCGACTTTACATGTCGCCCATCGTTGTCCTTGTGTATAACAATGACGGTGGGGTTCAGGCAGCCATGCAGAAACTCCACATCATACACCGTCAGCTCGTCCATTCTGAAATGATAGACAATTTTGAGGATTATCCATAAAAATATACCATCGTTATTTAGATTACCGTAAATTGGTTGCTTTCAGCTCGCTGGCATCCTTATCCAGGGGTATAATTGTGAATAGGCCCTGGTAAAGACACATTCCTATAACTCGAGCCTTTGGATCAATCGCTGCAATAAAACCACCCTCGGAGAGAATGCCAACGGAATCGGAGACATTGCCGTTCGCCTTCGTTACGACTGTTATGGTATCGCCGACCATGCGAGCCTCAAGTATCATCACATTGAAGCGGCGCGTCAATATGAATAGTAGATCCTTCTTGGTGTCCGGCGGACGAAAGTGTCGCATAACCGTAATTTTGCCATTTATATTGATCTCCTTCAGGGGGCGCAAACCTTCCGGCGTCACCAAATCAATTTCAATCTGATTGTTGCGAGCAATAACCAGATTAAGGTCTGTCTCCGATGTGAAGTTGCCTAAAAAGAAGCAAACAGCAAAAGCGAGTTGTCATTTTTTGTATCTACAACATATTGCCGGGAAAAGACTACAACGACAGACAGCATGTTTCAGTCCGTCTGCCTTTATTTTCTTTTGCTCTTACCGGTGAGGCAGGCAACAACCGCGGTTGGTTTTTGAGCGGTCACCACATAATGATGTGACATTTTGCTACGATTTGCGAGGACCAAAACCGATCAACAATAAAATTTGGGAATGTGCAAATTCAGCTTTGCACCACCGATGCGAGCAACAAAACGCGTTAAAAAAATCTCATTATCTTATGGTCTGGCAACGCTACCCAGCGCACAGTTGCATTTAGTGTGCGTGCTGTAAAAATATCAAATGTGCCTCTCGTTATACAGCACTATACATTAATGGCGACCGGACGACTTGATGAACTCTACATACGTGTTTGAAATCATTGAAAATAATTTTTGTAGTTGATTTCCAGTGTAAAGATCATCAAACATTGTATAATTCATTTCATAAAATACTTCTAAACAGTGTGCTGTGTTTTGTTGTCACAAAGTGTGTCGCTTAAGTGCCTATACTGCCGTCGTTGCTCTTCGAAAGAACATGGCGAGACTAACTAAAGTCTATAATACGGATGATGATGATTCTAGTTATGTAGGCAGAAGGCATTTGCCTCTGGTGGCAGGTGATAAGTTAATGGTAAGTTTGCAACAAGATTCTACCAATTCTCCGTCTTAAAATTTAATTTGTACAACGTTAAACAAATATCATAAAAGTCTTAAATAGTATGACCCTCCCCTGAAGCACTCCTCCTCCTTCAATGAGCATGCTTGAGTATTTGTGCATTTGTCAGTGTGTGTTTGTTGCATGTGTATGAGTGTACATTGTCAAACTTTCATAACGCGTACAAAGTACTTTACATATATACACACACACAAAAACACATGCATAGATATGCTCATATTTGTGTTATGATATATTTTGCTGCGCCCATAAATGTAATTGATTGACTTTAATAAACGCATAATATTAGATATTATTTCTTGGAGTATATTTAATCAGTTGCTACTGAGTTGCAGCTAGGCACCTGCCCACAGAGCACTACCTCCCTCCTTCGCCAGCTGCCCCCTCCCTCCTTCTCTTCAAGTTATCAGTCGCCATGTTGCTAAAGTGGCAACACCAAAAAAAAAGAAAAGCAAAACTGGTTTCAAATGCATTTTCCCTTCTATCTTTTGCACATGAGTTCTCTCTTACTCCAACTGATCTGTATAATAATTCTAAATCTCTCAAAATCCCCAGATGCTAATGGACCTGAACAGCAAAGGACTTGTTATTGACAGCCCACAGATACGGGGTCGCGAACTGGAGGAATTCTCACGCAAATTTAATCTGCTTACAGAGATGGAACGCAATCAATCGCTAGAGATTGACAGCGGTGGCTTCATCTCGGTGCTGAATCAGTGTGTGCAGTGCGTTGGCTGTCGTCGCAGAGTGGAGCATCTGTTTTATCAGCTGGCGGAGTCAGGACATCGTACACTTGATCCGCTCGAGCTGCGCTACGATGAGAAGAAGAAAGACTGCACGCTGGGCATTACAGAGGAAAAGCTGAAAACGCCGCAGGCACTGGGCACCCTTCTATATCGACATCATGAGGTGCTCAATAATCTGCTCGAAAATAAGCTGCGGAATAAGACACGCTGTGTGCTCCACTCACTGGACACGTTCCGGGCGAAACCGTTCTCGGAAACTTGGCGCGAAGTGTGGTCGGCCATGAAGAGCAACTGCCGCACCGAGGTGACCATCATTGAGACCAAGGAACTACATGAGGTGCTCGACAAGTATTTAAAGAAGCACAAGTTCTGCGCCGGCTGCCGCACAAAGGTAAGCAATAAAATTTTACACCATTTAAATGCTCTTCTCAATATTACTCCAAATTACAGATCGAACGTGCCTATAAAATACTCATTGGCGAGGTATTCACCAAGGAGAAAGGCTACGCGGCTCAGCTGTATGCGCACATACGCAAGTGTGTGCCCGACGAGCACATACACGTGAGCACGAACAAAATCGAGTTTCTCGATGCGCTGATCAAACGTGCGGAGCCGGAGGTGAACGGCAGCTATTCAAAACTGCGCGAAAGACACGCTAAAACGCTGGAGATTGCCCAGGAGGAGGTGTTAACGTGCGTCGGCATGATTATGTATGAACGATTGCGTCGCATTTATGTTAGTCTGCGCGAGGAGGAGCGCGCCTGCCAGGTGCTGGCCGCTGTTGGTGTGCATACGCTCTGTCGCAGCTTCCACGAGCGGGTCGAGCAGAAGCAGGGCATTAGCAACTTGGAGCTGCTTTATCAGGAGATCAGTAGGGCCGAGAAAGCCAAGGAGCTTAAGCGTGAGCAGAAAAAGCTGAAAAAGAAGAAGAAGAAGGATGAGAAAAAGAATATGCATCGTCTGTGCGAAAAAGATAATAATAATGCTAATAACAATAATATTCATGCGAACGATGAAGCTGCCGAATCGGAAGACGACGACGACGATGTCGAGGATGAGGAAGAGGATGTGGTTAATGCTGAGGCTGCTTACTCGCAATCGCAGCCTGTTGTTGATGATGATGCAGTCGATGATGATGGCATTGTTATACACTGTGCAGAGGCTGAGGCCGAGGCAGACACCGTTCAGCCAAAGCCAGCGACGCCGACAAGTAACAAGCTTACAACGAAATCGAAATCGAAGAAGCAACCGAAAAAGAAGAAGCAAAAATCGACGACAAGCAAGAAGTCGAAGAAGTCACCACCGGCGTGCTGCGCTGACAACGAGCATCTGGATGTGGCCAAGGCTGGCAACTGCAACGATTGCCTGGCGCCCATGCCCAACTGTCCGTGCGAGCAAGATGTACGCGATTCTGGCTACGGCAGCGATCCACCCACATCGCATACTAGCGCAATCTCGTCGCCGGATGGCTCCGAGGTGTCGTGCTCGGACGGTCTGTGCAATCACCATGACGGCCTAATGCCCGACGACGAGGAGCGGAGCGTGGATGATGTTGCGGCCCGCAACAGCTATGTGTCGGGCTTGCTCTATGGCAGCCAGCAAACACAATTCGATCCGAATTTCTCGTTGCTGCAGATGTGGGTGAGTTGCAATGACACACAATCATACGATCAGATGCGGTTATTTAAATATATTATAATACTGACCGGTTTCTTGCAGGACTACTTCGACGATTATGACCAGGACGATGAGAACTGTTGTTACATTCCCCAAGAGGTTGTGCTGGCCTATCAATACCAGCGAGAGCAGGTGCAACTAAAGCGCGCTCAGCTGCGTGCCAAATTGCGCGAAAACTTTGCGCGCTTGTGCCTGCAGCGTGGTGTGCACACAGGCACATTATCATCATCAACAGCTAAAGCCGCCGCCACCTCAACTGGCCATTAATGCATTAAAACCGTTGTAGTTATTCAGTCGCGCGTTGCGATTTCGAAATAAAATCCACGCGCATGCATTCAAAATACATATAATTTTTTTTGTTTTTTGAAATAAATGAAGTATAAAAATTATGCTTATTATTATGATGTTATAAATATATGTATATTGTATTCGTATATTCAGCGCAGATCCTAACTATTACGGCACTCCTCATGAAACGGTTCCAGTGTGCGCAGATCTCGCCACGTGGGGGGCAAACCATTTGCGATATATTTGCTGCACCGCTTACAGGGCTCAAGGAATAGCTTAATGTGGCTATTCAGCCAGGTAACATAACTTTTCACGGCCAGATCGGGCAGGGTGGGTGAGAAGAAGTGCAGCATCGCCGAGTGGGCGTGCTCCTGCACCTTGCGAAACACCTCGTAACGCGACTCTGCCCACAAGTCATCATGCTCAAGCGTCTCATCGTAGCCCTTGATTGTCACCCACTCGATGAGGACGCCCTTGAAGACAATGGCCGCCTTGAGGACATTGCTAATGGTCACAATGGCCACGGCATTGGAGCCAAAGGGCCGAAACACATTGTAGGATGTGTGCGGCGGATGATTGATTTCACTTAGCAGCTTATCTATGTGACTATAAAGGATTTTAATAAATACAGTCACATAAAATACGGATCAACTTACTCCGGATCGTTGTTGAAGGAGGAGAAGGGCAATCGTTGACGCTTCTGCGAACAGTAGTTATAAGAGCGACGCAGCGTGTTTTGATTCAAATTGTTAAACGCGAGAAAACTGTGATCGTGCACCTTGTCAATCCACTTGTAGCTGTTCACCAGCTGTGGATAAAGCGCCTGCCGATCCTGTGATGTTTCCTGTGCCAGAAATGTCGTGTTGCCCAAGTGGTAGGCAGTCGGCGGCACCTGCAAGCCATTTATCAGCTGTTCGACTTCACTGCAAGGACACGAAACTGCATAAATAAATGGTCATAGATAATAAATTAATTCACTCACCGTAATTGCGAATTTATCGCTCCAAATCTGTCCTGAAAATCGTGCACAAATTTATTGCGGCTTTCCTCTACTCCCTCGCCATCGGTGCCTTCGGCAAGATGTTCAAAGCACTGGCGGACACTGGAGCGTAGGTTCTTGACAGCTGTCAATGTTAAATTCAATTTATCCATTTGCATTTGACTATTGCAAAACAAAAGTTGTTTATATGTTAATTTAATAGTTGTACAGTAGAATTAAATGTGACCCAGTTGCACTGATACAAGCTTATCGGCTAGCCACCACAATTTATCAATAATTAAATTTCTGCTGGCAGTGCTGCAACAACAAGGTCAGGCTAGGTATTTCGCTGCATATGGAATTCGGTCACACTGATTGCGTTCAATTCAGTGAATATTTTGTTTTTGTGGCATTCTTTAGTTCCGCAAAGTAACCACACAAAATGGGCAACAAATCATCGCTGTTCCTGCGACATGAGGAAATTGCTCAAATACAAAATGAAACGGGCTGTAAGTAAGCAAATAAATTGTCGGTGAATCACGGAGAATATTGGCTAACTGTTAACCTAGTCATGACTAGTCAAAGCCAATTCACCACATCTCCTTTAAAAGCAATTTATAAAACAAATACGCAGTTGCTAAAAGCAATTCAATTGTAATCATTACTTCGCACTCAAACGCCAAACGCTGTCCGGTAATTACACATTTAGCGAAATCAATTATTTGCCATAGCAAAGATCGTCTTGTGTCAACATTCGAAATGTGTTCATTTACTTTTATAATTTCAAAAGATATGCAATTTTATATAAGATGCAAATAGCAAATGCACCTTTGACGTCATTGCCTTCTTACCCATTGGGGCCAAAGTTTGCATCGAACATCGTTCGATAAATTTATCAGTTGTTCTTAAAAAACGCGTGTAATTGGCGATAAGGCCACAGCAGCAATATAAATAATTGTGTGTAGATATGTTATCACTGACAACTACTACTACTATCTAATAATAAATTGATAAACATTTGCTCAACCTCATTTTTATATTGTCGCCAGTTACTCCAAATCAAATTGAGCGTCTTTATTCGCGGTTCACCTCGCTGGATCGCAACGACTGTGGCACCTTGTCGCGTGAGGATCTGATGCGCATCCCGGAGCTGGCTATCAATCCGCTGTGCGAGCGCATTGTGCACTCCTTCTTTGTGGAGAGCACCGATGATCGGGTGAACTTTCGCCAGTTTATGAATGTGCTGGCCCATTTCCGGCCGCTGCGGGACAATAAGCAGAGCAAACTGAATAGTCGCGAGGATAAGCTAAAGTTCGCCTTCCAGATGTACGATCTGGACGATGATGGTGTCATAAGTCGCGACGAGTTGCTCTCCATTCTGCACATGATGGTCGGCGCGAACATCAGTCAGGATCAGCTTGTCAGCATTGCGGAGCGTACGATTCTGGAGGCGGATCTGTGCTGCCAGGGAAAAATCTCGTTCGAGGACTTTTGCAAGGCTCTGGAACGCACCGATGTCGATCAGAAAATGTCCATACGGTTTCTCAATTAACGAAGGCCCGACAAGGGGGAGACAATGTTTTAGTCACTGTGAACCAAATAGTTTAGTCAAATTAAAAACGGGGTCCGAGGCATTAATTTGAATTAGTAATTTATGAGCTATTTAGATATGTATGCAGATATTAATTGTTGATCGCTTTTACGTTACTCTTTTTTCCTATTGTATTACTTTAATGGAATTTGCCACTTGCATTCCGCTCTAACTCTGCATTTTATCAATGGCCAGTTACATACTTAATATTACATAATCAGTATCAATTTAATTGTGCTCTATTAGTTGCTTGGAATAAAGACCATCATGTAAATATGATAAACACGGGCTAAGTTTATTTATTTCTGTTTTATTTATTTGTTTGTTTGCCAATTAGATGTGTAAGCAACTTATACACAAGCAAAACAGAGTTTCGCCTTCATTTTATATATGAATGTTGATTTAATAATGATTGTTTATCACAAGAGCCAAAGTCAAACAATATATTCTCTCGAATCGAAACTCTTTCAATATAAAACTTTCCCATTAGCGAGTGAATACTGTGTTGGTTTATTGCATACCAAAGATATTGCTTCACATATCACACTTGCTTTCGGCCATCAAAACATTAGCATAGTGCTTTCGCCTGTTAGTTCATTAATCAATCTATCAATTATTAATGTATGAATGTAGTTTATTGTGTTTTCCGGCTATCGATTGGAATCTACATGTATTTATATATGGTTATAGAATATTGGTAAGCAGGCTAGTTGTTGCGCAAGTTCTCAACTTGTGCCGCAATTCGCAATATTGATAGCGATTTATGTGGTGGAGGAGACGGCCAGTTTCTTCAGATGCTCCATGAACAGCTGCAGCGACACATCATCCGTGAGCACGGGAGCACCACCATCCTGTTGAAAGAGATTGAGTCAGTAAAGCATAATAGGGAAGCAGGAAATGGGGACATTGCTTCAGTGAACACCGACACCAAAGAGAGAAATGGAGAGCAGAGAGAAAAGGGGAAAATTAAAGCAACTTAAAACTAAACCCAAATAAAAATTTGTGGAACAAAAAGATTGTTTACTACCGTCATCTGGCCAATTGGCGACTGCACGTGATAACAACAACAAGAACAAGATTCAACAACAACGAGAAGAATTGGGGTACGCAAATGAGAAAAGTCGAACGGAAACGAAAATTAAAACAAAAATACAAAAAATCGAAATATTTCAAAAACAGTTTAACAATTGCTAACAACATTTGGAGCCGCAGCTGATTGACGCACCTGTCCATAGGCATACATGTTGTTGTGCGTCTGAGAGGGATTGACCTTAGAGAGCAGGAAGCGTGCCTGCGATCCGCCATGCTCGGTGTCAATATATCGCGGCATTGGGAAGCGAGTCTGCAATATCTCCTGGGCATCGTCGACGGGTGCCTGGAGAAGCTGCTTGAAATTCTCATACTCGGGCATGTCTTGGTATTTAAGAGCACGCCATTGGGCAATCGTTTCGCCATGATAGATGAGGATCTGGAAGAAGGTGTCCATCAACAGTATGCGATCCGCTTGAATCGAGGCCGTATCAAGCAGCACCGGCTCCGGTGGCCCATTGAACGAATAGCTGTAAAGAATGGGCTGGATCATGATCAATGACTGGGTGAGGTCCTCGCGCATCAGCATGTGTCGATAGAATGTGGTCTCGTCGGGCGAATTGTTGAAGACCTGCAGGAACTGCGATCTCCTCAAATGATACATGAACTGTGGAAACAAGCTAAAGTTCTGCGATAGCCGGAAACTGTTTGGATCATCCTTCGAGTACTCGCCAAACTTCTGACACTGCAAAATAATTAAATATTAGTTTAAAAATATATAAAATTGAAGCGAATAGTTAATACCCTTGCAGAAGTGTAGAAAACTAATGTTATGAATGTTAATGTTATTAACTTAAGTAATTTATATTTTTAAGGTCTGTTTCAATTTAAGCTGTATAATATAAGAATCTGAGTACAAGCAGATTACCCAGAATATTAGAGTTTAATAATTGGAAGTAATATAAAAGTGGATAATGCAATCTTTAAAAATGAATAGTTTTTCATAGAATAAATCTGAAGAAACATAACATAGAGATCGAATACAAATATGATAGAAATAGATGTCTACGGATGGCTATATCAACTTGACTCAGGTTGGGAATACATATAGACTTAATAGGATCACAACTAACTCTTTGAACACATTTAAAATACACTCTGCAAGAGTTTAAAAATTACGGAGTAATCTTTGCCCACGCTTACCAAGCGAATCAGTTGACGATCCACCCAGCGCAAGATGTCCGGTCCCTCATCCGTCTCGGCGCGATAGACAACCATGCGGGCCATGAGCACAGCAGCCGCCTCCTGGTCAAAGCCAGCGCTAATGTGCTGCACATTCGAATTTGCGTCCGCCCAGCTAAACAGGAAAATTGACACAAGATAAGCTGTTGATTCAGCACCCAATTAAAGGCAAATAGTTGATGGTCTACTCACTTTCTGGCCAGCGTGGTGACGCGTATGCGCCGCTGACCGCTTGGATGCTGGTATTGTGTGATGAACTGGATGCAGCCGCGTCCACCTTGCGGTATGGGCGCCGAATGCTGATTGACCACCTCAAAGAAGTAGGCAAAGGTGGAGCTGGGATTTAAAGTACAGAGCTTCCATTGGACCGTGTTTCCCATGCCGATCTCCACATCCGACACCGACGGGCTCTTCACATTCAGCGACACACACGAGCCGATGCCCCCAGAGATTTTCAGCTCGCGCGAGCACTTCACCTCTAGTGTGGCATTGAATGCCATCTTCAGATCGTTGCGACTGTCGCGTGCAAAGACGCGCTGGAATGTCTGTTTGAACAGCGATGAATTGAATGAGTCGCCCATGACCATATGGCCGCCGGTGGAGTTGCACAACTGCTTCATCTCCATGAGGCCCGTTTGGTCGAGGGCGCACGAGTAAATATCGATGCCATGGCCATTTGTGGCGGCGCGCAGCGCCAGCGCATCGAAATGCTTGATGGCCTTCTTCATGAATTTGGCATTGTCCTTGTGGATGTCATGATGCGAACGTATGGGATGCTTGAGCTCATCGTCAACCACTTGGCCAGGGCCCTGGGAGCAAGGGCCACCGACGAATGTCATAATGCGACCGCCCGTATTCGGGTACGTGCACTCCAGCAGGCCGACTGCAATCGAGAGAGCCGTGCCCGTGGAGCGCAGATAGCGCTTGCCCTGCGGCACTGGCCAAGGGTCACGCTGCAGCTCGCTCAGCAGATCACCCAGTGCCGTGTCGCACTGGCTGATCGGTTGAAGAAAGCGATGAGCGGGCGGCAAATGCTGCTGTTGCCCCCCGACACCCCCAGGACCACTACCAGGCCCATTCGGTGGCATCTGACCCGGCTGACCTGATTGCTGATGTGGCGCCGGTGCTCCACCACGTCCAATGCCCAGCATATCTTGCACCTGCTTCGCCGTCAGATCTTTGGTGCCGCGGAACACGTAACTCTTGGAGCAACCATCGGCGCCCAGCTCATGCACCTGAATCATCTTGCCGAAGGTGATGAGGCCCACCAGTGCGTTGGGCGGCAGCAGACTGAGCGACATCTGCAGCGAATCTTTTAGGGCATCCAGTTCCTCCTCATCCATGCAGGTGTCCACCAAAAAGATGAACACGGGCGGCATCGTCGGTGCCCGGGTAATGGTGTACTCAATGGTACTAAAACCGGGAATCAGCTCGGCAGGCTGATGCTGCTCTGATATAGCTGCATATTGTGGCGGAAACTATGATGCACACACAAGTGGCAAGCAGCTGAGTTGAATGTTCTATTGTAAAATTTGGTTTTTTTTCATACTCACTGGATTGCGTTGGAAGCAAAAGTTGCAGACCCAGAGCTTCGCACGATAATCTACCTGACAGAGGGGATTAAGGATGGCGCGACAATTGCTGCGAGTGCACAAAACGGGCTCGTATTGAATCGGTGGCAAGTCAGGACGCTCCTTGAGGGGCTGATAAAGACACGCAAGTGGAACAACTAGGCGACTGGCGTCGATGCGACTGGAGGGCCATACGTTCCATGTTAGACGGACACCGTCGCGATCCTCATTCTGCTGAATGAACTCCTCGTAGGTGGTCATCGTTTGAGTGCTTTGCGATGCTTTTGACTGTGTTTATTAACTTAATAATGATTATAACACAAGCAACTCTTATTGGAAAATCGTTTGGCCAGGCCACGTCACGGATTTGACAGTTGGTTTCGTAGCAGGCAGCTTGTGGACGTTCACACACACACACACTTCTTCACCTGGCACTCAAACAATTTGTTTTTTACCTTTGTCCTGTATATAAATTTGTAAATAGAAAAAAATTGTTCCGATCATTCATTGTTTTATTGAGTAATTACAAAGAATTCAATATTTGTAAATTTGTTTTAATAATTTCAAAAATTGAACAGATGGACAGCCCTACACTAAAAAGCAGCTCTGATGCAGCTGTTTCTCGTCGCTGCCGTAGTGTGTGTGTGTGTGTATTTTTTTTAGAGTTGTTTCTAAGATGGCGACGAAAAAAACGCGTCTTATGTGAATGCAAATGCAATCATAACAACTTAAATTTTATATCAATAAATGTGCGCTAATTTGAAACAAAACTATAGAAAAACAGTGCTGATCAAGTGCCGATTATATTACATGTGAAATTTGATGCAAAAGTTTTGTGAAAATGGCCACAAATATGTATCGAGTCGGAGGTGAGAAAATTTTTTTTCCATACTCGCTTTTCTATCATCTTTCGTTATCGGCGCCGTCTCACTGTTTTTGTGTGTGTGTGAGTGTATGTGTGTGGGACTCCAAATTAAAGAAATAATGAAAGTGCATTATATGATAAAATCTAATAAAAATATTCACACACAACACCCGCCTTCCACTCCCCACTTCCAAAATAAGAAATTCTCAATGCCTGTTATCAATAATGATGATGAAGATGATGATAATGTGAAGTGCGTTTTTATGCGCCTTGAAATTGTGTCGTCGATTTGCCGACGCGAGTTTTAACAACGTAGACGATTTTCAACACCAACGAGAGAAGCGGCAAATGGAACATTGACTAACCACCAACCGGCCGCGTTGAGAAAAAGAAACGAAGAAGGAGAACAAGAAGAAGGGGGTTATGTGTATGCCAACAACCAAATTGTCGCAGCTGCAGCAAGTGTTTTTTTTTTTGTACATGTTTCTATTGTCTCGATAAGCATTACCACTGATATATATATATATAAATATACATATATAACTGTGTGTGTATTAGGGCTAGTGATAAAATGAAATTGCATTTGACAAAGCTACCGATCAGCGTGCCTGTTTGTATGAGTGTGTTTGATTTGATTGCGTGGATATAAATCGAAATTTTTTTTTCGTTTCTTACGCCTATTTGTTGTTGACCGGCAGTGTTTTCTTATGCTAATGAGTTTGCAGTTGTGGCGCAGCATCCTACGTTTTGAGCGAGTTTCCCTTTTCTTTTTCTTTCGATTTATGTTCAATTTCACGCACTCATTTAGCTGCTGCCATCTCGCTTGTTCTGCTTGACCGATGACGTTATTGTGGTGTCTTCACCTGCGTGCCTTATACATCGCGTTGTTCTTTTTCCTCAATTTAAATGCAAATGAACCACAAATGCGAATGGCTAATTAAAACAATCAAAATAAATAATAAAAGAAAAAACTCAAACACATGCATACATTCAAAATTGATGGGATTTTCTTTATCTTTGTGTTAGCCTCTCTCTCGCTCCCAGTGCATGCGTTGTCTCAGAATTTTAGTCTCCATCAGCGCTTTTTGTTAGTCACTTTTAATATACACGCACTCACACACACACTCACACACGTGTGTATGTCGTCGCAGGCTATAGTGACACTTTCTTTTTCAACTCTTTTACATCGGGCAATTGCAGAAGATACATTTTCCTTTTATACTTATTAAATGCCTGCCCTGTATTGCTGCTTGATCGCTGCTCTTTTTTTTGTCTTTCTTTTCTTTTGTGTCATTTTCTTTTCTATCGGCTTTCGTTGCTTTTGCTCGCGCTGCTGTTGCCGTGGTCAAAAACCAAGCAACGGTTTCTGCTCGGCGACAGGTTCCGCACCGTCGCCGCTCTGCTGCTGCTGCGCTCGCCTTGCCTTTACCCATGTTGCTGTACCCATCGTTGGATGAATGGATGGATGGATGCCCACATTTGTATTTAATTGAGCAATGCGCATACTTTTGTACTGTACTGTGTATTGTGTACTGTTTTGTACCGTAATTTGGTTGCGTGTCCACTGACCAAGGAATTATCGCTATATTTAAAAAAAAAAAAAAAATTAGATAACCTTATTAAATAGTTCTCGATAGTTTCGCTTTAGTACACGCCATTATTTATGTATATCTACATATTTGTGCTTGACGCATAAGTCCAGCCACAATCGGTAAATAAACCATAATAATGATATCGAGACGATAGTGGGTTTAGTAAACAAAATCAATTACATATTTAGATAATGACGCTTAGCTTGAATTTCGCTAGTAAAATTACTGAGTGCGTTTCATGTTTGCAAAGTAAGCAAAAATAGTAGCAATAAAAGTATCGCAGTCACAACTAACCTAAATTTTGCTCATCTCTAATATCTGTACGTATGTGTGTATGTTGTATGGCTGAGTGTGTGTGTGCGAGCATTGATGTATGTGCATGAATGCGTTTTACCTGTGCTGGCGCCTTGGCTTCTTTTGGAACTGCCTGCCTTTCTGTATTTTAATTTCTCTCTTCTCCATAATGAATGATTTGCCACATGCAATTTAGACACTTCATATTACGACCCATAATTGGAATTCAATAATACAAAGCGTATCTTTTGCAGACTACGTCTACGTTGAGACAACGACGAATAGTCCCTTCCTGATACGCCGCATCGAGGAGCTGAATAAAAACCAAACCGGCAATGTGGAGGCAAAGGTCATGTGTTTCTACCGGCGTCGTGATCTGCCCAACCCACTTGTACAGTTGGCCGACAAGCATCAACGTAAGTAATTCAAAACAAAATAAACACACACACACAGTCATTCTTAAGATTTTCAGCAGTCAGACAAGTAAGGTTATGTTACGACAAAATTCGTCGCGGCCTTCAAATAATAATAAGTCACATATTCAGAACCCTCCCCCCTTCCGAATACAGATCCTGCTGAACGCGTTTCTATCTCACTACAAATATCAAAGCTCCCTCAAAGGTGGAATACACTACCCAACCACCGCCCAATAACCCCTCTTCACACGCACACACACCCACTTAGCAGCAGCAGCAACAACAACAATTAAAGCCGACATCAAGAGCAACAAGAACCGCAATGACAACAACTGTAAAGCACACACAAGCACACTCGCACACACACACAGAGAGTTAAAGCAAAAGAGTAAACGGAATCCGAGCACCCGTACCAGCAACAACAACAACATATATAAACATAATGTGTATGTAGAACTGCACTGTACTTTCAATGTTGTTGCCGTTTTCGGTGGCCAATGCCTCAGTGTGAGAACACTAGGCAGCAGAAACAGCAGCAACAGCAGCAGCAACAGCAGCAGCAGCAGCAACAGCAGCAGCAGCAGCAACAGCAGCAGCAACAGCAGCAGCAGCAGTAGTTGTAGTAGGTAGACTTGCTGTCTACCTCTGTGCCCATTCTCTATGAGTGTGAGTGCGAGTGTGTGTGTGCACGAAAATTTTCATGAGACCTGCCACAGTACCGAGGAACAGCACCGAAAGGAGCCGCGCTTTGCATTTATGTATACATACACAGAATAGCCCGTCACACCACCCCACCCCAATCCAACTCAACCCAACCCATCACATCCAACTCGAATGTATGGCAGTCACATGGACAGGCCATCCAGTGTATCTTCACTCCACTTCCTTTTCCCCCACACCGCAGCACCATGAATACACATACAAACATACAATCCCCAATTGTTGGTGATGGGGTTGCTTGGTTTGGTTGGTTGTGGCCCACTCGAATTCGATTCGTGACCCAACGAAAATGCGTTTTTCCGAAGCAGAATTCTGTGCGTCTGCCTGCCTGGCTGTCAGTCCATCCCTCCCACACTTACTCGCACTTGGGGTGCGGGGGAGCGCCAACAAAGCCCATTAACAAAAAACCCCTTTTGAAGCACGCAGCTCAGCCAGTTTACCCTTACCATTTCGCTTGGTTGGGTAAGTCATTTTTTTTTAGTTATACCCGAGAAGTGCGTGCGCTGCCATTTTGCAGCCTAGTCCGCTAATCAGTTACTAAAAATTAGCACAGCAACTAAACCATAAATGTAGGAGTCTGAAGCGTATCAAAATATCGGCAAAAAATAAGTGAAATAAAAAGCTACAGCTGAATGATGGCCACGACAACGAATCGAGCAAAAAAAAACACACACACAAGAACCAGACTTTTGAAGTTATTGCTTCTAAAATATACCCTGTAATAAGTTCAGAACACTTTATAATATATTATTATAAATATATGTTTTCGGAAAGGTGTAGATTTGGAATTTATATTATCATTTGTATTGTGATGTTAACGAAAAATGTAGTTTAAATGTTACATTCATTGGCAGACATTAATATATATTCATTTTAGATAGTTTAAATGGGTGCAGGGTATAAGTAACTCAAATGCGCCAAGCAGAGAGGCAGGCAGACAGTGGCAACAAACAAAACGCACCGCCTCCATCTCTACATTCTCAACCCCTACCCATCTCTTGCTAGTCTCTCTCTTAATGTGTCCTATCTATGGCTACCCAACAGCAGCGCACCCCCTCACATTTACCCACCTCCTTCTCTGCTACTGCTTCTTCTTTCTTTTCTTTGCTGCTATACACCTACGCTCTTGTAAATTCAGCAAATGCACCCAACGACCCTCTAGTGGGGTGGCGCGGGTGGTTATCCCATTGGATTGGGCGCAGCTCAAAACTCCTCAAGAAACGGCATCAACGGCGTCGGCAGTAGCAGTAGCCACACACCCACCACCACCAACACTACTACCCAAAAAAGCAACCGCCTATGCCACCCGTTACCATCCCTTCGTGGCTTTTGTGGCGGGTATTAAAAATAAATTCAAAAAGTTTTGTATTTATTTTGCTGGGCTTCTCTACTGTTTGCTGGGCCAAATGCGACATCTTTTAGTAAAATTACTTTTCGTACTTAACCTTACTTTTGACGCGCTGCCAACTTGTTTACAGCTTTTAGTTAAGTTTCGCTCCTAATCATTCACGTATAAACATTGTATATTGTATTGTATACCTATGTTTTGTGAAAAATCAACATATTCCGACAAAAAATATTCCACCCCACAAAAACAATCAATCAACTCGCAAAATCGAACAATGATGATACGGACAATGATGCTGCAACAGTGGCGACAGCCGAGGATTCGCCGCTAGCAATGAAACTGAAGAAAACCTGGCTTAGAACACCGGTGGGCGAGGAGCAGGCGGCTCAAGCTGTGCTCGATCCCTCAATAGGTACAAAATGGCAAAGCAGCTACTACTTAAAAACAAAACTACATTCAACGTATAACCACCGTAGTTAACATTTTTCATTTTGTGAATGCATACCTTTTAGTTATATTCATTTCTGTTAATCAATCTATTATATTCTCATTTTTATTGCTATCACGTAGGGTAGAACGAATCTGGTACTAGCCTCGACAGTGATTTATCTGTATTTTTTATTGAATAAGTAAATATAAAAATGATATACCTCATCATCTGTTCCATATCTTGTTGGGGCCAGTACCAGGTCATGTAATGTAATGTACTCTAGTCTAGTTACGAATACCAAATTCGTCATTCGATGGTTGTATTGGTTCTAAAAATCTAATTTTGTTAGTGCTCTTTTGTTACGTTCTTTTTAGAATGCGAAGTGTGAAATGTTACTAAATAAATCATTTTGGTTTGCTTGCAGCTGCACTCGAAGAGGAACGCACCAGTCCGACACAAGCGTCCGCCGGAGCCACCACCGGCAATTCCAGCACCAATAACAATACTAACAACAATAATAACAATAACAACAACAGTAGCAGCAACAACAGTAACAGCTCTGCGAGCGGCGCTGTTGTAACGGCAGGCGGTGCTGGTGGTGATGGAGAGAAGAGCGAAGCGCTAACCAGCAAACAGCGATACCAGATCAAGCATCGCGAACTGTTTCTATCGCGCCAAGTTGAGTCGATACCCGCCACACAAATCCGAGGAAAGTGCTCTGTGACGCTGCTCAACGAGACGGAGTCACTGCAAAGCTATCTCAATAAAGACGTGAGTTGTAGGAGTCTCGACTGAGAACACACAAATAAACTTTGTGTTTATCTATTAAATTTTCTATTCAATTTATCCACAGGACACATTCTTTTACTGTCTGGTATTTGATCCCAATCAAAAAACGTTGCTTGCCGACAAGGGCGAGATACGTGTCGGCAGTCGCTATCAGTGTGATATACCCGCTAAGCTAAAAGATACCGCCACTGATGAGCGTAAGCTGGAGGAGCTTGAGTCCCTAGTATGGACGCCGGAGCACAATTTGACGGATCGTAAGATCGATCAGTTTCTTGTCGTGTCGCGTTCCATTGGCACCTTTGCCCGCGCCCTCGACTGCAGCAGTTCGGTGAAGCAACCCTCATTGCACATGTCTGCAGCGGCGGCCAGTCGAGACATCACGCTGGTGAGTAACAGTAATGAAAATTGAATATCATAAGTTATAATGATTGGCAACTTCCCTGATTGCAGTTTCACGCCATGAACATTCTGCATAAGCACGAATATTCAATTGAGGAGTCCATGTCCTCGTTAGTTCCTTCCACTGGGCCAGTACTCTGTCGCGATGAAATCGAAGATTGGAGCGCATCGGAAGCTAATCTGTTTGAGGAGGCGCTAGATAAATATGGCAAAGACTTTAATGATATCCGACAAGATTTTGTAAGCATGCAACAATATAAAGATGATTTTTTTATTTATGTTAATTACTATTTACACTCCATTACAAATAGCTTCCGTGGAAAACGCTAAAGCAGATCATTGAATACTACTATATGTGGAAGACCACCGATCGTTATGTGCAGCAGAAACGCGTAAAGGCCGTCGAAGCGGAACTTAAGCTTAAACAGGTCTACATACCGCAGTACAACAACAATGGCAAAGGCAACGGCACCAGTGTGAAGGCGGCCAACGTTTCAGGTGCCATCTATAATGGTACCACCAATGGCGGCGCTGACTTGTCCAACAATGGCAAACCCTGCGAATCGTGCGGAACAACAAAATCATCACACGTAAGGCAGCTAAGGTCCAATTGCATACTCATCGATTCCTAATTCGTGCTTCTATAAACTTCTTCACAGTGGAATTCCTTTAGCAATGGCCACCTACCTTGTCGTCTGTGTCAGAGCTGTTGGGACTATTGGCGAAAATACGGCAGTATGAAGTCGGCGAATAAGAACGATGCCAATGATGGGGAGGCTAAGAAAAAGGCTGCCATCGCAGTGATTCCAGCTGCCGCGGTAACTACCACCGGTGTCACCACAGTGGTAGACCTTAATGACGATGAGAAAGTTAGTGATCTAAGCAATCGTCAATTGCACAGGTATGTTAAACTCTTATATCAACTGAGGGACACTTTAGCTAAAAACATTATTAAATCTACTTTAGGTGTTCCATTGTCAACTGCGGAAAAGAATTCAAGTTAAAGACCCACCTGGCGCGCCACTATGCGCAAGCGCACGGCATCGCCATCAGTTCGGGTTCGCCGCGGCCCATCATGAAGACACGCACTGCCTTCTATTTGCACACGAATTCCATGACGCGTGTAGCTCGCATTATCTGCCGGAGCATTGTAAAGCCCAAGAAGGCGGCGCGGCAGAGTGCATATGCCATCAATGCGCTATTGGTCAAGCAGGAATGTGAGTGTTTAATCGCTTTAATACGTCTGTAGCAATATCTAATTGGGTAATATATTTTACCGAATTTTACAGTTACGAATCGTATTAGCGGCAAATCGCAGACGGAAATTAAAAAGATGCTTTTGCTCAAGCCCAAGGATCGCGGCAGCGTCACAAAAATAGCAAATCGTTTAGGCGCTCCAGGCAGCGGTCCACACGAATGGCTGGTACTGACGCCCAAGGATAAAATGCCACAGCCCGTTGTTGTCTCATTTCCCAAGCCGCCGAAGGCGCCAGACGGCAGTTTACTCTACGAACGTGTGCCCAATAAAACGCCCGAAGTGGTCGCCGTGCCCGTAACGACTGACAAAGAACTATCAATAATTCCAGCGCAGGCAACATCTACGATACGCAAGCGTGCGCACGAGGAACAGCAACTCAATGGTACCGAAGGTAAGCTTTTCTACACACACATATATTTGTTGGAGAGATTATTATTTATGTGTGTTTTGCCTTCGCAGTGACCATTGTGCCCAGTGGACCACCTGCCAAACGCCCCAACAAGGATCCGATGCCCTCGCATTGCCCCAGTCCCGAACAGTTTGCCGCAATGATGGCGGCATCGGGTCAGCCGCTCTCCAGACATCACGTACGTATAGCCTAGCCTATAAGTCAAGAATATAAGCCAGAAAGTCTATAATCTTTTATTACATATGTTTATTACAGCTCAACGGCAAGCAGAAGATTGCACAAATGGCACGTGGTGGCAACGGGCGTAAGCAAGTCATTAGCTGGATGGATGCACCGGACGATGTTTACTTCAGGGCCACGGACGTACACAAGTGAGTAAATTGAGCAATTGCTTTTTGGTACAACACAAATGACAAATGTAATCTTAACTACTTTTGTCATGCAGAAAAACTCGAAAAATACTCTCAGCTGTGGATTTGCGTCGAGCGGCGCGCAAGCCATGGCGCTCACTGCCCATTAAGTCAATGGCCCCTGAGCCGAGTAGCAAACCTATTGAATCACAAATCGTTATACTGGACTGACCGTCGACGGCAGATATATTAACATCAGCAACAGCAAAAACAACAGCAGCAAGAACAGCAACAGTAACGGCATCAGCAGAAGCGGCAGCAACAGCGACAAAGTTAATTTCTTATTCAGTCAACAGATTCGAACAGCAACAGCAACATCCGCCATTTCCATATACAATGGATGCATTGCTAAACTAGTGAACCAGATTCTGTCTTTTTAGTGGCTTGCCATGTACATACTTACATTCATACATACATACACCCAAATCACAAACACAAACCCTGCATGCATACAAACATTGATAAAAACATACAAAAAATAAATAAAAAAAAAACATACAAAAATGCAGACCTACGCATACATAGTACATAGACATACATTCATCATACATAGTGTAGGCTAGTGTTGCAGCATCCACTATACATCATATGCCGTTGGTAAATCCCCACATCAGAAAACCAACAACTGTCAGCAACAAGAAAAAATCACTTTACTAGCGCATAAATAAATGTCTTTTAAAAAAACATAAACAAATAGTAAGATAGTAAGTGTTAAGATTTAAAGCAATAGTAAGCACAACGCGAAACAAATCAAATATTTATTAATAATTTTCATAATTTTTACCCTTTTTAATCTCAATATAACGTACACAAAGAAAAACCACAATTTTTACTGAAATTTTGGACATGCATGAACCTCAAGGAATGCGATCATTGTTTTTATATTATTTTATGTGTTGTAGGCATACTATAAAATTTATTATAAAAGATACATATTTATTTCGCATTGTCCAGCTTTCTGTGCATACATATGTACGTACGAACATATGTTGTGCATACATATGTACGTACGAACATATGTAAGTGTTTACACAATGTATGTAACTTTTTTAAATATGTCTTTAATTGTACTTTCTACAAAGCGCCTTCAGGTTCGAAATGATTTTTTTTTTAAATTTTGTTGAGAAAATGTTTGTTGCATACTAGCTTAAAACCAGATACGTAAATTTGAAATTTTAAGGTCTCCATAATTTTGAAATATTCACTCTAAATTTGAAATGGCAAATAACGGACGAAAGATATTTTAAAATTAATTTAATGCTTTAAGTATCAAAACAAATCATTAAGAACTAACCTTGTTAATAAATGTGACGTGCAAGATTATTTAAAAAAATTAATTATACGCTGTAACTAAAAGCGGAAACGAACTACAAATTGTACAGTAAATGGGATAAAGTTTATAAATTCGAATACAATTTATTTTCATAATTTATATACAAATTGAAAATTAATACTTTAAAAGGTATACATAATAGATATACACCCACACAAATATAGCCTATTATTTACGCCTAAAAATTCATATATATATATATATATATATATATATATATATATAGAGATAAACTACATGAATATACATTTAAAAATGTATTGATAGAAGATAAATGATACCATAAATAATTTGAAAATGAGTAAAATCTAAAAGTAGATCAGCATTAAAACCCATAACAAGAAAAAAATCAAAACAAAACAAAAAATGAGCAACATTTATAAATATATTGATTATAAAGAAATTCTAATTGTAAGCCAATCTATGTATTTTTAACTTTACAGTTTAAGTAATTTTGTAAAATAAATAATTCTTTAAATTAAACAATTTAAGTAAAAACACACAAAGGGAACGAAAGCAAATAATTGACAGAAAAGCGACCGATGGCATGCAAATTTGTTTAGTAATAAAAGAAAATAAGCTCGTATGCAGCAAATAGTAAAAAGTAAGCCGAACGAACGTCAAGCAACAGAAGCAAATCAAACAGAGCTATATACATCAATATATACACATACCTATATATACAGATATACAATATAATAGTACGAACTCTGCGCATTGCACAATACAATACGCATATACAAAATTTTTACAGAGCAAAAAAAAGAAAGAAAAAGCTAGATGCCCAAACGGTTTGCCGGGAAGGGCGGGCAACAAACCGAAAAGTTTTCCAAATAAAGTTTTAAAACTAAAATTTTCCTAAAACAAAAAGGACATTTCTTTTTAAAAACAAAAACATTAAAATCTTTATTCACATTCAAAAATTACTATTTAACAATTTGCTACTTAATTGCCAGTGTAGCTGGCAATGCAGAGCGACGCGTTGGTGCCACCAAAGCCGAACGAATTCTTCAGGGCGATGCGTCTTGACGGATTCTCATCCCAACTGCACGTCATTTGCACAACATTAACATCTACATCCAAGTGATCCACATTGATCGAAGGCGGCAATTTGTTTTCGGCACAGGCGTGCACCACAAACAGTGCTTCCAGGTTGCCGGATGAACCAAGCAGATGGCCATGTGCACCTTTTGTTGAGGAGACGCAAACCTGTGACTTATGCTCACCGAAGACGCGTCCAATGGCATGCGCCTCAATACGATCGCCGGTGGGCGTGGATGTGGCGTGCGCATTGATATAGCTGATGTCCTGCGGCGTCACACCGGCATCTTTAAGGGCGCGCTGCATGGCCAGAGTGGCGCCAGTGCCATCCTCGCTGGGTGAAGTAATGTGGTGTGCATCACCGGACAGTCCATAGCCAAGTAGCTCAGCCAAAATGGGTGCACCTCGCGCCTTCGCATGCTCCAGCTCTTCCAGAAGCAATATAGCTGCCCCTTCGCCCATCACAAATCCGTCACGCGCCTTATCAAAAGGTCGCGAAGCCAGAGCCGGGTTATCATTGAATGCAGTGCTAAGGGCGCGTAACCTACAAAAGCCGGCAATCGATAGAGGGTCTATGCACGCCTCTCCGCTTCCCGCCAGCATCACATCTGCATCGCCGTTGCGTATGAAACGCATGGCATCTCCAATCGCATGTGCACCGGTTGCGCAAGCTGTCGACACGGAATGATTGGGTCCCTGAAGACCGTAACGCATGCTGATGTGGCCGCTCGCCATGTTGGGCAGCAATCGCGGCACAAAGTAGGGGCTGACACGATTGTATCCACGCTGGAGCTGCTGAAAGGCGCCATATACCTCGGACAGATCGAACATACCCATGCCGACGCAAACGCCAAAGCGTTCCCGCTGCTCGGCGCTAAGTTCGCCTGGCTTTAGATTGGCCGTCGTTAGTGCCTCGTTCGCTGCGATAATGGCTAGTTGTGTGGCAGGACTCATTAGTTTGATGTCGCTCTTGCTTAAATGTTTGTCGACCTGCAAGCGTTCCTTTGGTATTTGGGCGGCTACTTGGCATGGTAGGCCTTTGAATTCGGCACCTAGATTGGTTATGGCCGATTCGCCGGCTAATAAACGCTGCCACGATCCAGGCACATCATTAGCCAGTGGTGTGACGGCACCGCTACCCGTAACCACCACTCGTCGGCGTGTCGCCTGTGTCGATGCTTTGCGTATTTGTGATAGTAAACGCATGTTGTAACAACAAACTAACTGCAAAAATATAACGAGATAATAACAGAAAACAGCTGTGGCGTTGCCACATCGTCAGCTGATAAAGATAAGCGTAAAACTATTTTTGCGTGATTCGTGTAAGCTTTAATCGTGATTGCCACTGTTTGAATTGATGATAAAATAATGGTATACTATTGATTCAGGGCTGTTCTTAATTAGTACTGTTTAAATATTTATTACATATTTATGTTATATTATTAATAATTTTGTAGCATTTGCATTGCAACAATAAATTGTTAAATATTTTAAATATGCTGAAAACTTAAAAGATGTACATTATCATATTTGAGGATGTACGAATATGGCAAGTCATCATGAGAAACGCAATTTTATTATGTGGTAGTAAAATGTAAATAAACAGTTCCTGAATAACAAACGACTAATTTTCTCTTGAGTAAGGCAAGATAAGAAAAATAAATAAATCTGACAAAAACAAACTACTGCAAGTTGACTTATGAAACTTATTCCAGAGAGCATTGAGATAGGTTTGAGTGAATGTGTATGCATATAAGTTTGCCAATTTGAAATGCTCCCTCAAAACCGGCCGATAACTTATTTATTTGAGCGTGTGTATTTTGAGCGCAGTGCTCTGCTGTTCTTTGATTAACAACAACGTGCAAAAAATATTCTAAGATGTCGGAAAAAGGTGAAGCTTAAGTCGTGCAAAACATAATAAACACTTGTGATAAGTATTGCTCATATTTAGCTTGTTGCCATGGGCCTGGCTATGCGACTCCCCTGGATGCCATGAAGAGTGGACCCCGGGAAAAATTACTCTATACGGTCACCATTCAACCCAATTTAGACGAACCGCATGGCGATTATCTAGCCACAATCGATGTGGACCCAGATAGTCGCACATATTGCCAGGTAATCAAATAAATCCAAAGATAATTTATGATTATTATATATTATATATTATTTTAAACTTTATTGCAATGAATAGATTGTTCATCGCACCTTTACGAATCGAAAGGGCAACGAGCTGCATCATTCCGGCTGGAATGCATGCTCCAGTTGCTACTACGTTGACAAGAATGCAGCAACAGTGCCGAAGCGAAATAGAATGATTTTGCCCTCATTGAATTCCGATTTTATTTACGTTCTCGATGTGGCGACGGATCCACGAAAGCCCGAAATTATCAAGGTCATCGATGGAGATGTGTTGAAGAGCCACAATGTGACTGCTCCGCACACAACTCACTGCTTGGCCAATGGCAATATAATGATATCGGTTATGGGCGATGCTAAGGGAAATGCATCTGGAGACTTTATCCTGTTTGACTCGGAATTTAATTGTGTCGGCACCTGGACTAAAGGAGACCAAAAGGCGCTTTGTGGCTATGATTTCTGGTATCAGCCCTATTTCGATGTTATGGTTTCATCTGAATGGGGAGCACCCAACAAATTTCGACGGTTTGTATGCCTTCGTCAAATTTGTCACTATTTCTGTAAAAAACTAAACATCTTTGATTCGTTTTAGTGGATGGAAAAATGAAGATTTGAACGATATGACCCAGTATGGCTGCAGACTTAATTTTTACAAGTGGTCCACACAAACTCTGTATCAAACCGTTGATCTGGGCTTTGAGGGTGTTACCCCGTTGGAGATACGTTTTATGCACGACCCAAAGCGTCCAGATGGATTCGTTGGATGCGCTTTGAATGCCAAAGTCTTTTATTTCAAAAAGAAAACCGACTCTGATGAGTTTGATGTCAAGAAAGTTATTGACATACCGAATAAGTTGGTGGATACGGGAAGTGGCACTGCCTCCGAGATGGGTGGTATGATATCAGATATTATCATATCGCTAGATGATCGATTCCTCTATGTAAACTGCTGGCGTCACGGCGATGTCAGGCAATATGATATCAGCAATCCAGAGGAACCTAAACTCATATCTCAAGTCTGGATGGGAGGTGCAATCAGCAGTGATCTTCCCAATGTTATTGTTAAAGAGGATAAGGAATTGGCTGTATGTTGCTGGGAAACAATCTATAAGTCCATGTATGCATTTTATAAAAAATTTTTATGATTCAGGAAAGGCCACCTCCACTATTCATCAAGGGTCGTCGGTTGGAAGGAGGTCCCCAGATGATGCAGTTGTCTCTCGATGGCAAACGGTTATATATTTCATCTTCACTCTATTCTCCTTGGGATAAACAAGTACTTTTTATTTAAACAGTTAATTCTACAGTTTACTAAGTGAATTTATCTTGATACAGTTCTATCCGGAAATGGTGGCCAAGGGTGGAACCGTGTGCTCCATTGATATCGATGTGGTCAATGGAGGCATGACTCTCAATGAGGATTTCTTCGTTGACTTTGGAAAGGAGCCATATGGGCCAAGTCTACCACATGAGATGCGTTATCCCGGTGGAGATTGCACCTCAGATATTTGGTTAGCCAATAAGTAATGTGTAATCTGTCATTAATGAAACTCTCAATTATAATCGAAGATTTATACCTATTATTTTGATTGTGTAATCCAAAATAAACAATTTTGTTATATATTTACAAAAATTTGATTGATAGTGTTAGTTAATCGATTTGCTCTTTTCCATAATTGAAGAAAACATTACATAAATGGAGAAATAACGATAAATCTGTTTATTTTTTTATTACCAGGATTATCGTAATTTAATTTTAATCACACATAGACTTCAACCAGCTTATTCGGCAAAAGCAATCGATTCCTTTAAATTTTTATAATTCTTTAAAAGTTTTTAAAAATATTTAGTTCTTACGATTCTAATAGACATAGATATGTTGGTTGCTAGAGCCATTTTTTATAAAAATCGTATGTTGGCCCCTAAAAGAATGCTTTATAATATATTTATTTTTTTAATGCTTCAGTATTGATTTTATTTCTAAGCCTAAGAATATCCCCTTTGTCTATTCATATTGAAGGCATACATTGTCTTTGCACATTTGAACCATAAGAACAATACCAATTGTTTTGCTTTTAAGCGAATATAAAATATAAAACCTTTACATAGTTTTTAGTATCCCAGCTAAATAGATAATTTTTAAATTATGTTCAAAATATAGTCAATGGGAAAGGCAAATAGTATTATATGTCTGCACCTAAACAATCTTAAGTTTTATCTAATTAAATATATCTAATATTGATCGTTATATTTAAATTTATAGAGAATATAATATTATTTTGTTTTAACAAATCCTCAAAAAAAAATAACTTTGTTGAATAACCTAAGAAAACTATTATATTATGTATTTATAATTTAATAAAATGGATAAGAAAACTTTTATACAATTTATTTATAGTTTAATAAAATTGAAAATTTTTTAAAAATCTGCGATATTTGAATATATTTCTAATTAATTGACAATTTAAAAGATTTTATTTTTGGCATTTGTCTGAAACAAATTCCTCCATCTAAAACTGTATTATTCGATAATTTAGTGTAATTCTCGGGTAGAGAGTTTTAAATGCCGCTCCCTATTAAAGCGATAATTAACCAAAAATTTGAAAAATACTTATCTCAGAAGTCAATTTTACTTTGTTAATTATTTATTGCATAATATTTTGTGAAAGTTGACCAAAATTTTCACAAAATACTGTGACAGAAAGGATTTTAAATGCTTTTATAAACAATTTATGATTTATGTTATATAAGAATGGTTTCTTTCTGTTTAGAGTCCAGTGATTTTACGGTTTGCTATTCTTAATTTGAATTAATTCCAAATAATAATAATAATAATTTTAGTCAACCTCTTCGACGGTGGGTCCTGATTTTCCCCTCGACTGTTTGCCAGCTTTGGATGACTGGCCATGCAGCTTGGACATGATGGATGCGCAGACACGCTGACAATCCTTAAGATGATGCTCGTATTCGTCCTTCTCGGCCAGCGAATTCTCGTCCAGCCATTTGGTTTCCTCACCACACTTGTCACGCACTGCGGACTTGTCGGAGTCGCTGAGGACGCCAGCTGGTGATTCCTCCATGGCCTGTTTGCAGCCATATATGTACGATTCTAGAGTGTTCCGGGCTTGTAAACGTTCGCGTTGACGATCATCCTCGTCCTTGTACTTCTCCGCCTCTGACAGCATGCGATCAATGTCGGCCTTGGAGAGTCGTCCTTTGTCGTTTGTTATGGTGATCTTCTCCGATTTGCCGGTGCTGTTATCCTTGGCGGCCACATTCAAAATGCCATCAGCATTTAAATCGAAGCTCACATCGATTTTTGGCACACCACGTGGTGCTGGCGGTATCCCAGTCAGATTGAAAGTGCCCAGCAGATTGTTATCCTTAGTCATAGCCCGCTCACCCTCGTACACCTGAATGGTGACTGCATTTTGATTGTCACTGTACGTTGTGAACGTCTGCTGCTGTTTGCACGGAATGCGAGCATTGCGCTCGACCAGCTTGGTCATCACCCCACCAGCAGTCTCAATACCAAGCGAAAGTGGTGTGACATCAACCAGCAAAAGATCCTGAATCTGGGAGCTGCCGACGCCGGTGAGAATGGCTGCTTGAACTGCAGCACCATAGGCCACCGCCTCGTCCGGATTGATGGATAAGTTCAATTGCTTGCCGCCAAAGAAGTCCTGCAGCAGGCGCTGGATCTTCGGTATACGAGTTGAGCCACCGACCAGGACCACATCATGTATGGCCTTCGTATCCATTTTGGCATCTTTCAAGGCACGTTCCACCGGCTCCAGCGTCGAACGGAACAGATCCATGTTCAGTTCCTCGAAGCGGGCACGCGATATCTTTGAATAGAAATCAATGCCCTCGTGCAGTGCATCAATCTCCAACGACGCCTCCGTGCTGGAGGACAACGTCCGCTTGGCACGCTCACAAGCCGTACGCAAGCGTCGCAGAGCACGAACATTGCCGGATACATTGCTCTTGTTCTTGCGCTTAAACTCCTCCACAAAGTGATTGACTAGACGGTTGTCAAAGTCTTCGCCACCCAGATGGGTATCGCCAGCGGTCGCCTTGACCTCGAACAATGAACCCTCATCGATGGTCAGTATGGAGACATCAAAGGTGCCACCGCCCAAATCAAAAATCAATACATTACGCTCCCCCTTGAGATTCTTGTCCAGACCATAAGCCAAGGCGGCAGCGGTCGGCTCATTAATGATACGCAGCACGTTCAGGCCGGCTATGGAGCCAGCATCTTTGGTCGCCTGACGTTGTGAGTCGTTGAAATAGGCGGGCACCGTAATCACCGCATCCGTGACCTTTGCGCCCAGATAAGTCTCGGCTATCTCACGCATCTTGGTCAACACCATCGAGCTGACCTCCTCGGGCGCAAAGCGCTTGCGTTCTCCCTTAAACTCAACCTCAATCTTCGGCTTGCCAGCATCGCTGATGACCTTGAAAGGCCAATGCTTTATATCTTCCTGGATCTTCTGATCATCGTACTTGCGTCCAATTAAACGTTTTGCATCAAACACCGTATTCTTGGCATTCATCGCAACCTGATCATAAATATATACAGTAAATTTGTCAGTAAAGAAAAAATGAAATTTTTAAATGGCCAACAGCGGGTGTTATTCCAATAAATAAATATATAGAATACTGGAAAATATTTTGCTTAGTACAAGTGAATAATTGTTCCCAGATAAAAAAGGGGAACTTAATTTGGTGCCGCCTGTAAAATCAACAAAAATCTTTTATACTTCTGTTGAGTTTCCCAAATTGGAATTAAAATAAATAGAGCTTTGCAAAACTCTATATTTTTAATTTGATTTTAAGCGTGCAAATTTTGAAAACCGATACATTTTAGAATAATAAAATTACAATATGTTACTAAGCAGACACTATTGTGTACCTTGCAGAATTTAAGAATTTATTGTAAAATGTGCAAGAGATTAAAAAGGACAACTTTCTGCCTCTTGAAGTATATATATTCCTTATCCACATAAAAGGCCAATGTTGATCTGTTTGAATATCTATTTCTATGCAATTTTTTAATATTTCTAATAAGTGCACATATTTAAAATATGATTAGATGTAGTTCATGCTGCAGGGCGATATAATCTTCGGTGTGTCGAAGTTAGCTCTTCTTTTCTCTTTTAATTTTAGACGCAGATGAAAACATATTTATAAATAATTCGGTAAGTAAACAAACATATATGATTATATATATCTGTCTGAATATGGAACAGTTTAATGATTCATGAATGCCGTCATTTGTGCATATGTATGTTATTTAATCCATTTTTGTGTATACATGGTTCATGCTCATATTTGGCCAATTTGAGTGGCTACATGTCAAGTGAAACTACTGGCTGACTTACCTGATTCTTGGCGGCATCGCCTATTAGTCGCTCGGTGTCATTGAAGGCCACATAGGAGGGCGTGGTGCGATTTCCCTGATCGTTGGCTATGATCTCCACTTTATTGTTCTGCCATACGCCCACGCAGGAGAACGTGGTGCCCAGATCGATGCCAATTGCCGGTGCCTTAGCCATGTTTATACTATGTCACGACAATTAAATTTTCCTCTACTGCATCAATTGTGAGCGATATGCTTGCCGCTGCTGTTGGCGACTGACTAAATCGTGCGCAGGCTGACTCTGATTTTTATGTTGCAATCTTTTCGCCGATTTTTGGCAATTCTCTACAAAACGAGAGATTTTTTTTTTTTGATTTTCATACGCCGTCAATTTTGATTTTGTTTTCTGTTTGTGGAGATTTTGACGTTTGTTCTAGAAACTTCTTGCTTTGAAATGATATTTTACTTATATGTACATATATTTTTTATTTATTTTTATTAATCAAATTAAAAGACTCTCATACATATTGCACTTGGGAGTTATTTGCTCAACGCTTTCCCTTCTTCTTCTTCTTTTGCCCATCTGGCCAAGGAAATCCACGAGACTTAAGTACATCCTGCAAGTTTAGACTTAGTGTTAAATGTTTATCAAAAGATTCTCCTTAGAGATTGACCTGTACGTTGTGACACACATAGTATGCATTATCCATTGCCGCATCATTGAATATATCACATCCAATAGACTTGCCGACGCCCGCCTTTTTCTTGCTGCCACCGGCGCCTTCCTTCTTTTTCTTATCATCGCCTTCGCCACTGCCAGCGTTGCTGGACGTTGAATCTTTGCTATTCCGTTTCTTTTTACTCTTGCCGCCCATTTAAAAACCAAAACACCGATTAACAAAGCTGCCCTATCGATTTAATAGTCGGGCTGCCTGGCAACCCTTCTGCCACCCAACTCCAATTGGAGTTGGAGTTGAGCGTGAGTCGTGCTAAAGGATTTAAAAACTATCGTTTTGCTCAGTTTTTGGTGCGCAGCTGACTTTTAACGTTATTTATTAATCTCGCAAGGTACAAATGCGTGAAGAACAAAACAAAAGCACAGACAAATGCAGAAATGCTAATTTTGTCGACAGCCGCCAGTCTGCAATGGATGTGCTTACTGCTACAAATACAGGCGCTGAATGGTGAATATTTAAATTATTAAAATACTCAATATTTTTTAATATGCTCAGTTTTAAGCTGCGCCCGATGCCCTTGAGATAGTTAATTATCAAACCACAAAGTATACGTTTGCCAAAACATCTGCTGACGAAATTGATGAAACACTGGCATCAGTGGAACATAATGAATTGGAAGAGAGCTCTGTTAAATTTGACAACGACGACGAGCTGCGAACTGGAGCGCCATCCCGGCCGTTGCTGGTGGAGGGCTCCTTTTGCCGGCGCAGCTTCGATGGTCGCAGCGGCTACTGCATCCTGGCATATCAGTGTCTACATGTGATACGCGAATACCGGGTGCATGGCACCCACATTGACATTTGCACGTACCGCAACAATTTACCGGTCATCTGTTGCCCGCTGGCAGACAAGCATGTCCATGCGCAGCGTATAAGCGCCACCAGTAAGTGGACTCATCTTTGGAATATCATTACTTTGTAATGCCTGTTTTGTCTTTAGAATGCCAGGAGTATAATAGCGCTGCGCGGGGTCTACGCCTGGGCGACACAACACGCAGCTTTTCTGGCAAAGAGTGTGTGCCTAGTGTGCCACTGATTGTGGGTGGCACGCCCACTCGCCAGTCTCTGTTTCCGCACATGGCAGCGCTGGGTTGGACGCAGAGCGACGGTGATATTAAATGGGGATGCGGCGGCACGCTCATCAGTGAGTTTTACGTGCTGACGGCGGCCCATTGCGCCACATCGGGTAGGTGAGTGACAAGGCCCAGTAAAATTCAATAGTTTAACGTTTAAATCATTTGCAGTAAACCACCAGACATGGTGCGATTGGGTGTCCAGGAGCTGAACATCAGCAGTTCCTGGCAGCAGGACATTAAAATACTCATAATTATACTACATCCGAAGTATCGATCGTCTTCTTATTACCACGATATAGCGCTACTCAAGCTGAACAAGCGTGCCCAGTTGACGGATCGTGTGCGTCCAGCATGTTTGTGGCAAATATCCGATTTGCATATTAAGTCTGTGGTGGCCACGGGCTGGGGACGTACCGAATTCCTTGGTACCAAGTCCAACACATTGCGACAGGTCGATCTCGATATGATAAAGCAGCAGCGTTGCAAGCAAATCTATCGCAAGGAACGTCGTCTGCCTAATGGCATCATTGATTCACAGTTCTGTGCGGGCTATCTGCCTGGCGGCAAAGATACGTGTCAGGGCGACTCCGGCGGACCACTGCATGCGGTGTTGCCCGAAAACAATTGCGTCGCTTTCGTCGTGGGCATAACATCATTTGGCAAATTCTGTGCGGCGCCCAATGCCCCCGGCGTCTACACAAAGCTCTTCAATTACTTGGATTGGGTCGAGAAGATTGTGTTTAAGAAGTTTTAGATGCAAATTTATATATATTTGATATTAATCAAACGGTTTTGAATTTATTACTCCATTTATGTATAAGTATATTTTGATTTGTCATATCCTATGGATTTATCACTACCTTTATGTATAAGAATATTTTGATTTGTCAGCTCCTAAGGCACCACATTCCACGGCGTGTAAGTGCCCGCATCTGGCATTTTGAGCTGAAATTTATAATCGGGTTAACATGATTGACAAAGTGCAAAGCAGGATTTGCAACAAACCAGCTCTGTAAATTTATCCTGACAGGCCATGCGTATGCGAGCCGAGGTTGCCGGTGCTTCTAGGTTAAAATCAGCGCTCAATTTCTGCTCCGAGCGAGCCGCTACAATGGCTTCCTTAATGGCAAAAAATGCCGAGCAACCTATGAAAAGCGGAGGTTCGCCAACGGCCTGAAACAAGAATATTTAAGTTAGAAAATTTTTAATATATGCTTTACTAGATTTTTAGATTACTTTAAAATTTCGAATATTTATAATCCTGATAGACATTTATAAGTATTCAATGATCGCTCATTATATTGTATTTTATAGAAATTAGACTGTTTTATGTTAGACGAATACCATTGCCAATATTTCTATTTGTATTAAGCTATATATAAATAATTTAGAGTTAGAATATACATTGATAAAAATTACCATTTTCATAAATTTGGTTTATTTGATTATTAGAACCAACTTGACTTACCTTTGATGAATAAACCGCCCGTGGATTGGGTGCGCCGGTCAAGATACTGACATTAAACTCGCCGGGTATATCAGCAAATCCGGGAAGCTTATACATGCCCGGTCCACGGGAATAGAGTACGCCCTGTGGAGAGTACATGAGCTCCTCAAGCGTGAACAGGCCATAGCCCTGCATGAAGGCGCCTTCAATCTGTCCAATGTCAATGGCCGGATTGATGCTGGAGCCAACGTCCATGACAATGTCTGTGCTGAGCACCTGATGATCCCCCGTCAGGCAGTCAATCTCCACCACCGAAGCACCCACACCATTTGTATAGTAACTGTAGGTAAGGGCGTTAGGATTTGTTTCGGGATGATAGCCAATGTTTGGAATAGCATAGAAACCGGTTGCCGACAAACTGACACGTGTGAAATATGCCTTACTGACCCACTCCTGCCAGGTGCAGTCGGGCAACTCTGCCTTGATGTGCGCCAGTCGCTTGTTGAGCTTTTCACAGGCATCCAGCACGGCCATCCCGTTTAGATCAGAGCTTGCACTGGCCGCTGTGGCCGATGTGTTGGGCACCTTGTCCGTGGACGTCTCCGAGATGTGTATGAGCTCAATTGGAATGCCCAACGCTCGTGCGGCACACTGAATCATCTTTGTGTTCAAACCTTGGCCAATTTCAACGCCACCATGCGACAAGAGCACCGATCCATCACCATAGATATTGATCAGGGCACCAGCCTGATTCAGATGCAAGACCCCAAAGGCGATGCCAAATTTAGTGGGAACCAGAGCAATGCCCCGCTTCCGCCAGCGATGCTCCCGATTGAAGCGATCGATCTCTGCACGCTTCTCATGGTAGCGTGACTGCTTCAAGCAATCCTCAAAGCAGCGCTCGATGGGGAACCGATCCAGCTGCTGGTTGTAGTGTGTAAAGTCGCCGTTCTTGTAAAAGTTTAGTTTCATCACATCGAGCACATCGCGACCAACAATGCGGGCCACATCCCGAATAATGTGCTCGCCAGCGAACATGCCTTGTGGAGCACCAAATCCGCGAAAGGCGGTATTCGATGACAGATTCGTTTTGCACACCCAACCACTCACACGGACATTGGGAATGAGATAGCAGTTCTCAAAGTGATACATGGCACGATCCAAGACCTGGAATACAAAATAGTATTTAGAACCTTAGCTCGCATTTAATTGACTACCCTAATCTCGGATAGGTTTGTAATCTGCTTTAATATTTACTGAAAAGGATAAGTCCATCGACCAGCCGGCATTGTTGTAGCACTCAATATCGCAGGCCGTGATGAGGCCTTCTTTGGTGAAACCCAGCTTGTACTTGAATAGAAAGGGATGCCTTGTGCCACTGGTGATCATGTCCTCATCACGATCCAGCATGCAGCGAACGGGACGTCGCAGGCGATTGGCAGCCAAGGCAACGGGTAGAGCAACCATAATGCTGCGCGACTCCTTGCCACCGAAACCGCCACCCAGACGCTTGGCGCGACAGACGACGCGGTTGGCCGGCAGGTTGACGACATGGGATATTAGTTTTTGTATCTCGGACGGATGCTGGGTGGAGCAGAATATTTCCAGTTCATCGCTGTCGCGTGGCACACACACCGAAACATTGGTCTCCAAATAGAAATGCTCCTGGCCCCCCATGCGGCAGCTTCCCTCATGGATGTGATCAGCTTCAGCAAAGGCTTTCTCCACATCGCCCTTGATCACATGGCATGGATAATTGGGAAAATAAGATTTGTGCTCGATGGCCTGCTCGATGGTGACAATCACCGGCTGCAATTCCTCGTACTCCACGTGGACCATGCGAGCGGCACGTTGGGCCAGCATTTGATTATCTGCGACTATGGCGGCAATGACCTGGCCATAGCAATGTACCTCGCCGTTGGCAAAGACGTACTCATCGTGGAACACCGGTCCCACCTCGTTCTCGTGTTCGCTTAAGTCTTTGGCACTGAAGAAGGCGTGCACGCCATCCATGGCCAGTGCCTCGCTAGCATCAAGTTTTGTAATCTTAGCGCGCGCCTTGGTGCTCAGCACAAGTGCCAAATATAGCTCACCATCCATGCGCGGTATGTCATCCGTGTAGATGGCTTCGCCAGTAGTTTGCTTAAGGGCAGAGACATGCACTTTGGGTCTCCCAATTGGATCATGACTGGCCTGATCCGTGGCCACACGCTCAAACAGCTGAGCGCTGCGTAGGATGGGCGTGTGGAACGAATCTGCGCCACTGCGTTCCAGGGCGGGCACAGCATCCGGCGGCATGATGCCAGCATCGCACAGTTTTCTGCTGATGGCCAGGTAGGATTTGAAGAACAAGCTGACGACCAGGGCACGTCGGTAGGCAATCATGCCACCGGGCGCAGAGGCGGCCAGGGGCAGCTCTTCGCACAGTTGCTCCGCCACCTGCTCAACCAGTTCCTGATCCCATTTGCGTCCCACCATAGCCTCCGAGGTGCGCGGCGCCAAAACTGTTGTGGGTGCCATGCCACCGAACGCCATGTGGATGCACTGCACTACATTGGTGCCGGGCTCAAAACTAACATTCACCGCAGCGTTCACAATGGCAATGTCATCGTCCCGCCGACGCGCCTGCTTAAAAGCCACTACATGCTGTTCCGGCGTCGTTTTCTGAAAGTGGATGCCAAGGAGAACTTCATGGGGCTGGATGACATTGCGACGGTAGCCGGTGAAGAAGCCACTGCCCATGTTAACAGAACGCCTGCCATCAGCCTGACTGGCCACCACCAACCGAGCACCTGCCGCTGTAAGCACAGGATTCATATCAGAGATGGGGCTACCAGTCATGATGTTTCCCCCTAGGCATGCCACATTGCGAATCTGTTTGCCGGCAAAGTAGTGCAGCATGTCTACGGCACACTGGAAGAAGCGCGTCTGTGTCTCGGGCAGCTCCTCAATCCGTTTACGCAGATACGCATCGATGTCCATCAAGCTGACGGCCGCACCGAAATAAATACTCTCCTCAGATTCGTGCACTTCCAGCAGCTCGGGCACTCTGGTGGGACTGATGAGCACGGGATAGAGGAAGTGCTTGAATTTTACCTCCACGCCCACCTCGGTGTTGCCCACAATTAGCTTGGCACTTGGGTGCTCAGCTTTCAGCTGTAGCAGCTTCTCCAGACTCGTTGGTCGATGCCAGGCCACACGATCCGAGCGAAAGATCAAGCTCTCCTCATCATATGCTGCAGTCAGCTGCAGTTCTGGCGGAAAGATCGGCTCCTGGCTGGGATCGAAGGGCTGGAACTCGCTGCGTTCGAAGAGTTTGTCATCCGTTTGGGATTCAGAACCGTTTTCACAACCTTTGCCATTCACGCGGCAACACTTGTCACCCATCCCGCAAGAAAACTCCTTGGTAAACGTCTTGTAGCCCTCGAGGATTGGTCGATAGCCGGTGCAGCGGCACAGGTTACCCTGGAATGCCACCTCTAGATCCCGCATCGATGGCTGTGCCGCATTTCGCAGCAATGCATACATTGACATCACAATGCCCGGCGTACAGAAGCCACACTGCGATCCGTGCGCCTTCGCCAAACGCTCCTGTGCCGGATGCAGCTTAGTTCGCGTGCTCCCAATGCCCTCCACAGTGGTCACTGCACATCCATGCATTGCACACACTGGCGTCAGACAGGCATTCACGGCCAAGTGACTAATCCTGTTACTCTGACGATCGAATCGAGATATCATCACAGTACACGCGCCGCATCCTCCCTCGCCGCAGCCAAGCTTTGTGCCACACAGTCGCAGCTTCTCACGCAGATAGGTGAGCAGTGTACATTCCGGATCAGGATTCGAGTCAGTCACCTGCAGATTAAGCACAAAAAAGATTTTTTTTATGACTAACTACATTTTATATACATTAAATACGCATGTAGAGGTTCTATCCCTTAAGTCTCTATAAAGGTATGAAATCTTCGTAGTGCCTAAGAATCTCCTTTTATAAATTTATTTTGCAACTAATTTTAAATTTTTAATCTTTTTATTAATTTATTTTAAATTTAAAGATCATAAATATATATAGATCTATATGTATATAAAAAAAATATTTGTGGCTGCTGACCAAAATGATCTCGATGAAATTTGTTCAGTTGATCAATATACACTTTGATCAATATCTACATTTAAACTTGTGTCTTTTATTGCTATCAGAACTGGAAATGTTTCTATGTAAGAGAAACGGATGGAGTTATTAAGTTATGTAAACTGGTTCTTATGGGATACACGAAACTCATATTTTAAATTTAAATTCGCTAACTTTTATAGTCTCTAAAATTTGCGTGTTCATATAGAGGAACGGACAGACGGACTGGTCGGTTGATCCTGATTAAGAACATATATCCTTTATGGGGTCGAAGATGCGTCTTTCATGTTATATACACACAATTATATACACAAAATTAGTATACCCTTGTTTAATAATTTTAAATGGGTATTTGATATAAAATTAACAACAAGCTAGCGAATCATTAATTCAAAATTAATTTAAAGGTTATTATTTCAATTGCAATAATCTCGCTTTCCACCAACGCTCCTCCTTTTTGCTAGGTAAAGAAATATGATTATATTTAAAGGCTGATAAGAAAGTGCGTTGAGAGATTTCATCACCTTCTATAAGACATATTCGACTTTAAATGTTTATTCATTTATTTATATTTAAACAACAGGTCAATGTATGTATGTATTGTATGTATATGTATTGAACATCTTACAAAATATTTGTTTTGATTTTTGAAATACTAAAACTGGTAAAACCAGTTTTTTTCCGTTTGAAAAAAAAGCAAGGAAATGCGCGTGTGTTTTTTTTTATTTGTTGTTGTTCTTGGCCAGTTTATATTGCATATTCCGAAAAATTAGGTTAAAAGGTTCAAGCATATTTCTGCTCTGTTTTTGTTTTCCATCCCTCATTTATAACGTGCTATCTGCTATTATCATGTGTTTTATTCGAAAAACAACTCAACTAAGTTGATTGCTTTTATTAGCTGCAGTACGTTATATATATATATATATATATATATATATATATATATATATATATATATATATGTTGGCGTTAAGTAAACCGATAAGGGAAATTGGATGCAGTTTTCAACATACATTATATACAAAAGTTTTAAAGAGACCTCGTAAAATTTAATTTAATTTAGTTTAAATTAATTTAACTCTGACTACAATTAGCGCAGACTTGAATTGAATCATTAAAGTTTTATCTAATAAACTAAAGTACTATTGTTACTCAACTCATATCTTCATTAAAGTAAAAACAATTGCAGATATATTTCAATGGTATTTAAAAGCATTGTGATAAGATATGTAGTTTCTTTAACAATAACCCTTGACCCAATGTTGTGGGTCAATTGTTATCGGCTGCGCAAATTTAGCCAATTCATTTATTTTATTCAATTTAATGAGAAGCTTCATTTATTCAAAGTTACGGGTAGGTAAGCAAACAAGACGCAATAACAAGTATCGATGTAAAGATAAGTGGTTTTAATTGGATTCAATTTTGACTGTTTCACTTGCAATTACATAATCGAAAAAGGCTATTTACAAATTTTAAAATTACTGCTCTTGACAACAACTTTACCTTTTTTCCATTAACAAAAAACACCAATAGCGAAGTTTTAGACGCCGTTGTTGGCATGGTAAATGTAATATTCTTTTCAAAATGTAACTATCTATTTCCAAAAATGTATATATGTACACATAAATTGTTCGTATCTGTCTTATCACTTAAACAAAACAAGTTTTCTGTTGTGCGTAGCCAGACAGTTCCGACTTTAAATGCACGACCGGCTCGATCAAGTAACGAAATCGTTCTGACGCTGAGGTACAGAAATTTTGAGATTATAGAGCCGAACGACACCACTTCTCGGGATTATATAGCACATCATAAACATAGATTAGTACCGACATCTGTTGACATCTGTGACTGCTTTGCAGGGGTTCTTAAAAGTAATTAAGGTAATAAAACAACATTAAAAATGGCAACATGTGCTTCTAAATAATGTTCTTGTTAAAAAATATAATAGCTTCAGTTTTTGTTATGCTTAATTAATTAACAAATGTACATAATTTTCCAAATTTTTAACTATCACTATTTTATTTATTTTTTTTATATGCGATTAGATTATTGTCCCTGACATTTAAAATTTCAAAATTTTTTGCTTATAACTAATATCAGAAAAACAAGTATAAATGTATATTTTGTAGTTCATAATATTGATCTTAAGCATCTTAAAAATCTAAATCGTTATTGTTATAAAACTTTACATATCTTTATATTTATTATATACTGGTCTGAAAATTTGATTAACTACATTGAATTTCATTATTTGCCCAGTTCAATAACCTATGCATTTATCTATATATCTAAACAGTGCTACGCTGACTTTAGATCCAAGTCGCGTTCGACTTTTGTGCCCTCATACAACGCCTGGCGACGCATTGCCTCTTGCAATTGTAGTTGCTCAAAACGTCGAGTTGACCAATGATACCTGAGCATTGTTAAATAAAAAGAATAATATTTATTGAGCTGCATCTCTAGCAATATATATAAACACTTACCTGCAGGCCATCCAGTAGACGATTGTCCCACCGAAAAACGAACCAAAACCGATATGTGTTGAGAAATGTGGGCGGGAGGTGCGAAGGAACGTCAGTACTCCGATTCCTATACCGCCGCTTATGCCATAAAGAAAACTGTTACGAAAGCATGGAATCTGAGAAACATCGCGCCCAAATATGACAAAGCTCTGGAGGAAGTGATGCACACGAATTAGAACAAATACAATTTGTAAAATGTGATTTTATTACTACCTTGATTGGCTCTTCTGAATCATCCGCCATGGCTTTATTATTGAACTAAATCTTTTTAACAACAAATTCGCTATTAGTGCGTTGTGAGCAACAGCTGATTATTTCCAGTGTTGTCACATTACGTCAAATTAAAATTTTTATTAATGTATGTCAAGCCACTAACATCATGCAATATGGCGGTCGGCCTTTGGCATATTTACATAGATGTAGTTTAAATTAATTTTGCTGTTCACCAATAGAGTATAAGTAACCTATACAAAAAATATTAATACTTAAGAAAGAATTCCATGTAGTATAGAAAATTCTTCAGTCACAATCAAACAGTGTGTACAACATATTTTGTAGGAATTGGCAGCACTGCTTGATGCTAGCAAGAAGCAGAGCACGCTTCAGCTACGTTTGCCACAAACACAATTTCATTCTTTAGTTTTTTGGGTTTTTCGTTAAACAAATAAGCAACTGCAAATGCTGAATATCCACAGATGCTCAAATTAAATGTCAATTATATGTGTGCGAGTGCAGCAACGTCAATTTAAGAAATTCAGGTATGTTCGTCCACGAAAACATACTCACCCGTGCATATGCATGCATATTTGTGTGTGTGTGTACACATTACTACTTGTATAAGTGGCTGACAAAAGCACAACAATCAAAACAACAATAATAGCAGTGCACAGCAGCTGCCGTTCAAAATAATGTTTGATATTTCGTCATGTCAACCTAGAATTTCAAATACTTCACTAGGCTGTGCTTTTGAAATTAACAGCATGTCGTACACGTAAGCAAAATCTCTTAAATAAGTTCATGATAGGAGGTGGACTAGAATTATCTGTTGGTTAATCTTATTTATACTCTCTCTCTCACTTATTAATAATATTTTCCTACTTACTTACAGTTATTCACCGAATACGGCAATCACAACAAACTGATGTTAAACCAACAAAGTACACGGAAGTAATTTATATATAACACTAGCTCACACATATACCACACACATGCATACGTACGTGGATGAAGGCAAAGAAACAAACTGAAACCGAATTTCAACCAGTAACCAATTCTTCCAAGCAAGCAGCTGTGCACACAAATAAGCACTCTTAACGGCTTACCGTCACCCACACTAGTACACATACAAGTAAAACAACTGTAAACTGAAACACATACACATCCACCGATTGTGCACAAAATATGGATTTAGCAGCATCAACCTCAAGCGACTCGCCAATGGCCACACCGGATCCCAAAGGCAAATCCTATACAGGCGACAGCACATTCTACGACAGTGCCCTCGATCATCAGCTGTCAACGTCAAACTACAGATCTTGCAATGGTAAGTTATGATATTAAGGCTCTCATATTAATATGAACCAAATTCATGTTAATATGAACAAGAAGTTAAGTAGAAAGGGAAAATTGTATAAAGTTCATGTTGGAAAACCAGTGGGAGATTTTTTTTATCAGAATAATTGTAAACTAGAAATCTCTAACTGAAATAGTCTCTTCATACTTTATGTTTCCCCTTTTCTAAATTACATTTAATCCCTTTTCTAATGGGCACAGGAATAAGGCATATTGGTACAAAGAATCCCACATTAATTATTACCATTTACATTTTTGTCATTTCTCAATTTACGATTGAGTTGCCAGCTTATTTGTCAGCTTGAGTTTAAGTTAAGAAAATACTTACACATTCAAACATGAATTCACGCAATGAAAATAATATTCAGGCCGAGACAGACAATTTTCCTGCTAAAAGCCTAAACCAGAAGCCAATTTATAATGAATCAAAGGCTGAGCTGCAAAACATGAAACTCAAACAGGATCAGGCAAAATTGAAGCGAGAGCTAAACAGCCTAAAACTAGAACTGACTGCACTTGGAATTGAAATTGATTACACAGAGAAAAATTTAAAAAAGAACATAAACGAGCAGAAAACTTGCGTAGATCGGAACATTAAAGCTGAATTCCTGAATGCTGCACAAGAGGCGCTTAACTCTCAAACAAGGAACACGTTTCCGGATCAGTTTCTAGCCCAAGTTTTTAAGCCCTTTGCAAAAGATGCCAATTTTATGGAACATTGTGTACATTATGATGTTGAGCTGGCCAACATAATGGACAATCAGCGAATGCAGATTTTTGAGGCACTCCAGCCTCGGGTTATGGAGGTGGTTAACAAAAAACTACTCCAATACCGATCAAAACTTGAGGCTAAATATAAAGCGAGGCAAAACAAAATGGAACAAAGGCAACATATAACAACATTATTACTAAAACGCAAATGTTTTGAGTTGTTGCATCAGCTAGTAAATGATAGCTGCCATAATCAGGACTCTATACTACCATATTTAAAAGAACTAGAAACTTTATATGAGCAGCAATCACGAGACATTTAATATTTTTCTTCATTTTATATGTTTTTTAATATTTTGTTACTTGAATTTATTCACATTTACAGAAAGCTTGAATGGGGACTTCAATCAAAGCTCAGCACAAACAAATTACGCTCACAAAACGTTAAACCCCGATGAATTTGCCTCTCTCAATGGCAACAACAACAACCGGAATGGAAATGGAATTGAGGCAGCTGCTTTTAATATTTATCCTTCCAATAACCCGGCGGCAATTAATGCCAGCATGCTATTGATACAATCAGAGAGCACCGATACGAACACTTCGCAGGAGGAAGTCGATCCAAAATCTCAGCTGGCCAACAAGACAATATTCAAGAGCGATAATCCCAATTTGTCAATTATAGAGATAAATGATAATTCCATCAAGGAAGAGGATCTAGAGAAGGAGGTGGTCCTAATCGAGCGCCTTTCAAGCGAAGATCCCGAAGAGACGGTCGAAAAGGTAAAGAACATACTCAAAAAGTCGCCCAAGGAGGACAATGCTACAGAAAAGCGGCGCCGCAAAGCTGAATCCCTATTGCAGTCCAGCAAGCAGAAGTTAGACATATCAATAGCTGAGGCTTCGGCGGCAGCAGATGGGCCCAGCGAGCAGCGTCTGCAGCTTGCAGAGCCGACAGACACTGACAGCGATCAGCTTCAGACAAAGCGAGAAATTTGTATCTACGATTCTTTGGAGGAGTTCGATCAACATTTACCCTCTACTGTTACTTTGTTAAATACTCCGTTTGGCAGCAAGGTCTACCTTGTCGGCACGGCACACTTCAGCGAGGAGTCACAGGATGACGTCTCTTTTGTAAGTCAATTAGACAAACTAATATTTGAATTACCCACTAATTACACTGATCTCAGGTCATTCGCAATGTCCGTCCAGATGTAGTCATGGTTGAGCTATGTCCATCGCGTGTACACATACTGAAGCTCGATGAGGAGACACTATTGGAGGAGGCCAAGAATATCAATATACCCAAGGTAACGTAAGCCGAATATTAAATCAAAATATATATTTTAATTAATTTGAACTTTTTAGATACGTGGCATAATCCAGACGCACGGCTATATCAATGGCATCTTCTTTATTCTGCTGCTGCAGATGAGCGCACAAATTGCCAAGGATCTGGGCATGGCCCCAGGCGGAGAATTTCGGCGTGCTTTTGAGGAGATACACAAGCTGCCTGTTTGCATTCTACACCTGGGCGATCGCCCAATACGCATCACACTTTATCGTGCTCTGCGCGCATTATCCTTGTGGCAGACGATGAAGCTGGTGTGGCGCCTAACATTCACCGACAGCATCAGCATCGAAGAGGTGGAGAAGTGCAAACAGCGTGATTTGCTCGAGAAACTGATGGAGGAAATGGCTGGCGAATTTCCGGCCTTCTCCGACGTTTTTGTGCGCGAACGCGATATGTTCTTGTGTCACTCACTCCAGCTAGCCGCACTTCCGCAAGCGGCTCCCGGTGCCCATCATGTGCGTCCCGTGCGTGTCGTTGGCGTTGTTGGCATTGGTCATGCCAATGGCATAGCCAAGATGTGGGGACATGTGGATCCGGAGAAAATACCGGCCATATTGGAGATACCACCCGCCAGTCTCGGCCAGCGGATCTGCACGAAAACCTTCAAGTACGGCCTTATCGGTCTTGGCTGCTATGGCGCCTTTCGCTTCATGAGGCCGCGCCTGACGCGTTTCTTTTAAGTTGATTGTGGACCATGTTTTTTTTTTTACTTTTGTTGACATTCTTTTCGTTAATGAGTGACACGCCCATATAATTCAATGGGCGCTGACATATGATAAGTATTGCGAGTACTTGATGCTTTTGATAGAACGTGTTTATACGCTACACATAAATATATCTATGTGTACAAAAAAACAAAAAAAAAAGACATTCAAACATATTCCTGGTTTTAAAAACCCAACAAACGAAAAAAAATAATACTATTAAAAATTATAGTCGCGCACTTTGTACATTCTATGTACTTGGCATGGGATGCTGTGAATGTAATTACAATTATATCAATTCACATTCAATTGTTTTGCAAACGGAATTCATTGTTGCCAGTCACCTTAAATTAGTTGTGTTTTTGATCAGCTAGTTAGTCACCAAATTTCATTACATGTACATGGTTTCGTGGCAAATTTCATGTCAAACTTAAAGTCAACTAAAACAAATACTTTAAATTGTTTAAAAAATTATTAATAGCAATGCCCTTAATGTGAATGTGCCGGTTGAATCCATGCCCGCCTGCCCAAAGCAGACACAATACTTTATCTTCGACTTACTCCATCTAAAATGTAAATGTTCATTCCGCAGTCAAACTCTGTTTCTGAATTTAGATAGTACCGATTAAAATTAAGTGGAAACGTGATGGCCCTTCGATATTGAAAGAATGGCCGTGTGTTAAATGTTGCATATTATATTGAGAAATTTTACAATACAAAAAATGAAAATAAAAACTACTTTATTAAACATTACTACACATTTTAACTGTATTGTAAAAGAATTGTATTACAAATACAATCAATCTTGTTTTGACGCTGCGTAGTTTGTGCTAATTTAGAACTGGTGTTATGTAGCATTTAAAATAGTATACCACCCGACAAAAATAATACCTCTGTGTATAATTGACTCAAATAAAAAGTTTACATACCCCATTAATTGTTTTTTTCTAAAGCGAATTTTGAAATCGGTTTGTGTGATTAGAAAACCTAATGACGCAGTTCAAGTTATTTTTTTATATATTTATATTATGCTACTCACTGCAAAATTTCAATTACTCTACTAAAAAAGACAAGACGTCGCATAAGAACCTGTGAGAATCCACCCAGATATCCATGAACAACTATATAGATACACAAGAACCACAAATATACACTTCGTTTGTTTTTTATTATGTACTTTAAACGTATCTTAAGCACTAAACGTCTCTCTTGTGTGTTGCTTTTGTATGCCGTAAATCATGTTTTTTTTCTCTTATATTTTTCTTTTTTGTTTAGTTAAAATTTTCCAACATTTTGTGTTTTTTGTTTTGTTTTTTTGCTCTTATATGTAGGTAACATATCTTCTCTTACAATTTGCTGCAATACAAATAAAAGTCTTAAATTGTAACTGTAAAATTCTAAATAGTTACAAAGTATATTCTAAATACATACGTAGTTAATTTTGAGGCGTGTTGTGTGTGTAGTGTTTGTTTGTTTGATTTGTTTTGTTTTGTTTTGGGGTTCTCTTTAGGTATATTTTTTAATGTGTGTGTATGTGTTTTTGTTTGGGGGCTGGTAATGCAAGTATGTATCGTATTCAAAATTATAAGTTAGAAACTTGGAAAAAATTCAAATCAAAGGCTGGGCGCAGTTGCTTAATGGATCTGGCATACAGAAGCCGAACAGATATTATTGTATAGGATAAACATAACAGATACAGAGAAACAGATTGATTATGTGTCATTGTTGTGATTGTATAATTGGCATTACAACAACAAATGTAAGATCACGGTTTTGTCCGACGACTGCTGTGCCAAAAATGCACAGCAGCATTAACAATTGTTATCCATTATAGTAGTGTAAGTAGTAGTTTGATCTGACTTTCTGAACTCTGCTGCCACCTCCATCCTATCCTACCACGCTCGCTATCTGCATGAAGTTCCATAATGTCACTGCCCGTTGTCACACCAGTTTTGCTTGCCTCCAGCAATGTTTCAGCAGCCTACGGCGTCTCCGTTGACTCGACCTTCACCTCATTTTTAATGCTCGATGTCAGATGGTTATTAGGGTCGGGCGCACTCAGGTGCTAAAAGCAAGATTGGTAAAAGCGATTAGAATTCATGTGCATAACACCTGGCTACACACACATAATATGTATGTATTTATGTTTATATATGTATGTATGTATAAATGGTATAAAGTATGTATGTATATATATATATATATATATACATATCTGTTAGTAGTAAACCCTAGCCTATGCAAACAACAACACTAAGTAATGAATGACCAATAGATAAAAACAACAATTGGCAAACAACATCAACATATCAACAACAAGAAATAACAACAACAAACTAGACCACACACAAACACACACACACAGAGTAGCTCTGATTACCACAGTACTGGCCACACACTTGGACTTGGACACACACAAAGAACAGAAGAACACTGACTGGTGCATGTATGTAGTACCTACCGATTGGCTACTCACAATTCCGAGCGGCAATCCACCGATTTGCGGCGACAAATGTGGCACTGTTGGCACAGCAGCAGCGTTCGGCGGAACCGGCGACGGAAGGAGCGCAGCGGCCGCCGCGGCGGCCACAGCCGCAGCAGCTGCTGCCATGTTGTTGGTGCCGGCGTTCGGTGGCTGTACGAGGGCAGAGCTGGTGCTGCTGCCCAGATTTGTTGTACTGTGTGGACCATCATGCGGTGTGGTGCTGTGTGCCCGATGATGCAGTGCGCCTGTATAATAGCCGCCATTTAATCCTGTATTTTGTATTTCGATTTTTGTATTGGTATTTTGTTTATTGGTAAAGTTAATAATATGTTGTTGTTTGTTTTTGTTTTCTTGATTTGTCTGATGTTTTTCATTTTTTTTTTAAAGAGGTAGATGGTTTTGATTTGGTTTAATGTAGTTTCAAATTTAAAAAAAAAGTTATTCTCGAATTGGTGGTGGCTGCGTGTGGTCTAAGAAGAGGCTAGTGGCGAATAGGAAAGATAGTGACGCCGCTTTTGGAGCGGTCATTAAAAAGAACTTATTATGCGATGAGTTCAGAACAGGCGTCTAAAGCTAACCTTCCTATCGAGTGACGTAGATGTATTTTCACGATAGATTAATGATGTTTGCTTTCCTTAAGGCTAATATACAAATAGGCTAAGGCTATAAGCTATTTGTTAGCTATGCAATCAATTCCGCTGGCAGGTTGGTCATAAATTACTGACTTTTAAATTGGATTGGGCAAACTCTTATTCATTTTTTTAATCTAATTATAAATCGATTTAATTTTCATTTAACATTTCGTTTGCTCCGCTCTGCACTCAATGATGCCATCATCCCAAAATAGAACCAAATTACAAAAAAAAAAAAACTTAACAAAAAAAGTAATAAACCAAAATAAATAATAAATAGTTGTTTAACAATTTTGCAATAATGCGCCACACAAAAGCAACAGTAATTGGTTCATTAAAGATTTTGTTTTATTTGTTATCTTTGTTTGGTTCATTTTTTTTTGCATTTGTTTTTTCTGTAAAAGTTTTGTTGGTTGCTGGTTTCGAAATTAACTTGCATTTTTTATCAATTGTTTTTAATTTTATTTAGCTTTCACAGTTATTAAAAATATTTTTATACATTACAAAATAACAGTATTTTATTCTTTTTGTCTCTTTACTTTTACGCTTATGCTTATTAATTTCCTTCGTTTTGTTTGTTATGTATAACTTTATTTTCCTCATTTTTGTTGCAGCTTGCTATATACTCGTAGGATCTTTTTTATAGAAGTATATTGTTGGTTTTATGCTTCAGCAGATGTGTGTTGTGGGTATATGTGTGTGAGTGTGTTGTTTTGTGTTGTATATTCGTTTTCTATATGCATATATGCTTTGTGCTTGAAATTTAACAAATTTTGTCTTTCTATTAAAACAAAACAAAATAATGTATATTTAAAACAACAAAAAAAAAAACTCAATGCATTTTTAAACAAATTTAAATTTTGTTTGTTGTTTATTTTAAGGAATAAGCTTCTTGTGTATTTTTTGTATTGCTGATATTGGTCTTGAGCAAAAATTAATAGAGATAATTGTGAAAAACTTGGCGACAATTGCATTAATTGTTTAATTTTTAACTTAAATTGCGAAAATTTTACAAAACTATACTTTGCGCCGTTTCTCGATTTTTATTTGTTTTTGTTTTATGCAAATATTAAATTTTATACGCTAACAATTCTTAAACTTACCGAGACTGCTCGGTTGATCATAATGTGCTGTTTATTTGTGTTTTTGCTTTATGTTTTATTTCTTATCTTTTCCTCAATAATGTAATTCTAAGTTTTTAATAGTAATTTCTTTTTTGTTTGTTTTATTATATAATTTCTGTTATATATTTTAAATGTACATAGACTATGCATTAAAATTACTTTTAATTTTCTCTCGTTTTTGTTTTTTGTTTGTATTATTATGATTATAATTATTTATAGATGTGGTTTACTTTCACGCGCCGTGTTGTTGGTTTAATTTGCTTGTTTGTATAGTTGTGTGTACGTTTTTATTAATTACTTATTTTTGTGGTCTCAGCATGTTAAAAATCTTGACGTAAGGCGAAAATAAACACGGATGATGAGATCATTATGCATTGTAGAGCAAATGTATTGAGCATCAAACAAAAAAAAAAAAGGATGGTAAATCGCAAAATTTTTACAAAACATCTGTTTTTTGTTTTATATTTTTCTTTGCAATTTTTAGTTTGTGTTGCATATTTTAAGAAAGAAAGTCAGTAATATATGGCAAATTTGCGATCGATTCTTAAAAATAATAACGTTGATTGCTTTGTGTAACTACAAAATTGGGTTATATAAACTTGTTGCTGGTTAGTATTAAAACATTACAAAGAATAATACGATATATAAATATGTGTTTGAACAACAAGTTCTCATACAATGGTTTCGTAATAATTATTCGGTTGAGTTAAGTCGTTAGTTAGATTAAGTATTTATTGTGGGCAGGGTCTCAAAACATTTAACAACAATAATCCATCAATTTGTTTACTTTCACCTTTTTGCTGTAAATAATTATGTATACATTTGCAAACATATATACATACATACATACATACATACATATCTACATACGCAACATGCATATACATATATATATATATATATATATATATATATATATATATATATTTATTTCTGTACATTCTACAATGAAATTACAGTTTTAAGCTAGTTACAAACGCTGACAACTTTAGAAGGCTGGACCAAAAGCTTTATGTGATGGACAAACGACTTTTATAATAAATATATTTATGATTCTAGTCCCCATGGAATCTATTTTTGAGATACACTGATCTTTCAATAAACAAATAATTAAAGAGGAAAATGGGGTATATAAATAAAACAAAAAAAACCACAAAATATTAGGACCCTATCGCTTTCCGGATTAGGACCCAACTGTGGCTGTGCCTATTCATACATTTGAATTAAAACTACCAAATATTTATGTTTTATTACATTGCAGTTTGTCTAGCTTGCTTACTGTGCATGTATATTGATTGTATGTATAATCATCGCTCGCGATCTAAACCTTCTCCACATTATCATCCTTCTATTTATGTTTGTAACGCGGCCCTATGCCGCTACTAAATACATATCTATATACGTACATGCATATATATATATATATAAATATATATATATATAGCTTAAACTGATACTTATATATCTTATATATCAACGTTTATAGCACGCGTTCTTTAAATCTTCATTCAACGCGAATTTATTTTTCTCTTTTATATATATATATATATATGTATTTATATGTATGTGTTTTGAAATTAATCAGAAGAAAAAGAATTATGTATTTAGGCGGTTGCTGCATAAATGTGTGTCTCTATATGAGTGAGTGTGTGTGTGTTTGTGTTTGCTTATGAGTGTTGTGTGTGTGTTTGTTTATGATTGTAATTAAACGATTTCTGTTACTGTTTCTGGTTTTGTTTTTTGTATATTGTTTTTTTGTTTTCGTCTGTTATGTTGTTTGTAACGCTCTCTCCCTGGCATCTGTTTCAGCCTCGCACTACTTTTCTTGATTTGATATCATTTGTAGTTTACCTTCGGGATAAACAGCCGCCGCAACGCCACCGGCCGCAGTGGTTGGCGGCGTGCGCATGAAGTACTCCTTGTTGACGCAATTCCTCAGCACTTCTGGAATATTTCCGACAATCGCTCGTCGTATTTCGGTGGCTGCCATTTCGCGCAGCTCCGTTGCGGATGCATCGCTAAAGAAGGCGGCGTGTGGTGTACAAATCAGATTTGGAGCATCTTTCAGTGCGCCCTACAAACCAAAAAATACAATGAATTTAGTATAAAACATATCAAGCTCTGTCGCTGCTTCTGCTCAGATTGCGTAAAATGTTTCATTTTACAACAATCTCTTACTTCAAATACATTGTATGGTTCGTTCTCATGCACGTCCAATGCGGCTGCTCTTATCCGACCCTGTTTCAATGCCAGCGCCAAAGTCTCGTCATCGACCAAACCGCCGCGGGCGGTGTTCACCAGAAATGCACCAGGTCGCATCTAAAATAATTGAATTTGAATAGGTGCACAAGAAGAAATCTATATATGAATTTATTTACCTGTTTAATTGTAAATTCATTAATTAAATGATGATTGTGCTCGTTGAGCGTGCAATGCAGTGAGACGCAGTCGGACTGAAAAAGCAGATCCTGAAGCGTATAGACGCGTGTGAGGCCGAGAGATTTGTCAATGCCGTCGGGTAAGTAGGGATCGTAGAATATAACATTAAAGCCAAATGCTTTTGCTCTCAACGCTACAGCGCTGCCAATGCGACCCAATCCAACTAATCCTAAGGTATCGCCACGAATGCGTGCGCAACCCTGTAAATGATTTGAATAATATTTAATATAAATATATATAAACATAAATGATCGATTTAAGTGATCAATCTTCACTTACATGAGCTGCCTCTCGCACTTGTTCGGGGCCCGTAAATTTTTTGCCCTCGCGCACCATATTCGCCAGCCAATATGTGCGCCGGTATAGGTTCAATATCAAGCACATTGTTGTGTCTGCCACCTCCTCGACCCCGTAACCGGGCACATTGCACACTGCGATGCCCAATTCGCCAGCGGCTTTCACATCAATGTTATCTGTGCCGCTGCCAATGCGCACAATGATGCGTAAAGCTTTGAATTTCTCAAGATCCTCCTTGGTCAAGATGATAGTGTGCCACATCAACGCGCCAACGGCTTCATTCAACACCTGCCAACAAAGTAAGTAAATAAGGTTATCAATCAATCAATGTAAATAAGTGACTAGTATTAACTATGTTTACCTTCTCATGTATTTCGGACGTGCTCTGTGCATCGCAAAAGGCCACTGTAGCCACATCCTTTAGTATGGGCATCTCAATTGAACAGTCGCGCCCATCCAGTAGCGCAACCAGAGGTCGCGCCTGAAGGGGACCATTGGCAAAGCTGCCTTTAACATCAATGCGCGAACGCTTCGGCATCATAAGATTTTTATCCATTTTTTACCTTGTGTTCGATATTTTTGGATTTAACAGCGTGCTTTATTTTTGTTGCTCCTTTGTTTGTTTACAAAATTTATAATAATATATTTGATTTATATTTCTATATGTTGGTTGGTATTTATTGTGATTTGTTTTGTTTTGTTCTGTTCTGTTTTGTGCCGCAATTGTTTCTACGTTGCGTTGCGTGTTGCAGTTGCTTTAATTTTAATCAACGGAAACAAAACCTTTTCAAGACGACGATGCACACATTGCAATCATTTTTGGCGCTTCATATTGAAATCGAGAATCCTGCAATGACAAGAGAAAAAGAGAACATATATCAGAAAATAAAGCAGAGGACTGGGAAATTAAATGGAAATACATGAAATCTGATGTCAAAGTACAAACAAATAACAACTGAGAACAGCAACGCCAACAAATCGCTAACAAATCGCGACAGTGTCAGCAAAATATTCACCGATGACAAGTTTTTCGTTTGGATTTCGCAATCGTCAGCGATAAAGATACTATTTGACTGCAATGCGTTCTCGACTCGTTCGCTCACTCGCCTGCTTGCCTTTCCCCCCCCCCCCCCACCATTAACTGACTGTCTGTTCATAACAGTCACAGTGACTGAGTGCGCAGTTGGATCGATGAGGGAGTGGAGGAGGTGAAGATGTAAGAACATAAAAATTCAACGCCTCCTCAGCAGCGCCTGGGTCGGTCAATGTATGCCTCATATATGTTATGTGTTTGTGCCGCTATCAGAGAAACGATTGTTGTTGTTGTGACTGCTGTTGAGCAGCTGCTATCGTCACATTAACAACACAACACATCGCGATATGGCGTGGCGTTGCCCCCTCATCTTCCATCCATCGCTTCCGTGCATTCCGTTCGAGCAATGTGCTTATCAACATCGTTTGATTTTGATTGGACGGACTACAAACAAGGCAGCAAGCACCACAGCAACAAGCTAAAGCTACACAAATATCAGCCCTACAAATATCCACTCCAGGTATTTCTGCTCCATTGGACTAGTTATTTGGATTTGTTGACGTGTTCCTTCTTTCTTTTTTATGCCTATCTTATCAGAGCGAACAGCGTCGTTGCATCTGGTGACTGAGCGCTGTGTATGGCTTGATAAGAATATGGTGTTTACGATATCGGAAAAGTTTCAAGGTCGCATGCCATACGAAATTGTACAAAATATAGATTATGCCACCAAAGTAATGAAAACTTTAAACTTTGCGAAATCTCAGTCATGAATAACAATAAAATGAAATTTGTGCAAGTAAGAGTTCGCTTTAATCTATTATAAAAGAACAACCGCAAAAATTGATAAGCATGCCCGTCAAGTATAGCTAATTTTGTCTGTCACATCAGCATGAAATACACAAATACACACAGAATATACAGCACACACACACAAAAGAGACCTCCTCGCCTCTCGGATAGCCAACGACACATCAGTCGTGTGTCACGTTCAAAGCGTTTTGACGCGACTCAACTAAACAGAACAGAATAGAACTGAACAGAAACAGCAGATAAACAGGAGCTAGTTGCTTCAACTACAACAATAACGATAATCATATTAATAGCAATGTCAAGCACAGCACAGAGAAAATAGAAATGCACAGATGCTCAAGATAATGGCTAACAAACAAAAAATAAATAATACAGAATCGTAATTATGACATATATAGTATAGTACAAATAGTATATATTTATATTTGTGACAAAGGCACAAAAAAAACGATCGTTCACCCAGCGTGTTGTTTTGTTAATTTTTAAAACAATTTTCGTTAATCTAACACAACACATGAAATACATTTGTGATTATGCTGCTTGTGTTTTGCGACAGAATTAGTAGTCAAATTTAATTTTATCGTGCCCAAAGGCTATTTCACATCGCATGTTGCAAGCGATTATAGTGAAAGGATGCCACAAACAGACGCATACTTAAAAGCCCGCCAAAAAACAAGTTTTGCAAGTGAACAAAAAAAAAATTAATAAGAAAAAAGTGGTTAAACAGGCAGCAACTTCAGTTTGCCCCAGGATGCGATGCAGCAACGTGTTCACGCGCCCACGCAGCTGCTTCTGCTTTGCACGCTTTTTATTAAGAAAGTTGAATACAAAAAAATTAATATAAAAAATAAAAACCTGTTGATGTGTATAGATGGTGTATACATTAAAAATACACACACAAATGCACACAATGTTTGTCCCAAGCAATTGTACATACATAAATCACAAGCCAGCGCCGCAGATGAGTGTACACTAAATGTATCTAACAGATACATTTCACTGGTTAACTCTTGCTGCCCATGCTGTTGTTGCCGCGACGGCTGCTACCTGAGCTGAGTTGAGCCACCGGCTGTCTAACAGCGAGCAACAGCAATAGTTGAACTAAGCAAGAATATATACACGGCGACTGCTGCTATGGCGAATGGCATATTGTATCTTTTTTTTGTTTTGCTTTGTCTCTGTGTGTTTGCTTGTGTGTTTTAATTTTAATAGCCGACAGAGCCAGCCAAAACCAAGCCAAGCCGAGAAGCAAACCGGTTTATCAAGCGAAAGACGACGACGCACGATAACAGCAAAGCCAACAAAAGTACAATTTCAATGTGTGTGTATGTTTTATTTTTTTCTTCTTTCTTTTTGCCACAATTTTTCAGGCAGGAAAAACTCATGTTGGCTTAAATTGTTTGTTGGCTTAATGCCACAATAACGAAAACGATGCATTGGCTCGAGCCGTCAATGTTGCCAACGTGTGTGTAAGTTTGGAATACACGTTTAAATTTACTTACATACATATATATATGTACTTACAAGTCATGCGCATTTGTACACTCAACACACACACACGCATACACAATTGCACAGACAAAAAAGTTTTAAAGCGCTGATGCTGATGACGCCATTGCAACAGTCACAGCCAGAGAAAGAGACCGGCAGAGAGAGGGTGTGTGTGTGTGCGTAAGAAGGACAGAGAGAGAAAAGTCAAACTTATAAATGCTTTCCGCTTGAGTTGGGGGTCATGTGGGATATGCCTGGGGATAGGGAGTGCACAAGGCACTGGATGGTGAGATACAGACGCACAAATAAATATTACTGCTACAGGGCACACTCGTGTCTCGTGTTTACGTAAAGTTTGTACGTTCATTTTTGCTCTCGATTACTTTTCATCTTAAATTACGATGATTGCTCTAGTTCATCATTTTTGTTGTTTATTTACTAATTGACTACGTGGTGTAGTTATCATATTTACTTTAAGTTGAAATTTAATACAGTTTTACTGTACTTGACATATGCTTGCCAATGGGTGCTTTTTTCTAATTGTTTTTGAAATTTTTATTTTACTACTTGCTTGCGCTCGTTTCTCGCTCGCCCAGCTTGTTTTGTGCCTTTTATGAATTAACAGAGTCTTTAATCCGTGACGTCGCATTTGGCGCGCTTTTTCTTCCGTCTTCTCTCTCGCGCAATTCGCATTAAATGCGGCAATAAAGCTTTAAGCAAAGTTATTCACTAATAATTTGCATAAGGTCGACGTATCTTATTTTGTCTCTGTTTACTATGTGCGTGTGTAAATGTGTGTGAGTGAATGACGCAAATCTAAAGCAACAACAATGAAAACTGCAAGCAATGCAAGTCACTTTCATCACAGGGCAACAATTTATTATTTGGCTCACACGCCTTTAGCCATTCCCAGCGAACCATTTGGCTCAACAAATAAAATGTGTTTCGCGTTGATTTATACGTTTTTGTTTAGAATAAAAGCGCGTCAGTGAATTGGCTACATATATATATATATATATATATATATATATATGCCAAGCAGTCAACGTGGCAACATCAGCATCGGCAGACACACAATATTTTTGTCCGATAATCGGGCGTATTTTATATATTCACAGTAGTCGCTAGCAAGTGAAACTTGTAAAGTTCATATGTCTATATTCATATATTTTTGATTGATAAAAAATTTAATTTTAGATTGAAAAAATTAATGAGTGGGCGATCACTGTGTATGTATGAAATGAAAATTTAAATGACTGTCGTTGTCTTCTTTTGTAGTTTTTTTTCGGTTATTTAAAAGTCTGAAATTCCTCTTGCAGCAGGTGTGCACTTGTTTTCCTTTTTACTTTTATTTAGTTGGCAACAAACAAGAGATAAAAACAACAAACAAAAATAGATAAGCAATTAATAGCTGCAATGCATTTGGACAACAAGGCGAGGAGAAGAGTGGAAGAGAGAGGGTAAGGCGCGAGTCCATGCACATTGATAGCAGATATCTACAAAAAGCAGCCCACAATAAAAACTCATTTAGCGCTCTTGTTCAAAAAATTTCCAAGTGGTGTTTTTCCTGTACAAAAATAAACACGCAATATAAAAACAAAGCTAATTCGAGTTTGTCTTGTCTGTCACTTGCCAAAGCCACTTTAAAAACCAACAACCGACTACAAGATCGTTCAAAGAGAAGAGAAAGAGCGAGCAAAAAAATCCATAACAATGTAAATATGCGAAATAGACAGAAATTGGATGATGATGAGGAGGGGGTAATGGAAACAAAAAAATAAAGATTGCACAGAGCAGGCGGGCAGCAGACAGGCAAACACACAAATGTATATGTAGTTTGTGTGTCTCCAGTGATGGGTACAGCAGGGACGCCAGAATGTAGAAACGACGGAAACATGACAAGCGAAAAAAATGTGTTGTAATAAAACTAGAAACAAGCGCCAATTTTATTGGCCTGCAATGGTGAGGTTAGAGCGGGGCCAATAGATTTTTTGTGTGTGTCTTTGAGAGTAAAATCGACAGCATCAACATTTTAAAAATTCTTATTCTTTTTTGGCTTTTCTGTGTGTGCTGTTTATTTATTTATTAATGTATGTATGAATTAATTGGAAATGAACAACAACAACAATAAACAATGTACAAGGCACAATGCACATAACAAACAAAAGCGAGGCTTGCATTGATACCCAGGCTCAGGCAGGCAGACTCCCATTCCTGCCATCAGCGCTGAGCACCGAACTAAGCTCGGACTCTGTGTAGTTTTTCTTTTTTCAATCAATATGCAGGCGTTGGGCAACAGTGCACAATAAAGCGGGCGAGCGAGCAGGCGGCGGCTATTTATAGGACTAAAATACGGGCAAAACACAAAAATAAAATAAAAAGGGGAACAGAAACAGAGAACTAACTTTAATGCGCATTTTTTTTTTGCTCAGAGAAATAGAGAGAGTAGCAAGCTTTAACTGTTTAAAGAGTTTTTAAAAGCTTTCGTCTCGTTCACTCACACAAAAACATACACTTGCACGAACTTTCATGTACGAAAATGTACTTTCACCCTTTAAAGGACTCGGAAACTCTGCTTAACAAACAAACGCAGTTATAACAAACAGTAGCAGAAATACTTTTGAAATATATCATTCGCCCACTTGCCGATGAGATGGGAAAGGAGGGGGAGGCCTCTTGGCACGACTCTCTCTCCCTCACTCACTCGAACGAAATTGTTGCGGCGGCAAAATAACAAAGATGAGAAGAAGCAGACACAGCAGAAGTTGCAGCAAAGTGTGGAAGGGTATGTGCAGGGGCGTTGCGCAGTGAACCTTGCGTGTATATTGTCACTCGGCATACGCACACACACAGCCCAAAGTACATGTGTGTGAATGGTGAGGTGAAGGGGTTACTATTGTGTCTGTGTATTGGTACGCGCGCGTTGTACGGCAAATAATATTGTAGCAACTGAATTTATGTTTTACGTATAGGCACAACCAAAATAATTTTTTTTTTCTATCTTTCACTTCCACTTCTACACACTGTTGGCTTACTTAGTAGCACTCCTAAAAATACACACTCCCACAGACGCACACACACATACGCAGATCGGCTTTAAAAATTCAGCAGAAATTCAGCACGTTTTTATTTTTTTCGTGTACACGTTTATCATGCACGCTCACGCATATAGGCACGCACACACACACAAGCATACATGAACATACACACACACAACAAGAAGTAAATACATTTGGTTAATTTTACAAGATTTAGGAGATTATCTAAAAATCGTACAATAGTATATAACAAAAATTTGTTATTAAATTTTGCTTAAAGCAACAGCGCACTAGTTTTTCATTTTCTATTTAATTTTTCTGCTTTTTTTTTGTGGTGGCGGCAGCGGCGGCAACGGAGGCGGCCGCAGCAGCATTCGCGTTTTTTTTTTCATTATTTGCGATTTTGTAATTGCACAAAATTAACGTGCTAAACACATTTGAAAATGCATAATTTATGAACAAACACTTGGCACTAGCTATCTGCACATTTTAAATGCATTTTTCATAAATTTTGTGTACTTTTTACATATTTTTCAACATTTTTTTTACCAGCAACGCGTCCAAATTCCACTTTCGACTCGCAGCTTTCAAAATGGCGGAATACGAATACGGCAATTTTTAGTTTTAGTACAGCAATGACGCGATGCTACTCACTACCGCGATGCTACTCGTTTGCCGCGTATCACTATTGAAGTATGTAATCGTATATATAAACTCTGCTATTGCATATATATAAACACACCTGGCTATATTTTATGTACACCACGTTGAACGAATTATTTAGTTTTGCACTATTAACTACCAAATTTTTCTTTTCCATCCACTTGCACACCAAATAATGTCTTTTATGCTTCCTCTTTTCTTAGAGCCATTCTCGTGTTTACGCACCCTTCCACACTCACACAAGAGCACAATTTAAATGGCCACAAAAAATATCCTTGCAAACAATAATGCGGCAATATTTTACAATTACTCTCACGAAATGTTCAAACAAATATTTGTATAGTGTGATATCTAAATTACTTAATCAATTAATTAAAGTCTATCGAAAAAAAACGAGCATCGCTCGATGTGATTTGCTGTGGAACTGGCTTACACGATAACGATAAGTACTCAAGTACTTGGTACCGATATTAAAGAATGCACATTGCATTCGTATTTGTGATAGTCATTTTTGCAAAAAAAAGAAGAGATACAAAGACAAGTGATTGTTAAGAAAACTATTAATTTGTCTTATCTCAATACATTTTTTAAAGACCAATTAAACGCACATAGTAACAAAATCAGCATGTCATCCAGAAGAGCAACGCACGCAGGAAGCTGGTACTCAGATTCCGGTAATAACATATAAGCTATAAGTATATGTTTTTAAAATATCCCCCCCCCACCTTTGTTTTCGAATAGTGGATATGATAAATAATCGCAAAGATAACGAAAACCAGTCTAAACTAGGAGTCATGATAAGATTTTTAAGAAAAATTATTATTAAGTATCATTTATATGTTAATATATTTATTTATTTTATTTTAAATATGATAAAAATGATATCTTTACGATGAAACATATTCTTAAGACATAAACAAACAAATGCCTAGAAATTAATATCCGGCTTGTCGCCAACGGAATTGCGAATTTTCTCCATTTGATTATAAGCAATCTCAGTTGCCCAGCATACACGGTTCTCCAGGTCGGTGCTACGCTTCCGCTGTTGCTTGAGCGTATCCAGGCCATGCTCAAGTTGGGCGCATGTCCGAAAGAAAGTGCTCAACTCGGGAATGTCGCCGAATTCACCAGGATGCTGACGAAAATCCTCGCTGACATTTGTATCTATCGTATCCAGGCGATTCTGTACGAAACTAGAATCGAACCTTTTCTGAATCTCAATAATGGTTGCTTTGCCCACTTCGTTGCTCAAATGTAAGTCGCGTATGCGTGTCTTAAGAGCCCCAAAATTAATGGCCTCAAACTTCTCACCAATATCCTGAAATAGTCTATAGCTCTTCGCCAATTCCAGCTGCATTTTTTTAATTTCTTCACTCATTGAATGTGCACTTTGAGAGTCCAGAAAATCGGCCGAAGGGATCTGGTCCAAAGCAGATGTCAACTTTCTCAACGATGTGGCTGATGTTCTACAGGATGTCGCCCTCGTTGATGATGATGATGACGACTGCTTTTCTTTGGACGATGGCTTCATTGTAATCGGTTTGCCACCCGCTGATTGACGATGCGATTGCGGATTATGGTATATCGACGATTTATTCTTTTGACTTTTACATGGCTCCAAACTGGGAATTGGAGCGGGCTTCGTAGTATCCTCAAACGAAGTCTTGCGTTTCGGATCGTTGCTATTACTGAAGAGCTCGTTGTATTAATTATCAACAAATATGTTAAAATGTTTTGGCTGCACTCACTTTTCCACCATAATGGCATTAAGCTCATTGCGTATGCGATTAAATAAATCATCGCTTGGTTTCTTATTATCCATATTTGCGAAATACTAAAATTTAAAGAAAAGAAATGCGCTCAGTATAATTATCTTATATTGATTTCGAGTGTTTAGTGAACTTTCGTTGAATCTAAATTTGAAATATGTTTATAATGGAATTTGTTTTTTTGTTGCTAGGTAACAACGACATGCCCACTAAGTTTCTATTCAATGGTTTACATGATAATATTGGAAATAGTTATTTTTCTTTAAATCTTAATAAAAATACATAATTATGATTGTAAATATTGTAATGTAATATCACAATTTCTGTCTTTTGCAGGCTCTGATCTCTCCAGGCAATTGGACCGTTGGTTGGGTGCTGCGGATCTGTCCCATGGACCTGCACGTGCCATAATTGCCCCGTAAGCTTGTGCTTCCCTATAAATTAACGAGATCCAAGATCCAAGTTATTTGTATTTATGATTTTCGTAGACATGCCGGCTATGCTTATTGTGGTGCCTGTGCGGCATTTGGCTATCGTCAAGTGAGCCCCGTTGTTGTGTAAGTGGAATCTCAGTCAGACATGATGTCGCAAACTGAGCTGATGTGCCCTTTCTTGATTTCTGCAGTAAACGCATTTTCATATTGGGTCCGTCGCATCATGTCCGACTGCGCGGCTGCGCCCTTTCGGTGACGAAAAAATATAAGACACCATTATATGATCTCAAAATTGATTCAGAAGGTGCGTAGACTTGCTGTCTACCAGCTCAGCATTTGCTAATCCTACTTAGATAATCTTCAACCTTACAGTCAATGCCGAACTGGAGAAGACGGGTCAGTTCACGTGGATGGACATTAAAACGGATGAGGATGAGCACTCAATCGAAATGCATTTGCCTTTTATAGCAAAAGTTATGGAAGAGTAAGTGGCACGCTTCTATTTACCACAATTTGTATTACAAAAGTTTAATTTCGGTTGTGCAGCTTTAAAGATCAGTTCACTATTGTGCCAATACTTGTGGGGTCTCTGAATCCCGAGCAGGAGGCTCAATACGGCAACCTGTTGGCCACGTATTTTATGGATCCGACCAATCTATTTGTGATATCTTCCGATTTCTGCCACTGGGGTCAGCGCTTCAGCTATACATACTATGATCGCTCCTCTGGTCCCATACACAAGTGTATCGAGCAGCTGGACAAGCAGGGTATGGACATTATTGAGACTCTCAGCCCGACAGCGTTTACAGAGTATTTGCGCAAATATAATAATACGATATGCGGCCGTCATCCCATTGGCGTCATGCTGAGCGCAATCAAAGTCCTGCAGGATCAGGGCTACAAGAATATGAGCTTTAAATTTCTCAAGTATGCGCAGAGTAGCCAGTGCTTGGACAAGGAGGACTCCAGCGTGAGCTACGCTTCCGGCTCGCTCATCATTGAGAATTAAACGAAACGAAGTATTTTTTTTGTGTGCTAGGCTTATTAGTTTTGTTGAATTTTAAAGTGAAACTCATTTTAAATAATAATTATATAATTTTTAGCAGCAAATTGAAATAAAAAAGCCACCTGAAGTTCCATTTAATTTAATTTGCTTTTATTTTGTTTGTTTTTCTGAATTATTTCATCTGGTATTTATGTTTTTTTTTCTTTCGCCTTATCAATGAAATGTTTGCGGATTTGGCGGATCTGGCCGACACTGGCGCGCGGATGTATATGAAGGGTGTGTTTTGTGTGTATGTGTATGTGTGTTGTATGTTGTGTGTGGTTATGTGTATTTTTGAGAACGGAGAGCAACAAATGTCATAGTCGCGAGCTCTTTACCACCAATTAGCACCAACAGCGGTCGCATCTGCAACAGCCGCATCTCCAGACGCAGAAGCTGTTCCATTCAACCGCGAACACTGCTCGGCATCACTTGCCGCAACGTTGGCAATGTGCAGAGCACTCATGTATGCCTCGAGCGCCACATTCTCCTCTGGACTGTAGGGGGAGGTGCGCTGGCTGTGCGGGCTGCGACGCAAAAACTCATTCAGATCACTGGCAACGCTGGCCGGCTTTGAGCCAGCTGTCGACTCAAAGTCATAGCCAAAGTGATCCGGAGCTGCTGCAGTTGGCTGTGGTATCCGCTGCAACAGGCTGCCTTGCACATACAGGTGGGTGGAATCTGGAATCAGGATGCACACAACACAATTAAGGATTATGCTCTTTGCATCTAAGATTTTGCTTCTGACTTACCACTGCCATAATCGCCGGCCACATTATCGCAGTAGTTGTTGCACGAGCTGACTTGCGACGGTTGCTGATGCTGCTCGTAGGCATTTGAGGGGCATGTGCCACGATTGCCAAACACAGTTGTTATCTCCACATGATGAGCCGACGGCGATGTGTTATTCCGCGTGAAATTTGACTCCGATATGTTGTGAATGGAGACCTGTTAACGGATTAAATTAATATATATAGTGACAATTTAAAACAAACTTTAGGTTAACAGAATTTTAATCGGCCTAGTTTCCCATATTGTCAGTGGTACATTTGCTTCTCATTCTAGTTGTTTATTAAGCTATTTAATCTATTTGAAAATAGTATTGCAGTTTTTAATGCATTGTCTAAAATTAGAATTGCTATTATCTGCCGTTTTAAAAAAAAATTATTTTCAATACAAAATTCGAATTACATACATTTAATATACAAATAAATCTAAAAATATGTTCAAATGGAAATTGTATTTTCAATCTCGAATGTTCAGAAGCGTTGAAAAATTGAATGACTAAATAAAAGGATATGTAAAAGTTGTAATCTAATATCATCTCAAATATTTAATATCACATGCTAAGATTTCATTTGATTCAATTCTAAAATAATATTTAAGATTTAATGTCGAGTAAATAAATTATAAGTTTAATATTTTCAGAATTAACGCACCTCGTTGTTGAGATGCTGACCCGGTATCAAGTTTTTAAGGAATGCGGCGTCATCATAGCGTATGACACCAGTGTTGGGTATTCCTTCCAGGTAGGAATTGAAACCGGTGATTGTCGGTGGCGGCGATTCGTCGCCACAATTATGATGCAGGTGACAATCACCGGGACCGCCGGGTCCACCACCAACCGCTTGCGAAACGGACGAGGGGAAGACCTCGAAGCCGTTGTAATAGCTCGACTGTTGGTATTTCTCCTGGAGCGTGGAGCCGCCCGCTGAACCACCACCGAAGTCTGATGACGCAGATGTCTGGCCAAAGTTTGACCACTGGCTCGACGGCGCAGACACAGAGTGGCTGTCTTTGGTCTTCTGCTTTAGCTCGCTGCCAATGGCGGACAAACATTTCTGCGGCTGCTTTGGCCGCGCAATGACGGCCGCATCACCTACCAGCCTCCCGGGACTGCTGATTGGAACGTTTGTACAGCTAATACTGATATTATTGTGCGTGTCGACAGCTCCGCCAGCGCCACCCCCAACGCCGCTGCTATTGCTATTGCTGCTGCTGCCGCCACTGACCACTGAATCACTGGAGAAGTATGAGAAATTGACGGATGCAGCAGCGCTGTTGTTGATCCCGCTGCTGCTGCTGCTTGGGGTCAAAACCATTGGCGTCGGCGGCGATGACTGCTTCTGTTGAGTGGCTCGCGCCGCTTCGGCGACCGCCTCCTGCGGCGTATAATAGTTGACATTGCCGCCAAACTGGCGATATCCGCCCATGGCCAGGCCATTGGTAACAGCCTGATGCAGCGCTGGATTGCGTATGGTGAACATGCCGTTCTCATTTTTAATAATCGCGGCAGGTTGGTCCATCGGCATCGGTGCGGCAATTGGAAGAGCCGAGCCGTACGTTTGAGCTGCAACTGCATACGATTAGTATAAACTGGTAATTAAAGATTTATGATTTATGGTTTTACCTTGCGGAATGGGATTTGGATTGGACAACATGCTGGCGCCAGGAACGGGCCCGTTGCTGACGCCCTGATGGAACATGGGGTTGCGCAGCGTGATGATGTTGCCACCAGCACTAGCCTCCATAATGGGCGCCGTTGAATGCTGTTGCGTCTTCTGATTGTCCGGGCCACCAGCATGCTGCTTGTTGGAGAGATTGCTGGCGCCACCACCGCCCGACTTGCCCCGATTGCGGCGACGGCGACGCGATGACTTGCCACTGGCCGTGGCTGCGGCAGCTGCAGCGGCCACATTATTATTATTATTATTATTATTATTATTATTATTATTATTATTATTATTATTATTATTATTATTATTATTATTGTTATTGTTATTATTATTGTTATTAATAATGGCTACAGGCTGGCTAATGCGATTGTTGCTGCGCGGATTGGCCTCGACCATGATGACGCCACTGCCGGGTGCGTCTAGGCCGCCCACATTACCCGCATAGTAGTTCCCCATGAGATGTGCCGTCTGCTGTTGCTGCTGCAAGGCATGCTGTTGCTGTTGCTGTTGCTCGGTTATTGGCTTGGACAGCTTGCGTATAGATTCGCTTTTCTGGCGCAGCTGCTCGCTCTTGACCGGATCCACCTTGGTCAGCGTAATGCCCGGTGGAAGTGATAGATGCTCCACTTGCACGCCCCGATTCAACTGATCCATGATGCTGCAATTGGGCGATTGCTGCTGTTGTTGCATGCCCGAGGTGCTGCTGCTGGTGGGGCCAGCTATGCGCAGATGTTGCATCTGTTGGGCCAGGGTGCTGGCATAGCTGCCGGCATGCGGCGGCAACGGCGGTGGTATGGCAACTTCGTTGGGATTGAAGTAGCCCATGTTATGTGGTATGCCCGAGAGATCCTCTGCGAAAGCAAACAAATTCGTATTAGGATTAGAGATGCAATTCATTCTTAGTGAGTTGGTGTCGTGGTAGCTCTTACCCTGCTTCTGACCACGATGTCCTCGCTTGCCGCGCTGCGAACGTTTCGATGTCTGCATGCCGCCGCTACTCTCTGGCCCCGCATTTGACGAGGAGCAGGTGCTGTTGCTGTGACCGTGCTGTGACTGCGACTGCAACTGCTGTTGTCCACCACCATTTGTGGGTTTGGAACGTCCACTGCCGCGTCCGCCGCGCGTTTGCTGCGATTGCGTTCCTCGTAGTCCATTGGATACTTGACTGCTCGACGCTAGAGCAGGCGCCGGCTCCTGCTGTCCATGACCGGACTTGGACTTGCGTACGGTCTCCGGCGCCCGTTGCTTGACCACCGCCGCTTGCTGCTGCTTGCGCTGATTAGCCACGGACGTGGACGAGGATTTGTTTGATGGCTGAGTCTGGTGCTGCTGCTGTTGTTGTTGTGACTTTGCGGTGGGGTCATTTTTCGACTTCTTGAGCGACGTGACCGACGCAGGCGCAACTGCAACTGGCTTTTGCTTGGCAATGGGCATTGCTGCCTCTGGCTTGCTGGCTGCAGCTGTCGGGTTTGGTTTGGTTGTTGCCTTCACTGGCACAACTTGTGGCTCTATACACTGCTCCGACTCGCTGCCCGTTTCCCACTCACCGTCCGAGGAGTCCACAACATGCAAAGACTTGAACGGATTATTATCTAGCTGCCCATCATCAATACGTGGCTTTAATCGTTTCTGTTTCTTAACGGGCTCCGGATCAGGTTGCTGCTCCACTTTGGGCGGCTGAACTGCGACGACAACATTTTTGATTGCCATCTGCTGCTGCTGCTTGTGGGTCTTTTTGTTGATACCCGCCGCTGCCTTGGGCTTGATGCTGCACACGGAATTCTCACGCGTGTTTTCGGCACTGCTCTGTGGTGTCTGAGACTTGGAGCTGATACTCGAACTGCAGCTGGTGGGAGTTGGAGCAGCAGCTACTCGCGCTGCTGCCTTCTTATTCTGCTTCTTGGTCTTAACGCCACTGTTGGCTTTCGCTTCCAGTTCAGCTGCAGCTGCTGCTTCTGCTGTCGCAGCTGCCGTTTCTGCCGCTTTTACTGCTGCTGCCGCTGCCGCCGCCGCCGCTGCTCGCTTAGCGTCCTTTCTGCGGGCCTTGTTAGTTTTTTCCGGGTGCGGTGCAGCCACTGGCGCCACAGTGTTCCTGGCTGTCGATTGGGTTGTGGTCACTATGTGACCGTTGACAAATGTGTAGAGCAACTTGTCCTCATCCGGTGAGCTACCCTTGGCAACAACTGTCACCTGCTGCTCGCCGCCAGCATGTGGCAGCTGCACACGTCGAATGGTCACGATGCGCTTCGCCGGATCAGCGGTTATGGCATTGGCCGCCATCGCAGCGATCACATCACGAGGCAGCTGCTGCTGTTGTTGCGGCTGTTGGGTCTGTTGGGGCGGCGCATAGCAGACAGGTGTGTGCTGCTGGACTCCTCCTCCTTGGTGGGGTGGAAAGTATGCGGCAGAACTAATTAAATTTCGATATTGAGCAGCGGACAGTGTTTGCGATGATTGGGAATGAAGTTGTGGTGATGGCAATAGATCTGCTGCTGTAGCTGCTGATGCTGCTCCTCCTCTTGTTGTTCCTGCTGATCCTCTTGTTGATTCTGTTGTCGTTACTGGGCCCTTTTTTAAAATGCCCTCGAGTTGAGAAATCTTGGCCAGTTGCTGCTCCTTGGTGGGCAAATAGGAGAACTTAAATTCGTTGTTCGCATGCTTAATGGTGGCAATCAGTTCCAAGATGATCGTCTCCACTTTGCCCTTGGCTCGCTGCAGGTTCTTAATGTTGGCCTCCAATTCGCCGATGCGTTTCTTCTCGCGCTTGCGGCCGCCTGCAGCCGTTGTTAGGTTTTTCATCTCGTATTTGTCATTGAACTCCTTGAAGTAGATGTCGAGAAACTGGTTGCGCAGATCATCCAGCTCCCTGATACGCTTCTCCTCCTCCTTGCGCTGCTTCTGCTTGGCCTTTTTGGCCGCCTTCTTCGGATTGGCCGTTTGCGGCTGCTGCGGCTTGCCCTCAATAAAGTTCAGCGTCTCGTTGACCCAGCGCTGTTGATTTTGCTCGCGCGTATAGTTGCCGAGCAACTCGGCAAAATCCTGCATCATCTCCTCCTTGCTGTAGCTGCTCAGATCGGCTGGAAGGCTGCCAGCGCTGCTGCAGCCACTGCCACCGCTGCCACTTTCACCGGTGGAGCCTCCCCCAGTATCCGTGTGCAGCTGTATGCTCTTGCATAGGCTGTCTAAACAGAGCAGACTGTTGTCGCCATCCTCAATGTTCTCCCCGATCTCGCTAAGTGCTGCCGCTGCGGCTGCCGCTGCCGCAGCAGCTGCAGCCGCAGGCATTTTACGTGTGGCCGCTTGTACCTGAGCGGAGGCGACCATTTTCAGCGACGGCGGCTGCTGTGTCTGCGTCTGCACCGGCTCCGACTGTGGTTGTGGCTGTGGCTTTGGCACATGTGGCCTAGCGACCGCCTCGGTGTGGCCTGTCTTGCTCTTGCGATCGTTGACAATCTGTGTGAGTTTCTTGCGCAGGCGATCCCGTGTCTCGTTGAAGCGCGCATGATTGCACTCCTTCTTGACACGCTTCTTCGAGTGATTCTCTTTGCAGGGTTCACCGATATCCGCATAGTCCGCACAACCTACCAAGAAAACAAAATTGATGTTAATAATGCATTTCGGAAGTAGTAACATTTCAAATCGAAGGATGCTCACATTTGCGCATCTTTTCCTTGCATTTCTTTGAATTATTCGAGTCGTTGCCACCGGCCCCGGTTTGCGTCGTTTCGTTCACCTTCTTGTTGCCCGCCAGGTTGGTGGTGCTATCCGGTTTGCCGCGTTTGCTGCGCATAAGAGCAATATCACTTTAGTTTCTGGCAGCAAAGTTCTTGTCATCATCATTAATGGACTACTTACATCGTTTGTGAGTCGTGCAGTTTCATTAAATGATCAACGCCAAATTGCATTTTGTCGATGTTCGCGTCTCCAAGCGTAAAGCTGGCAAATGAAAAAAAACTGCAAACTTGATCAATATGACACGCATTCTATAGATTTATAGCTGGAACGTTTAAGATTTTGAGCTTTATCTTTTTTTTTTTAAGTTCTTAAGGATGTCTATAAAAAGTAGCAATGTGATATACTTTTGTCTTTTGCTTCTGATTTAAACATGTGGATAAATTGTGTAAGCAGAATCAAAATGTAGAATGATTGTTCTCAAGAAAGACTTATGATTTGGAAATGCGAGCCTTCATAAAAATAATAATTTTATATAATTATAACTACACAGTTCTGTCTGCATTTTGTGCTGCTTGTCTTCATTAAAAATATTGTACCCTCTTTCGATTGAAGCTAACTAGTACTCCAAGCAACAACATATAATTTCTGAATTAGAACTCAAACTTACTCATCCGTTATCTTGAAAGGCGAATAGCTGCAATAGTTAAAACAAACAAATTTCAAATGTGAACTATGTAAAAGAGCGCACAATTTTTATGCACTTACCCAATGACCTGAGCCAAGAACTGCTCAAAGCGTCCATCATCCTTGTCACCGACAACACTGTTTGGGCGCAGGCGTAGATCGCCCTTAAGCAGCTCCAGATGCTTGAAGTCCGTGGCCGGCGAATTGAACTTAACAAAGAAATTGGCATAGATGGAGAGCACAAAGGTCCAGTAAGTCTTGTAGACATAGTGCTGGTTCTTCAGCTCCTGCAGCTCGGCGGGACTAGGTGCCAGCTTGCGATTGAAGAACATCAGCGATGGCAGGGTGGAGCGCAGTTCCTCGCGCGAAAAAGACAGCGGCTGAAAGCAGCGCAACAAATGCTTTGTCAGCGGCGGCGACAGTTCATTGGCAAGAATCTTTCGCGCCAACTGGCAAGCGGAGACACGACAGCTTTCGCTGCAAAAGAACTGAGGCTCAATGCTGTCATAGCGATAACGTTTCCTTGTTGTCAGATGCTGAAAGACGGCCCATGCAATGTGATATGTGGTGCGCAGCGCGGTATCCAACTCATGACGCCGCAGCGTCACTAAAGTGGACACCTCGTCCCCTTTGGCAGTAAGAGCAGCCATATCTGGCTGATCGATGCAGCGACGTTGCAGTATTTGTGCAGCTGCCGCAGCGGCGGCGGCACTGGTACTTGCCGCCGCATTGTGTTTGGCGTCATCGCTAGTGCAGGTGCTCAGTATCTTCGATTTCATTAGCTTGGGGTCTTTCTCAACGATACCAAGTGTTGTGCATTTGGCACAATGGCCGGCTTGTCGCGGCAACAGAGGCGTACCCGCAATGGAGCAAGTGATGCAATTGCAGTTCCTTATACGGATGGAAAAAGTATGTAAATATTTATATTTTGGATAGCTGATTGGAAATTTAGTGGAGCTCGAATATCACTCACTCGTTATGGTGTTCCAGCAATGCATTGCACTTCTTGCAAAGATCCTCAAGCACCAGCTTATTGGGCGGATCGTAGAAGCCATCTGGCCATTTGAGTTTGGTAAATGCCATTATATTCTTCCAGGCCAGCTGACGATCGACAATGCGTTGAAAATCAATGAACTCATCGTCACTGATATCCGGCAGAGAGAAAGAGGTGGCATCCATTACGACCTTATCGAATATGTTATACACATCGAGGAGGCCCATGCGACGATCGTACTCCGTGGGCGACAAGTTGAACTTGTTTAGCTCCATCCAAATGTCCGTCCAGCGGCGCTCAATGGAGTGCATATGCTCATCGAACAGCATATAGCGTTTGATCAGCGCCGTTATCTGCGTTGAGCCCTCGCCATCCTTCAGCGATATTATGCATGCAAGCATCGTATCGCCCAGCGGATTGAACACATGTTGCTGAAATAGACGCTGGCACAATAGCACCCAGGAGACTTTAAACTTGCGCAGAAAATCGTTCTCAAAAGCAAACAGGCTCAATGAAATCTTCTGTGAGATGCAGTTCAGATCGGAGTAGCCGTCCAGTAAATCTAATTGAAATAAATATTATTTTTAGATTGGGCAAATATTAAGCGAACAGAAAAGCATGTTAATAAATATTTTTTGCAAGTTAAAATTAAAGGTTTGAACTGCAATAGAATATATATAAAATTTAAAAGTGGAAATCAAAATGTTAAATAAAATATAAATATCTGATACAATTCTAGGTTTTTACAAATTCCTTATTTCTGGACTATCATTTGAATAACAATAAGATTAATTTAGCAGAAATAAAATGACCTTAAAAGCAGTAAACACTTAATATTCGTAAAACAAGCCGCCTTATATGCAGAAAAAAAATTATTTATATATATAAACATATTACATGTGAGCATCTTTTCGGCTGAAATCTTCTCATTCTCCTGCACATTTTGAGCAATTTCGATCATGCCCTCAGAAAATGCCTTCACAATGCACTCAACATTATAGGCGAGTATTTGTAGCAGCAGCATCGGATTATTAGCCATCAGTCTTTAAACAAATGGATATTTTTATATATGAATTATAGAAATGCGGCAAAAATATACCATCAACTTACATTGCGCTGAATAGCACTAATATCATATTATCAGAGATCGCAGTGTCATCAATAAAATCAAGATATTCGGCATTTTTATCGTAGAGAAATCCGCTTGTAATCCAATATATTTGCTTATTGGACTCCAGCAGCTTCTCAAATTTATTATAGGCAGCATCATTTCTAAAAGAAATATATAAATATAATTGTTTAATATTGTTAATGCATATATTATCAAGAACTCGAATGACTCACTTTAGCATAGGGCTGTATGCCTTGATTAGCACATCGAGCAGCATGACAACCATGTGGGCAGCCTTGAATTGATCCATCATAATGGCCATGATTGTTTCGCGATATTCGAGACATTCCTTGCAGGAACAAAATGTGAAGAACTCCTCCTTACGATGTTTAACAAATATTAAGGCAAGATTCTGAAAATAAAGCTGCAATGGATTAGGCTTCAGTAAGACAGTTTCAAGGCAATAGGAACACACCGTAATTGCACGCAGTTGTCCATCGGCATCGCGCAACGGATTCCTTGGATCTTCGGAAAATAATCTCATATTTTCAATGGCCATCTGTGAAATATTTTAAACTTATAATTTGTATACTAATTACTGGCAATTCGTGCATGATGTCAACGTACCAAATACGAGCGCGTCTCATCGTTGGGATCCTTGCATTTGGACTTGCACTCATGGAGCAGCTTGTCGCTCAGCTCCATCTCGATGACATTGTCCTCGCGCAGGCTCCATTGCATTAGCGAAACGACAACCTTGTAAATGACATCTGATTTTGGTGCCGGCGCATACGGATCGAATGGAGGCAGTGCCAATATCGTGTGCAGCGTATTTATAATGTTGCCCTCGGGAAAATTGAGACGCTCGAGCAACTGACACGGTGGTGGTGGTGGAGGGCTGGGTTTCGGTTTTGAATTGACATTGACGGGCAACAGTGGCTTATTGGCGCTGAGCGCTTCTCGCATTGCCGCCAGTGCATCACATTTCAGCGGCATTGCGTCGCCACAAATGCGCGGCGTTGCGGCATCAATGGACATCTTCATGCTTACATGATAGCAGGAGGCGGCGTCCAGTTCCCCATTGACAACCGCCTCAGCGGAGGCAACAACACTGGCATCGAATCCCTTCGATTTCGCACCTTTGCTTGTCTTGGAGCTGCTACTGCAACTGGGACTGGCATCGTCGTCATCGTCATCGTTGCTGCCACAATTCATACAGGCTGATGTTGACTCTGCCTCATCTGCGTCCGTCAATTGTGGGGTGGCTTTAGTCGGCATCGCCTTTATGTACGCAAATGCCTTTTCCACTTGTTCAGCCATTTTATTTATTTTCCTTTATTTACTTACTTTACTTTGCTTTTATTTTTGTTATTTGATTTATTTGTCGCACTCTTTAACGTTAAGCCACTGCTACGTCAATTGGGCAAGCAAAAACGCAGGCCAATGCTTTTTGCGCTAATCATTGGCGTAACAAAAATTTGAGTATGCGCGACGCATTATTATACAAATCACAGATGCACTTCCGCAGTGGAGACACTTTCACTCGCCTCGTCGTCTCGACCGACCGACCGTCGACGGCCGTTTTCGTTGCTGATCCGAGCAAGTGTTTGTGTGTGTATTATGTATGTGTATGTGTCTGTTGTGTCGAAGAAGTCTCCTCACATACAGCAAATGGAAAAGAACGCAACGCGTTTTTTCCCCTAAAACGCGCGCGCCGTTGACGAGTGTAGCGCGTTTTCTTGCTAACGCCAATTTGATTTGGTTATCCTTAAGCCAATCTGACATATATCCACTGTGACACAGTGATGTAAATAAATTTATTTAACAAGTGAAATGTTTGGGATTTTTCGTTATTTGTTTCGCTCGTCGTCCGTTCGGTGCAATTGCAATTTTCTGCCTTGCCACTATGTGTGTGTTGAGTATGTGCCTGTTTGTGTGTGTACGTGAGCGTGTTTCTATTAGCTCAGCGTTGCATAGCGGCTCATCTGTCGAATAGCAATCTATCGTCGATAAGCCCTGGCATGTGTCATCGATAGACCAGTATTGCCACATGTACTAACACAATAACATGAATTATTAATCAAATCTGCGCTAGAACATAAAAAACATAAATTTACTTTCAGTTTATTAATCGAAATTTGTTGGATTATAGAAAAGAATAAATTTACATTCACATTTACATTTGTACATGGAAGAATTGGTTTGTATGCATGCCAATTCTTTCATTAGCTTTTTATCTGTTAAATGTTTTATATTCCGAGCACTGGATCATAGAAACGCTGAATGCATTTTCAAAACACAAGGTAATTGGCTATTTTTATTTTCCTTCCCAAAAGTATGCAATAATTTGTTTGTAAAACTTAGATTTACCAATAAAAAAACCTTTAATTTGTGTGGATTTTTGATTATTTATGATCAATTAAATATATAATCAAATCAAATCAAATATGTGATATATATTTTTATTGATAATTTTGATTTAAAACAATACTTTGTTAAGATGTGAAAACCTAAAACTTGTTTAATTGGCAAACAATTAATATTTAAACGAACCTAGTTGCTCTTCACGATATAACGAGCTGATTTTTGAGAGAAAAACCTAAAACAGGTTTCCGCTTTGTGTGCACAATTCTCACGCAAATATCTCTTATCAATATTATTTGTCAGGCTCTGAGTTTGACTTTACAGTACTTAGCGCTGTCTTAGCTTTCTTAGCTGTCTTCTCAGTCGTCGCTTAGAAGTGAACGTGAACGGATAGCACGAATTTCAGCTAGCTGATTAAAAAATGATGTCAAGTTCGTTGTTCCTGCTTTTGCTGAAATTGTTAGTAGTTGTGACCTTTGTCATGGGAGATGGCATGATAGAGGTCTTTAAATGGAAACAGATGGATTACTATGATCGTGGTAATGGTCGCCCACCTCGCACACCCGATCCCTCAGGTAAATTTATATTTGCATTTATCAGTCTGGGTCATCAGTTCAAAGGTACATAGCAAAATAGAAAGCGACAGAGTGTGTGCGTGTGTTTGTGTGTGTGTTATTATTAAAAGTGTGTATAAAGTGTAAGAATCTGTTATTTTATTGTTTATATGGAAATTACTTTGCACTTTTTCGGACCCAGCGCCAGTCGTGTTCCCAGGTAAATATCGTGGTAAACGTGAAGAGACCACATCTCGTGATACTCCAGCGAGGATTCAACCACGCATTGGCATCGCTGGAAATGACACTGCCTCGTATATTTCCTACAATAATGTGCCAATGGGCGCCACACATTTTCGTGGTCGCCTATTTGTCACAATGCCCAGACGACGTGTGGGCATACCATCGACACTCAATTACATAGACATGCGACGAGATGGGGCAGAGCAGAGTCCCAAGCTGCACGCCTATCCCAACTTCGAGTTGAACCAGTTTAATAAGAGTGCGCAGAATCTGGTGTCTGTCTATCGCACAACTGTCGATGCCTGCCAGAGATTATGGTTCATTGACACCGGCATGCTGGAGTATCCAAGTGAGTAGTTATAAATTAACTATTTATGTATGGATGCACTATGTTCTTCTCCTGCAGACAATCGGCAGCAAATCAGGCGACCGAGCATTTGGATAATTGATCTGCTCACAGATCGTGTAATCAAACGCTTCGACATACCGGAGAGCATTGTGGACACTGGTCGCGGACTGGCCAGTCTGACAATTGATGTGCCATCGGAGAGTCAATGTAATCAAGCATATGCCTACATACCTGATCTCGTCAATAGTCGTCTGTATGTGTACCGCCTGGAGGATGATCGCATGTGGTCGTTTGAGCACAATTACTTCAGGTTCGATCCGTTGGGCGGAGATTTGCAGATTGGCGGACAATCATTTCGCTGGGATGATGGCATTTTCTCGACAACACTTGGACCGCAGCAGGGCGATGGTAGTCGCGATGTATACTTCCATGCCATGGCCAGCAACAATGAGTTCGCCGTCTCAAATCGTGTCCTCCAATTAGAGTCGAATGCAGCGCGATCCGATCATGGCAATGATTTTCGAGTGCTTGGCAGCCGGGGTCAGAATAAACAGTCCACAATGCATGCGTACGATCCGCGATCTGGAGTCATCTTCTACTCCGAAATACAAACAAATGGCGTTGGCTGCTGGAAAATAAATAAGCCATTTTCACCGGCAAATCATGGTATCGTTGACTCGAATGCTCAAACTATGATTTATCCCAGCGATTTAACGGTCAGAAACATAATTATCATCAACTTAATGCTATTACTGAAAAATTAACAAGCATTTTTCTTGCAGATCGATGAGGCTGGCTTTATTTGGGTCATGACCAATTCAATGCCCATATTCATTTACTCCACATTGGATAGCAATGTTTTCAATTTCCGCGTCTGGAAGCAGAATGCTAACGAGGCCAAACGTAACACGGTCTGCGAGTGATTTTGTGTACATTAATTTGCTTTTAATAAACATTTCGCAATTAAGTTTATATAATGACGTTAAAATTGTGTTTAATAATGTAATAAGTATGTTGAAAATATTAACACATACATTATATATATTATATGGTATGTGTAAACAAAATCAAAAAGCATTTACAAATGTACCTTTTAAAAATTGCCTAAATTTGAGTACTCAGTTTATCACATCTTAAAGTTACAGAGATGTTTGCTTTTTATCTTTTTTCTTTTAACATTTAAATCAAATACAAAAAACAAATGTGAAATAAAACGAAATCAGAGGCACTCTAATATTGCATAAGGATACTAAGTTGCACAGGTTTGTATAATACGCGTTAATAGTATGCGGTATATGTGTGGATTCGCTTAAAAAATATTCAAATCAGCATTAATACTTGTGATCGTTTTTGTTTTTTGTTAAGTTTTTTTTTGTAAATTTTTATAATTTTGTTTCTATAAGTTTCGAACAGATTTGACGTGTATATTCTCAAAGTGACAGTATTTCTATATACTAATCATATAAAATTTGCAAAAAATATATATATTTTACGGATGCTATTTCCGCTTATACTCGCATGTATATGATGCATGTGTATATTAAGAATAAAGTTACTACATATATAAAAGATGACTATATAGCTTTTCGGTCGCTTAAGTAAACATGCATTGTTACGCGGAAAATGGAATGGTTATCTGGCCCAGTGTTATACAAAAATATACACGTATAACATAGTATAACAGATTTGAGTTTCTACATTGCTATATACCTATATGTATATATAAATAGATATATATATATATATATAGAGATATATATATATTTATATATATATATATGTATACTTATTTAAAGCCGACCACTTTTGAAGTTGAGGCTGTAGCCGACACTTTACTGTACTAGATAATCCTTGTAGCCGCGCAATGATTTTAGTTGCTTCTTCAGTTTGGTTATCAAATCCGAAGGTTGCACCAATATCGATATATCCCTGCCCACCGAATTAAGTCGATCGCGTATTTCAAAATCCTTAAAGAACAGATTCAACGGCCGCCCATTTATTTCCGTGAGTATCCAAAAAGTCAAAGAGCTGCCATCGCAAGACTGAGCCTGAGAATTAAGAGCAAAAACATAAATACAAAATTAAAAAAATCAGAAACTTTATAGGCAAATACTTTGGGCGGTAATCCATGCCGGGCAGCCAAGCTGTTGGGTACCACATCCACAATGGTTGACGTGTTGCCATCCCGTATAAGTCCCAAGCACTGACCGTCCCGATCCCGGCGTATGGCATAGGCACGGCCAAAGGGCATGCGCCGAAGAAGCACCTCAACCTGTAGGTAGCAATAAGTACATTTTAACTAGTTGTCGTACAGAAATGACCAAAAACACTATATATATATTGGATTCTGCAAATTGAAAGTGCACATCCAAGAAGCGCGTAAAAAATTGCAGTTATTTTAATAGTCTCTTCTATAATGCGATCATTATTTAATTTTTATTGAGATATGTATAAAAAATCTTTCAATAAACAAACAGCATCTGAAGTTTAAAAAAGAAATAACAATGATTTTGTTATTAAATGATAAGATTCATCAGAAACACCATAAATACATTTTTTATGAATCAATAATATAAATAAAAAAATTATATGTTTAAAATAGACTCGGTGTGTATTAGAAGATAGCCTGTATTCAAATAAAGAGACTATAATCTCAATGTGTTCTAATAAAACATGTACTCTATATGATCGAAAATGGTATTATTTTCATAATTAAAAACCCGATTTAAAACATTGCAAATTAACTTGTTTTAAAACTTACAAAAAGTGTGTTTGTGTTGCGAATTATTTTGTTTGCCTCGGTAGCAGTGCTTATGCTAACGCCTGCGATGGAGAGCAGTTGATCACCAATGTGGAGCGCATTGTAGAGCACTGGATGCTCCTTTTGCTTCCAGCCCGCGATCCTACAAGAAATAATTAACAAATGACTTAGGATATTAATCTCAATTATGGGATTGCATGGCACTCACCAAACGCCGCCGAAGGCATCTACCCAGGCAATGGAGCCCACACAATCCTTGCGTCGTAAATTTAAGCGCACACCACCCGGATGCATGATCTCGCGACGCAGTTGCATCACCTGTTGTTCGCGCAGCGTCAATCGCTTGCTGCTGCTGCCGCCGCTGTTAGACTGGGCAGCAGCTTGAACCTGTCCCAGTGCCTGGGGTGGTGATTGCATGCGAAAAGCGCTCGCTGCTCCGCTGCGCACAGCAGCCGGCACAACAAACTCATTGTTGTTAGCGCCACGCGGACTATTGACTTTTGTGGCTGCCACTTGAACTGTTGCACCACGTTGCAGCGGCGCCTGTGCATCCGATGTTGATGAGCTGCGCCGCCGCTGCTCAATGTTGTTATCCGCAACTTGCTGCACATGCGCTGCCGTCGCATTACTGGAGCTGGTGCTGGGCGTGGATGTGGATGTGGCCACGTTTTGTTCAATGTTGTTGTTTGCATTGGCACTGCTCGTTTTGTGAGCCGTCTTCGTTTTAAGTGGCGTGTTAAGCAGTTTTAGGTAGTGAAAATCTCGTCGACTCGGACGCGTGCTGATCACCAGCTCCGTCAGGCCACGCGTCAACTGTGGCCGAGCACGAACACTGCTCGACGGCGGTGTGAGTGAGGCAATGGCTATGCCGCGACGGGGCAAAGCCGGACTGCCATTCGCTGTACTCTCCTCGATCTGTGCATGAGTCTGGGACGTAGTTTGACTGCTTGTGGTGTCCTCTGCTCGCCCAGCTGAGTGACTGCAATTGCTGCCGCTGTTGTTGCTGATGGGTATGCTAGAGGAGAGAAATACCTTCTCGTAGAGCACATTGCCGCTGATCACGTTGGCGTCGTTCGCCTGCTCATTATTGATGCGTATGTTCGTGATGCCCGAACTGTTCGCGCTGAGTATGATTTTTTTGCTCATCTTGGGCGTCAGGGGTTTAAGGCTGGCACCACTGCTGCCCGTGGGATAACAGGTGCCGTAGACAGCGACTGTGGTTGCCGTCGGCTGCTGTGACATCGTCTCGCCGTCAGCCAGCACCTGGACCAATGTGGTGTTTGTGGAAGCATTCTGACTTGGCATATTGGAAGCATTCGGTTTCAATGGAATGGTATACGGATTGCTATTGCTGCTGCTGCTGGGCTGGCTCAGCACTTGTATCGTATTTAAATTGGACGGAATTATTTGTACGTTACTTTTATAGTCGTTTTGTTGAGGCTTCTGGTTTTTTGTTTTTGGTTTAACACTGATTTCGGGAAAGCGAAAAATGTCCGCAACTATTTTGTTTTTTGGCGGCAAATCGGGTGGTTTTGCTTCAGAATTAATCGTATCAGTATTCGAGACCTGTATAATGGTTATATTGTTGTCTCCGGTCTCCTCAATGGCCGATGAACTACTGGCCAATCCTTGGACGACTTTGGGCTGCGGAGATTTGCGATGTGGCCTCTTTGACTTATCGGCGGCGCCAGCAGACATGGAACGTGAAGTTTGCGGTCTAAACGAAAAGAGACACAAATAATTTAAATATTATTTATTATTTTATATTTATTACGTAAATATTATATTAAATACACTTGCAAGCGAGTAGATGTCAGATGTGTTTATCTAAAAAGTGTTTGTTTAAATCTCTTGCTACTTTCAATTGCAGAGTTTGGTATAAAAATGTTAAATTTTGTAACTAGATTGAAATTTGATTAACCCAAATTTGAAAACTAGAGCTGAACAAATTTATACTATTCATATAGCAACCAGATAAAGTTAATTGTATATATTTTTATAATGTGTGAACATGATGAGCCATCTGATAAGAAGCTCGACGAACTATTCGTTAAAGAGGTGCGCTGTGTGGTCAATATTGTGGAGAGGCTGCCCGACAATGAACAACTAACATCCACATGCACGCGTTGGCTGAACATCCTTCAATGCGAAATGACCGATGAGAAGTTTGAACGGAATCGCGTTTTGCTGAAGTTGCACGAACAGCTCAATGATCGGAGCACCCTGAGCTGTCCATTCACGGATTCCCGTATGGGGGACATTGATAAGGTTACCAGCGACAGCTTGAACAGCATGGATAAGATGTACGGCAGTATGCAGCCAGAAAGTGGCCAGTATTCCTCCACAAGCCTGGAGTTGACCAACAACCAGCTAATTGAGGAAAATTCAAATTTGGTCAAACAGATTCAGGCGCTGCAAACGCAGAAGAAAAGTCTACTACTGCATCGCCAGAGGATTCTGGATGACGAAAACGTTGAGGTGTCCAGCGATCATAACAATATGTACGGGAAAGAAATGAAATACCTAAAGGATATATTTGCGTGCAATGTGATAACAGGACTTAAACTGTTTCTTCATCACAAGCAACCCAATTATTTTGTTACGGTTTTTGCCGTATTCTGTGAAGATCAGCAGGACAAGGTTAATTTTGAAGAACTGGACAAACAGTTGGGGCATTTATTACACGATCGCATCGACTACCACAAGCGTAAAGCTATCCATTTTCTAATCGAAAAAGCCTTCGATGAGATGCGCGAAAGAGTCAAAGCCGAATACAAACCGTTGCTCAAAATGCAGGCGGACGATGAAATGGGGAAATTACGCTTAACGGGCAGGCGATGTTTGTCGCAGCTGCGCAAACTCTTCCTGGACACCTACAATGGCAGCGAGCGGCTGCAACGTGAGCTGTCTAAATATCTGGATAAGGCACATGATGAACTCGCCGACCAGCTGTGAAATTTTTTAGTTCTTTGTTTATGATTTACCTTGGTATTAGGCGCTCGCATTGCACCATTTGTTCAAAACTTAAGATTTGATCTGTAACAATTGTAAATTTTAATTAAATTTTCCTTTAACAATAAGTAGCTAGTAATGGTGACTTACCCGCAGATATGCGTTGCGCCGATGCAGCGGCAACATCAAGACGCACCCCATTTCGCAGGATGGGCGATAAAAATTCGTCGCCGGACAGATTGAAATCAGTTGCAGCTTCGCTAGGCAATTCATATGCAAGAGGCTCCTGGTCGGGTTCGTGTCCCTCTTCAGTGAGAGTGGGTGATGCTGTTTCGCTAATCTGTTCGCTGTACGTGCTAATCGGATCGGAGAGCATATTGAGCAAATGCTGTGTTAACGTATTCGACATGGACGTTGCCGGTGGGGCTGGTACCGGCGTAGTTGTTGTTGCAGCCGCAACCGCAGCTTCTGTGACTGATGTGGATGCGGTAGCGGTTGCTGTTGCAGTTGCATTTGCTCTGGACGTGGTATGATCATTTGTGGCTGGCTGTGGATGCTGTTGATGCGTGCTTGCCGTTATACGTTCCACTCCTGGCACCATCGCTGCTGGAACGGGCGGTGGCGCCGGCAATGGGGATGTTGGATCTCGTGTGGGTAGCAATGGTGCGCGCATTTCAGGTAACTTTGTGTATAGGTTTTCGCGCGGCGATAGAATTTTCATTTCGCGTAATTTCGAACGCAGCGTTTCCACCCATTCTTGCATAATCTCCCTGTGTATGGGTTGGCAATTAAAAAAAAGTTGTAAAACAACAGCAACAGTAGCAACGAGAGTAACTCACCATGAAACGGCATGAAAGCGCAACACCTCGTTGCTCAGTGTTACAACAAACTCAAACTCATGGGAGTTGGGTATAAGGGCGTGTGATATGTGCAGCGTGTCCCGCAGCGATACGGCCCATTCGGGCATGTGAGCGGCAGCCTGCCGCGGCTCAGCATAGCCCTCCAGCAGGGCATCGGTGTCATCGTGAACGCAGAAAACCACCCAGCTGCATTCAGATTTCTATAACCAACAAATTCCATTTAAATTTTCAAATTCAAAGTATGATTTTAGTTACCTTGGGGCCCACGGTTAACTTTTTGCCATCGGCAGTCAGTCTTTTCAACCACGTATTTTTATGGATTTCGCGAAATTGCGCAGCGCTGGCGCCCGATGCGATTGCAGGTGCATTCGCAGGTGTTGTCGTTGTTGGCGCTGCGGTTGTTGTTGCTGTTGTTGTGCTTGCAGCTGGCACTGCTGCAGCGGCCGCAGCCATTGTCCACTCCCCTAAGCAATGTTGCTTGGGTCCCGCCTTGCTCTCTTGCTCTAGTTGTTGCTCAAATGCACGCTGGTTGGTTTGCACTTGATGTGTATTTCACATTTCACACGATTTTTTGCAAAATCGTCTGCATTCGCCTTAATAACAAATAAATTTATTCAGAAATTGGCAACGACGCCATGTTTGCTATCTGTAATGCTTATCGACTGCTTTCCGATACTTATCGTTAAACTCCCATAAGCGTGGGCAAATACTCACTCCAGCGTTGCCACACTTTAAAGAGCAGAGCCAGAGGTGAATTTGCTTTTATGAATTCTGAATTGTATATTTTTACTTGTCAAATTTTTTATTTTTTCTATTTCCAGCTACAAATTAATTTATTATTAAAAAACAATACAAGTTTAGCCCCAGAGAAGTTTTAAAATAAATTTAGTCAGACTTACTCTATAATACTTCTTTTTATTGGGATTTTAAAAATAGGTTTATATTTTTTTGTTTGGTTTTTTTATGTATCTTTATATCACACGTAACGTAAATAAGATCTTTTTAATGCTGTCTTAAGTATGAAAAAAAATAATTATTTATACATTCGAAAATAGAAGTTAATTAAGGTAAATTTAGTTTGTGTATTTTGAGCATTTGCGTCAAGTGCAAATAGATCAAAATAAGTTAGTTCTTAAAGTTTAACAAACAAAAAGTTTATATTGCAGCGTATTTGATTAATACTAGATATACTTAAGCATATATATTTGTATAAACATATATGCATGTGTATACTGTAAGAGGAGTCACATTAAATATTATTTATATATATATATCAATTAATCAGAATTCGCTTTTCTTTTCTTATTTACAACTGCAAATTACAAATCACAAATTATTAAATAGTATGCGAGTCAAAATGAGGTAAAGTAAACATTTTTGTAACATAGACAGAAAACATACAACGAGTTAACAATTACTCAATGAAACACATTTAGGCCAAAACAATAAAACTTAAAGCGAGAGTGGATCGTAGGCAGATGGTGTACTAAATTAATTACATTTAAAGTCTTTGATTAGAATTTCAATAAATCGATTTTTGTGGGTAGGTACATAAATATTCGGTTGACATTCTAAAAACAAATTGAGTCTTATAGTTGTTACATTTGCTATGCTTTGCTTTTGCTGGAAATTTGCTTTTGTTATGTGTATAAATTTCAATTCACAGTGTGTGTGTGTTTATGTGTGTAAAGTCATTTGTTTGCTGAACGTCTTATACGAAAGTCTCACTAGTTTTAAGCACGGCGTGTCTTCGTAATTGGCTCAAGTTAGCAAAATTCTTCTTGCTTAAGCTTTACTTCATTTTAATTTTTTTTTCTTCTTTTTGCTGCTTTTTTTTTATGATTTTTATATTTTTTTTTATATATATAATTTTTTGTTCATTTTAATATTTTTTTTCTGTTTATGGTATTCGTTTGCATTTCGACTGATGTACATTTAGTATGTGTATGAGTGTTTGTGTGCGCGAAAATTTCTTCAATTTTGTGTTATGTTATTATTTTTTTTTGCCTAAAAGAGTTTTTTGTAGTTCCTTTCGTTTAGTTTTTTTGTGTTTTCCGTTTTGGTAAGACATGGGAGTTGAGTATTATATATGATATAGAAACGTATATGGAGCTGGTGTTGCCCGGGAATCGCTTGAATTTCATATCGAATATAATGTGCTCCAGACACGTATCGTGAACGCCATTGCGTGAGGTTCTATTGTTCAAACTATTGAGAGCCTGGCTTATGAGGCAATGTATTCGATTTGATGGCAAAGTGGCACGAATTCGTCAGCCATGGGATTTAATACAGATTTCTCCACATTGCATTGGCTTTTTGGTAGCGCAGATAACGCCGTGTTTTGTTCCTCCGTTCTAAAACAGAATTAATAAAATTTGAAAATGAGTTTAAATTGAATTGCAATGGTTTTTCTTTTTGTAACTAACTTGGCCTTCTCCCATTCATTTATTTGCTCCTCGAGCTCATCTTCGATCATTGCCTCAAAGCACTCTTGCATGATTTCTTCCTCCTCCAAGCGTTGTAGTTCCTGCAAGTAAGTATTTGTTAAATAATATTAGTTTTTGTGATATTTTATTGTTATTTTTCCTCCAATTACGTTTTTGTCAAACTCCTCCTCATTCTCCATCCACATATATTCAGAGAAATCCGGCTCATCGTCAAAATCGGACAAAGATTCGTCGTCGTCCACAACGTAAACAATTTGATCCGTCCAGTCAACAGATGGTACTTTCAACAACATGATTGTGCTGTAAAATACTACATTATATGAATATTAAAAAGTATATACATAATAACTAAGTAGGTAGATCGAGTGTACATATATATGTATGAATTTATGTAGATCGTAATATATGTATTTGCATGTAAGCTTGTTTGCTTTGTGCCGGCATTCAGTTGTGAGTTGCGTCGTTCTTCTTAAAACCGGTTTGCATTTAGATAAACAAAACAGAAACGCAAAAATATGAGTTAATTTATAAATAAAATATATGTATATTTTTTTAAATATACAATATATATGTTTGTTTGTAGGTAAGTGTATTTAAATGGACAACAATAAACGTGAAATTTTCTCTTTTCGTTTTGCGCATGTTTTTATTTATTTTTTGTCTCTGTACCGATGTCTATTTTTTGCCCAGAAATATTTTCAAATGACGAAGCTCAAAGTACAAAAGCAGAAGAGATGAAAAGCATATCACACAAATAAATGCACATATATACAATTGTTTATAAACAAGAGGCCTAGATAAAAAAAATATATGCACATAAGCATTTGATAAGCAGTATCTGTGAATTGTTAAAGCAATGACTATTAATCGACTATTTATATATTTACCGTTATCACCTGTTTCAGTCGTGAGCAAACAAATAAGCTTAAAACAAATGTTATGGTGGATTTATGCAAAACGCAATAAGGCAACAAATACATATATATGTATATTCGATTCGGACATTGTGTTGTTTGGATCATGGGCGTAGTTGAATTTTATGAAGCGCCAAATCCATTCGTGTGAGTGCGATAGACTGCCTATGTACGTATGTATGTTGGTGTGAACGTGCAGCCCCACACATAAAAAAAAACACATACACACTCATTTAATTTTAAAAGTGTTGCCATATTGAGAAAACGAAATTTATTTGCTCTGTGTGAACTTAACTCAAAAGTTTGTACACTTGTTTGTACATACATATATTTTAAGTGATCGCTGCATTCGTATATTCGTTATATACTAAATAAACTGTCATACATATTTATATGATTGAATGAACCTCCCTCAACTCAGCAATAACACTTGGCGCACTCAAGGTAACAAGTGTTTCGACAAAAACGCTTACAAAAAAAAACATGCCACACAAGAATTAATTTTCGTAGGCTTTTGTAATTGCGTCGTCGTTAACTAAAATCGCGCTATAGGCAAATCGCACGTACTGCAAAATCTGCTGAGCGGAGAGTAAAAAGAAAATGTCTTCATTTATTGATTTGTCAAGAAATTCGCTTCCGGAAATCAGTGGAAAAAGCACACAATAACAAATAGGAAGTGCTTCACTTGCTTTATATTAACTTCCGCCTTTCTTCGCCTAAGCACAGGCGAACAATATTAATGATTTACTTAACACTAAGGTGACAGCAACAATTTTTTTTTCCGCTATCGCTGTTTTGTTGCTTACTTACATTTCTTAAAAAGCTGCCAAAATTAAAGTCTGTGCTAGGCGACTGATCTTCCACTGAAAATTTTGTGTCGCAAAAATTAAATGAAGATTACACTAATAATTTATTGCATTCAAATACACAATACGCGAATTATTCTATTCCAAAAGCAATTGAAATGCCTTGTGCGCCAACGCGTTCATGAACGTCAAGCAAACGAATCGAAAATGATTTATAATACAAAAACCGAAAGGCGATACATTTTGTACAGCTGTTTTGCATCATTCTCATCGATTAAAATGTTAAGCGATGTTTAATCAATCGATATAGTTTCAACACATCGATACTAACACATTATTGTATGGTAAACAATCGATGTTTTTGATTGCAAAAATTGGCGCGAAATGCTTATTAAAAAATTTAAGCGGCTTGAATTAAAAAAAATTTGTGGAGCATGACAAAATCCAGAAAGTAGGGAAAGTGATTTCAGCTATATTTCAATTAATAATAACAGGGGCATTATGTATATTATTTGTATTTTAAAACAATTTGTAATCATTACATTTTTAATAGCAAAGTAAAAACAATGAACAACTGTGTGCATTAGAAATAATATTTCACAAATCATTTTAAATTTACACATATATATTACATATGCACAAACACACAAACACAATAGTTTGGACGGACATGCAACACATGTACATTTAATTATCGATTATACTTAGGTACTCTGCTATTTTCTATACTAATTTCTGGTTCCCTGGGTCGAATCGGTAAAATTTGAATTTTTGCTTCGGGGATCCCATGGCTGTAGTGTTGTACTGCTGCAAAGTCCAAAAACAATTATGGCAAAAGCATTAAAAAACATCAGTGTAAGTAAAACTGCATTCCATTCTGACTTAATACCCTATAAGACAATTTTACGAAGTTAACTTGGGAGAAAGCATGTTAAATTGTATTTATTCTTACGGTATGCACTAAAATGGCAATAAGGTGTGGTGCCAGAAATCCAGACAAGTGTCCCAGACTGTTGGCCAGGCCAGAAATCATGCCGGCAAATGAAGGAGCAAAATACAATAAAGTTGGCCAATATCCGCCACTAAAGCCCATATCCATTGTAACTCCCACGAGAACAAATATAAGTAAAACGAGTGTTTTTTGCTGACAACTCGCAGCGATGATGATTCCAATTAAAACAATTGTGGCACTAGAGCCTATAAAAAAACAATACAATTTTAGTTGGAGAATAAATTAAGTTTACCTGCCTTAAATAATACTTACAAACGACATACAAAAAACGCCGCAGTCGACCGCCATTTGAGAAAAGACGTCTTTCTATAAAGGAACAACTGAAAATACAAATCAACTTGGACAGCATGCTGCCAATAAATGGAGCCGACGAGAGAAATGCAATCTGTAAGTAAATTCAATTTTGCTTTAGTTTAATGAGATGCTTAAGATTTGTCTTTCTTAAGTTTTATCTGAGTTGTGCATCAAACGCATCGTATTTTATTAAGTATAAAGACTTTTATATTTTTATGTACTGCAGAAAAAAGATTAAGACAATATGTAATATTCTTCTTCTTCTAGTATAAATAAAACAATTAAGTGTATATATATATATATATAAAATATTTTTCAAGGATATAACATTTTATAAATTGATTATACTTTTTTTTTTAAAATAAGTATAACAGAAGTATGACATATTGCAATTCTATCAGTTCTAATCATTAGTTACATCAGTTGCATGTTACATACCTCTTTCATGTTGAACTGCATGGCCTCTCGCATAAAACGAGGCATTATCAGTGATAACACTAGAAATCCATAATTGTGAAAGACATGCGTCAGCATAAATGCATAGACAGGCCCTGAGGTCAACAACGATCTCCAAGGTATGCGTAAATGCTGCGAAAAAACCACATGAATATAAAGTAATGTTTATTATTGATATTTTTCACTCACCTGTGGCGCTTGTGCAAAATCTTCGGGCTGCAAATACTCTCGCTCAGCATTGCTCAGACGTGGATGCTGTTCGAGGCTATTGTAAATGAGCCAATTACAACTTATGCCGTATAAGAGTGCCACAATGCCCAGTACATAGAACGGAATTCGCCAGCCGAAGTCGCTCAAAAAACTTGACAACGGATATATGCCGATTGAGCCCACGATCAGGCCGCTGTATGCGAAGGATAGCATCGAGGTTCGCTCTGTGGGATGCGCCCAGACAAGGAACAGTTGGTACAAAGGTGGAGAACCGCAACCCTAGCAAATTAACACAATTTATCAGGAGTGGTTAATTGACTTGACTCTGATTTTGGAAAACTTAACTGATAAGCTTACTGCAAAGATGCCAGAAAAGACCATAACGGTGACGGCTGCAACATAACTATATTCGGCCATAATCGGTAACGAAATATAGGCCAAGGCTTGCATTGTCAGCGAATTAATGAAGAGCACCTTGCCGCCAAATCGATCCGTCAAATGTCCTGCCAATGGCAGCGCTATGACGTAGCCATAGTACAAAACGCCTGGAAACGTTAGCTCCTGGTTACGGGTCCATGGTAAATCTCCTGACTACTAAAAGGTAATAAGTCCAATTTCCGAAATGGTTGCCATAACAATAAACACTTGCCTCAACCAATTCCAAGCTGGCATTGTTCCCCAGGCTGCTGCCACAAAATTGCGAGTTAGTCAAATTATTAGCTTGATTCGATGCCGTCGCTGAGTGCTGCAATAACGCATCTTCTGGACGCGCTTTGACCATGCGCAAAATGACCAGGCCAAGCATATTTCGCATACCCATTTGCAGCATGTTGGTGAGAAAAGCACATAAAGTATAGGTGAGACGCACGGAGCCCCACAGGGGACTATGCTGGGCGGAAGCAGGATATTGGCCAACGAAATGGGGCACATTCCACGATCTGATCACCATTTTCAGGATTTCAAAAAAATACTAACACGTTAAAAAAACAACAAATACATTTAAATTGACCAAAACGGTGAACGTTACGCTTACGACACATTAAACTAACTGATTTGTAAAATGTGAAACAATTTGCAATATTGTCACGAATTACTTGGCGCGCTTATCTTTGCAAATATGTAACGGTAAAAATGAGAAGAAAACAACAAAAAGCATTCGCAGATAAGCGATATAAGACCAAATACCCGAAAATCAAAGCGTAACAATATCAGCTGTTAGCTGCTCTCTTTCGACATCTTCATCTCTCTGCTTCTTTTCTTTTTACATTCATTTACGGTAGTTGCTTGCTCGAATTCAGACGAAAAACGATTTTTTTTTTAATTTTATATAGTTTACATTGTGCAATAAATTGTCTGTAATTATTAATTTGCTGAATTAATATTAACAACATTTAACAAATTGAAATAAATTTGAAATTAGTAAAATACAAATTTGAACAATCCCCAATGTCCTACATAAGAAGTAAATACTGAAAAAATGTGTTGTTAAGGAGATATTTACGCTTAAGCGATCAAATTGATCATTTTTGTAATTAATATGACTAGAATATATTTCGATGTAATTTAGAGTTATGAGTTATAAAATTGTTTGAAGTAAGTATTCATAAATTTTAAAGTTAAAAGTTTGGTTTATTGCCTACTACTAGTATTTGTCAAACGCACCGATAAAATGTAGTAATACAACTACATACTTCCATATGTTTTGTTAATATCTTGACTTATTTGTTGTAAATTTTATGATGATCTATTAATGAGTAATAACTTAGAGATGCCATTTACGTTGTTTTTGCTCTAAGAAAAACTGATTTTCTTGTTATTCCCTGAATATGTTTACGAAATTTAACAACTTTAGTCTCAGAGAGAGCTAAAGACTTCATATTTGGAATATATGTTGTTTGTCTATTACCTTGAAAATAAACACACTAACATACAAACGCCCAAGTAGCACCCCATTAGGTGTTTTTGAGAGAAATAATATCAGATCAATTACTTAAGACATCAAAAAAATTGTAAATGTAGTTTCTGATTCCCATTTTGATTCTTATTTCAAAGCGGTAAGCAAGTGTTTATGATTTTAGTTCCGATTTCGATGATTTTAATACTTTTCATGTTTTGTTTGTTTAGTCTTTAGTTAACTTTTAAGTTAGTTACATTTCAATAAGTATGTTTCCAGTGTGGTTTTGACAACTTTTTTGTTTCATCATTCTTGTAATTTTTTTCCCCTTTCAAAATACTTTTAAGTATTTTATAAATTACGGCCAATTTTTCAGTGCAGCGTGCTCGGAGTGTGGCACGTGCTTCGAATCTTAATTACTCATGGTCTAGCTTATTTATGTGTGTGTGTAAGGGTTCCGGAAAATATAGTACGCAAAACTACACTAGCCAAACACCAAGCTAATTGGTATTTAAAAATTTATTTTAAGCAAGCTTTTTTCAACACAAATCGTTGAATATTTTATATTTATACACTCGTTCAGGCAATTATAGTTTTGAGGTGCAGTTTGTAACGCACTAAAGTAGTCATCTCAGACCTAATATCACATATATATATATATATAGATTTTAAAGTCAGCTTCATGAAACTTGAAAAACATTAGTGTCAATCGGAGCATTATATCAACTGACAATTATAAATATACATATATTATCGCAAGGGGATTAAATCTTCCACAGGTCCAAGATAGCTTCGTAATTTTTTCAATTAGTTTAAATTTTAGACCACAATTTTTTGCCAATTAGGTTTCATTAAAAATGCAAAAAACAACATTGCTGCGCAAAACGATAAAACGATTCTCGCATTTCAATTTGTGTACAGCAATGTGTAGGTTTGGGTTCGCGACCTGACCCCGACTACTGCCTGCAGTGCAATTGGCATTTAGCTGCTGTTGACCACACACAAATATAAATCATTTGGCATGCGCGTAGCCGGGAATTTCCTTAAGGGGGGATCTAAATTGAAATCCATGTAACTGTTAATATAAGTAAAAATTGAAAACCAACTTCAGCTGTTGAGTTATGGCCATGTTTAAATTGTTAAAGAGAAAAACTTTTCCCTTGTAGGTTTTGCCCATGCACATCTAGTTGTATTTATATCGGTTTAGCTGCATCGCGTAAACGACAAGGATGTTGGGAAATGAAATCTATTTTTGTTATGGTCGATTTTGGTACAAGTACTGTCGTCATTTCCTTTTTTTTTAATTTATTTTTATTTATTCTTATTATTGTTGTTGTTACGATTAAAACTTTGAATTTTTTATAATGTTAGCAATGGCTTTTCACTCATTTCCAATGCATACGCGACGCCCAACAGGCAACAGAAGGGTGGCTCCACAAGGTGCTAAACTACAGCCACACATATATTGTCACAAGTATATATATATATATATACACCCAATATATATATATATATATAGTGTATCTATGTAGCACATGTGCTTGTACTTGTGACTGACTTTTTGATTGATTTTTGGTTTATACAACGCATATGTCGCTCTGTTATGGTCTATTGTCGCTGTTATTGTTGTTGTTGTTGCTTTGCGGTTGCCACTGAAAAGCGCATATGCTATCATTGGCTCTCCTGGGTGCTGCACTGTTTGCATTTGCATAGTCATTGGCCAGCATGGCTCGCGTGTGCTGGCCAGCTTTAAGCTGTTGTCCCTTTTATATATATTTTTTTGACCTAAAAATAGCTTCACACTCGCATGAAAATGCCAAATGAATGTCGTATGTATGGCTTATGATAATATTTGAGCTGAATAAAGTATGAAAAATTTAACACACATAAAAACTGCGTGGCCAGGTAAACAACCCAATAAAATGTTAAAAGTGATGGTCGCCCAGAGACTTGGCTGCAACCATATGCCAAATATTTTCTTATTTTATTTTTGGCCTTGTATTGGGTTCTTGACTGCATCTGGCATAGTTGGACATATGCTCTGACTATTTGCATGAATAAATAATTCAACTCGAACTCAAATGACAAGGTTAAAACTATATTTATCTCAATGTTATCGTTTATTATTTGGTAATTTGTTTTTATAATTTAGAAATGTTTTTCGCTGAATTCAAGAGTATTTTTTTCTTCAGCGAAATCTAAACAGGGACCGTTTTATACTGCAATATAAAAATAAAGTAAAAAAAAATAAGTTATAATATAATAAGTTTGCAACATATAACTTTTAAATATGTTTTATAGAAAAAGTGTCTTTTTGTCAATTGTGCTCAGCTTACTGAATAATGCAAAGCTGGTATAATATCTCAATTATAGTATGTTAAGCTATCAAATAGGAACACACAAGACAGAAAACGTTACACACACACCCACACAAACTCGTACAGAAACACACACAGGCACAATGGAAACTTTTACTCAATTGGCCAACAAAACTAGTTAGTCATGGTAGTTGTCAGTTAGTTGGTATTATTGTGTGACAATGTGGCCAACACAGACAAAATTCCATTTCCATTCTGTCTGTCTCAAGCTCCTCGCCGTGTTTGAGTAGCCGCTTTTCCAGCATTTTTTGTGTCGACCATTTTCAAGCAATATTCATTCGATTTGTTGCACAGGACTAACCCAGACTAACCAGGTTGTTGCTTCAGTAACCACTTGACCCAAATATGCTTCAATTTCTTATTTCTTATACATTTTTAAAATAGTGAGCTAAATGAAAGCAGAGAGCCACATCCCCAGACTTTTCAATAGATTCTGACCTGTCTTTCAATTAACAAGAGCAATTAGAATTCGAGCATCATTTGAGATTGTCAATATACCAAACATTTGATATCAACTAAGTATTTTCAAATTCCATCTTGCAAGTATAATTGCAAGAGCCATGTAATAGTCAAGCACAAACACACTCACACTACTTGACCTATAGCACAAAGTCTTCGCGCAAACCAACACACAAAACCAATACACTCACTAAATTGTTGCTTTTTATAACAAAAAAAAACAGAAGAAAAATTCAATCGCAATTGAAGAATAAACTAAGAGCGCTACTCGTGTGCCAGTTTTCTTATACACTTTCTCTCTCTCTCTCTCTTTCTCTGGCACTCTCTCTTTTTTAGTCGCTCTTGCTCTATGTAGCTCAGGTGCGCCGCGTGGAACTGAAGCCAAATGGGCGAAGTTTCAAAACAGTCACGCGGCCGAGTTTGCCACGAAAGGATCAAATAAATTTGACGCGCGGTTATTTCAAGCATAAAATCTTAACGGCATGCGCGGAAAAGTATGCAATGCTTTCTATTAATCGCAATTAAAATTTAATACTCAACATGTACGAAATGTATCTCGTTGTGGAAATGTGCGCTTAAAGTTCTCACAGTTGCATTCAAAGCAAATGCCTTTAGACCAGAGTAATTCATATATTTAAGCTTAAATAACGACATATATATTACAAAAAAGTTTCGGTGCTGTCATCCGACCGCGAAGTATTGTGTTGATAATTACTATTTTTTTTTTTTTGGAAAATTTAATGAATATTGATTGAATAAAAATATATGTCGTAAGTGGAATTCAAATGTGTGTTACAATAAAAGAAGGGAAGGGTCGTGGAGGTCATTATACGCGCTTGTCCGCCGCTGTCCACCGCATTCCAATTCATTATACCCACAAACAAAAAGCAAAAAAAAAGCCCAAAAATAATATAACTGTCCTAAATATGATATGTGTGTATGTTTGCCACTCATACATGTGACAAACAAATACACATACAAAATACACACACTACAACTCACTATGTTTCACACTTGCTTTCATACACATTAATAAACGGCTATTTAGTACGCACAAATTGTAACCAATTTTTTTAATGCTCGTCATAAATAGGAATTATTTAGGAAAATATGTACTAAATTGAAGTTTGTTCAAAAAATCAGATAAACAATATTTTTTTGTAATGGTATTTAATATAATTTGTTGATATGGAAAGAATTTGAGGGCATGTTCATTAATGAAAATAAAATGCTTAACATATACAACTAAATATCTCTTATAGAAACCAATATTTATTACACAAATTTCTGCGAATTAATTTTTGAAGCATTTATCTTGCGTCCAAAATCTTTGTTATACATACTAACGTCTGTGTATGTGTGAGTGAGCGACTAATATAAACTAGGCTATATTTACTTAGCTAGCAGGACTTTCCTGGATTGCACCTGTCGCTGTTATTTGATTATCATTGCGTGCATGGCTGAGCATTTTAACGGTACAAAATGTAATTTTACAAAAGACAAAAAAAAAAAAAAAAATAGGGAAATACAAAACAAAACAAAATAATGAAAAAACTTTGTCCAACACACTTTAAGGATTAGTTGGTCAAACAAAAAGGAAACCAACGACAAACATTCTGCAAAAATTGGGCGCGGCCCAATAAATGTTTTTATTTTCTCCAAACTTAAGTCGGCTTCAGTTAACTAATTTCGAGTCGTATTTTGAGTACAAATTATACTTGTACACCTATGTTTTATATATAAAATGTATTACAATACAAATGTAGCTGTGAGTCCTTATAAAGACATAAAAACATGCAACCGAAATGCATTACTAATTTATGAGAACCTCTGCCAGCGTTTGTTCAATATGCTGTCAATGATCAGTTAATCAATTAGCAAAGCAACTATGACTTTAGTTCGTGACACACACAAATATACATACAATGAGACCCAAACAATCACTCCCATACACACTTACACACACATACCTCATGCAATATGTTTTGTGCTATTTTGGGGTTCTTCATTTTGCTGACACGTGCATAATACTACATATAATTATAAATACATAATAGTGATTAACAATCTTACTCTATGCAACAATTGTATTATCAATATATAAGTATTTTTATATATATATTAATAACAAATATTCATATACATATATACATATCAACATTTCTAAAAATTGCAGTGTATTCAAGAATAACTGCTCGGCCTTTTGGTGGAGTTATCGATTTGGGATTTTCCTAATACGTCATCATAGGGCTTTCAGAAATAAAAAAAAAACATTTATACATAAACAGCTAGACTAACGCAAGTTATGATATTAGAGTATATTTTAAGCGTAGTTTAGTTTTTTTTTTTAATGAAGAGTAATAAGCAAAATGAGCCTCTTTATTTGTATTAAAGAAAGAACGAACCCATGTCATTTATGACTTTGTTAATCTAATTTTTTAATTTATTTTAATAATAATATGTTTTATTATAATATTTTCGATGTTCATTATATATACATAAAATAAAATAACTGACCAAGAGAATAAGATAATTTGTTAAATAATGTTGAAAAGTTAATGAAAAAGAATTATAACAGACGTTTGAGGGTTATTCATAAAAGTGTTTGCTAAAATATTAAATTCACAATGGGGAACAAATTGTAAATTCCACTAATCTTTTGGCTAACATTAATTGGAATAAGAAAATTATAAATTTTTAATAGTACCCAATAAATGATTGAACAGGTGTCCACAGCCAGGTGTTAGATACCGATAACAACTTTGTCGCAACTTTGCTGATTGAGACAAAGACAGGCTGTAAGAGATAACCCAATACTACTACCATGTAGTTAGTAGTTAAGGCAGTCTTGGCAACAATTAAAGTTGGCTTCAATTCAAGTCTAATGTGTTAACGAAAAAAATACACTTAAAAGCTGGTCGATTATATGTAAATGGGTCATAAAAGCATGGTTAAATCACCTGTGAAACCCAATTCTCTATACATTTTGGTAATTCCGATAAGATTTGCGCTATCTGGCAGTTAATCGAGTAACAACCAACAGCCACTTATTGGCCATTTATTAGTAACGATATCGCTTTGGCCCGGTGTGTGCCGTTTAAGTCTCAGTGTGAAAAAATAATGGGAAAACTGAAACTTTTTTTAATACTTGGTGTCCTGTGCGCCCTGCTAAATCCACAAGGTATAAACACACACACAGCTTACACTCTGACACAAAAATAAGCGATTTGGAAAAGCTAAACTCCAATTATTCAAATCATTGTGACCAATGTTTGGTAATTGAATTAAAGTTGTCGTTCAGTGCAGAAAAAAAGAATAAATAGAGAATTCGAGGTTCGTAAAATGGGCAGCCAAATTGGTGTACAAATAAGAAAAAAATAACAAAAAAACACAAAGAAAAACAATAACACTGGCCAAGTCAGTCAAAACATTAAACAATATAAGTAATTAATGCAAACGCAATCAAGGTCAAGTGCTTAGCCCTTTTGACCCAAGTGCCCACCTTACACAAAATGAAATGATGACGAAAAAAAATACAAAACGCCAACAACAAACCGCCTACTCGACGAAGGTCCTTGGAGTTTGAGAAATGGTTTTGCAGGCCACGGAAAATGGAAATTAAAGTCCCAAAGTGAGGAGCGAATTTGCAGAGCTGTTGTTCGAATTAAAACCGTTTTAAATGCGCATTTTAATACACTTGTAAAATGCATTTAAAATGTTTTCATGCAATGTGTAGCGCACTGACGGGTGTATCTTTGAGATACAATAGTCTATTCTACACATATAGTGATTATATGTCTGATTGTCTCAAATTCTTCTCTGCTTGTAATTTCCAAATAATTTATATTATTTATTTAAATGAGTAATTATTTTTATATATTATACTGCAGCAAGGGTATTAAAATTTCGACAACTCAACAATATTTATTGCTGCTGACCAAGTTTTTGTTCTACTACCGGAAGTAGTTTGCGTATACGTAATACATTTTTCAGGCTGGCTTGCGTGTTAGAAACCGTAACAGCCGCAAAATATCGCAAACATTTAAGCTGAAAGTTGGATTTTTAATAAGTTAATTAACAGTCGGCCACAAAGTTGGCTCACATGCTACCGAATTAATTGGCTTAAGTCGTTTTCTTAATTGATTACTAACTGATAACGTGGCCCAAACATTTTGTTGGGCTTTATGAATGTGTAACAAAACGTACCGATAATAATTAAAAAAAAATATTCTTAAATAAAATAACAATTCACTATTTTATTTTTTTAGTATATCACATAATATAAATAATTACATATGTGCAATTAAGGTAAACATTCGAATCCAAACTAAAAACAAATCAATAGCAAATCATATATAAACAAAGCTAAAAATATTTTTTTTCTTGGTTCCCTTAGGAGAGAGTATTTTCAACCACATTTAAGTATATGTTATTCAATTATTAAAAGTCACCATAGCAAAGTGTCGATGAATAATAAATCTTGAGAACGTGATACTTATTCAATAAACAATAAAAATTATGTGTTACAGGAGAAGGCGGTGCACTTGCCGTATTCTGGCCATGTGAAAGCGATGTCGACTGCACAGCTGATGGCTCCAGCTGTGACCCAGACACGAGTCTCTGTCAGTGCTCCAGTTTCGATACGGTCTTCTCGGAGAACTTCAGCCAATGCTTGACAAACTCGCTGTTTGGTGACGCATGCCAAGAATCCGTTCAATGCAATCTTATGCCAACGGGAGCCAGTTGTAAAACCGGGGTCTGCGATTGCGCCGATGGCCAAACCTATCTGCGTGGCAAGTGTAGGCCAGTGAACGGACTCAACGAGCCCTGCGAAACGGTACGCAAAAACATATTATTATAATAATAACATAAGCATAATATAATATTACAAAATATAAAGTTAGGGCTTACAGCTTAGGAAGGAAGTTATTTAGGATCATTTTAATGCAGAATTTTAAAACCATTAAAATACACAAACATTGGACATAATATTTCAAGTATGGTATACTTCATAAATGTGAATTTTGGTGCAGCCCTTTTAAATGAATTTCCCAAATCTGGGTTTCCAATTTACAGTGTCCTCACATATTGGTTACGTTATCGATAAGCCTCAGAAAAGCTTAAATTAATTATTTATTATTTTCATAACCTGAACCTTCTATCCCATAAGATTTATGTATTTTAGTTCAGTTTTAACAGCCAAATTAGCAGGTTAAGTTCTTGAATTAGACATGCAGATCCAGTGTATTTAATTTCATAGAGTCTCCATTTCGATTATCGATACATCAGTTTTGGATAAAAAATGTATGTTTATTAAAGATATAGTATTTCAATTGTTAATTAGAATTTACTAAAATTTTGTTAATCAACTGAACAAATTTCAGTATTAGAATTAGAATATTGATATAATTTACGAAATCCCTTACACATCTGCTTTACACTCTTTTTTCTTCATTATCAGGATTTTGACTGCTATTTTGGATACGATCGAGCCTCCGTCCGCTGTCAGGAGAACGTCTGCGGCTGTGCAAATGGCTATTATAACAGATATGGAAACATATGCCGTCGCAAATCAATGGGTATGATTATTATTTGAACATTGCTGGATCACTTAATAAACATTGTTTGCCATAGAAAGGAACGATGCTTGCGTCGTCGATGAGGACTGTGATGCACTGGGCGCTAGTGCCGCCTGTGTGAATCTGAAGTGTACTGTTGTGGATGAGATCACCACAACAGACAGCACTACCACCGGCGGTAGTGTGACGACACCCAATGATAACGCTGCAGAGACAACAACTGTAGAAACGGAAACAACCAAAGACGATCGCACCACAGACACAACTGAACCGGAGTCACTAACCACTGCAATCCTACCCAGTACCAGCTCCAAGCGCGGAAAGAAGCTATTTGCCAAAGCCTTTGTCCATGCCACGCCCACACACAAAGATGCCGCCGCCCAGGCGACGCTCTCATTGACCAACGGTGACAGCGAGCCCCTCAAATCGACATCGCCCCGTTCCCGTGAAATAGCCGTGCAGACAAGCATCGAGAGCTACGAACTGAGGGATGTCGGTCGGCTCGGTTTCCGTAATGTGGCAACTGCAACTACAACCACCTCGACAAGCAGTCGACGGACCTCAAGCAACACTCAAAACTATCGCCCCCGTTTCCCTGCCATCTTTCGCTATGAAAATGAGGATGTTAAAACATATTCGACACTGGGATCGAGTCGCGATGACGATGATCTCGATGAGAAAAAGTGTAAGTATGCATTGCCATTACATACTCAACTTAAACTTTATAAACTTTGACAAAATTAGAAATGTCCCTCAAAATGCTTAAAGCTTACATTTTTTTACAGAAGTACATTGTAATTAAAATTACATAATGTAATTAATCTTTGAGATATCAAAAATTCTTTACTTGAAATTAAAAATTTATTTTTTTATTTTCTTGTGGTTCTTTTATAAATATTTCTTACATAATTTTTTTTATTTTATTAATTTTTAGATGGCGGCAGCTGCATGGACATGGGCAAACCCTGCCCCGGCTTGCCCCACTCAATCTGCACAAACAAAATCTGTTTGTGTAAACAGGGATATTATCCACGGAACTCTAAATGCTTTGCAGGTAAGGAATACCTTGTAGACTTGGCACACTTGTGTCGCTTAAATAACAGTTTTTTCTAATCATGGACAGAGCTCGGTGAGATAGCGGAAAGCAGTGACGAATGTGAATATGAGTTCGATCAGTTGTCCAAGACTTGTATATGCCAAAAGAACTATTTTTATGAACGTGACCTGCGCAACTGTAGAAAACGTGAGCACATCCATTGATATGAGTATATAAGTATTGTTCCTAATATTATTTCTATTACTTTTGCAGCCATTCAGTATCATCTATCCTGCACATCGAACAGCCAATGTAGTCCTTTTGGCGCCTCCTATTGCCATCCTCAGATACCGAGACGCTGCACCTGCGAGGAATATGCTCAGTACAATGAAATCAGTCAGCTTTGCGAATACAAAGATGGCCTCGGTGCCGAGTGTGAATCCAATGATGGCTGTCTGGTAGATCATTCCATTTGCTCAAATCGCTTCTGTGTGTGCCGCGACAACTATTTCGAGAAGAAAGAAGAGTGCGTCGCAGGTAAGTGGATCGGCATTCGATCTTTATTTATTTATTATGGAAGTAATAGGGAATTTAAGGAATTTAAAATGTTAGATTAAATTCATCAAGGCATATTATAAATGGTGGTGTTCAAATGTGAAATGGATAGAAAAATCTCTAAGATAAGATACATTTAAACACGCTCAGTTAAACACACTTCCAGATTTGATATTCCGAAGTATTGAAATTGTTATTGGGCATAGGCAAAGTTCCATCGAGAATACATGAAAGGAGGCTTTGCAAGATTTAAACAATTTAAAAGACTTAAATACATTGAAGTGTGGGCATATTAAAAAACTAAAATGACATTTTTAGAGATATAATCTTCAGTTGGTTTGTAAAATATATTAAATTTAGGAATAACAGACAAGGGAAATATAAAGAATAAATAGTAATAAAAATAGAACATGAAAAAGGCAAAGGCGCATAAAGAAGCTAAAAAAGAAGAAAATATACACAAAATAAAGCTTGGCTTAAGTCGATAATAATCAAGAAAGAGACATCCATATTAAATAAAATATACATTTTATATGAAATGCATTAACATTTGCATTAAGCTCGTTTAAATATGCTAAGATTGCGAATTTTATTGAGGAAAAATAGAGGCACTTTAAATATTATTTAAACTATTATCTGTATTAGGTCTGGGTGCGGAATGCTCAGAGGATGAGGAATGCGGGGCTGAGAATACGGCATGCTTGGAGCGCAGTAACAGCAATTCGGGCAGAGATTTGGAGCAGACACGCTCTTGCCAGTGCCGCCGGGGCTATGTCCACTTCAAGGATGAGTGTCTCAAGGAAGGTATGTTAACTGATACGCGAAATATGATAAGCTATGTTAAATGCTCTTTTCCGACCATAGCCGAGGAACTTGAGGATGAGTGCGTCGAGGATGAGCAATGTAAGCCGCTTTTGGCCAGTTGCAGTGCTGAGGGCAAGTGCAGTTGCACGGATGCGCAGCACGAGAAGCACGGAGTCTGTGAAGTTAAGCGCGGTAAGATTTTACTATCAACCTATTCATAAAAATTAATCAAGGCAGGACCCAAACCATATATCTGCAGATATCTCAGCCGTTTCTTTTGAAATATGTTAAACTTAAATGACGGCTGCATTAGTGGAAAATGTGTTTTAAAAACTGTTTACTTAAAAGTTTAATTTGTCAGTTTCTAAACTTACCTCTAAGGTTGGAAAATTGGCGGAATTCTGCTTTACAAAAATCGTTTATATAGTATATATAAATGTTGTCTTATTAAAACTTAAAATAATTAAGAACACTTTTTGGATTCTTAAAAATTAAAATAAAAATTCGAAATAAATAACAAACAATTCAATAATTACATTTTTTACATTTTTCTTTTAGCTTTGGGCGAGCCGTGTTCAAAGGCCTCAGAGTGTTTTGTTGAAAAGGATCCTGAGAATGCGGAATGCCGCAACTCTGTCTGCCAGTGCAAATTTGGCTATAAGGCAAGCAATGAGCATAGACAATGCATACGTATAATGCCCAACAAAAAAAGTAAGAATTATCTATAGCTCGATATGTAATTTTTAAGACTACATATATTTTCCCAACACTTTCAGATTCTTCCGGTAGACCCAGCGCTCTTAAAATCATCACGTTCGTTTTGATCGGCTGCGCTTTTCTGGTCACGAGCGCGGCTATCAAGCAGGCGTATTATTAAATAGAAAACTTCACCAAACCCCCCAGCTCCTCCCCTACAACACTAAAAGCACATTATTATTATTTAAAACTAACTAATTTTACTTGTAATTGTTAAGCGTTGTGAGAAACTCCCTGTGCATGTGTTGATGCCATGCACCAAGGCCCAACTGACCTGACCCTTGGCTAAGTATTGATTGCAGATTTTAGATGCATGCAGTGTTACCCATTGACGCGTGGCATGCATATAAGCTAGATTATATTATAAGGTAGTATTTAAAAAATCAAGCAATAAACAATAATGTATAATCAGTGAGTTATTTACTCGCTTCTATTAATAGCTTAAGCTAATTATAACGAAATGTCGCAAAAATGTTGGAACTGGTTTATTGAACAATTTTAAAATATGCGCTAATAAATTAAGAATTCAAACACACAAGACTGTGTGAAATTGTTAGTTGTTGGTAACAACAATTTTTTTTTTTAAATTTTTTAAATTCTTTTTCAGACATTATTTTTTGAAAATTTAGTCACTTTTGAATCGCCCCAAAGATAATTTTTCGAGACTATAATTTTAATAAGCACTTCGAGTTCAAGTAGCGTTTGTAGTGCACTCGTCCAATTAAGTAATTAATTATAATTCCTGAAGCTATGCTATAATTTTTTATACCAAGCCGAGCGAGATTTGAAACAGATAATCGTATTACAAGATTAGTCATAGCATCGATATCGCTTACCAAATTATTTCTTTTGAATACAGAAATCACTCAAATTAATTTAAAAAGACAATAATTAAAACAAATAATAATAATAAAATAAAAAAGCATACATATAAATATTAAAATAAATATATAATTAATAAAAATTAAATAAATAATTGAATCGCTCGCCTATTTTCACAATTCATTTATTGATTTTTTTGTTTCATTTTATTATTTCTTAATTAAAAGTTATTACAACAAATATGTTTCATCATTATTACTTTTAAATATTTTAAAAGATCTATTATTTTATGTTATTGTTCCCTATTACATTATAATATTACTAATTTAATTAAAACAACTTAATGACAATTTACAAGTAGGGAAAAAATTATTTTTGATTATTCCAAAGACCGTATATTTTTTTTACTCATTTCTTTGACTGAAATGTTTATAAAAAGGTTAAACCTTGATCAAAAAATTAATATATTCTTGTAGATGAGCTGGGTTTATAAATATATTTATTATTTTCCTAAAATCTATAAATATTCATTTCATAAAAGAGAAACATGAAAAAAACCTTTAAAATTAAAGAAAAACTACTTAAAATGTGGGATATAATCTTAAAGCAAACATCTAATTTATCCTAATGCTGTCGCTCTTTTAATTGTACCCAAAAGTCCGGGGGTGTTATAATTAGTCCATTGTTATTCTTCGATAGATCAGGCAGCGAGTCACCCGGCGCCAGAGTGTAGTCAAAATTCTGTAACATGGCTGTGGTCATCAGGAAGAGCATGTTCCTTGCGAAAGTCTCGCCGGCGCATAGACGTTTGCCGGCTCCGAATGGCAATGAGACATCCAGCTTGAGGTTCAATTTACCATCGTTGTCCAGATATCGCTCAGGCCTGAAATTTTCAGGATCCGACCAGATGCGTTTGTCAGTGTGTAGTGCATATAGGCTGGGTATGACTACAGTGTTCTGCATTGTAATTAAATTCAATTAAAAATATTATGATGAACAATTTTTTCGGTTTAACCCACCTTGGGTATGTTATAGCCCATTAGTTCTGTTTCGACTAGAGACTTGTGTGGTACATCCGATGGTACAAGAGTCTCGATGCGCAGATTTTCCCGGATTGTGGCTTCCGTAAAGGGCATACTCTGTCGATCCTCAAGCGTGGGTAGCCGACCACCACCCACTACATCATCGATCTCGGATTGTATGCGCCGGGCGACATCCGGATAGAGCATCAAATACTGCACAAGAAGAGATAACTGGACACCTATAGCCGTAAAGGCCGGGAATGAGAAATCCACCAAGCCCATAATGAACTGTTCACGATTGAAGCCGTACTGTTCGGGGATACCCTTTTTCATCTCAGCTATATAGAGATCTAAAAAGTTACGGTCACAGCCATCCTCGTAAGTATCCAGGTGGTGGTCAATGAACTCTGCAAAGAATTTGCGAACAAACAAGCTTGCCTCATTTATTTTATTATATCCACTTGTCTCGGGCCAAATAAAACGTATCCAGGGAATTATGCTTAGCATTCGCCCGTAGTCATCGGCAGCGCGCTGAAACTGTAAGCCAAACTGAACAAGCTTCACTAACTTGGCCATTTCGGGACGAGGGAATCGCTCGTTGTACACAATGTGAAAGTGACTGTTTGCCGAGAAGGGATTGAAGAATAGGGGCAACTGCACCCGATAGCCGCCAGGCTTGACTAAAAGGTGCTCGTGTTCATATCGCGGACCATTGCGGATTAGATCGAGCATATCGGTTATCTCCTCCTGAATGATCAGTTCAAGCTGTGCGAATCGACGACCGAATCCAAATTCACGCAGGTAGCGAAGGATAAAACGTCTTTGTTCCTTCCACAGTACACCCTCTTGAAAGAATATACCTATGAATAATAATATTTCAATATATTTTTATTTTATTGGTTTATTTAGTCTGTGTGTAAGAATAAAAATGCTTAGCAACTGATAATATTTATGTTTTATATTACTGAATTTAGTTTTAGAAATGTTATAGAATTGTTTAGCATTTTTAAAACGTTTTACACAATTCAAGAGCTTCATAAATATATATTATATAGTTAATTGTGTTATTCTATTCTATTGAAAAACATGAACATGATTAGTTTTATGTTTTAACCTCAACATTTCAGGAAAGTTTTTAAACTTATAGTCAGTCTATATTTCAACAGATAAGTTTTTTAAATTTATAAAAAAAACCATAATTCAACGATTTAAAATGTTTTTTGGTTTTTTTTTTATATTTAGATATCGAATCTGGTATTTAGAGAATATTGCTTTTGTTCCATTGGAAATCGATAACAAACATAATTGTACTTTAACAAAGCCATATATCTCCCAAAATATCAAAAGTGGCATATGCCACGCCCAAAACACGACCGATTTCGCCCTAGAAATCATAAATGCGAATATCTTAATTAAGGATCTACATTTAAAAGTATTTTACATAATTTAGAATGTATTTTTCTGATAAGTGTGGAAAATACTTTTTGGACTGCGCTTATTCTTGCTCGCAAAAACGATAAAATCATTTAACTCTCGTAATCTAATAGCAATCTAATTCCAAAATTGGAATATATGTTACGGAAAATGACCTATACAATATTACCCGCAGCTGGTAAATCTTATGCTAGAGTAGAGTAGAGTATTTAACAGTGGGTTACGCCCGATTGAAAAGATTTCACTTGTTTTTGCTGATTTTACTTATCGAGAAACTTTCGTACAATAAAGAATACCAGTAAATTTTACAGTAATATAACATTGAAATTTATGAGTGCCTTGTACTGTGGCCTACTTAATTCAGACAAAGATTAATACAAAAATATATATTTGTATGGCAATTGTTTGCTTGTGTACATAATTTTAAAAATATGTTGTTCAAATTTCTGATGTGTTATTAATTTGTGTTTGACACTATTACACTGGATAGGCTGATAAGAGATGCACTTTTCTGAGCTTATCTTAAGATCGACACAGTGGGAGGAGTAGAAAATAATTTAGTGAAAAAATGTATAGCACACCTCGGATACATTTGCCAGGATCACGCATTTCGGCCAGATACAGTGAAGGTCTTCCATCGAAGTCCTTATTATTTAAGACCTGTCGCACACCTTTTCCACTGTTGACGACGGCAACAGAAAAATTTCCCACATATAGGCCAATAATATCGGACTTATACCACCTGCTCAATGTGATTGCTGCCTTGTGTAGATATTTGTAATTGATCAACAGCATAAAGAGATAACTTCCAAATATGGGTATACGCGGAGGACCTGAAAGGATGATTTGATAATCAAATTCCGTTTAATTCGCGTTCGATTCGACTCGGTTGTAAGAACTAACCCGGCGGAAAGCCCACAGGACGACTGATTGCATATTTGTACAATTGATATAATAATATAAACGAACAAGTTGCCAGCAGAAGCAGAGTTAACATTTTGCATGCGTTTCTGTTTAAGTTCGAAGCAAGACTGTCGACTTTTTATATTTGTCGACTCTGATTATAGCAGAGCAGAGCCTCATAATGGCACTTTGTTCTTATTAATTATTTAAGTTGGTGATTACGATTTAACAGACAGCACACATATTTATATATATATATATATATATATGTATACGGAAGAATTGTGTCGATTTTAGTGCATTTTGTGATTCTTTAAATATATTTTAATTGAATATAGAAAATGCAAAATCATTACATAAGAAATAGGTATCACAATTCAAGCACTTAATAAACAGATTATAAATAAATTATACACACTTATAATTATTGAAAGGTGTAAATTTAATGCCCTGTGTTTATTCAGGTTTATTGAATACTTTTAAATTATCCATAATTTGTTTATCTATTGGCACCTGCAAATGTATCCTATCTCATTAAACGATCACAATATTTGTAATATATGTTGTAACATTGTATATTTGAGAACTCTTATCAAGTATAACATATATATAAACAAAAGTGAAAGCTGTAATCAATGTTTAAACATTTTTTGTAAGGTTGGTCGGGTTTAATCTCAGTCGATTAAGTTGTTTGTGAACATGAAATTTAATTAGTAGTGTTTTCAAATACAACTTGACGAGGTGATTAAAAAGCATGATGAGATTAGCTGGCTTATCTCATTGCAATGTATAATAATAGTTTAAATAATTGACTGTAATAAAAGCAATTATTCATTATTTTATTCATTTGCAATCTGTAGGCAAAAGAGAGAAATTGATAATTGAATAAAACTGTTTGCGTATTTATAGAAAATTTATAAATTCTTGATTAAAATAATGAGATGAGTTTATGTATAAAATTATATGTATAACAAATAACACTTAGAACTCGGTCGATTTGCCGAAAATATGCACAAACAAGATCTGTTTGTGTAAGCAGGGATATTATCCACGCAACTCTAAATGCTTTGCAGGTAAGGAATACCTTTTAGACTTGGCACACTTGTGTCGCTTAAATAACAGTTTTTTCTAATCATGGACAGAGCTCGGTGAGATAGCGGAAAGCAGTGACGAATGTGAATATGAGTTCGATCAGTTGTCCAAGACTTGTATATGCCAAAAGAACTATTTCTATGAACGCGACCTGCGCAACTGTAGAAAACGTGAGCACATCCATTGATATGAGTATATAAGTATTGTTCCTAATATTATTTCTATTACTTTTGCAGCCATTCAGTATCATCTATCCTGCACATCGAACAGCCAATGTAGTCCTTTTGGCGCCTCCTATTGCCATCCTCAGATACCGAGACGCTGCACCTGCGAGGAATATGCTCAGTACAATGAAATCAGTCAGCTTTGCGAATACAAAGATGGCCTCGGTGCCGAGTGTGAATCCAATGATGGCTGTCTGGTAGATCATTCCATTTGCTCAAATCGCTTCTGTGTGTGCCGCGACAACTATTTCGAGAAGAAAGAAGAGTGCGTCGCAGGTAAGTGGATCGGCATTCGATCTTTATTTATTTATTATGGAAGTAATAGGGAATTTAAGGAATTTAAAATGTTAGATTAAATTCATCAAGGCATATTATAAATGGTGGTGTTCAAATGTGAAATGGATAGAAAAATCTCTAAGATAAGATACATTTAAACACGCTCAGTTAAACACACTTCCAGATTTGATATTCTGAAGTATTGAAATTGTTATTGGGCATAGGCAAAGTTCCATCGAGAATACATGAAAGGAGGCTTTGCAAGATTTAAACAATTTAAAAGACTTAAATACATTAAAGTGTGGGCATATTAAAAAACTAAAATGACATTTTTAGAGATATAATCTTCAGTTGGTTTGTAAAATATATTAAATTTAGGAATAACAGACAAGGGAAATATAAAGAATAAATAGTAATAAAAATAGAACATGAAAAAGGCAAAGGCGCATAAAGAAGCTAAAAAAGAAGAAAATATACACAAAATAAAGCTTGGCTTAAGTCGATAATAATCAAGAAAGAGACATCCATATTAAATAAAATATACATTTTATATGAAATGCATTAACATTTGCATTAAGCTCGTTTAAATATGCTAAGATTGCGAATTTTATTGAGGAAAAATAGAGGCACTTTAAATATTATTTAAACTATTATCTGTATTAGGTCTGGGTGCGGAATGCTCAGAGGATGAGGAATGCGGGGCTGAGAATACGGCATGCTTGGAGCGCAGTAACAGCAATTCGGGCAGAGATTTGGAGCAGACACGCTCTTGCCAGTGCCGCCGGGGCTATGTCCACTTCAAGGATGAGTGTCTCAAGGAAGGTATGTTAACTGATACGCGAAATATGATAAGCTATGTTAAATGCTCTTTTCCGACCATAGCCGAGGAACTTGAGGATGAGTGCGTCGAGGATGAGCAATGTAAGCCGCTTTTGGCCAGTTGCAGTGCTGGGGGCAAGTGCAGTTGCACGGATGCGCAGCACGAGAAGCACGGAGTCTGTGAAGTTAAGCGCGGTAAGATTTTACTATCAACCTATTCATAAAAATTAATCAAGGCAGGACCCAAACCATATATCTGCAGATATCTCAGCCGTTTCTTTTGAAATATGTTAAACTTAAATGACGGCTGCATTAGTGGAAAATGTGTTTTTAAAACTGTTTACTTAAAAGTTTAATTTGTCAGTTTCTAAACTTACCTCTAAGGTTGGAAAATTGGCGGAATTCTGCTTTACAAAAATCGTTTATATAGTATATATAAATGTTGTCTTATTAAAACTTAAAATAATTAAGAACACTTTTTGGATTCTTAAAAATTAAAATAAAAATTCGAAATAAATAACAAACAATTCAATAATTACATTTTTTACATTTTTCTTTTAGCTTTGGGCGAGCCGTGTTCAAAGGCCTCAGAGTGTTTTGTTGAAAAGGATCCTGAGAATGCGGAATGCCGCAACTCTGTCTGCCAGTGCAAATTTGGCTATAAGGCAAGCAATGAGCATAGACAATGCATACGTATAATGCCCAACAAAAAAAGTAAGAATTATCTATAGCTCGATATGTAATTTTTAAGACTACATATATTTTCCCAACACTTTCAGATTCTTCCGGTAGACCCAGCGCTCTTAAAATCATCACGTTCGTTTTGATCGGCTGCGCTTTTCTGGTCACGAGCGCGGCTATCAAGCAGGCGTATTATTAAATAGAAAACTTCACCAAACCCCCCAGCTCCTCCCCTACAACACTAAAAGCACATTATTATTATTTAAAACTAACTAATTTTACTTGTAATTGTTAAGCGTTGTGAGAAACTCCCTGTGCATGTGTTGATGCCATGCACCAAGGCCCAACTGACCTGACCCTTGGCTAAGTATTGATTGCAGATTTTAGATGCATGCAGTGTTACCCATTGACGCGTGGCATGCATATAAGCTAGATTATATTATAAGGTAGTATTTAAAAAATCAAGCAATAAACAATAATGCATAATCAGTGAGTTATTTACTCGCTTCTATTAATAGCTTAAGCTAATTATAACGAAATGTCGCAAAAATGTTGGAACTGGTTTATTGAACAATTTTAAAATATGCGCTAATAAATTAAGAATTCAAACACACAAGACTGTGTGAAATTGTTAGTTGTTGGTAACAACAATTTTTTTTTTTAAATTTTTTAAATTCTTTTTCAGACATTATTTTTTGAAAATTTAGTCACTTTTGAATCGCCCCAAAGATAATTTTTCGAGACTATAATTTTAATAAGCACTTCGAGTTCAAGTAGCGTTTGTAGTGCACTCGTCCAATTAAGTAATTAATTATAATTCCTGAAGCTATGCTATAATTTTTTATACCAAGCCGAGCGAGATTTGAAACAGATAATCGTATTACAAGATTAGTCATAGCATCGATATCGCTTGCCAAATTATTTCTTTTGAATACAGAAATCACTCAAATTAATTTAAAAAGACAATAATTAAAACAAATAATAATAATAAAATAAAAAAGCATACATATAAATATTAAAATAAATATATAATTAATAAAAATTAAATAAATAATTGAATCGCTCGCCTATTTTCACAATTCATTTATTGATTTTTTTGTTTCATTTTATTATTTCTTAATTAAAAGTTATTACAACAAATATGTTTCATCATTATTACTTTTAAATATTTTAAAAGATCTATTATTTTATGTTATTGTTCCCTATTACATTATAATATTACTAATTTAATTAAAACAACTTAATGACAATTTACAAGTAGGGAAAAAATTATTTTTGATTATTCCAAAGACCGTATATTTTTTTTACTCATTTCTTTGACTGAAATGTTTATAAAAAGGTTAAACCTTGATCAAAAAATTAATATATTCTTGTAGATGAGCTGGGTTTATAAATATATTTATTATTTTCCTAAAATCTATAAATATTCATTTCATAAAAGAGAAACATGAAAAAAACCTTTAAAATTAAAGAAAAACTACTTAAAATGTGGGATATAATCTTAAAGCAAACATCTAATTTATCCTAATGCTGTCGCTCTTTTAATTGTACCCAAAAGTCCGGGGGTGTTATAATTAGTCCATTGTTATTCTTCGATAGATCAGGCAGCGAGTCACCCGGCGCCAGAGTGTAGTCAAAATTCTGTAACATGGCTGTGGTCATCAGGAAGAGCATGTTCCTTGCGAAAGTCTCGCCGGCGCATAGACGTTTGCCGGCTCCGAATGGCAATGAGACATCCAGCTTGAGGTTCAATTTACCATCGTTGTCCAGATATCGCTCAGGCCTGAAATTTTCAGGATCCGACCAGATGCGTTTGTCAGTGTGTAGTGCATATAGGCTGGGTATGACTACAGTGTTCTGCATTGTAATTAAATTCAATTAAAAATATTATGATGAACAATTTTTTCGGTTTAACCCACCTTGGGTATGTTATAGCCCATTAGTTCTGTTTCGACTAGAGACTTGTGTGGTACATCCGATGGTACAAGAGTCTCGATGCGCAGATTTTCCCGGATTGTGGCTTCCGTAAAGGGCATACTCTGTCGATCCTCAAGCGTGGGTAGCCGACCACCACCCACTACATCATCGATCTCGGATTGTATGCGCCGGGCGACATCCGGATAGAGCATCAAATACTGCACAAGAAGAGATAACTGAACACCTATAGCCGTAAAGGCCGGAAATGAGAAATCCACCAAGCCCATAATGAACTGTTCACGATTGAAGCCGTACTGTTCGGGGATACCCTTTTTCATCTCAGCTATATAGAGATCTAAAAAGTTACGGTCACAGCCATCCTCGTAAGTATCCAGGTGGTGGTCAATGAACTCTGCAAAGAATTTGCGAACAAACAAGCTTGCCTCATTTATTTTATTATATCCGCTTGTCTCGGGCCAAATAAAACGTATCCAGGGAATTATGCTTAGCATTCGGCCGTAGTGATCGGCAGTGCTCTGAAACTGTAAGCCAAACTTAACAAGTTTCACTAACTTGGCCATTTCGGGACGAGGGAATCGCTCGTTGTACACAATGTGAAAGTGACTGTTTGCCGAGAAGGGATTGAAGAATAGGGGCAACTGCACCCGATAGCCGCCAGGCTTGACTAAAAGGTGCTCGTGTTCATATCGCGGACCATTGCGGATTAGATCGAGCATATCGGTTATCTCCTCCTGAATGATCAGTTCAAGCTGTGCGAATCGACGACCGAATCCAAATTCACGCAGGTAGCGAAGGATAAAACGTCTTTGTTCCTTCCACAGTACACCCTCTTGAAAGAATATACCTATGAATAATAATATTTCAATATATTTTTATTTTATTGGTTTATTTAGTCTGTGTGTAAGAATAAAAATGCTTAGCAACTGATAATATTTATGTTTTATATTACTGAATTTAGTTTTAGAAATGTTATAGAATTGTTTAGCATTTTTAAAACGTTTTACACAATTCAAGAGCTTCATAAATATATATTATATAGTTAATTGTGTTATTCTATTCTATTGAAAAACATGAACATGATTAGTTTTAAGTTTTTATCTCATCTGCGTATATCTTAATAAAGGATCTACATTTGAAAGTATTTTACATAATTTAGAATGTATTTTTCTGATAAATGTAGAAATTTTGAAAATATGTTGTTCAAATTTCTGATGTGTTATTAATTTGTGTTTGACACTATTACACTGGATAGGCTGATAAGAAATGCACTTTTCTGAGCTTATCTTAAGATCGACACATAATAAGTGGGAGGCACAGAAAATAATTTAGTGAACATGAAAAAATGTATAGCACACCTCGGATAGATTTGCCAGGATCACGCATTTCGGCCAGATACACGGAAGGTCTTCCATCGAAATCCTTATTATTTAAGACCTGTCGCACTCCTTTTCCACTGTTGACGACGGCAACAGCCAAATTTCCCACATATAGGCCAATAATATCGGACTTATACCACCTGCTCAATGTGATTGCTGCCTTGTGTAGATATTTGTAATTGATCAACAGCATAAAGAGATAACTTCCAAATATGGGTATACGCGGAGGACCTGAAAGGATGATTTGAAAATCAAATTCCGTTTAATTCACGTTCGATTCGACTCGGTTGTAAGAACTAACCCGGCGGAAAGCCCACAGGACGACTGATTGCATATTTGTACAATTGATATAATAATATAAACGAACAAGTTGCCAGCAGAAGCAGAGTTAACATTTTGAATGCGTTTCTGTTTACGTTCGAAGCAAGACTGTCGACTTTTTATATTTGTCGACTTTGATTATAGCAGAGCAGAGCCTCATAATGGCACGTTGTTCTTATTATTATATTGACAAAAAAATGTTCGTATGTGAAAATGTACATTTTGTACATTCAGAAAAAAAACCGAAAATGATTTTAAAACTTTTTAAGAATATACATTTGAATTAACAAATGAAAGACACAACATTTTTTTTATAAAAAATACATTCTGCAAAACAAATATATTCTTCCAAAAGCATACCTAATTTAAGAATTATAATATGATAGAAAACAGATGGAATAAATAAGAGCTTAAAAATATTTAACTTTTTTTCCGAAAGCTGAACGCGGCTTGTGACTTAATGCTGCCCTCTTTTAATTGTACCCAAAAGTCCGGGGGTGTTACAATAATTCCAAGGGTATTCTTCGATAGATCAGGCAGCGAGTCATCCGGCGCCAGAGTGTAGTCAAAATTCTGTAACATGGCCGTGGTCATCAGGAAGAGCATTTTCAAAGCAACATATTATATTTGTCAACTCTGATTATAGCCTCATAATGGCACTTTGTTCATATTAATTATTATATTATTCGTAATTAAGAATGTAAATGTCGTTGTCCAGATAGCGCTTAGTCCGCACACCGTATCCAGGTGCCGGTCGCTGATCTCTGCAAAGAATTTGTGCATAAACAAGCTTGCCTCATTTATTTTATTATTTCCGCATGTCTGAAAATTGTTGATATTTTTTGGATTGATGATTGTATTTAAATATGAGAGCCTGATTATGGCATATAGCTATTTTTTTCATACATCATCAATCAGAAGAATTCTTATACGATACTCATCAATCGTGTGATTTCAAAAATAATATATAAACCAAATAATGAACTTAACTCGATCGATGGACAGCAAGATGCGTGCTCGGTGCTCTTAACAATGTAAATGTGGTAGTAATAAATAATTTAATGCACACTAGAGCCGGAAAATAAAAATATTCATATAAATAATATGATTATGAACTTTCAGTAATTTTGCGAGAGATAATATAATTACGAGATAAGCTATTGCTAATTTTATTTTAGATGGCTTCATTTAATGATTATGTTCAAGTAACAATCAATTATTTGTATTTGCATTTTCTTTGATAATTATATTATATTAGTTGTGAGATGGCGACGAGGTTAGGTCAATCTCAATTATTGATGACATCGACACATTTGCGTTTTCCTTGTCACTCAAAGTGGGCATTATAGCTTTGTCCATTGACAATAGCTGCTGCCATGTCCGGCTGCCACTTTCACTGTGTGCCCTTGACCACAGTGTGCTTAATCCTTTGAGATCTTCAGTGTTGTAATCAAAGCTTATCCAGTGGCCTTCTTCCCGCACAACAGTGACACCTTTTACCCGTGCTGGCAATGCACTTGGGTTAATGAACGTGTTGCTTACATGACTCAAAGTCCGCACGCTGTACGCACGTAAAAGAACAAAAGATAAGGCTCTTAATTAAAATGTGCGTCTGTATATGAATTTAAATGTTGTAGTCGCACGTGTAAAACATTCTCTCGTCTTGGTCCACTTGAGTCTTGAGTCGGTCACTCTCAACTCAAATGGAAGTGTTCATACCAGTTAATTTGCTCGATGCGCTCATCGTTTTCTTTCTCCAGCTGTTCCCGCATTTTAACATTTTTCTGACTCTCCTCTGCAAATTTCTCGCGTAAAGCTCTTTTGAATACGTCTCGTGTGTCGATGTCCTCGCGGCGTTGGGTAATCAGAGCATTAAGCTTTTCGAATTTACGCTGCTGTTCGGCAATTGTTGTCATAAGTGCATCTGCGCGAGACAAACCAGCAATAATTATTTCTATTGTTACTTAAGCTTGTAAACGAAGATTAATTTACATACCGAAGTTGGAGTAAAATTTTGTTGCCTTCTTAGCTATAGAATTCTCCTCTTTTTCCATGCGCATTTCATTTCTGAACATAGCCATGAGGCGTCTCCGTGTGTCAAATGGTTCAATCATTTCGTTTAACTACGACTTTTTTTATTTTTTTTATTTATTTAAAATAAAGCGCTTCGTTTACATTCCAATTCCAGTTTGTTTCTGACGCTTCCTTTAGCTCGGGTGTTGCCATACTGTTGATTCTGAGCGTAAGAGATGGGCAAACTCGTGGTATTCATGTATTATAAATATTCTTACTAAAGTAAAATGTTTCTGAGATATGCGGAAACATAAACAATATGTGAAATGGATAAGCGGCAACAACATATATTGTCTGCTTATTGACAATACGAAAACCTTTAAAAAATTGGTTGACAAATTCAGCAATAAGCAGACATACAAAACAACTGATATATTGAGGCAGCCAGACATGCATTGATAAATCGATAGTAGATTTATCGATAGTGCGCTGTAAGACAGCTGTTTCCAGTAAACCCATCATGTTAACAATACAACAAACAACAGAAAAGGAGAGGGGAGCTAAACGATGGATTCACCGACTCCGTCGCAGTCCAAACCCAAACGCACGTTTAAAAGTCCCTTTGCGTTTCCGAGAAACTGCGTCTATCGGCCACTCCGTCAAATTCACAACACGGAGCGCAATCAAAAATTGCCAGCAGATCAACCCACCTGTGACTAAAACAGAGTCCCTGGACTCGCCCAAGTTTAATAAATATGTATTGTTATTATAATGTTTTCTTTCCTTTGCTGTTTCTGCTTCACGTGGCACAGACTTTACGCTAAATGCGCCGCCCTCGCTGCTGCCGGCCAAGAAATACTCGGACATCAGCGGCCTGCCGGCACCCTATGTCGATCCGCATTCTAAACTGCGATACGCCAATGCCGAGGAATACGCCAATATGCAGCATATGCCGTCAGACATTATCAATGGCTACCTTACCCTTCGAGGCTACACAAGTGCCGTTGGCTAGCAACAAAACAAGAGATCTGAACAACCAGCAAGTCAGCAATAATAAATATGTTTGTTTTAGTGTTTAGACTCAATTATTCTGTAAAATTAATTAATTCAAGTATAATGCAAATGCGCATTTAGTGTAATCAAATATAATCCAAATATACGATCAAAAATTTTCCAAAACTTAAAATCTTTACTGCGAATTGGACCAAAATTAAACTTTTACCTGAACTTAATTTAGGAAGTTGATTTCACGGAGCTGAATATCCCCAATAGAGGGAATGAAAGAAAGTCATTGTTAATTAAGATAAATGACGACGGTGTTTTAAATAACTGGTTTAGAAAATAAACTTCAAAAATTAATTTCATTGATGTAATATATATATGGGGACTGTCATTAAAGTAATGCAGATAATATTAATACAATGTACGCAAACAATACGTATTTATTTTAATTGTCTGCTTAGTGGAGGCAATTAACTTTATAGAAAATTAAAACAATTTAAAAGCATTCTTATAAGAAGTAGCGAAGCCAGATAGTTGTCGCTGTTTGACTATATGCGCCAAATATGGCAGCACTTATTAAAGTGTCACAGCTATCGTATAAGTAACTTATCGATGATTCTGGCATAATTATCGTACTGATAGCCGGCAAATATTGCAGGCGAAAGAGCATTATCGAAGTTAGCAAAGAATTGTCGACAGCCAAAAATTAGTTTGATTTCACGTATATTAAATTAATGCGGTTCTTGCAAACCGTCAAGGCGATTAGCAGCATATTCCATCGCAACTTTAGCCGCAGCGCTTCTGGAAAGGTAAGTAGATGCATACATACATATATATTGTACTTCTTGGTATTAAGACAGATGCTGATGATGACGGGGACGACAAAGAAATGTCGCTGCGTACAAAGTGAACGAACGCTTGTTATTTGACATCTATAAATAAACAAGGCATTTGCATAAAAAATCGGCATCGCCATCTATTTCGCAGAACTTCTCACATACACATACAGCAAGCATCTATATAATCATAACATAATCTCAGGAAGTATACAAAGACCCACTTGTTGGTCTACTCTTCATACTCTTGTTTTTTCGGCTTGCCAAAAAGTGCAAGGTCACGTCGTCTTTTTATGTCAACGCTCTATGACAGTGATGACGTAGCTGATCCACACATTTCATTAGCAAGGTAGTATCAGCTTATCAGGCTCTGATGAGAAGGGGCGTTAAACCAGTAATTCTAACCATCAAATTGTTGATTGTTATTATACATTTTTAGTTTGATTAGCGTCAGCGCTACCCGTTGGAGACGCCATAATTTGTGTTTTTTCTTTAAATTTATGAAAAAGTTTTTATTTACAATTTGTGAATTTTATGGCGTATGACGTGTAGTTAATTAGGAAACCTTTCAAATTGTAGATTTTGTATTTCGATATAATATAGATTTGGAATTAAGGCCGCTCTGATGAGAAGGGGCGTTAAATCAGTAATTCTAATCAAATTCAGCTATGTGCACCAGTTTACAGTGCAAAGTCGATTATAAATGGTAATCTGGATTGTCATAAATAGTGCTAGTAACCGATGGGGTGTTCGGGAAGTATAGAATGAAAACAAATCAAGATTAATATTTCAATTCTCATTGCAGATGGCAACAGAAATTAAGTTTAATGCATCGCTCACCCGCTCAGATCCGCAGGTGCAGCCTGTCCTGATCATTGGCCAGTTGCGTCATTTGAATCTGCTTAAGTTTAGCCAATTGGCTAGCAAATTGGAGCCGCGCGTCACTGAAGAGACATTCAATAATGCCATCGCCTGCCTCCATCCGGCGCCAACGGATAAGTGCTCACTCTACCTGGATGTTGCCACTGTGGCAGCGTTGCCATTGAAAGCCTCGCGACACAATACAGCCTCGCGTGCTCACTCGATTACGCGCCTGGTCAAGAACCATGTGCTCAATGTGAACGAGGAAAGCATTGTGCTAGTCTGCGAGCGTGAGAATATCTTTGCCAGTGCCTGTGCCGTGGTCCGTGCCTTTCCCCTCTACTCCCGTAAAACGGGTGGGGGCAACAGCAGCGGCAACGGCGCGAAAACTACCTCAAGCGATGCTGGCGGTGGGGAGCCCAACTGCTCAGTTGTCAACGTGGAGTTCATTGTCATTGACAAGGATGGCTGCGTTCAAGATCCTCTCAGCAAGGACGAACTGACGTGCCTGCATGAAACGGCACGTGGCATTCGTCTTGCTGCTCGCATTGTCGATACGCCCTGCAACGAGATGAACGTGGATCACTTCATTGAGAATGTTACCGATTTTGCCAAAGAACTGTCGCTGCAGCCACAGATCATACGCGGCGAAGAACTGCAGGTGCGTGGCTTTGGCGGCATCTACGGCGTTGGCAAGGCGGCCGCTGTGCCGCCAGCATTGGTGGTGCTGTCCCACGAGCCTAAGGGTGCACAGGAAACGATTGCGCTGGTGGGCAAGGGCATTGTCTACGATACCGGTGGTTTGAGCATCAAGGGCAAAACAGCCATGCCGGGCATGAAGCGTGATTGCGGAGGTGCTGCTGCCATTCTCGGCGCTTTCTATGCGGCAGTCAAGTGCGGTTTCAAGGATAATCTGCACGCCGTCTTCTGTCTGGCCGAGAACTCAGTGGGTCCCAATGCGACCCGGTAAGTGAATGTGCCATAAATTGTGTACTCATCCATTATTTGCATTTATTTGTTTTGCAGTCCCGATGACATACACACGCTGTACTCCGGCCGTACTGTGGAAATAAACAATACGGATGCCGAGGGTCGTTTGGTGCTCGCCGATGGCGTTTGCTTTGCCAACAAGGATCTCAAGGCGAACATTATTCTCGATATGGCCACACTGACGGGTGCTCAAGTGAGTTATAACTATCGTTGAGTTTCTACTAATACTGCATGATATTTAAGCATTGGTTACCCTCATCATCTTCTGCTGCATCCACTAATTCTAATCTATGGTGCTCTCTTAATTTTAATGTCTTACAATCCAAAGCGCTCGACTCGTTTCTTGGCAGTTTCATTTAATTGTGTTTGCTTGGCAGACGCTGCAAAGTGTTCTATTTGCTTTCAGCTGAGCTTTGAGCTCTTTTTTTATGCCATCAATATTTTATGAAATTTCCCAGTCCTTTGCCCAAAGTTGTTTCCATTTGTGACGAATTGCTTACCCCGTGTCCGAGCAGAGCGTTTTTCAATTTTTCTTAAATGTAAAATTTATGCCACGCTTTATAAAAGTCACGAGGTTAATTGGCAAAAATAAATTGCAAATTTGGTTTTTCGGCGGCAGATGCAGAAGCAGAAGCCGAAGCAGAAGCAGCATCCAACAGTAGGATGCAGTAGCCAGCAGTAGCAGAGGAGGAGCAGTCGACGCGGTTGCACAGCAGCAACAATAAAGGCTACGAGGCAAACCCGATTTGTGGTTGTTGGTGGCTGGCTGATGGGTCTGTGTCTGGGTAGCTTTTGTCTGTTGCTAGAGTCTGCGAATGCAGTGGGAGGCATTGCTGCGATGGGACACAATTACCATAAATCTTGGATGCAATTTGCTTAAAATATGATGCCAATTTGCGTTATTTGTGGTTCGATGGGAAATAAATCGAAACTGTTTCACGTTACAAACAGGACAAGCAAAAAATGGCTGAGCACTCGTGTCCTGATATAAGCAGCACTAAAAAAGGACCCAATTTTGTTAACCAAAACTAGAATGTACTCAAAATTTCAATTTTTGCTGAAATTGTTTAGAATTTCTTGTGACGCTTGTTTTGTTTAATTTTATTATACACGCTGCTAACAACACACAAACGCACGCACACACACACAATTGCAACAGCACACTCACATATAAAAATGGCGAAACAATCTTGCAACATGCAATAATATTAATTGCCAACATCGGTGAAATTGCACCAACAAAAACAAAAACAAAACAAGCAACCAGCTTCCAACAATGGCAAGAACAAGCGAAATTGTATAAATTGCGTCTGGAAATACCCTTTACACAGTTGAGACTATTCTTTACTTTAGAAACGATGGCGATTATTATTTTTACAACAAAACTTGATCAAACTTGTGGCATGCAACCACTTCAAAATAAATTAAAGTCATTTATCTCGTTCTCTAACAAATATTGTATATATTTTGATTACATATTAGTTATTTTTATATTTAAGAATTTACATTGAAAAAAGATCATTTTCAGGTTCAAGGTTGAAAAAATATTTGCAAAGCTTATTCAAGCTTGTTTTTTTAAACTACAGAAACCAAATAGTTTTCTTATTTAGTGGAAAAAAAGTATCGACATCTATGAAAGAATATTTAAAAAAAGCTCAGCTAAAACTTTAAGCTAAACTTATCATATATAAAAATAGAAAATCAGTAAAAAAATGTTTAAAAATGTCAATTGTTAGAAATTTGATAGGGTGTTTGTAGGGCAAACGGCGATCAGAAACGAACACTTTTGTGCTTTACATTTTATGTAGCCTGGGCATGTTTCACCAAATGTTGGTATTGTTGTTGTAGTTGCTTATGTGTGTGTTTTTTGCTTTCATTTGTCTAGTTGTAGTTTAACACTCGCCGCACAGTGCTCGACTGCCCCGGTTGCTGCTACCTCTGCTAGTGTTCCTGCTCCTGCTCCTGCTGCTGCTCCTGCTACTGGATCTGCACTGATGCTGTTTTGGTGTGTTGCTTGTGCTAAATAACCTTGCACCTTTTTATTGCCGGTCGCGTCGGAAACTTGCAATTTTTGGCAGGCAACCATGCATCGTTGCTCCACTGGCCCTGTAGTTTTCCCTCTCTGTTCCAGTCTCTGTCTCTGTCCATAGTGTAAACCATGTTGGCACCTTAACGTTGTTAGTTACTGTACAGTTTTATTGTTAGCCTTCACTTGAATATTGCATGTTTTCTATCAGTTCAGATGGTCGCCCATTAAAGCGATTTGTTTCTCCCATTTCGTGCTACATATCTCTGCATAAATATTTAATTGTTTTGTACTTGTTGTGTCTTGCAGGGAGTTGCAACAGGCAAATATCATGGCGCCATATTGACAAACTCGGAGCCATGGGAATCGAAGGCATTGCAAGCCGGTCGCAAATCCGGCGATTTATTGGCGCCCATTATTTATTGTCCTGAATTGCATTTCTCTGAATTTGCATCGGCCATTGCTGATATGAAAAACTCTGTGGCGGTAAGTACCCAACAAAAAAACCTTAACAAATTGTAGCTCACACATCAAAATATAACCACAAACACATAAACACACACACACACTTTTATACCTTTTATACGTCGGAATCTAAGATATATATGCCGTTGAAATAGTCGATAAAAATCAGAAGATTTTGTTTTCTGTTTTGAATCGTCCTTATAAAGTTAGTCACCAAAATAAGAGCTTAAAATTTTTTTTTTTATGTTTTCCATCTTATTTAACCTAGTCTGTCTCAATTTATTGTAGAGCTTATCTAGAAAGTTCTATAAGTAATTCGTAAACATTTTTTCATCATAATGAGTTTTTATTTAAAAACTCCCATTAACAATTGATATTATATAACATTATTTATAATTGCTATATATATATTAATTGATAATTATTGTTATTTTCAGCTATTATTTAAATTATGAAAATGGATGAACATTAATATTATAGTATGTTTGTTAAAATATTTAAAATGTACAAATTTTAAAATAACTCAATTATTGACACAGCAAACATTTATTTGCTATTCTTATATTTAAGTGCAATCACCAACAATTTGATATTAATGTGCATTATTCATTTCATTCGATTTATGGGTGCATTTTGTGTTTGATATATTAATACTTTATTTACTTTCCTTCTTTATTCGTAAAATAAACAAAATTGATCTAAAGATATATATTTATTGCTCATCTAAATTGCAGACATGCTTGCACAACCCACAAAAATTCTTTTGCTTCTTTTGCAAAAATGTGTAATACAGTTTTTTAATTAACTTTATCATGGTCAGTCGATGTTTATTCTGCTATTTTTTTATGTTTAGTTATTATTATTTTTTTTTTTTTACCGCTGCAGTGTTGCGAAAAATGATGGACGTCGGTTTAAAGATTGATTAGTATTACAGTGATTTATGCCAGTCTGCATGCACATTTTCAAACACACTTGCACACACACTTACACACACATCCTCACACTTACACACATACTCCAATTCCAGCTACAACATGTATCAAAAAACTTTGGCGTTCAATCTACGCTAGCAGGCACTTGATAAAAGTAATGGTTTGGATTGGGAAAGGGTGCTGAGGTGGGTGGGTTGGATGGTGGTCAAAACTGGTAGCTGTTGTGCGTGGGCCCCAAGCTACACCAGGAGAGCAAGCAAATCGAGTTACCTTATTGTACGTCTAAAACGCTTCGGATCAATGGTCATTCATCACTGTCACGCCACGGGCGAGTGTCGTGAAAACCGGTTGCCCTGTGCCATGTTTCTTAATACTCGTCGCTCGAGCACCGACTGGGTGCGTAGGGGCCACACAGGTCAAGTGGCGTGGCAGCTATGACCTGCCTCATTCTCTGCCTCTGGCCATTATCTGCCCCACTCCAGTTCACCAGTCGCATCTGCCTATCACCTGCTGTGGCTCCTTGATTTTTCGACCACTTTGGCATTCGTTGTTTGTGTCTCCAGTGGCATAAAAAAAGGTAACTGCCTGTAACGCAGGCCTCCCCCTCCCCAGCTCCAGCCCCAGCCCCAGCCCCAAAGCATTCACCCGACTGCCCAGTAACGCCCTTGTCTGCATTTGATGCGGCATCAGCGCACTTTGTCAATGTGCCTGTGATAAAGTGATTTAAACACAAATCGCATTCAACGTTAAATGCAAAAAAGTTGAATCAAAGCCACAAGCAAGAAAAGCCAGATAGGAATGCCATCCTTGGCCAAGTCGAAGATTTTACACTCTTGTGGATATATCAATAAAAATAATTAACAATAAAATATGATTAATTGAAACTAAATCAGATTTAGCAATAATACAATATACATTTGTGAAAGATCCAATTTTGTTTTACAAATCAAAACACTTCTATCTAGATCATATATCTAAATAAATTCAATATAGTTCTTTCAATGTTTATATGTTGTCGTTGTAAGAATAGAGAGATATATATTCTTGAAATGTGGCAAAATCAAGTGAACTTTTCTCTGAAAGAGTATACAAATTACAACATTAAAATTCTGACGGAGTTCGTTTAAATTACATGACTTTTTTGCGCTTTGACCGCTCGACGCCGCTAGTTTCACCCGCTAAATGGACGGATTATGGATGTTGTTGGCGGCTCTTTTCAAGGCAGCTTTGTTTTTGTATTTTTTGACCCCCAACATCCTGTTGTTGGTTGGCTCATTTTGACGGTGCCATGTTGATTTTTTTTTTTTTTGGTTAGCTAGCAAGGGTGTGGACTGTCCATTAGTCTGGCTTTAAAGTAACTGACTGCAATTTGTTGCGAGTCGTTTCTGATTTGTGTTCTGTGTGTGCGTGTGTGTGTTTGTGTGTATGTGGTGTGTGTCAGTCCATCATTAGCCTTGTTGTGATTGCGGTTAACACGTTGAAACTATTTTTAAATAGAATTTAAATGCAAATTCAAAGGAATTTTTACAGCCGGGGATTAGGCATTGCAATATAGAGCATAAAATTGTTTACTACGGAAATCGATATAAGCATTGATAATTACAAAACAAAGTCACTTGTTAAACAATAGAGAATTTATATTTTCTATAATCTTTAAGAATAATTTTTTCATGATATAGTTTTCAGTAAAATAATCATCAAGCTCGTCTCTTCTAGTATCAAAACTTACAACAAAAGCAAAATGTGAAATAATAAAATTATTTAAACGTTTCAAATTATTTCGAAATTTTGGGGCATTAACGAAAGCATTGAGACAATCAACGTTTGCATCCCATCCGTCGTCAAAGTTACTCAAATGGCTGTGAAATTTTACCAGTGTTGGTAATTGATTTTTATGTTAAATCGTAAAACTCGAAATTCGAAAACAGCATTAATTTTAGATAAACCCATCCAGAGAGAAAGAGCAACGTGTTGCGGCTTTTGTCTTTGCGTGGCTCATGCGGCGTATGCGTAATTGCTTTCATTGTTTTTAATACTGTAAAGTATTCGAACATAAAATGCATAGCATCATAAATAAAAATCAATATCGTATTATAGACAAGTATTCATTTAATTCAACTTTCGCAAAAGCAATGGGTTAATAGTTTTTTAATGAAATTTAAGGAATTTATTTATGTCCAATTTTGGTAATTATTTAACCTGTTGCCAAAGTAATTGGAAAATCAAATAGCAAAAAGAGTATTTAATAAAGGCTTTTCAGCAGATAACAGCTTTCACCTTTTTTTTTTGTCTGCTTTTCTTTTTCTTTTAATATTTCTATTGATATTTTTGATATTTTCGATTGCCTAAATCGCAGTTTGTAAATTTTTATTAAGCTGTAACATTTTAAATTCAATTGTACGGCGACTTTTTACGCATTTTTATGAATTAAATTGAACTTTTTATGTGGAAAAGTTTTTTTTTATGTGTTTGGGTATTTTTATACACTTTTACGCAGCGACCTTAAGGCGCCAAATATGGTTTTTGTTTTTGTTTTTGCTTTTGTGCTTTGCTCTTGATTAAATAATGCCAACTGTTTATAAATAATGCTCGAGCTTATTGCTTCAGTGGTTTAAATGTAGATTTCAACTAAGTAAGCCAACCGTAAGTCACGTAATTTGCGCAATGTCCCGCGATTTCCGTTGCCTACTTACGGAGGATGGCGGCCGGCGACTACTCAGCAACTCCGGCGACTTTGTTAACACAAATCTTTCCGCTTGTTATGCGTCGGTTTCCTATCAACTTTTGCACGTCTCTTAAGCAAACAAAAAAAAAAAAATGTATATATATAAACTTAATAGGAGATCGCGGGGATGAGGATGAAAATGAACTCTACTGCCGTTTGCATTGACTGTTTCTAATATTTTGCTTTTGCTCTTTTGCCTTTTTTGCGTTGCTGGCCCTGAAGCGCAAAGTTTTTTAAAGCGCTGCTTTGACATCAGCTGGGAAAATTAAATAAAAAACGGTTGTTGCTTTCAGCCTGCTTTGCTGTGCGCTGTGCGACAACGATTGAGTCTCTGCTAAATCTGTGTTATGCCATCTCACGCCCATTGAATGAATGTGTAATTGATACTGAATACAGTCTACAGAGACAGGCATTCAATGTATTATTGCCTCAAGGCAACGAGGGACTCCTTGGGGCGGGCTGCAGGGCTGCAGGACGATGCGCCACTTGAAAAGTGTGTGGCGTGGCAAGTGAAACGCCTGTCATTGATGTAATCTTCTTCAATCACAATGCTTATCTTAAGTCTGGCAGCTTTCAGGATTTAACGAACCCTTTAATGTGGGCCCCAACTGGTTAAAATCCTACATAAATGGTTAGTTTCTATTTTGCTTGCATTTAATGAAAGATTCCTGCAAAAAAAAGCAAAATAAATATTTTAATCGTGGTTTACAAATTACAATTTTTTTAATTACCAAATAAATACGCTTCGGCTGTTTCTTCGTTTCTTAATTTGTTTTTGTTTTGAGTTTCTTTTTGTTTTCTTTATTTGTTTTGCTGTTTATTTAAGTTATCTGTTCGCTTTTTTCACAAAAAATGTAAACTTTGGAAAAATGTTTTTTATTTTATATAATCATATTTTTTTTTTATAATTTTGATTAAAATACATAAAAAATGAATATAAGTTATACAATTAAAACCTGTTAAGTTTTGCTTAGCCTTAATGTAAGCATTTTATTTGTGAAATTGATTTAACAAGATTTGTATGTAACCGCTAGAAGAAAACATTTACGACCACATAAACTATATACATTCCTGATTAGGATGAAGCTATATTCGTCTGTATAGGGACTGAGTGCATTCAATTATCGTAACGTTTCCATTTTTGTATTGATAATCGATCTGAATGCATTTGCAATTCAGAAACTATTGATGCTGAAATGATAATTCGAAGCAACCTGAACCCAATTCAAGTGCTGTTTGTAATTAGCAATAGTTAAGTGAGGTTAAATTAAGTCTCTAATTATAAGCGGCAAGTTTCTAATGATAGTTATGGTTGTGGCTTGCCGTTAATGTATGCAACGTATTGCGATAATTTTGACTGCTAATTAAAATGCACGTTAATCGTAAATGGAAAGCGTCGCTTCCAATGGCGGATAGCATCAAATCAAAAACTGGCATCGCTTCTGGTATGTGGCACACGTGGCATTTGGCAGCACTGATGGGATATAGAACAGGAGGGAAACGAGGGGTCTTGGGCTTGGTCACGTAGTTAACCGCAATTAGTCGTCGTCGACCCGTTGTTCAAACTTGATATGTGACTGTGTGTGTGTGTGTGTGTGTGTGTTTGTATGCGTTCCTGTGTGGTTGTGTGTGGGTGTCTCTCTGTGTGTGTGTGAGTGTGAGTGTGTGCGATTGGCTATTTACAAAAGGTTCGCACAATCAATGCGTTGCTTAATGCAATCAATGCTAATGACATTATGTTGACAAATCTTTGCCATTATTGATGAAAGCGCACGGGTCAAATTGACAGTCGGTTGACTGAACTGATTCCATCTCAGCCGAGCCGTGATGCCACTGACAATGGGTGTGCGTGTGTGTCCCGAACACCTGACCATCAAACCAAAATAAACCAACTGGTAACATTTAATTAAAATCACATTCGATTGGACAAACGCAACTTTGTAAAACATTTTATGATTTGTGCAACAAATTGTCAAGTTATGCGAGCTGAATTTTGATAGCTAAAATTTTGATTAAGCCATGTCGAATTTTAGCAATTATTATGGTAATTATTAAAGCCACATTTCTTGGTTAAATTTTTAAACTGACAAATGCCACAGTTATGCTCGAAATACGCTTTGGGAACTTATTGCCTTTTAGCAAGTGAAACTAAACTTAAATTGGGGCGGAAAGTCAGCGAAAGTTTATGGTTAACGGCAGAAGGCCACCAAAAGCAACTAAAATATCAATAACAATACAAAGAATAACACTAACAACAACACTAACAACAACAACAACAAAAACAAATCAAAAACCAAAGCAGAAGCAACGTGAATCGCTGACTTCAATGGATTTCTAGCTTACGCTTCTTGACGGAAGACTTTTCGTGTTACGTGTTTTTATATGCTTGTGGCTTGTTGTTCGGGATCTCTGTGTGTGTTTGTGTGTGCGTCATTTCATCTTGGGGTATCAAGCGTTGTCATGCAGGCATTTGTTGTTGTTGTTTTTGTTCCGCTGTTGTTGAATTCTGCTCGTTTGATGAGTTCTTTTTGGGCAACAGTCAAGCAAGCACTTCCATGAGTATACATATATATGTGTGTGTGTATTAGTTTATTTTAATTTGTGTGTGTGCTGCTCCGCACAATGGGTCACATATATTTTGACTTATAGTTGCAGGTAAATCAATTTTGTGGATCTAATTTATTGCATTATTAATCTTTTTGGTTTTTTTTTGGTATCAAAACTACATCAATTTGATCAGGAATTTTTAAAAAATTAGTAGTAAAATTATAATTATTAAAAGAGTGTACAAGTTTTGGAAAGGATAAATCTGTGTTTCCGAGCCGATATTTTCTTAGCACATATCGGCTTTATTACTTACACTAAAATGAGTTAAAAAAAATTATAAAATTTGATACAAAATATGCAGTTTTGGCCACTGTGCGCTACAACTTTATATTTTTGCCAATAGAGCGTTGTAATTTCCGCTCAAGTTAGTAGAGCGACAGCTTCCCTTACTGTTTAGCTGCCACTGCAAGGCACACAAAATTGTAGCATTAGCACATCTAGTTTTGTACATATTTATGAAATATATATATACACATATATTTCGCATATATATACGTGTCATGCATGAATGTATATCTATACATATGTTTATAACTGTTCTGCACTGCAGGATACTTTGTAATATCAAAAATACAACGATGTTTTGCTTGTTGCAATTTCAGGGCGTCTATTCCATAGCGCTGAAATATGGCTAAACAGGTATAATATGCTCTGATGCCTTGTTAATTATTTGTAGAGCGAGTTTAAGTAATGCAATATATAATATCGTTTAATTCTTAAATAATAATACATTTAAAAATGGTACCCCAGAAATAGTCATTACCAAGACTTTGTCCGAATTAAACTCATTTTCACAAGCAATATGGTTTAGTTGGTGTCTAAATATGAAATAGTATCTGTATAATATATATATATATATATATATATGTAAATGATCAGGTCCATATGAGTTAAAATTTGAAAGGGTTTTTCTGGCGCAAATTAAAATGATTTCATTTTATCGATAACTTTTGTCGTTTCACGAATATCGATACACATCGATTTCTGATAGCAATAAACGATTATACAAAATACAAAACTGTACACATTTCATCAGGATCCGACAATTGTAAGTCTTGGATATAGTGCTGCTACTGGGTATATTATACCCGACTACATCATTCCTAGGTGCCTTATTCATTGCGTTCCAATTTCCTTGTTCTTGCTCAATAAATATTTTGTCATATTTGTATTGCAGGATCGCCAGAATGCGCCGTCCTCCTGTGCCGGCCTCTTTGTAGCTGCTCACTTGGGCTTTGACTATCCGGGCGTTTGGATGCACGTCGATATGGCCACGCCCGTGAATTGTGTAAGTAATTGTTGCAGCTAGTTTTGCACACAGCATCATGCCAACATTCATTGCTGCAAATTTTGTTTTACAGGGCGAACGTGCCACAGGCTACGGTGTCGCACTGCTCCTCACCCTGTTTGGCAGCCACACAAATTGCGCCCTGCTGCAATCGATTGCGCCCACCGAGGAGTGGCCGCCATCGAAGCGTATGTGCCGCGATTAGTGTTTTTGCATTTCAATCAAGTTAACAAATACAAATAACAAAAATAACACACACAGAGAAAAATCGCACATTTATAAAGATGTATATGGAAAAGAAAGGAAGTTCAAATGTCAATTAAATTAGCTGCATGGCAATAAAAAGAGAATTCAACGAAACACTTCAAAGCTGTCGATTAGCATTTGTCACATTAATTGTGTTTGTGTGGGCTTTGCTTGAGTGCTTATATTGTAAAACACATACATACACACATACACACATCAATACACACATGTACATACAGGGATTGACGGCTGCCGTTGTGCACACCCCTTTGCTGTTCAATTAGACTGCTGCTGTTGTTGCAGTTGTTACCTGTACCAGGCGCTTAAGTGGATTCATCATCATCATCATCAACTTGATGCGACTGCAATTGTGTCGACAACAACAACATCAACAATACAGAACAATAACAACAACAATAGAAAGTCAGTAACAACAACTACAACGTCAACGTCAACAACAGCTAACAATACAAATTAAATTGCAACATCAGTGTGCCACACGGCGTCGCGTTGCCGTCTTAGTTGCCTACTTTCCACTCCCACGGGCTTGTCACCTGCCAGCATGAGCGTGAGAGACAGATTCACAGAAACGCCCACCGCCTCTGCCTGTGCATCGGTTGCTGCCTCCCCCTTAAATTCAACTTGCAGTTGCATTTCCTAAATTTCATTTCGCCCTTCAATTTACCTTATTTCATTTCTCTTTTATTTTTAGTTTATTCCCATTCCGGGTGGGATTGCACTCTTGTGCTTTTATTGTTTAATTAGCTTGAAATACGTTTATTTTCATTAGTGAGTGCCGTAAGCAACGTGTAAGGTGAGCGCAGACCTAAGTGCTGGTGATTTGTAAAACCTTGAAAAAGGATCAGCGCAGGCAATGTTGCAACTCTGCAAGGCCATAGATTTCAAAATGGAAATGGAATGGTGTGTTGCGCGTGTGTGTGAATTTACTATATATATATATACATATATATATATATCAGTGTTGTCAGTGGCACACAACTGAAGACACGATACGATTACGAGTCTAAATCTCAAGTGGACATATGGTTGCAATTTCTATAAACAATCAACTTAAATTAGATGCAATTGCACCTGAAGTATGTAATATTAAATAATTATTAAATATTAAGGTAAGTGATATCTATGTGAACACGATTGAAATTACAATATATTGTCGTTGAATATATATTTAATTTATTATTTAACTGATGCAGATTACAGACCGTTTTTCATTCTTTGATACATTTTTAATACTAATTTAATAAAGTGCTAGTTCTCACATATTGTACATAATCAGCATATTTATTATTATTTAACGCTACAATAAATAGACACAATGAATTTACATATAAACAGAAAGTTCACCAGTCCAAAAACAAAAGCTACACGTAGTTTTAGTTTCATATTTGTATGACACTTTCCAATTGAATATGTATTTGTTAGCCAACATACACTGGCCCTGAAATCCGACGCTGCAGGCGGCAGCCAATGGATATCACTCATGCGCCACTTTGCCTGCAACAATTGACCCGGCACATGCGTTCGTGCTGAAGCGTATTGAACCTTAAACGGCTTACGGCAAAACAGAGTCAAAGCCAGCCTCAAGGCAAGAGAGATGACACTGTTGGCTGTGGCCACTGGCCATAAATATCTTCACACAGCGCCGTCGAGTGAACTCTCCAAGGGATAGCTATCGTCCATGGTTCACGCCTGGTCTCCCCATGCAGCAGTTGACTTTTGCCGCATTGGCGCTACCAGAAGTTTATATTCGTCTATCCTCTTTTTTTTTACTCAATTTGTGTGTGTTGTTAAGTCCGGCTAAAGCCAAAAACAATAACAATGACAATATTAGAATTTGTTGCTCCGGCCATGGCATCCAGCCCATGTGTGTGGTCATTTTCATTGTTCTTTTCGCATAGCCTTGTTGTTGTTTTTGTTGCTGTCTGCCTGGACAGCTTAACCCCAGCACGGCATTTAAGCTGTGCGCACAAGTTGCCAGTTGGCTTGGTTGGGTCTCCGCACAAATTCCGCACCAATAAATTATTCTTTTTCGCACCTTAAGTGACAGAGATCTTGCTCCAAGCAATGTTTTCTGTCGTCTCAATGCAAGTTGTTAAATAATGTACAACATTGCTGAGTTCCAAGCCACGATTCATATCCTTGTTGTTGATTTCAATTCCCCAGTTAGCTGTATGAAAAATAGATAATAACTTCAACGCTCTCAAGCACTATGACGTAAACAAAACAAATTGTCAATTTATAAAGTGAAAGTTTTTTGGGCCTCAATACGCGACGCAGCAGCAACAGCAGCAGCAACAGCAGCAGCAGCGGTGCCAGCTAATGGATGCCAAAAGTTTAATAAATAAAAAATTAGCTAAATTATGTAGCCTACTTTGTGGCATGGCAAACAAAAACCGTAGCATAACTTAAGTTGCGCACTGCTCTCAGCGGACCAATAGCTGTCATAAAAAACCAAAACAAAACATTGGAGATAATTCAATGGAATGTTAGGCAACTTAAAGATACCCTGTGTTATATATATGTATAAACTATGCTAAGCAGAAATAGCGATTTATCTGTAATCAGATAAATATTCTAAGACAAAGCAATTCTGATTTTTTAAGGGGGCGTGGCCTTCCTATCACAAAACCGCTGTACATACACGGGAAGTTCAGTTGGGCTGGGACTGGGTTTTGGCTTGTTGCAGGCCAACGGCAATTGCTTAAAATTAGCCATAAGCAAAATTACTGTAAAATGGTTTAAATGGGTTTAAGAGCAAAATATAATAAGTCCAAAAAGCAGCGAATAATAAAAAAAGGGCAGGGCAGCGAGGCCTGGCTAAAAATGATACAACAAAAAAACATGCTCCATGGGCGGCGGACGCTGGGTGGCTGCATCTCCCGTGGGGTATGGTGTTTAATGAAGAATAAAGCAACAACAAGAGCAATGTGTGCGTGTGTGTGTGTGTGTGTGTCTATGTATGTGTGTGATGGCAAACATCTTTTATGAGTTGAGCTGCTCTGTTGTTGCTGTCCTTGCTTCTGTTGCCTCTCAAACGCAGCCGATAATAAAACTTTCCTCTCGAATGGCTGCAGCCCGCTGGGAGCGTAATCGAGGCTGTTACATCTATGCTGTGTGTATATTTATATAAATATATATATATATATATATATATATATATATATATATATATATATATATATATATATGTATATATGTGTGTGTGTGAGTGCGTAGAGTGTGTATTTTTTAAACGAATCATGATTCCATGTTGGCAAAGAAATGTATAAAATATATTTATAAATATATGGTGGTTATGAGAGACAACAACAAAGTTGTCTATATAATTGTGTACAACAATTGCGGACAAAACAATTTATGGTTATATATTGCATGTATACATCGAATTATTTACATGTCTATAAATAGAACAATTATGTTCTCAAACTGTCTGGCTTTTGCGAGCGCTCAAATTCTACCTTTACAAAATTCAATATGTTTATTTGTTGTGTTGTTTAAATTTCAATGACTTTTTTTTATTGTACTACTAATTTAAAGGCCAAACCGTTTTTTAATCAAATACCTTGGATATTCGGTTAAATTTAGACAAAGATTTAATATTCGTTACAAATTTTTAAACTTAAAAACGAATCAATTTTTGCGTTACATTAATAAAAATTGTTCACAGAGACATAAAAGAGCAATCCTAAAATAAATAAATAAAATAAAATAAACTTATTTTGACACTCATTTTATGTTTATTTCCAGGCATATCCTCAGAAATTGAGTATTTAATTTAACAATGTGTTTTTAAACTTTGATGTGCTAAAAATCGGTATCAAAAACCGATCTCAAAATAAAACTGTTTCTTAAAGTTTGTGAACACTGTTATTAAAAGTTGCACCATTTAAATTTAAAATAAAATATTTTAAGATGCAGGTAGATCAAGAAACGAGTAAAATTAGCTGTTTATCATCAATATTGTTGTTAGATGTGGTCATGCCTTGCCAAATAATATCAATTCATGTTGCAGCATATTTTTCAAAGTTGAAAGTATATATCTATATATACATATATATATTTCTGTTTTCCTGTGTCTGGACTTCGGAGACTGTGAGGACAAAAAGAGCTTGAAGGCGTTGAAAAAAGGTCATGCAAAGGGATTGACTTAGACATGAACATATTTAAATTGCTTTTGGGCAGCTAATAAAAAGCTTGTAATCAAATGGGGAGGTTTCAGGGTGTTCGTCCGCACGTTGGACTTCAGCTTGGTCGAAAAACTTTTGCTTAACAAAGTCGCAAACTTGGACATGGTTGGTAAAAATAAAATAATCGACTTGGATGGGCATGAGTAGCAAGCAGCTTATGCACTGGTTGGCCCCAGATCCTTGCAGCCAGCTCAAAATTGTTCTTTTTCATTTTGTTTGTGTGTGTGTGTGTGTGTGAGTGTGTGCGTCTCTATATATGTTTTTATTTGAAACAGCCGGCGATTGCACTTATCCAAGTGCTCGAGCAAAAAGTAACTAAGCAAAACAGTCGTTGCAGTTAACTTAGTGCTTACTTAAGTGACTCTATCTTCATTTCTGTCTCTGCTCAGTCTCAGTATGCGTATGCGTACCTCTGCAGAGACTCCATTACTCTCACCTGTCCCCCCAGCCAACGTGTGTCCTGCTGCTGTTGCTGTTTCTTTTGCAGCTGCTGCTGCTGCTGCTGCTGCTGCTGCCTCGCATTATCAATGAAAATGCTCGTGAATAATGCAAGCCTAAGAATATAAGCTGCACTCAAGTTCGCATCGTACTACGAAGGCCAACGTAGATGTTGCTGATGTTTCTGATGTTGCTGTTGTTTCTGCTGACGTAAAGCTCACATATGTACATATTCTATAAACTTATAGCCAAACTGTGAAAGCATACGTTTTTTTCTATTTAAAGTAGGAAACTTACACACATTTTTTGTTATGAAAACACATTTTGCTAATCTCTCTCTTTATACCAAATATATGTAGTATTTGAAATTATCAGACAAATTAGTTTGATTTTAGATTTGTTTTTTAAAAGTATGTTCGTATCAATTCATTTGTCAATCAAATCAGAACTTTCCCAAAGATCGTTTATCGTATATTTTATAAAATGTCAAGGTAAAAAATACAACTAATAAAGAATTGACTTACTTAATATTGTAAAATAAATTATTAACAATTTGTACACATGGCTGAAGAAAGTTCTCTAGCATAATTATGTCACATCCTTTAAAATATAAAATGGCAAAAACTTTATTAATTACATTGACTTAGTTTTATGAGATTTTAATAAAATCAACGATCAACTCGGTTTTCGCTGCGAACGCAATTTAATAAAGGCAAAATGTAAAACCAAGAAGTAAAGTGATTAACTCTGGGAAATGAGCAAAATTGCAACAAGCGGTAAACATCAAATGTGACGGTGGTTAAAAAACACAAAAAAAAGAATATGAAAACTTTAAATGAATATGAATAGGATTTCAGACAGCATATATACACACACACACACACACACGCGCAACGTACACAAAACTCGTGAATGGGACTTAAAAATTGCAGGCTGAATTAAAACTGAAAACCGTTGCTGGCATTGCAAAAGTAAAAGCAAAAGTTGCGAACGGCGAAAAACTCAACGAAATCCACAAGGAGACACACTCGCACAGACACATACACACACTCACACATTCATATATAGGAGCATCCAGAGCACTCTTGAAAAGTAGGCGTTACACGGTCGAAAAACTTGGCTCACGTTGAACTTTGGTCTATGAAGTTACGGTTCCGTTTACCTTGGCCATAAACTTGTCCGGCGACTTGCTGGCAATTAGTGCACCTTTCACGTGCCACTAAAGTTCCCTCTGTGTGTCTGTGCCTGTGTGTGTGTGTGTGTGTGAGCGTGGGCGTGGTCATTTAATTCATTTCAGTAGCCCCGACACCCGAGACTGTGTCGCCTTTGCACACAATTTCTCATTCAGAACTTTTTAGCAGCGCGCGCGCTTCAAGTTTGCAATTCTTAGTCTGTTAACAAAGTTCATAAATACTTGAGCAAGTTGGTTTCCCATGCAACAGCAACACCAAAACCACCACCAACAACAACAACAATAACCTTTACACTTTCTTAACATCGTTGCAGCTGCACATAATTGCTTATGTGTCGTGTTTAATGCTGATATGCACAATCAGATGAAAATTATGAAAAAAATCTATATCTGATTGCTTTCTAACTGATTTATATATAAATAAAATTGATTCAAAAGAACCTAATTTGTTTACGATCTGACAAGCAATTAAATCAGACTTTGATGAACTGATTTTCAACAAATGCAGCTATTGTCGTTCAAAAATAATTGAACAGTTTGAACTTTTTTTCCAAATACATAATTTGTTTATTGTTTAAATGTGTACGTTAGCGTAATTTACTTACTTATACTAGTTGTATATTCCTTAATTAATTATTAATTTATATTATGATGGTATTTCATGCACAGTGACCCATTTACCTGTATTGGCCCCTTCCGTGGGGCTGATGGTATCTATGTCCTACGACATATATTCCTATGGTACTTATTAATTGTCACAAACTCGTTAAATTGCTCTACTTGTTTAATCTGTTTTTCCTCGTCTTTAAATTGCTTAAAGTTTCTCTGATTTTTTAAAACCAAACTCAATTTTTTGCAATATTATTGTATTTCCTTATCAATGTTGTACATAAATTAAAATAAAATATGTATTATTATTACACAAAAGCAAAACTCCAATCTGTAACAGAATTAATGGTAAAATAAAATACAAATTGAATAAAAATGCGCAGCTGATAAATTATTTGGACAATTAAAAGTTGTCTCAATTTTTGCATTTTACCTTTAATGTCCCAGATTTATTAAATATTTTATTAATATTTTTTCTATGTGTTAATTTATGTTTAAAATTAATTTTAAGTAAAATGGGTTTTCTTTTGTAATGTTTCGATAGATTTTAGTTCACATTTAATAAATACAGCAAAGCTTCAATCTGAATATTAAATTCTTCACAGGTATATACTATAACCAGACATTATATACTCAATACTGAAAAGGAATATATGTAAATCGCTTATGCATTTTATAACGAAAGTATACTTAAGAAGGTCAATCGACATTAATTGTAAGCAGACTTTTTTTAGAAAGAAATATATATATATATATATATATATATCATAAATCTGAACTTTTCGGTATGGTCAGCAGCAATTGTACCTTTTGGCTTATGTACACTTGTACATCCTTATACATTCTATGGGGAGTTATTATGCTGTGCATATCGGCTCGCTTGAGTCATTTCAATTACACACAATCTGACACTTGGTGGGTTGGTGAGAAATCAATGTGCCACAGGTAAGTTGATGGGGCGTGTCTGGCTCTGTAACTGGAGATGGAGTTGGGGCTGGGGCAGGTCCGTTTGCAGCACTTGAAAAAGTAATTGTTTGCGATTTGGAGAGTGTGGCGTGTGTCAGCACCAAAAGCTGGAGCACTGCATCAAAATTCGTCTGTCGATGAGGTTGTGGATCTGGATGCGGATGCGGATAGATGCAGTCAGCTTTGTAGCTGCCAGAGCCCTAGAGACTTTTGAGTGGCCTTTCGTGGCAGTAACAGAAGCAGCAGCAGCAGCAGCAGCAGCAGAAGCAGCAGCAGTGGCAGCAGCAGCAGAAGTGCCGTTTACTACAACTACAGACATTTAAAGCTGGTCTGATGACGCCCGAGGATGCAATGAGCAAAGCTCTCTAGTCACTCTCAAGTATGCGACGTCAATGGAAACGAGTTTATTTGCAGTCGAAATATGTCCCCAGACAGCAACAATAGCAATTAGTTCATTGTCAATAGTTTGCCAACTGTAAATGTTGCACGGACAAGGACAAAATTTACCGCTTTGCGGCATTCGGCAACGAGTGAATAGGCGTTCGAGCAGCGGGCAGCGGGCAGCGGGGGTGGTAACAAATTTAACTAAATTGTAATCGGAATATGCGCATACAAATGGTATTAGCTAGAAATGCAAATTACTTTACGGCCATGCCAGTTTGAAATACCAAACGTACCACAGCAAGGACAATGACAGTCGCCTGGAGCGACTACTGAAAGGACGATGCTGCTTGCCATTGCATCAGTCAAATTGCAAGCGATTAACTGAAGTAACCAAGTAAATTGTTCATTGTGTGCCATACGAGCAGCATCTAAGTATCTTTCTCTGATCTCTGCTGATGTTCCTGCTGATTGGCATGCACTGAGGCACATTTATTTACACACACACACACACACACGTACATGAGTGTAGTCAGAATCTGCGGAGGGGATTGACTGATCTCTCAGAAATTTTACAAGAAACGCTAGTCTCAAATATATAACAAATTCCATGCATTTGGATAATTAATTTTGATATGTAGGAAAGCTTTAGCTTTTTAAAGCCAATAAAGTCAGCTTTCGCAACTACGAAATATTCTGATACCAATATAATTGAAGCTTCTAACAGGTGGCCAAGAAAAGCGTGCTGACAAAGAAATGTTTTTACATATCTTTAAATACATATTCCAAGAAAAGTGTTTTGTACTCTACTTTCCAAGTTTAATAACTTTATAACCAAGATTGCGAGTCTATTGGTTTTTCCGATATTTTCGGGGCGGGTGTGGTCGAATATGTTTTGACCAATTTGACCAATTCTTAAAGTTGGTAAATTTAACTCAACATTTTTCCAACCCAATTTGGTGACATTGGCTTTTAAATTGTGGTTTAATCCCTAGTACACACAGGGCACTCCAATTTTAAATCATTTACTGGACGGGCAGACGATCCGAAACCGAACCGTTCCATAAATCCAGTATAAAAACCAGACAAAACTTGAAAGTAAAAATATTAAAAAATGAACTAGATGCACTGATTTAATGACAATTAAACTATGCAAGTGCTACTAAAAATCTTTTTATGCATCATCGACAGATTTCTATTAGTAAAATTGAACTTTGAGTGGATTTCTGATAAAGGTCTGTGGAAATAAAAATTAAAGAAAGCAAAAAACTGAAAAATTTAAAGCATTTTACATGCATCGGTTGTGAAGAACTTTGCAAAAAGTTCGCTTCGACGTCTGTTTACTTTACATTAATTGAGTTGGCAAAAGTCGCCATAATTTCGAAAGCCGCCAGCCGCGGCTTTTGGCCATTCAACAAAATGAGGCCAGACGTTGCAAGGACCGTGGTTGCTGTTTTGGTACATGGTTGCCGTGGCGTTAATAATGTCGTTAAGAACGCTGTCTCGCAATTGTACTGTACATTATTTATACATACACACACACACACACATGGGGAATAACGGCGCTTGTGTAAGTATTTTAACATACTCGTATTATCTGCATCTCTGGCACTCTCATCGCATTTACGACTCGAAATGCACTTTTGCGTACATCGGGAGTATATGAGAGTATTCCGTTTATTTCAACAGCACTTTCAGCACTTAACAATTTATGTGAGAACTTATTAAAATCCTAGTTATTCATTCATTTATCCGTCTGCAGCTGTTTAACAACATTATTAAAAGCATTCATTGAAAATAACATTCCACTTAACAGTTGCTTCATTTACTAAATATGAGCATGCTTAAGTCATATTAATTAACGACGATTAAGTTTACTTAAGACTGAAGATGTTTCGGTTTATAACCATTATTTATCATGTCTTTTACTAATTATATTTTAAGCGATATTCAAGAGTCTTCACAATAAGTCTTCGCCTTATTTTGTTGACTTTGTCGGCCAATAAGTGTTGAACCCTCCGTAAACACAAATACAAGTTATGTAAAGAGTTTCATAAGAAAGTTCCAGTTCAATAAATTTAATCTATATATTCATATGAATTGACGAGATGTCTGTCTCTGTGCCTTTCTGTGGCTGCTTGGAAATAGATAGTATCTCAAATCTAACAAAATATTGCATATTCCATATGATATTTGTGCAACGAAGCATGTAGCATTTTTTTTGTCATTGCCGTAGAGTGGGTTTGGGATTGGGTTTGGGACCACCCAAGACGACAAATTGAGCGAATGGATGACAATTTCTATTTGTGTCGTAAAAGCGCAGTAAATGCGCTTGCAAAATTCAAAAAAACATCAAGCATTGGAATACAATCCATTGGGATGGGCAATTGGAACCGTGGCAAACATCAAAAAAGCAAATATCAAGCAATGCTTGGCGAGGGTCATCCTATCCTTATTTTATGGATGTGTGTATGGGTATGTGTATGGGTGTGTAAGTGTGTGTGTTTTGGTAGAGAGCAAAACAATTTTTGTAAAGTTTAGTTTTCATTTGATGTGCCATGTTTATTTATTTTTATTTGCCGCTGCTCGTCCTCCGGCTGCTGTTCCTCTGTGTTCTAGTATTTTACTATCTTCAGATATTTCTTATAGTTTTTTGTTGTTGCTTCTGTTTTTTTTTTTTTTTTTTGCTGTTTGGTCTGTTGTTGCCGTTATGTTGTTGTAGAAACAGTTCTATTTGGACATTATACTGCCCTTTTTGGTTGGTGTACCAAGCAAATGAAAAATAAGCTTTCAAAACATTTTGTGCCATTTAGGGAACAACATTTTTGTTGTGTTTTTGTTTTTCTTATATTATTACAAGTTGCTGGACAATGTTATTTTTGTTGTTTGGTTTTCATTTGAATGAATGTGTGTGTGTGTGTGTGTGTGTTGGTGAAAATCGTTTGTTGTGTGTCCAATTTGATTTTTATACATTGCTTTTTTGCTGTCCAGGGCTAAAGAAGAAACGAGTTTTTTCTTTCCAGTTGATGTGTTTAATGGCGTTTGCTTTTACAGCTTTTCTTTTGGCAGACTCACACTTATGCTAATTTTTATGTGTCAACCAAATAGCTGCTAGCTGCCTCACAAGGCATGCCTCGCTCCTCCCTAATACAAAAATACAAAAATAACCAAATCGTTTAAAAGTCTTGCGGCAGTTTCGGTGGCTTTTATTTTTAATTAGAAGTGCATTCGGCAAATCTATTATTGTTGCGGTATTTAATGTTATTTTGCTTGCTGCATTTTTTGGTTAGCTGGATGGCATTTTAAAGTTGGCTAAGAATAAGAAAGAGTGGGGGAGCTAAGAAAAAATGATTTAATTTGCCGCATTTTGCAATTAAGTGCAAGTCCTTGAAATGCACGCAGCAAACACTAATTACATTTTTTCACGCCCGATAAAGGGATTTGCGAGCGTTGCAAATGAATCCTGCAACTACAATGGCAACAAAGCGAACCAACTGCAATGCAAGGCTGGCAGCAAACTTAATTAAGGCCGAGTACCAGCTAACTGCCTACGGTGGGTGGGCTCTTAAAGGGAACGGTTGTTAAGGGGTGTCTATTTGTGTGTGTGACATACACACACACACACACACACACACACAAAGCAGTCAGCATCTTTAATAAACCGTTGCGAAGAGTAAGTTGGCCGCAGGTAATGAAAATCTTGATGACAAGTTTTAGTTGTTGCAATGAAAACATTTCAATTGCGGTTGCCAGGCGTTGTCCTTGCTGAAGTCGTTGCGCCTGATTGCCCGCCTGGCTTTGGCTTGTCCAAAGCAACAACAATAACAACAACAACAATAGTAGTAACAGCTGCAGCAGTTGCAGCTGTGGCAGCTACAAACAAAGCGGATGAAGTCAATTCTAGTAAATGCTTTTCTACTTTGCTCCACTTCCCTTTCATCTTCCTTCTGTTTGCCACTTTCTTTTTGGCCCGCATTCACAACAATTGCAATTGTCATTATTGTTGTTGTTATGGTTGTTGTTGTTGTTGTTGTTGTTATCATTGCTGCTGTTGTCGGTGCTCGGTGCTTTGGCGTATTGTTGTAATTGCAGTACATTCAATTTTCCAGCTTTGTGTCGCCACCGCTGCTTGTGGCAGGTGACAGCATCGCAGCCAATGACAATCACCATTTCCCTTTCCTGCAACTGAATCAGTTATTTAATTTATTTACAAGTCATGATTGTCTTGTGTAGAGCAAAACTATTGCCAGTTGTCTTTTACTTATTTATTTATTATTGAAATTATTTTTCAAAAAGTGCAGATTTAATTATAAAATAATCCATTACATTCGAGAAGACAATTTAAAGTTGGATAAACCATAAAAACAATAGATACTAAATAGAATTGAGGAAAATCTGCATTGGTAAAATTTATGTTTTTATTGTTGTGGTTACAATAATTGCTTCTAAATTAACCTCCAACGTCGATTAGCTATTTAGCTGTCAAGATGCTAAAATAAACTTTTATCAATTAATGATTATTGTTTTTACATAAGTATTTGCTAGTCACCAGCTCGTGACCTTTTAGAGCTTGTGACCTTTTGCAGCTGGTGACCTTTGCAGGATAAGTGTTGTGTATCTAAGCTTTTGACATCCTCTTATTCAACTTTTGACCTTAACAAATGGATTTGTACAGAGTTTTAAATGTTAAAAGTCAGTCGGAAAATAAAAAAAACATTTTCAAATTACTTTAATCTACGAATATTTGGATATTATTTTTGTTACAAAATTGAAGCACTTCAGAGAGTGCGAGTACTCCATGATTGGCGTTTGGGGTTTGTGGATTCACGTCTGGGGAGCATTAGCTTGCCAATGGTTCATTAGCTCCACTGGCTAAAAAATAGTGCTCCCAAAGCAGAATGTATGCAATCTCAGCAATCTTCGTTTCAGCTGTGCTGTGGGTCCTCCTGGTTGTGCTGGTTGTCGTGTAGCTTGAATAAATAATTGCCATCCATCTTCCGGTGCAACGGATCAGTGGCCATATATTTTACTCAGTGCGTGAGACCTTTAAAGCGACCTGTTTTAATATTGCAGCAAGCATTTTATTGTTCTTTGACGTCAACGAGGATATTTGCATATCTCGTATAAAAGCAAAATTTATGAAAAACAATAAAAGAAAGTCAAGCTGCGAGGTGAGAAAACGCTCATAAAATGTGTTCAGCATGAAAAGAGATATTAGTCCGTGGACATAGACGACGGTCATTTCAAATTAATGGTTTAAAACGGAAGGGGATTGGCAACCGGAAGACCAACAGAAAACGGGGTCGCTTCAATGACTCCACAAAAGAGCAGCAAAATTTTATGAGCTTCCACGGTGAAAATAAGAAATTTTCCGCAAAAATAATATTACCCAAGCACGGACAAGCCAAGCAGCCAGACGGAGAACAGACTGCAGACAACGGCAACGGCTACGGCTACGGCTTTGACTACGGCTACTGCTGCCATTTTCCGTGTTGCCATTAAGTGCAAAAGGATTTTCATTCTTATGCGCATCCTGTGCATAATACAGTCGCATTGGCACACGCAAAACTCATTGGTTTTTTGTGTCCCTCTCTCTCCAACTCTCTCCATCTCTTTCTCTCAATATCTCTATCTGTTCTTTTTTTGATTCCTTTTGTTTGTGTGTGTGTGTGTGTGTGTGCTTTGTAAGGATATGCCAATTTATTGCACACACGAGTGCATTAGAGTGCCTGCCCCGTCTCGCCCTAACTTGCCCCATTTCGCTTCTCCCTTCGCTTGGCTTCAGAAACTTTTTGTGTTCATTTGGTGATTGTGGCTGCTGCATGTCTGGCAGAAATTACTTAATCCTTGTGGTTTTCTGAACCGCCACCGCCACAGCCACCACCACCTAACTGACCCATCCCTCATGTCAAACAGTAGTTGAAGCCGTTGTTGGAGTTGGAGCTGCACCAGGAGCTGCACACATTAAAGCAATTGTAATTGGCATTTGTTGTTTTGTAAGCGGAGCACTCGAAACTAAGTATTTGCCCAGAGGATTCCAAAACCCTTTAAGCTGCTCAGAGCCAACAGCTGTCCACATTGTCTGCATCGAATTGCCTTCGGGGCCTTAAGGTTCACAATTCCAGACGATAGCCAACTGCCAACTTGCAACTGGCAACTTGCAACTTGCAACTTACAACTGGCAACTGCATTCCACTGGCCAACTTAACGTTAGCGTCTTTAAATATTTGCACCGTCCGTTGCAGCAGTTTGCTGGCACAGCCATTTTTATTGCCTCACGGGACGCGATGATTCCTTTCAGCAGTAGCAGTTGCAGCAGCATGCATCTTGCTCCCTGTCACTTGCTAGCTGCCGCCTGCAGATGCAACCAGCTGAGTTCCATTCACGTCGCAGATTACAAATAAATTATCGCTTAATAGTCATTTTACTGAGCCAGCTATTTACTGTCGTCGTACTTTGATGTCATTGTTGTTGTTCTTGCTGTTGCTTGCTTGGGCTAGATATCCCCACAGAAACCTTGATCCCTCATTTTTTTTACAATGACTGTATTTGCTCTTGATTCGCTTTCCCCAGCCAGTCCTTTTACTCACTTCCAGTTTCCATTGGGGCAGGCATTGCCCAATATGTGGACAACCTCATCAATATTAAAGGAAGATGATACTGCGGATAATCTGCTGCTGCCGCAGAGCTTTGGCAACCGCCGTATCACAAGGCAGCGAGGCTTAAACAGCTCCAAATTGTACCCGATATGTGGAGGATACACTGTATGGCAACCATATCCAATTACTGCACACAGATGCACTTAACTACACACGGAATAAAACGGGTAAATTTCTGGCCTATGAGAGCCAGCATTATTACTGGAATATTATTTTGGGAATATATAATAATATAGAATAAATGTAAGTATTATATTTTCAACGAGTAACCTAAGATTTTTCACGAAATATAAATAGTACAAAGGACAAATTAATATCTATCGAAAAAGACTCTTGAATTAATCTGAAATTTCCACTAAAAACTGTCCTGTGACTATTGCACAAGATCCTCGTGGGACCATCGGAAAAATCACTTAGGCGTCAAATAAAATCGTATAGGAATTCCATGATTATCTGGGGAATTCTCTTTGTTAGGTAAGCAGAAAGTTTCGCCGTTTTCTATAGATAAATGTGGAATCAGCAGTTTGTGGCAGTAGTGTTAAATTCGATAAAATTAAATTAAATATTTAAGCCGGAAATGAAGACGAAGCCCTTTAAAAGCAAACAAAAATCAATCTCGGCCTGTCAAGAGCTGTAATTGATATGCAATCTGAGTGTTTGGGGGTATGTGGGCGGGCTCCTTGTGTGTATGTGTGTGTGTATGTGTATGTGTATGTGCTTGTGGTATTCGTTGGCGTGGCTGAATGCGGTCGGAAGCGCGTAAAGCAAGTGGGTTGAGGGACCCAAGTGGGGGTGTCGTGGACCATTAACACATGCTCCACCACACACAGTCGGAGTGTTGTCTGGAGCGCATTTTTGCAGCCACAAACTTGCGTATGCAGAAAGGAATTGCAATTGAATTCATTGAATTCGATTTTAAAATAAAATAAATGGAGACGGCCAACTGTAGCTGGATGTGGGCATAGATGAGACCTCCACATCCACCTCTGAATATTCATGTATTCCGGCTTATCAAAAAAATATCATGGAAATTACTCTACTTCAACTGCAACGGAATGTTGCAGGTAAATACTTTCATCTTTTTCTATTGCAATATTAATTTATGCATTTTTTCTTTACTGATAAATTTAATAAATAATTTCATAATTTTTAAAATGTTAAATGTGAAATGGGTCCAATTAAAATGTGAATCGCTATGTAAGTTGTTTTGAAATATTTCTGGGATATTTAAATTTTAAAAAGAGGTTTGAAATTAAATTAAATGTTAGGACGTGAAAGAAATGCGATTGCTGGCATATTTATTGATGATCTTTAATTGTATTGCATACTTACTGACTATTTATGTACATACATGTATGTACTTATTTACATACATACATTAGTTGTAGTTGTATTTGTATTTGTAATTGTAATTGTAATTGTAAATTCTCACGTGCATTTTAGTTGCTTAAAGCTAAAAAATGTTTACAAAACCCATACACATACACAGGGCAACATAAATAAAATATCCAAAACTAAATGTTGCAACACTAACGGTTGTCGCTGACATTTTTGTAGCGGGTCAACTTCCTGGCGCCATGTTGCAACGTCAGCGGCATGAAGAGCCAATGTGTGCTGATGGCTGCTGCCGTTGCGGTTGCCGCGGCCACCAGCAGCCGAGCGCTGAGCAATGCCACACTGGAAGCGGCTAAAGAGTGTGGCAGTAGGATTGGGAGATAGAAAGAAAGATTGCAATTAAATATACGAATTGGTTTATTTGTATTACAAATTGTCCAAATATGCGACCGCTGTCAGTGTGTTTGGATATGAATTTATTTTTAATTAGCAGCAGCCACATGCACATCATTAAAGCGGTAACTGAAATTGCGGTTGCATGCTGATTAATTACGACAGTTGCATGCAGCACTTGCAACTGGCTGTTGACTTGACTCACTTACCTGACTTGAACAGCTTTTGATTCTTCAGATCGATGTCATCGCGAGAGAGTTGCGCCTGCAGGCTGGTCTCTCTCGTCAGCTGCGGATAACTCTCGATCTCTGCCACACAGCGCAGCTCCAGGCCCAGACGCAGTGGCGGCATGGAGCGCAGTTGCTGCTGTTGTTGCTTTAACAGTTGCTGCGACTGCCGCTGATGGAAGCGCGGATCGTTTGCGTAGAAGTTCAGCTGGGACACGATGCGCCTCAAATTGTAGTCATGTGCCGCAATTGATGTCTCCACACTTGGTTGCATATCCGAATCGGAGGCCTAAAACAAAGTAGAATTAGTGTGTGTGTGTGTGTGCTTAGGTGTGTGTGTGTAAACATACCCGAACTCCGTTGATGTACCAGGTTATCTTGGTTAACAAGCTGGAGAAATCGGTGCTGCAGTTGACCTGGACGAAATCATCGAATCGGTACGTCGACTGAAAGCTGCTGATCAGCGGATTGTTTTGAGGCAGCGCTATAAAAAAAATGTCATAATAAATATTTAAACAAAGTAATTTTTCATGTAAATAAATTATTTATTTTTGCATCTCTTTAATAACTACAGTAACATAAACAATTTGTCTTGCTAGTAGTAAGGAAATGGGGATTCTTTGACAAGAAGTATTGATTTAGTATTGATTTCTGGGTAATCATTTTCATATTACTGGTTGGGATTGGCCAGAGAATCACTCAGTGTGTGTGCAGAGCATGTGGTATCCATTCCCAATAATTTGAGTAATGCAAATATTATATGTTTTTAATATGAATATGAATTTATGAACTTCGAAAATTATTATTTTTCGAAAATGTTGGTACTTGATTTAAGTAAGATATTTTGTGAGTGTAAGTTTCAGTCGGTACAAATAATAATTAGTTAACGATTGTAGTTTCTCTTCCCACACATCCTTAAAGTATTTTATATCGAAAAGAAATAACAAAACACGATTTATTTACATATATATTCAGCAATTTTATTGCAGCTCAGAGCTGTAGATAAGTTTTGTATATTTCTGAGTTAACTGATGCAACTTGAATAATATGTAATGAGATAATAAGAGCTGGCTGGTAAATAAGCTAGTGACATTTAAACGTGGCATGTTAAACGTGCATGAAATATGCAAATGGTGCACTTTGTTGCCAGTGTTGCATGTGCTGTGCTCCTGTTGCTAATGTTATGTTGTCTAATATAAATACAGCAGTTCGTGTTGTTGTTTATTTTAACAACTTCTCTATTTGCCTTTGATAAATTTTTAAAAATATTTTAGCAGCAACAGCAGCATGCAGGAGCAGGAGCAGGAGCAGGAGCAGGACAAGGAGCAGGAACAGGAGCAAGGCAACATGTAACGCAGCGCATCTACAAGATATTTATTTTATATCAGCGGAAAAATAGATGATCATAAAACACATGCAGAGAAAGAGAGCGAAGCAGGACGCGCTGAAACATCCTGCTGAGTGTGCATATATGTGTGTCTGTGTGTGTGTGTGTGTGGGCAAAAGTAAAAGCGAAAATAAAAAAAAGAAAAACGAGCACACACACACACTCAAACACATGCATATATTGATGCAGAACGAGTATCAAGGCAGCAAGACAGCAAGACGGCAAGGCACGAGGCATGTGGCATGTGGCATGGGGCACTCGGTAGCGGAGCTTTTCATTTTAGCGATATCCTTTTTAAGCATAAAGTGCTGCCGTAAATCACAGAGGCGCACACATAGAGATTCGCACACCCGCAGACTCGACGCAAGCAAGCACGATTCCTGTTCGCTATTTTAGCATCATTGTGTGTGTGCCTGTGTGTGTGTGTGTCATGGGATGCGAATCACATGCATCCCTTGGTTACATTTTTATGAAAACGTTCAGCTTCAGCTGCAGCTACAGCTACAAGTACAGCTTTAGTTTCAGCCTGCGCGATGTTTCTTTCGCGAACACATCCTGTTGCCGGGCTGCTTATCCTGTGCGTGCTGCTGGCCACTGCTCGCTGCATGTTGCACTCTCCGCGCTGCATATGCCGCGATACAGCCACTTTGGTCCACACACACATGCACATGCACACACGCATACATACACATACGCACATATGCAAACGGCACTGATTGTTTTTTGCCGTTTTCTTCTCATGTTGTTTACCATTAAAATATCACGGAAATTACACATTTTGCTAGGTTTTTTTTGCTGTGCAGCAAGGCAACGCTGTGTGTGTGGGAAAGGGGCGGGGGGGCGCGGGAGTGTATGGCAAAATATTTGCATAAAATACGCACCCAAATGCAAATACACAGATACAAAACACACACACACACACATGCACAAATAGACTTTAACGCAGGGCAAACAGTTGAAAATATATATTTTATTACTTATACGCCCCTTTGGCTTGCGTCTTCCGTCTTACCTTCGACGCTCATGTTTCCGGCACGCGCTGTGAGCTTAAAGTGTGGCGCATCGCCGGACACTTCGCACCTGTAAACGCCCGATGAATTGACGCCCAATAAATTAAGCTCCACACGACACGAGGATTCATTGCACTCGTTGCCATCATCGATCAATTGCACGCCCTGCACCGGGAATTTTCTGAAAACGGTTGACATCAGTGGTGCATATCTGTTGAGAGAGAGAAAGAGAGAGGGAGAGGGAGAGAGATATGGTGAATAGTCAAAAAGGGTTATTGCCATATTGCCTATTGGTTTCCCTTGAGTGCTGGCTAAATTGGCCGCAAATTGCGCCAGCTTCCATTTGAAGTCCTTTTTGGGGGCTTTGGTCAGCTGATAATCGGGCAACACAGATATAGGCTGGCTAAAAGCTTTCTAGCCATAAACGAAGCTTGGCCAGGAAATGGAGATTTCGCAGACAAGTGGCTTACAAGCACTCAATCTCTGTCTGTGTGTGTGTTCTTGTACAGTTCTTCAATTTGTTTTCTATTGTAGATTGTTGCTCATTAATCCCTCAAATCGATGTGTATAAAAATCTACAACAAAGTGTTCAAGTGGAAAACTTGTTCAGCGCCGAACAACAAAAGTGGCCACTGCACATAAATAAACAAAACAAAAAGCGTTTGGCTCGTATAAGACTAGAATATACCCTATATGGGAGTTTTTTAACTTTATCAAGTGCCCCTTTTGTCACATACGTACCCAGAATTTTATTACGCTCTTTTTACGCATTTTACGTGGCATAAATAGCTGTCCTGCTGGCAAAGGCAATTCCAATAAGAAATGCTGTGGTGTTGATAATAGCTGTTAGCCAGGGTTTGTTGCCTGTTTAAAAGTGGATGGGGGGGGGAGTAAGAAAGGCAAGTGGGTCGAATTATTTGCGGCTTAGATGGCGACGTCTGCTGCGGCAGCAAATCAACAAATTTGATAAGCAATATAAACTGACTGTTGGCTGCCACTTTTAGGTTTTTGGGTTGTGGGCGTGGCTCGAGACAAGGGATTTTGTGGCAGTCTGTGCTTATTTGCCACTAGCCAACATTAAGTTTCGCCCACACTTAAGTCATGTGCAAAGCCCAAATGGCACTGCGCATGTTTCAAGATAATAGTCAACATGGATTTAATGGCTTGAAAATGAACAACTTGGCACATAATATTAATGTATTAATTTATTTCGCTTACTTGTTAAGCTAATTTATCAAATTAACTCTGACTCTGACCCGATTTCAGTTTGACGCTTCAATGTGATAAGAAAATAAATTAGGTGTTTTATATATATATATATACTTGCAATTACTGTGCAAAGATTTATTGACTTATTCGGAAGGAGTGCTTTTAAAATCAATGAATAAAATTTGATTAAACTGAGAGGCTTATCTTAGATTTGATTATATTAAATTCCATAAAGACTTGAATTGAACTTATTATATTGAAATGATGTGGCCAATAATAAACCACAAAAACTAAGTTATAATTTTAAGATGGGAATCGGTATTTCCCTCTGAGAAAATGCTCATTCTCCGTGCAAACTTTGCCTTGCATCAACTTTAAGGTTCGATCAAATATTGTGCATTCGCTGGAGAATTTAAAGTTTCGTTTGCATTCATTTGCAGTTGCATTACAAGTGCAAGTAAAATTGCAATTGGCTTCCACTGAGTCTGCAGTACTTTTGCTGTCTAATTAAAACTTTAGCATTCCACCCCCCTCCCCCGCTACAGGCTATATTCAAGGCCTTGCTTATAGCAATGGGGTTGTACGTGTGTGTACGAGTGTGCGAGTATGTGTGTGTGTGTGTGTGTGAGTGCCTGTCTGTATGTCTGTTATGTATGTGTGCACAGCACCTAAGCGCTGCTCAAGCTCATTTTTAATTAAGCAAAACGCGAAGCAGTCATTTGAGATTTTTCATTACGCTGCAGTTTATTGCAGTGCAAACATTCATATTTGAATCTAGATGCACAGACATATATATATATATGTATATATATATACGAACGACCGACCCACTTGCTGATGATAATGATTATGTGCTTCAAGAAGTTATTATGGAGTTATATACATATTATGTGTGGCTTCTGATAATGAACACATTCTCTTTGGTCAAATATTCCATTTGGCTGCCTGTCTCTGTCTCGATTGTTATTTGATGCCTACTTGAAGTGGTCGACTTGTGGTCAAAATGCCATTTAATAATCATTTCAAACTAGTTGTGGCTTAGTTAACAGCCAGATACCAGCTTTTTGGGCAATTAGTTGCCTTTTGTTGACGCCTTTCTCGCTGCCACTGCTGCTGCTGCCGCTGCTGTTAACAGCTGAGGCATAAATATTAAATGCCGCTTCGTGTAAGCACTGAAATAACCAAGTGACTGATGGCTGTAAACGTTGGGCCACAAACGTGGGTGTGTGTGTGAGTGTGTGTGTGTAGAGTGAACCACAACACAGTATTTCATATGGCAGGACATTTAAATTAATTTGCCATAGCATAAACGAACCAACGCAAATTAATTTATTTAATAATTCACTAGGCAAGAAAGTCGCTTGACAATCAACATATTTATGCGGCAAATGAATGTGTGTGTGTGTGTGTGGTTGCATGGGTGTGTGGCCGTGTGAGTGTGGGCGGGTGAATGTGGGAGTGGGAGTGGGTGTGGTTTTACTGGCTTTGTGACTGACTCTGACACTGTGTTTGTCTCTCCCTGGCAATGACACAGATTTCGATGCATTTGACAGCTGCGCAGCCTCTCAAAAATAACAAAAATAAATATCATAAATTACAAGCGCACACACACACACCCACACTGACGCCCCCCTGTGTATACATCACAAACACTCACACACACACACACACAAATACTTACGTAAAAAACTCGCTGTCGTTTTTGTACCACTTAACCGAATTTAACGTGTGACCACTTATATCATAGCTGCAGGATAACGTGACGTTATCACGAAAATCAGCAATTTGTGGCACATTGATGTCAGTCACAAGTAGACACTGAATGCGCCTCGCAGCTGCAAAAAAAAAAAAAAACAAAAAAATGAGAAGGGGAATAAGTATAAAAGCTGGATAGAATATAAGGCAGCAGCCAGCAGTTGGCTAAAAACCGTCAGATAAAATGATGAAAAATTAAAAATGTCATAAAAATATCTTATATAGATATAATCCCATCTATATTAAAATATATATATATATATATATGATTGATATAATATAAAACGCATATAACTGGACGCATTTTACTATTGGAATTATATAAATGATAAGTTTGTTGGGACAATATTTTAGTATTTTTAAGGCACTTAAATTTGTCAGTTGAATTACTTTAACTCATTGATGTTGAGGAGTTTTAACAAGCAAAATTACATAACTCAAAGATTTGCATAGTTTAATAATTGAATTTTGTGACAAAAAAAGCTAAGAAATTAAAAAATAAACTGAACAATTTTTAGAAATGACATTGATTTGTTTGTGAGCCAAAAAGAAAAAACATAAGCCAATGTTTGGGTAAATATATTTCTTGAGGCGCTTAAATGCATTAAAGTTGCAAATTTAAAGCTGAAAATGAAATTAACATAAAAAGAAATTAAGCAAAATAGACCAGAAAAATCGGAAACAGACAATTTGTAGCAGAAATAACGCGACGCACAACTTCTAATTGAATGAACTTGTAAAAATGCTCAACGTTTAAGTGACAAGCAAAGAGAGAAAGAAAAGGAAAAGAAAAAGCAAAATAAAGAGAAAAAAATGGAAAAATAAGTGGAAAAGGGGCGGCAAGAAAAGGAACTGCTAAACGTTTTTATCCAACAACAAGAAGCTGTGTAAACCGCGCTTTGGTTTTCTCAATTTGCAGAGCGTTTTTAAGTGCAAACAGACAGACAGAAAAAGAAATGGGGTAAAAAAACAAAAACAAAAATTAAAACAAAAAAAAAAAGGAAATGAAATGGTTAATATCATTAGCTGCCTTGCGCATTTGTTGTTGTTGTTGTTGTTTGTTGCATACAGTGGGGCAAGTGCTTATTGCTGCAAATGCCAAGTGCGTTGCTAACAGCTCTTCTTCTTGTCTGCCGTCTGCCGTCTGCTGTTGCGAGGGAAAGTTGTGTGCAATTTCCATAATCTTGGCCATGTAGCTGCAGTTGCAGCGGGTAAGTTGGCGCAGGCGGAGACAGTGGTGGGGCAGCAAACTGTACGGCGTGATAAGCAACAATTCGCGGCACTGAACGCGGAACGAAGGACGATAATTTGCAACTTGTCTGCATAATTTTTGTTGCTCCTCTCCAGGCAACAGCGGCAGCAACAAGCAGCGCTCGTGAATTTAATTTGTTGCACTTTACAGTTGAAATAACTCCGAGGTGTGGCGGCAACAACTTGTCGCAACTACCGCAAAAAAAAAAAACCAAAAAACCGAACGAGCAGGCGAAGGGAAAAACCATGAAAATAGTTAAATAATTCTTCAATTTATGCATGCTCGTTTTCTGATTACCCTCATAGCTGGGGAAAAATATTCAAATATCTTGCGACAGATTGTTGAGCGTCAGAGGGAGAAATGTGGATAAATTGAAAGAGCGACAGACACAGAGCGCGAGCGAGAGAGAGATAAAGATAGAGATAGAGACAGATAGAGGGAGAGGTAAAAAAAAGTGCTTTGTATTTTGGTTTTTGTCAATGGCAGCCAACAAACGGCAAACTTGCTTAAAGTTTCAATAGACAAACAACAATGCCTGGCAGACAAACAGGCGGATCTGCCGGAGGCAGGTTCTCCGTGTTGCTTGCAATGGGCGGCAAGCGGCAAGCGGCAAACGGCAAGTTGCAAGCTGAATGCTGCATATTGAGCCTGAGTGTGGCACGAGTCTTTTGAAGCATGTCAAAGCCGCTGACTAGCAGCAACACGAAACAACAACAAACAACGAGCAACAGCCATCAACAACAGCAACAACATCAGCAACAACAACAGCAACAACATCAGCAACAACAACAATAACAACGACAATAGCAAACACATTTGCAAATGGCAGCGGCAACCGCAGCTTAATGACAGCCTCAAAACACACAAGTAAACACACACCTACAAGTACACACACACACACACACACACACAGCAACACTCACACACACACACACACACAAAAACACTCACACAGCAGTTAGGCGGGGTAAGTGCGGTTTAAAAGACGCACATCTGCAAAAGTTCACCTGCATGGCAAAAGGCAAATGACAGCTGTATCTGTGACCGAGAACGAAAGAATATATACTATACTTATATACTTAAATACATATAGACATATATACATATATATATATTCTAGTGTCTGTGTAAATGTAAATAATAACGGGAAAGAGTAGTTGACAGCTGAAGGAATCGCAGCAAAAATACCCTACTTAAATTGCTTATGTGCGTTAATCGAAATCTTGGTGACATTTTATACTAATCCAAAATAGTCAATTTATCTAATCTTGGTAAATTTTAAATGCCACATAAAAAGAACAGGTAAAAACACATATATCACATAAAGGTATGTAAAACTGATAAATAAAGCTTAACTTAATAGTAAAGGGAAACTATTTGATGTACAATTTGGCTCAATAACTTTGCCAAGTTGAGCTTAACAAATTAATATCTCTATAATTCTCTATTTAGGGGCAAAACAAAAGTTAACAAGTCAACAATTATTACATACATATATTAGTTTCAGAGTTTTTAATATAAATTAATCTCTATTTTTGTCAAGTAGTTATTTATTTAAATTAGTCGAATTAACCAAATTTATTATAACGATATCTCTTTTTATATATTTGACAAAATTCATAATATTTGCAAAAGATTAGCGGCTCGATAAATTTGATATTTTCATGTCACACGAATAAACTTAGCTTTAAACTTAAACTTAAATAGACTAAGACTAAAATTGAATTCTAAACTGAGACTTATTTTAGATAAGCATAAAAACTTATTAATTAATATATAAAGCCAGCATAGGCCCAATTGGTGTTTGTCATGCTCAGCTAGGGTATTGGGAAAGGTACACAAAATAGACGAGGCAGACAACTTTGTTGCACGGCAATCAACGCACTTGGACAAAGTTTCTGCTGCTGCTGCCTAACAACGCCAACAACGCCAACAACGCCAACAACTTCAAATGCCAATTGAAGACTTCAATTTGCCTGTTTTTTGCTCTTCGTTTTGTTGTAGTTGATTTTCATTTCGTCTTCGTTGTTGTTGTTGTTGTTGTTGTTGTTGCTGACTGTCATCTGGCTATGTGTCCAAATGTGTACATGCAGATGGGTATTACTTATGTATAAGTACGCCTACTTGTCTGTTGCCTTGTCGATTTGTCTGTCTGTCCGTTTGTCTGTCTGTCCGTTTGTCTGTTTGCCTGTCTGTTTGCATGTCTGATTGTTACACAGCTAGTCGCTTGTGGCTTACAATGTTGAAATCATCACGCGCAACGACAAATTCACTTTGCCGTGAAAATGCCTAAAGAAAGTCAAGAGGCAATGCTTTTTTTCTCAATTTTCTTCTTTTTTTTTTTTTGCTTTCATTGTGCTGCAGGCATAGTTTCTGCGTTTGACTCACCATATTGACTGGATAATGCAAATTGTGTGCCCCCAAAAGTGGGCAACAGAAAACAGACTTGTGGCTGTTGCTGTTGCTGTTGCTGCAGCCTGAGCCAATTTAAATCCGGCTAGAGAGATTCGCCTGCTTACGATAAATGCCAGCGCAGACAAATCAGCTCAGGCCCAAGTATAAAGTAATGCCAAGCATCTATAATTTGCATATAAATGCGAGAAACGCTTCCAGCCACGCAGTCCGAGCATTTGTTTGGTTTGTTTTGAGGTTTTTTTTTCTTATTGTGGCATTCTTTTTTGCGTGGGTTCAACTTGTGACAGGCGAACACAAATAAAGATGCTAATCTTGGCAGCGTAGTTGCACAGCAGCAGCAGCAGCAGCAGTGGCAGCATCAGCATAAGCAGTAACAAAAAAATTGAGCAGCTAAATGGCGTACAAAAAGGCAAAAAAATAAAAAAATAAAACGAAAATAATAAAATAAAATAAAATAAATAGAAGCCGCTGTCTGGCCAACTATGCGACTAAAGTTAAGCTGCAGAATCTGAGAATCCTTAAGTACTGTTGTTGTTGCTGTTGTTGTCGATGTTCTATATAAGTCCTGCTTGGTATGCAGCAGCCATAACAACAAAACAACAACAACAACAACAACAAAAGCACAAAGAATGCAAACCATTCAATTTTAAACTTGATTTTGCACATTGGATGCGTCTGGTGGCTTTTACTTTAGCTTAGTTGCATGCCACATATTTCTGTCGGATTCAATGGCTCACATTAGTGTCAGTTTTGGCCACATGACAATGGGCCACACTAGCCTCGACTCTTGCACTTAATTTCCAGTGAGCCAAAACTCAAACAAAAACCTGGCAAAGAACAACAAACCAATTGCAGTGTTTTGTGGGTGTGGCGGAATTATTTAATACATAATTTTCTTTTGCCAACCAAATTGCACACTTAATAAAATTGAAGACACTTGTAAAATAGGCAATTTGTTTAGTTAAACTTTATGGCACTTGAGGCTGGCTAAGAAGTCAGCCACACTGTCAGCACACTGTCTATATAAGTCCACAATTTTGCTGTGTCTGCGAGGCACTTGTAGCCAAATATTTATTTTCTTGGCATGTCCTCGACGTGGCTGCTGTCGAGGAGCGTCGAGTTGCCTTATTCACTCATTGGCAGTAAATTTGAAAAGCGTCTATAAATTTTAGAAAAGTGCAAATAAAATATAGCACAAGTTTGTATGCCTGTTGTGTGGGTAAATCCTTTAAGGCATACTCCAAAATGAAATTGTCACATTTATGTTTCCTTTATGTAAATTTACTCGAAGCGCTTCTTTCTCTCTCTCTCTTTCCCCTTCTCTCTTTCTTTCTGTGTTCCAATCGCATTCTCTGAGCCGCTTTCAAATAAGTCTGCTTTTTTCAGCCATCCCAGTAACATTTTTTTAGAATTACTTAAAGCTGGTATAAAACCCTTTAAAATAATGCTTGAAAATCCATGCTAATTTTTGTTTTTGTGTCTTTTACTATTTTCTGGACATCTTTTGCCTTTCAGTGTTTTTGTCTCACTCTCGAAATGATTCGATTTTAATACTGGTATTTCAATCAATGTCAACGCATTTACTAACCAAAAAGGATTAACAAAAGTACAAACTATTTTTTCAAATGGATTTAGATAATTGCTGGAAAAATCGAATGAAATACAAAATAATAAATAAACGTTTTGCAAAACACTAACTTAAATTTATACAATATATCTGCATATATGCTAACAAATTGAAATGATCTCAGCATATTTAATCTATTGAGATCCAATCGAAATGTTTTACTTAAAAGTAAAATTAGAAGCAATCCTTTTGATTAAAGAGATTTCGATTATTTTGTTTGCTTAGCTCAGCAGAAAAGAACCAAATTGAAATTATTTTTATTGTTAATGAAAATGGCGAAATAAGATAATGTAAATCTAAACACATAAAACATAATTATAATTGATATATGATATATATATATATATATATGGGATATTTCTTTTGTTTTATTTGGGGCGTTTACCATGCGGTTGAGTAATAATTGAAAGTGTATTTAAAAAACAATTTAGTGGCACGTCATTTGCATAAAATACCATATTTGCACAGACAGTCGCCCAAACATAACGGTAACACAGGAACAGCAACACATTTATTGCTATGCTAATTTTAAGTTTGGGTCATAACAGCAACAAAAGGCAAGTGCACAAAAGCGCAAAGCGGAAACGGAAATGCCTAAATGACTTTTCATGGTGTCGCCGTTGAAGGCCACCGGAGAGGTCAGGTGCGGGGTTAGCAATTCCTACTCTCTCTCTCTCTCTCTTTTTCACCCGTTTTGTGCGTGTGTATGTGTGTGTGTGTGTGTGTGTGCTTGTGCTTAAGTCAACCGCAAAGTTGCCCACGTCGTCGACTTTGTCGTAAAAAGGTTGGACGGCTTAGAGGGATTAAAAGGAAAAGGCAATAAAATGAAAAGTTTCAAATATTTTTATTATTATAACCGGCTAGAGGCGGCTTTAAATTCGCTTTAAACTTACCCAGCAGCCAGTAGATGCACAGCTGCAGCAGCCAGCTGCCACAATCCATTGTGGCCATTGCTGTTGTTGTGGTTGAGTGTGGCCTTAAAGGACCTGCCAACCGTGCTTAAGCCACACACATAAACCTTTATCCGTGTATATTTCCATAAATTTAGTGTTGCAATCTTTGCACATATTACTTTGCACTGGCGTCGGCCATGATTATGTATTTACTATATCAATATCGGACGGGTGCCATTAACAGGCAACAAATTGGGGCAAGCTTTGACTTTTTCTTTATTCTCTCTTCTCTTTGGCTAAAAAATATGGCCAGCCTCTGGTGGCATTATTTTTTTTGGTCGCAATGCTTTAAGGTTATTAAATTTGAAAACTTTTTTGGCGTCAAAGTGTGGCATTCAGTGCAGCACACTCCCACATTCACACACATATTCCCCCGCTCTCTCTCTGTCTGTGTGTTGTCTACTGCCTAACTTATTTCCAGCATTAGAAAAGTTTTGCTTTGACTTTTCATATTCTGTTTTAAAAGGTATTTGAAGTCGATATGTATTATTTTCAGCACTTAAAAAACAGTTTTTTAAATTTTTTTTAACATTTATAGTTTATGCATTTGAAAATAACAGATTAATTCTACACGAAATGAAATCAATTACGACTGTCCCAATAAAGAAATATGTTAAATTTTTAGTTCTTTTAATCTCAAATAAAAAGCAAAAAACATATAAATTAATTTTCCTTACTATTGCAGGGTATTTACCAGCCAAGTGCTTCAATTTCGGATATTTATGCCTTTAATAAAGTTATATTTTTTTTGTTGTCCCAAATTTTTGGGCGGCTATTGCATTTGCTTATTGTCATTGTCAGCGTTATTTTAGCGTTGACAGTTTTTTGCAAAAAAAAAAATAAATAAAACAAAAATTGTGCTGTGGCAAAAATGGAAATGTGGCAGGCGGCAACTTGGTCTGCTTCAGCTACGTCGATTGTCTATCTGCCAACAGAGACAGAGGCCAAAAAGAGTAGCCAATGCCATGCACCACTCTCTGCCCGTCTCTATTACCCATCAGCGTGTCCCCGTGGAGCCTGTGGCGCTTCGGGCTTTGTGGCATAAAGTCCTTTAATGCTCTAATCAAATTGTGGCTTCTTTTTGCGCTGCCTTGTCGTCAACTTTGACTCATTTTCCCTGTTTTCGTTGTTGTTTTTGTTGTTGTTTATGTTGATGTTGCTTTTGTTGCTGCCTTTTGTTGTTCTTTTCTGTCATCATTGTTTTGGTTTCATTGACGCGTTTATTAAAATTACCGTGGCAAAGTTTCACAGCGGCAAACATTTTTTTTTTTAATAACAGTGGCAAGCAGCTTGAGCAGATCTTTTAGTTAATTTGTTTTTCTTCCACTACAAGTTTCTGGGGGCATGGATGTGGCAAGTTTAATTTAATTTGCAAACTAAATTGTTTGCTAAGCAAACCTATGCAGTTGCTAGGAAAGGGTTATAAATCTGCCCATATATATATATATATATATATATATACATATATATATATATATTGTCAACACTCATTTAAGCCAGTTATAATTTATGTTGTTTGCCTTGAGAGCAGATTATTTTCGAATTGCACTATTTCTTAATATTTAATCTATAGAATGTGGCACATATCATTTCTTAAGTGCAGTTTGTTTGTGTGTGTGCAACAAGTCAACAATTGCATAAACAGTTGCTATCAACTGTCGTCAGTCGACTTATGTCAATCTTATGTCTCTGCAAACATTGTCAATTTAATTTGACGACTCCTCTGACACTCGCTCCCCTCCCCTCCCCTAATATTGTCAATTACACAAATGTTTGCAATGCGAGTTGAATAAGGAATGCAGCAGCAGCGGCCAAAACCACATTGATAGGCGGCCAAAAGCAAACAAATATGCAGATACAAAGCAGATAAAAGCCTTGCAAATGATTGTTGTGCATTGAAATTCCACATGCGTCACGTGTATCACTCAAAGATTTGAACTTGAGTAAACACAGACACACACACACACACACACATACACAGTCTTAGTTGCGCTTGAATCTAAGTTAATTACTTAATGGCAATCAAATGCAAAGGCATTTGAATAATTAACAAACATTTCATTGACTGGCCTACAAACACACACCCCTACACACACACACACACACACACACACGCCCTCAACTACACAAATGTGCATTGAGTTTGCGACACAGTTTGTTGGCCCTTGCTGTGCTTATATTTATGAGTCTTGTGCAACAGTCGGCATTTTGTTGCTGCCGAAACTGTTCTCTTTTTTTTATGCTTTTACGTCTGCCACTGCTGCATGCATTTGCATAAGTGCATAATTTCACACATACGAGTACAGCGAGCGACAAACGTGCATAAAACTCACACATATAATGACGCATGCAAATCTTTCGTATTTTTATTTATTTGCCATTTGTTGGCTTTGCGAATCGGTGTCGTCGACGCTGTTGTTGTTCTTGTTTTTGTTGTTGTTGTCGTTGTGCCACCCGCCCGCGCCACACGCACACACCGTCTCACACAAAAGTTGCCGTCTAACTGACAGCGAGCAACGGTTACGGCCACGGCCGGCTGGCAATTTAACGCGGCTGCTGCGGCGGCGGCATCGACAGCGACAGCGACAGCGACTCCAGTTGTCCCAAGTAGCATCCATGTCCTCGATTCCCATTTGCGCACTTCGTATCGCTGCCGGCGCTGACGCTCGCGCTCAAAGAGCGTCTAATAGCTAGTCTTTCATATCGGCACCGATGCTGTAAAGATGCTGCTGCTGCTTTGCCTTCGTGTTTGTCTGCCTCTTGTTTAACGAGCAGTTATGGGAGTGTTTTTAAGAGAGAGCATGGACTGTTTTTGGGCGCGCCTTTCTGTTGTGTTTGGCTCTCGCTAAGAGCATCGTTTTGGGCAGCTTGCCGCCATTTGTCGCTTTGTGGCGCTGTAAACAATCAGAACTGTTAAGCTAACAGCGAGTGGAGAGTTTTAACATGTCTGTTAAGCAAAATTTTATTTACTGTTTGTAATGCAATATTAAAAAATCTGTAATTTCAAATTGATTTTGTAATTAAAAAAATAAAAAAAAACAACGTAAAGAAACTGTTTTTTAACAGTCGCCTTTTTTGTTGTGATATCAGCCAATTTAAATTTAGTAAAATTGATTGATTATTTATTTTCCTTAAGTAACAATGCTCTAAAGACGCATGAAAGTCAATCAAAAAGTCTAAATAAATTTGAACTATACTTTAAAATTACATATATATTTTTTTATTCACAATAGGAAATGCATATTTCGTTTTGTATTTTCTCCAAAATCACAGCAAATATAATGTGCTATCACTTGTGCCTTTTTCACTGGATGCAAATATATTTAGCACTGGAATGATAAGAGCATGCAACAGCAAGTGGCAGCCGCAGTGGCATGCGGCCTTGTGCAACCAAGTATGGAATTGCAAAATCCAAAGGCTTTGCCTGTCATTCTAGTGGTTGATGTGCTTTGTTGTTTGTTTGCTGTTTTTGCTATTGTTGCTGTTGTTGCTGATGGTGAAATCCTATTAGCCACATGTCTGTCTTCTGGCGCTATTCAGACAGCAGCCAGCAGCCAGCAGACTGCAGACAGACGGACAGACAGACAGACAGACAGACGCACATTGAATGCAATGCAACAAGCGGAAATGTATTTTTCGACTGAGGCTGCAAGAAAAGATATTAAGCTGCCAAGCCGCTTATCAAAAATAGAAAAGACACCAAAATAAAAATTAGTTTTCATTTGTTGCCAAATAAAAATGGTGCTCCACAAATCGCAACTAGCTTATCAGTCGCTCACAGGGGCATTGAGGGGAACTGACTCAACTAGAGTATTCGTCTTCCAACTAGTTGGTAAACAACAATAACTCAGTCCCCACCCCACCACCCCCGGCTCTACAACTGGTATTTGTTGGTCAAATTCTTGTTTTTGCTTTGTTGTGGATTTTATTTTCTGCATTGCTGCTGAACTGAGGTTATTTTTACCATTAAATTATATCGATAAGGATATAAAATTTAGTTTCCTTAACATAAAACATAATTTCTTTTTGATATTTTAATCGGAAAAAATTTAAATTAAGGCATTATTTTAAGTATAATTTTGGTTTAAGCTCATCCTTATTTTTAATAGTGTTTATAGTAATTTGGTTTTGTTTTGGCCTTACAAATTATATAATGAATTCATTAAAACTTTTTAAATTCAAAATCAATAAAGATTAAAACTGCTTACTGAATCCGCGAATTTCAACTGGTGACTACAAAAATTTAAAATAACTTTTTCTGATCATTTACAACAGCATTTCAAAGCCCGTATTCGGAATTAATCGTCAACTTTTAATCATATTACTCAATTAAATGCAGTTTTCATTAGCAATATGCTAGGAGGATTACGATAAGAGTGAATAAATAATTAAATAAAGCTTTCGGTAAAAGTATGCCAAAATGAAAAACTATTTAAAATTACTTACATTATTTAAAAAGTACTTTTAACAAATTTGTTTGAAGTTCTTATGGCAAACAATTGAAGTATTTAAATATTGATTAAAATGTGGCCAGGAATGTCAATGCTAAATGACATGCCAGCTGCGAAATAAATAACCACAAGTATTGCACTTCTTTTGTGCAGAACTAGATGGAGTTGCAACACGGGTGTCCATGTGTGTGTGTGTGTGTGTGCGTATTAGTGTGAGCGCTCTTGCGGCCAAGTTTTTGGCAAGATGCAAACGCGACACGTGAGCTTTGCTGCAGCCGGTACATGACTAAAGGAACTAATGGCACACTTACAAACACACACACACACACACACACACACACACATACACTTACACTTACACGCACATGTGACACGTGTTTTGACTGCAACAAATATGCTGAAAATGTTATGCCAAAAGTCAGCTAACAACAACAAAAGCTTTTGCAGCAGCAGCTCTTAGGTTTTCTCTCCCTTTTTTTCTGTTTTTTTTTGTTTTTTTGTTTTTTTTTTGTTTTTTTTTTGTTGCATTTTATGGGGCCCAAACGCCGCGAAGCTGCCAAACTTGGCACCGTTAGTTGCCATTTGCGCAAGTATTTTAAAAATGCATTTTTTGTAGGATGGCAGTTTTACATTTTGGGACACGTCGAACGTGCCAGCCCCACATAGCAGCCAGGACCTCAGCTCGGCGTTGGCCAAAAGCTTGCTAAGCGATTTGGCTTGCCAGCGCGAATAAGTATGCTATATTTTTTTTTGTTTTTCCTTCTATCTTTTACACAGGGGGTGCGGGTGGCATCTTGCCTTTCCGTCAGGCCTTTACAAGGTGGAAAGGTGGCAGCTCATGTGTTGCAGCAAACTCTGGATAAGTGCCCTAAGCTGATGCTGTGATAAACTTTAAAAAGCGTTATATCTAAATTTCAACTGAAGTGTTCCGCAATTTCATTGAGTTTTTGACATCGAATTTTTCTTCCTCTTCGCTTTACATTCATTTTGCTCACTCTGCGAAATAAGCCAGCAACTTTTGTCGCTTAAGTTTGTTGGCCGTGGCTCATTATGCAGTTGACAGATGCCGGCAGAGGCAGCGTGTTCGGCTAGAAATTGGCAAACAGCGGCAATAGACGGCCTAAAGTTGCCGCGGTTCCAACAACACTTCCAAGCAGAATACGCACAAATAAACGTGGCAAGAGCCAGAAATTGCATTTGAGAGATGAGCGCGAATCGCGATTTTGATGATTTATTACAAAATACTACACGAGCACGATCAACAAGATATAGTAAAAATAAATCTATTACTATATATATTTATGTCATAAAATAATTACATATAATTTTAATGTAATAAAAAAATGATTCTATTTATTTGGGTATTTTTTCACAAAAGAATATGGGATTTCATATAATATAAATAATTATCAAATTATAACCATATTTTTTTTACAGGATTTAAGCCCTACACAATAAAAAAATTATTATTATTTTTATGTATTTTTATAAGCATTAACTAAATTGATAAACTATTTTAATTTGTGGTTGATTTTTTATAATCTGAATCTGTCATTTGAATCGTTTTCTATCCTTAAATAAATAAGAGTAAATCGTATTAAATTCAGCATTCTTTTTGGCTTAAAATATATTTTCATTTTCAAGGATTTCGTGTCACGGGCTCAACTCTGACTGCCACAGCCGTTGTGCCTTGCAACCATGCAACGAAAGTGCGGCTGGCCAGCGCCACAATGGGCGAGTTTATTAAAAATTTGAGCTTGTTCCCAACCCGCTTGCATTTTCATTGTTGAATTTTCTTATTTTATTTTTTTGTTGTGTACGCTTTTTGTATGTTTTTGTGCCGACTGATGTTTTGCCTTGGCTGTTTTCATTTTATGTATTTTTTTTTTGTTTTTGTTTATTTTGTGCCACTTGGCCATCGCTACATGCACTTGAGTTTCATTTGCTTGTTTCGGCAACGGTTGCAGGCCTCGCAGCAGCAGCAGCAGCAGCAGCAGCAGCGGCAGCAGCAGCAGCGGAATGCTGGGACACAAGAGGAGTCTACCAGGCAATGCCAGAAAGTGCATTAAGCATTTGTAGTACCTCGAAAAAGTTTTATGTACATTGTGAGAGGGCCAGGAAAAAACCACAACCACAATAAAAAGTCGAATGTTTGTTGCTGCCGCTGCTCCTGCTGCCAACGAGGTTATTATTATTATTGTTTTTTGTTTTTGTTGTTGTTGTTGTTGTTGTTGCTGTTGCTGTTGCTGTTGCAGTTGTTCGTTCAAATAAGTAGTTCACTTTGTTAAATTATGTGCGGCATTCGCATCCACATTTGTTTGCCCCATACGAAGAAACAGCCATCTGAATGCTTTCTTAGCCCTTCTTTTGTAGTCTATTAAAGTCATTTGCTCATTAATTGACATACTCAGCAGATTTAATTTTAGCATTGCATTAATGCAAAGTTAAATAAAGGAAAGTAGTTAAAATTAATTAATTTTTAAATATTTATTGAGACTAAATTGCCGATTTGCATTACTTTTTGGTTTATTTTTAACAAGAACTTTGTTGTTTTTGTGATGCTTTAAGCTATGTATTTATTTTGATAATATCGTGATTTTTTTTTACAGTTCAGATACAATATAAGCCAGATATATCAATGTAAAAGAATATTTTTGAAGTTCTCGAAACTCATTCTTAGACAGATGAAGATGCAGCATCTTCGAAAAACATTTCATAAGCTCAAAAGAAATATAAATTTTCAACACGACCGAATTCTATAATTTAAATAAATGGGAGTAAAATAAACATGCATGAAACCCCCCAATAATATAAATAAATAATTATATTAATGTAACTGCAGGTTTGTGTTTTTTTGTGGTGCTATCATATGTAAATGTACTTTTCTTTTTTGCTTACATAACTAATTAAATCAGCTTTGGATGACGTGGTAAATTTGAAATTCCAGCGCTTTAGATATAATTTAAACAAGTTTATCATAATCCATGTAGCATTTAATTACAAACAGCGAGTCTCATTTAATTACGGATTACAACAACTTAACAAAAACTTTTTCATTTCACCAACATGACGAGTCGCGTTGGCAATGGCGACGCAAGTTCAGTTAGAGATTTAGATACATGTTTGTGAGGATACAGATACAGCTACAGATACAGATACAGTTACAGTTACAGTTATCCAGCAGGGAAGTTAAGCACTCGCGCAATGCCAAAACAAATGCATGGCAAAATCTTAATTAACCTCAGGGTGTAGAACATAAACCAGCACAATCGCACACACATACATATATAGTTACAATTACGTTTGTCTAAATACATACATATATATATATATATATATATGTATATACTTCTATTCTTCCTAAGTATGTATGTATAAATTGAGAGTGTTGGCGGATGGGGAAACAAGCTGAGCAAATAAAACTATGTGTCTATCGTATGTGTGTGTGTGTGTGTGTGTTACGTACTTCATTCTAACTCAAATACACACATACGCACACACTCACACACAGGCAAGGCACATCACTCCGCGGGAATTACATTAAGCGTCGGGCATAATAAATTATTCCCTATGATATGATTCTGGTACATGATAAGCGTTTGTAATTTTAACTGTCAGTTAAATGAGTAAATGGCCGCCCAGAGTTTGAATCCTGGGTGCGGCAAGTAACGTGCGTAGAAGCTGGTGATGGTGGAGGGGGGCGGGGGGGAGTGATGTATTCAGTGCAGGCAGTGACGCGATTTAGAATTCCTTATATTTATCTTTTAGCAGGAAACTTGAACATTAGCGCGAGCTTAAATAAAAGTTGAGCGTCAATATTTGCAGGCACACACACACACACATACACACACACACAAAAACACTCACATACACATGTGTATGTAGTAGCACACTCACATACACATAATTATTTCTAGCTGCTAAAGTTGGAGCTGAAAGGGCGTTGACAAGTACGTGACTATATATTCAACACGGGTTTGGGCCACATGATCTGCAGCACTCAACGACCCCACCCACCCACAGATGACCCCCGCCCCGATGCCACTTCACTCCACTTCACCTCCCCAACATCGCTATTTGCTTTGAAATTAAAAAAGTTTGCGCTGCGCGCTGTTAGATTCGCCGCTTTGGCTCTGCCTTGATTTACATGTTAAATAATATTGTGCCCTCGTCCGGCGCCAGCGAAATTGCTACAAACGCGCTGCATGAAAGTCAAATATGGAATAGCTGTCTTCTTTGGTGTGTCCTGTTTGCTGCCCGTAAATATATGCATTGCCTGCCTATCTGCCCCCGCCCTGCCCCCGCCCAGTCCATTGCCAGCAAAACTGACTCACGCGCATTTGCCAAATCAACAGCTCATTAAATCACGTAGCTAAAACTTCCCGCCCCCCCGCGACGGGCCCTAAAAGGTTTTTATGCAAAACCTGAATTTAAAATTCTATGTCCAACTGTAAGAGATGCCCAAGAAGCAGACCAGCTTGAAACCACGGTCCCCTCACTTAACTTTACAAAAAAAAAAACCTTTGGAAACTTGATTGGCATTAAAAATAATTCTAAAATATACATATATATATGAAATATATTATTGGACTCCCAAATAATATATATATATATCTATACATATAATATACAAATGATATATATTACATTAATTTTTAGTATAAATCAGCAAGCTTGATACTTATTTGACTTCCCACATAAGTTAATTAACTTATGGCGAAATTAAATTCGCTTTTCTATTTCTAGAAAATTTCGTTTTTAGTTTTGCCATTTTGTGGTATTTGTATTTCTTATAATGCAATATTACTCATTCTTGTTGGAACTGTCTCCTTTTTTAATTAAATTTGGAATTCTAATATATCTCTGGCAAACCTTGGAGCATGCTTAACTGTGATATATTTATCTTAATCCACATTTTCACAGAGTTACCTATCCTTTTGTTATTTTATCTCTTTTTATTACTCTGCCTTTTTAACGTTGTTTCATTTTCTTATAAGTTAAGTTAATAAGTCTTAACACTAGACTAATTTGGCCTATTCCGGGCTTGCACACTGCTTGCAATAAATATTGGACTATTTTACGTAAAACCTTTTCTTTTATTTATATTAATTTTTTTAGACTGTGCACTTGCATTAGATAATTAAATAATGAAAGAAAGTACAAGCTGACAATTTTAATATAAGTCATTCTCTTACATATATAGCAGACACATATAGCAGACTAAAATATACACTTTTACACAGATATTCAGACCGATGATAACTCCAGGAGTAAGCATAATAAAAATGCGTTTTCGTGACCGAACCAAGAGCCGTGAATGGAATAAGTTGGATTTCAGTGCTGGCGTAGTTGGTAGCACTGATAATAGTGAGAGCAGTGAGAGCAGTGAGAATAGTGAGAGCAGTGAGAAGGGTCTGCCAAGTTAGAGATTTCCATTTGGCCACATCAGAATACCGGCGCTTACATAGCACTTGGTAAGGACAGAAAGTTCCTATTGTTTTCGTGAGCTCCTGCCATGACGGCCTAATCTCACGGTGCCAAGCACAGAAATGAATTCTGCGTCAATTAGCGCCCCATTGGGACATTTGGACCCGCAGGTACCAAATTGAAGTCACTTCTGTTTGGTCGTGAACTTCCTCTTTTGGTCTTGAGCGCCGCCAATCTTAAACGTCTGCCGATCTTTGGGATCTCGGCACCCTGTTGAATAATACGCAACCACACGTCAAGCCGAAACTTTACCTGCATGTAGGTATTAAACCACAGCCACCACGTGACTCCCAGAAGGTCCTCACCAACAACAAGAACGGAATAAAATTCCGCGGCACCTGGTTCCCGTGGCACCGCTTTATAGCCGCCGGTCAGGCTTCGCACCAATGCACCAAACAGTTAAGGAAAGACGGCCCTTAGATTGTAGAGAAAAATAAGGATGATCTCACGGATCTGACAACCGCTACATCAAAACCTTATTTCCCACCCTTTACTCTACCTACCCCCGTGAATCGAATTAATTACATGACCATTAATCCGAGTGGATGGGGGGTAGGCCCACTTGATAAGGACAGTCAGATGAAATCGGTTACTCGCTGCACCACATCCAGTGACAAAGGGTAATCCAAGGAAACCTGTTCAGCAGAGTTGCAATTGGTTGCCTTATCAATCCAAGTTGGCAGCTGCCTTTCACAAAGGTGTTGACAATATTCAGATAGTTGAAAGAACCAAGGTGATCTATGTGGGTGTGGCAACTGCCTGTCCCGTTTCACATATCGCTGATATTGTCGGCGGCTCTGGCCTTGTGTAAGCTGCTGGAGATGGCAAGGCGACGCCACAACGTTGTTCTCATCACCTATGAACTATATACCCTACAAATATTGCAGGCTTATTGAGGATCGCGACTATTTCATATTCTGCGACACCCAGAACCATGATCAGCTGCGCATTCTGATTCGGCACGCCCGACCCTTCCTCAAGTTGGGTGACCATTTTGCCATAATGCTGCCGGATGTGGCACAATACAAGCAATTGGACACCATTGCTGATCCGTTCTTAAAGTCTTCTTTTGCTTTTTATAAAATAACACATTTTATTTTTTGCACATGTGCATTGGGATAACTTAAAAAGCGAAGCGCAATAAAAATATGGTTTGGAACAATGTAACGAAACTTTCAGGCACAAAGCGCTTTGTCAACGATTCATTGCATTCTCAGAATTTTCAGATTTTTTGTCAGATTTTTGCTGTTCAAAGCAAATCAAAAGTAATCGTGGGGCACACACAATCGCAGGGAGAGGGTGGTCTTTTGGGGTGGCGGGTGCAATGCAAAACAACTTAAAATGTCATATGAAATTTGTAGCGTTTGCTGATTGCGGGTGGTAAACAGGTGAAGGGAGGAAGAGGAGGAGGGATATGGGCGTGGCACTTATCCACAAACAGTGCACACATACTTGTAGAAGGGACAGCGCGTAAATCCAGTCACGCCGCTTTATAACGCCCCCATCCGAGGGGCAATCGCTGTGAACTAAAACAAAAAACCAGCAAAATGAAAATGAAAACGAGCGAAGAATAGAAAAAAGTGCAGCAAAATGCAGCTGAAGGCATCGTGGAGAATAAAAACGAATGCGAAAATCACAAATTCCGACAAAAATCTTTAAATCCCATGGATTTATGCATTTTTACGTTGCACTTGCTGCTGCCGCATGTGGGATGTCTAACGCTTCACAGCATTCGCGCTGCCATATCTGCCGTACCCGCCCCGCCAGCCCTCCGTCACAGACACGCCACGCCCATCGAACGATGTTAGCACCGTCCTCGCTCTCCACTCTCCGCTCTCCGCTTCCCTTATTCTATGTGTTTTTGTGATTGTGCAAATGCGGGCAAAAGCAACACTAACAAATGCAACAACAGCAACAACGACGACGACAACATCGATGGTATTCACGTTTATGTGATTTCTGCAGTTTGCCAACAGCGCCTCAAGGTGTCACAGCAGCGAGCAGTGGTGAGGGGAGAGGGGGAGAGGTAGGGTGCACTTCACAGCATTGCACTTTGGTGCATGCTGCAACGAAATGCGTTTCCGGTTGGTGCCTAAAAATAAATGTTCAATTTTAGTTTGTTGCCACGTTTGTTGCATTCTTTCCACGGGGCATTTTATTATTATTTTGTTCAATTTATTTATTAAATTTATTAGTTGTAGTCACTAGTTAAGCACCAGCCTAATGAAGCCACTCTAAAGCAGAGAAAGAGCCACCGTTGATGATGTTGCTGTCGTTGGCAGTGCTGCAGCAGAGTGTCTGCTTTCGCTATCAGAACGACGACAGCAGCAGTGGGAGCTCTACCTTTCCGCATTGGGCAACCTATCCCAAAAAACACACACACACACAAACACACACACACAGACAATCCAGCCAGACCACCAATTCTACCAAGGCTATTACCACCCACACTTAACGCCACCGAAAAAATTCACACAATCGATTGGTGTTGCCTCCAACTGCTGCTGTTACTGCCACGCTGCTAACAATTGTTGTTGCTGCTGCTGCTGCTGCTGCTGTTGATTTTATGGTATGCTGGAAACTATCTGTCGCTTTTGTTTTACGATTCCTTTTGCGCTTGATGATCGTCACCGTTGCTGGATTCGCCAATCCTTCCAATGCCCCCACTCCACACTCCCCCGAGCAACCAGTTCCCCCCCTCTGCCAGTGCATGGTATGTTTGTTTGTCTCCAGCCAGAATGAGAAACTGGGACTGGGTAGCTTTGGCTATGAAGCTTGATATCATTGTAGGTTCCCTTTTATACCCTAAACCCAGTTAAAACCTGCAAAAGGGGTATAATAAAGTTTTACAAATGCATTAAATAGGCAAAATTAACATCTTCTATTAATTAATTATTTCAGCATCAATGTTTGCACCTACGTAGAGTAAATGTGTTAGGATATCATATGAAAATCAAATCCATTTCAATTGTTTGATAACTTATTCCATTTTTCCAATGTCGAATTATCGAACTGAGCAATAAAATTCAAAATTTCTTAGATACGTCTATTTATATAGGTAGAGTATATATCTGAGCATAACACTGATAAACTGCTCGCAATTAATTCGAGCTTTCTCGACTAGGGACTTCTTACATAAATACATAAACAGTGGATCAGGGTATTTTTCAGTGCAGCTCTCTCGACTGGCGCCTTCTTATTTGTTTTATTCTTTTTCGTTTTGTTTTCACACTGTGTCGCTGCAATCTCGGTGTAATATTTTATTTTCAATTCGCATTTAGTGCAGCCGTGGCAAGTGTGGCATGGCAGGCGCTGGGTGCGGCTGGGATTGTATCTGACAATTGGCAATTGGCCTATCCGACCATTAGATAGTGCGACGGGGCCCAGCTCCAAATAGGCAGCCAGCCAGACAGGCAACGGACGATAAGCGGCAAAAAGGAGGGCACCCAATAAATTGTAGGCGTGGCATGCTGTGCCACGGTGTGGCATGGTGTGGGCGCGTTGATGTCGTCGATTGCCGTTGAATGTGTGTCGGTCTCACATTTTATGCTGAATCACGAATTGCATTAGACGAGGCTCCCTTGTCCTGCGGCCGGAGTCTTGCCAATTGGATTATCACATATACTTTGTGGGCACTCTGACACTTTTCATTACAATTTTTGTGCGCTCGCACGGCTGGAACGGCAAATGCTTTGAACATGCTTTAAACAGTTCCATCAATGCCAAAGCCAACGTAAGGCTTGAGGGATGAACTGGAATCCCAGCTCTTTGGCCCCGCTGCTGCACTGATAAATGTCAAACAAGCTTTGAGTGTCTCTTCTGCTTACTGCGGAAGCTTTGCGCTGTGCTCGGCGAGAAATGCTTTTTAAGCACTCACACGGTCGGTCCACAAACACACAAACACACCAACGCACCAACACACACTCATCCACACACAGATAGAGATGACGAGCGATGTAAATGTTCCTGTCGATAGCCATGTCCAACCATTGTCAAGGAGGACACATTACGGACATACAACAATTTTTGCTCTGTCAACTAAATGTCAGAAAAATGGTCGGCAATGGCACTCGCTGTGCTTCAGACTACAAGGGCCAGCCAGCGCTATAGCGTCTGCTTGATTATCTGCATCAGCAGCAGGAGCAACAGCAGCAGCATCAGCATCAGCATCAGCATCAGCTTTGGCTACTGCTCTTCCTGCTGCTTTATGCTGTCCCTGGCACGCACGCACTTGATCAATCATGCGAGGTTGACGACGTTGCTGACAAGTGTGTGTGTGTGTGTGTGTGTGTGTGTGTTGTGTTGTTTAGTGCCGTGTTGTGTTGTATTTGCATTGATGACAACAACATGTCCGCAAAACCACATAGAACATCGAACAGAATAGTAGCAGCACCGCATGATGATGATTATGGAGCACCTGAGAGTTTTGGGCCAACGGTTTTTGGCCAGCAAATTACGCTAAAATGTTGGGCCACAGCACACTGAAGACTGTCTGTCACCTTCCACACGGCGCATATTAATATGGCCTTTGGCAGCACCATAACTAATGGCCTGCCATCCGTTTTAGACAAGCAATCGACTGCCATTAACCAGCAGGCGGCAGATAGACAAACAGACAGACAGACTGACAGACAGACATACAGACTGACAGACAGACTGACAGACAGACAGAATGACATACAGACTGACAGCAAGCAAGCTGTCCAAAAGCACTTCAAATACTAGCAAAAAATTATATAAAATGCTCGAGCAAATCCAAACAAATGCTTGAGCTTTTAACTGGGATTATCGGCGCGATATTTATGGTGTATCATTTCTCTCCATATCGAATTACTAGATTTCACAAGCAAGATGACCACAGATAGCACTTTATCCATAGACAAAGAAATACTTAAGTAAACAAATGCAAACATCTTTCAGATAAGTATTTTAAAATTACCGTACTTTAATGCCCCATAATGGGAGTGTTATTGATTAATATATATATATTTATTAATATTCATATATATATATATATATATATATATATATAGAGAGAGAGAACCAACATCTGTTTGTGAGTGGTGCACTCATTCATAAGCTGGTTTTTGTGGCAATAAAATTAATAATTGCCATAAACAACTTAAGGTGCCTAATAAATCTCGAACTCAATTCTTGGCCAACAGTAGACAGACATATTAACTATACGAGTGTGGCCTGAATCAATAAGACAACTAAATTAAACCTTTAATCAAGTTAGAGTTTACACTGAGAGACTTGTTGCTAAAGAATTATACAGACAGACAGACGGATGGACATGGCTTTGTTTACTGGCCTAATCAAGACTAGATAAAAAGGAATAAAATTGAGCAGAAATATAAAAACAGCTCTTTAAGTATCTGTAAGCTGGCTGTAGGTAATTGCAAAATGTGGCTTATCTCAGCGAGTTTCGGCTGTTTCCGTTGCTGCCAGGTATTCAAACAGAGGCACGTGCACACGCACACACACGCACACACACACACATACACACGCATACACGCACACTCACGCACACACACGCACACAAATACATTGGAAATTAATTAAACCGCAAGTTGAAAGGAGCATGTTAACAAGATGCTTAAAACAAAAAGCTCTGAAAACAAATGTGGTGACCCCAGCCAAGGCCACTTTTGGCCAAAGATGTGCTGCGCATAACGCATACGCAATGTTGCGTTGTGCGAAAATTTCTTTGGCCAAAAGTTAAGTGAAAAGAAAGGTTGAGCCTAAGCTAGAAAAAGTATTTTTGGATGCGGCACAAATCGCACAAAGAACCTTTTCCATTAAGGTAAATGCTGCCACAAAAGACTCTGTGGAAAGTCAGTCGCAACTTTATCAGACACCCAATTAAAAGGGCTTTATAACAATTAGAGCTAATAACACGCTTCAATTGTGCCAGAAATGCCAGAGGGCATCCTTTAACCCAACCTCAACTCCAACCCCAGCCCCAACCCCCCACTTGGCATACTAAGCCCACCCACCATTTTATTTTTATTAGGTTCAGTTTCTTTTTTTTTTTTTTTTTTTGCTTGTCTGTTTATTTTTCTAACATTTTTCTGGCTAAAGCTTATGGCCGGGTTTTTTTATGGGCTGCCATTTGGTTAGAACTGCGGTCACAATTAAAGCGAAAGCCACAGCAATTAGCAAATTGACAAGTGGATTTGTTTTTGCATTTTTATGAGTTGGTCAGCTGGTTGTTGTTGTTGTTGTTGCATCTGTAATTGTAGTTGTTGGGCAGCACATTACTTTCTCATAAGTAATTAAAAATTGTGTTTAGCTAATGTTTACCAGTCGGGCGACTAACCGGCTCTCAGCTAAGCTGTGACTGCCAGAGCAAAACTCCAAAACACAAACAAAAAGTGCAGCACAAATCTCAGAAATTTGATAAATTAGTTGTTGTACGAGTATAACTAAAAAACTTTTCTATGGCTGCTGAAGTGATGCTGAAGCTGGAGCAGGAGCAGGAGCTGGAGCAGGAGCTGGAGCAGGAGCTGATGCTGAGCTGCTTATCCGTTTGAGTCTCTGACTGCACGGCTGGCTAAGAGCAAACTTTTGCCCAAATGCAAAATCCAATTTTTCGAATGAAAAGTCAAACATGAGCTTAACTTTTGATCCGTTTGGCTGCCTAAGCAGCCAACAGTTAACATTCACAGTGCAGATTCAACTTTCCACCAATTGAAATCAACCCTCTAATTCAATCTCCGCCCACTTTTAAATCAATGTACCCAGATAGATATATATAAAGAATATATATAGATATATATACATCAAATCGATATTTAAATATTGGGCACAACCACTAATTTGCAATCATTGTCGTTTTTGTTAAATTTATTTTTATTACGCATATTATGCAGAATGGCCTATAAAGTCCCATGACTCGCGACTACCGTGGCTAAAATCAAATAAGATTTTACAAATACAATTATGAAAATTCGCTTGAATAAATAAATTGATTGTCAATAAGTATTGTTGTCCACTATTTAATATGCCAATGCATTTTTATAATAATAAATAATTAATTTCGGATTGATGTTACATGTACGAGTATAATAATGTATTGTTTTTACCAATATTGAATGCACATAAATAAATTGTATTTGTTTTAACTTAAATCATTTGTTCGCGGGACAACAGTAAATAATTCGTTGACTATGATATTTCTTATGTTTAATATTAATAAATATTTGGTTTTTTATTCTGAATTTCATTTATTATGTTTGTATAGATATTTTAGTTGTTGGTATCCATTTTTATGTTATTTCAGATATGAAACATAATTTTATAGAACCCTTAAAAAATATGTTTATATTTATTTAGGACTTGTGTTCATTGCCATTGTTTAAAAATTCAATTTTCGTACAGCATCAGGCTAATACAATAACAAAATTAGCTCAAACACTTTAAATTTAATTGTATTTTGTGTTTTAATTAAATTTGATCAAATAAGTCCACTGTATTTTGTCTGGCAATGACAGAATTTGTCATAAATGTTACTCATTAAATTGAAATTGCAAATTGATGCATATATATAAAAATAGAATTTGTTGATTTGTGCTTGCATTTTATGCGTGTGCTGTCATCGAGAATTCGCTTTGCATTGGATAAATGCGCGAAAAATACGAATTTTGCAATATCAAATCTAATTACCATTTGACCCACAAATTGAAAATCTACACATACATAAATATATGCGTAATAATTACGAGAGCTGTGATTGCATGCCCAATTTAGAATTTAAATTGGCATTAATTGTTGTCAATTTGTGGTGCCTAAAATTGGAATCAATGTGGAAGGACTAAAGAGAGACTGTCTATATAAATGTTGTTAGTTGTTGGCCGCTTACGGAACGTGCTATTCAGTACTTGGCCCGAATAGAATTTTGCTATTGACATAGCAATCGTATCGGTTACAGTCCTTAAGTGACAATGCAACAAGCGAGGCGGCAATAGCACAACAATGCTCAGCCACATGTAGCACACAATAGGTGCAACAACTCATATACACATCGAGGCAGACAGACGCATTCACAACTATTCACAACCACACACACACTAGCACATACACACACACACACACATAGACATATTCACACACAAGCATATGCCTGTGCCGTTGCAAACACATGCTCAATTGAATCGAAATTGAATTTGCAATTCTATGTGCTGCAGCCAAAGCCATTTTCTTTGCCATGCGGCAAACCCCAGCCACCATTTCATTTTTCATTTTTCTATTTTTCAAATACTCTTTCCAAGAGAGTGTACACATAAGTTTCTTGTTGGTAGACCAAGTTTACCAAGTTAATTAAAACTACGCAGTTTTGTAAGAGTAATCACAAATACACAGTTGAATTTGATGTTATTTTAATTTTATAAATTATTTAAAATCATTTTTGCCAATTCCTACATACAATTTGTATTGAACCAGATCTTTACAGAATATTTTATATTTATTTTTAACATTGCTCTTAAATGATTTTACAGATTACTCAGTTTAATTAATTTAGTCGTCAAAAGACATTTAGTTTATAGTTATCGGATTATTAGAATATAAATTTATGTTAATTTGTCATAAATTTTAATGTATGTTTTTTCTAGGGAATTTTCGAACTTTTAGTGCTCAATCTCCAAAAAGATTGTAGCTGGCGCAAAATGCAAACAGAGCATTTACACTGCGCAGTCGGGCATCAATTTGAAGCAAGTTTTTTACGCTGGCTCATCGAGAATTTGCTTTCTTTTCATTCTTTACGGTGCTATTCGATTTGCTAGTGCTGTAGCCGATCTCTCGTGTCGGTGCTGTGTGTATGTGTGTGTTTGCTTTAGTTTTTTCCTCTTTTTTCTTCCTATTTGCATTTCGTTATTGAGATTGAGACAAAGCTGCACAAAAAACTGCTCTCGTCGATGACGTCACGGCGAGTGATTCTACTGCTGCTCATGCCACTGCTGCATTCAATCATCAATGAGTTTTTGCATTTTACACATTTCAGTTGGCTCATCTGCTGCAGGTTTTTGTTCTACCATTTTGCTGGCTGGCTCTGCTTGCTTGACATGCCCCCAAGGCATGCCCCAAAGGCGTGCTAGCCTCAGTGACTCTTGAGCATAATTGGAGCCCACATCTTGACGTGCCACCCAGCTACTGATTGGCGAATCCAATGCATGCCAATGTGTGTAAACTCTTTATTGATTGATTGTCAAAACCCGCTTGGTTTCTAACCAAATTTTACATACACAATAATTAAAATCCAAAAAAAAAAAACCCATAGTTTAACCAGCTTAAAGAGCAGGTTCTAAACGTGATTTTCGCTTAAGACACTAAAAATGTGTCCTTCGTTTAAATTTTGTTTTGTGTTTGCATTACAGCGTTGCTCAGGCACTCGACAAAATGATTTTTATGTCCTACACAGGAATAACATGCAGACAAACAAAAACACACACACACACACACACATAGATAATAATATATGCATTTATGAATATATATGTCTGGTGTGCTAAAATCTGCAAAGTATGCCTCACATTTTTCCCTGAGTATTGAGGTAAAGTGCGTTGCTTTGTTGTTGCTTTGGCTTAGAGCTGTTCTTTTCGCATTTGCAAATAGGATTTTACAAGGACAAGGGGAAAAATTCAGTTAACAAAGCAAGACTCAGATTCACAAGAACTAAATGCGTTTTAACTATATTTTTACTCATTGCCCAAAAATAAAAAAATTCGTTTACGAATAGGTTTTAATTTTTAGGTTTTTGAGTTTCTGTTCAACGATTAAGGCATAGATTCCAATTATATATTAATATACATATTAAATAATTATTTAATTTTTATTATTGTTATACAAATTAAGCCATAAGCATCCTATTAATTTTGATTTCATTTAAAACATTGGTTTAGATTTTTTATACAGTCAATTTTCTAATTCAGCGGCAAACTTTTGTTATTACCACATGCAGAGTAGTTTTCAAAATTCAGCTAGCTAAAAAAAAAAAAAAAGATGATAGCCGTGGCTAATGTAATGCAAAGTCGTAGCCAGCATACTCCAGTTGGTGCTAGCCTCATTTTCAACGTTTCTTAGCAAATTTGCAAGGATATTTAAACTGTTTGAGAAGTTTTTATGGGCGCCGTCATAGTTTGAAAGCTACTTTGGGATGGCTGGAGGTTTATGCAGCTGCATAAATGTTACTTCTACTTACGTAAATTACAAAATAAAGTTATTACGAAAAGTAATTTAAGTTAAAAATTTTGTGTGCGCCACCAAGTTACCCGCGAAATTGTGCAGCCAACTGGCAATGCCAGCGCTTCTCCACTATTTTTTTCCTCGTGCTTTTTGTGCACCTGCATGTGGGTGTGTGGCTAAGGAATTCGTGTCTGCTTGCGGTGTCGCCTCAGCTTGCTGCAACTCTGGCTGCATTAAATTAGTTAACAAGTTGCCCAGATATTTTGGCCTCGCAGCTTTCATCCGTATTTGTAGCACTAACTTAAAGCTGCAAATACTGCAAATCAATTTTTATTAAACATTTAAACTCAGCTACCTAGTTGTGAAAAAAGAGAATCGTAGGAAATAACAAGAGCAGCACCACATAAAACTCGTAAACTATGCAACAATAAATAAAACAAAAAATCAGAATCAGGGCAGAATCATAAAGAATGCAAACTACAGGCTAAAATCAAAATGCAAACACTTTAGCCTCGGCGCCTAGCGTTTTGAATGAGTCAAGCGATTTATGGCCAAATAAAGTGCTGGGAGTTAAATACTCGCCAGCTTGGCCACGCTTAATCAATGGCCCAATAAATAATACTAAAACGCATACACACAGACACACGTGCCACACACGAATGTGGCACACGCATTGCAATCACGGGCACATTGAATTAGTCAGCGACAAACCTGTAAGCAATTGCACAGACCTAGCTAGAGCAGCTGTTGTTGATGTTGCTGTTGCTGTTGCTGTTGTTCTTGGAGTTGCTGTTGCTGTTGCTGTTGCTGTTTAGTTGCGAAATCAAGTTGAAAGTTCCTGGCAACTTGAGGTGCAAGTGTCGTGTTTTTGTCAACGGGCCAACAGCAGCAATTTCCGTTTCCGGTTGCCTCGTTGATGAAAAACGAACACGAATCAACGGGGCAAGTTGCAAAAGTTTAGATTACAAATTCACATACCTAGTCGACTGGCCAACAGGGCAGCAGCAGCAACAGCAGCAGTTGATTTACAGTTGCGGCTCTCCTGCCTTATTTTTGGGAATTTTTTGTTTCCCTCACCTCTTCCAGGCCACCAGCCGGGCACATGTTTTGTGGTCACTCTGAGCGCTGCAATTGGATCCGCCTTGGCTCGATGTGTTACGTGATTTTGTTGTTGTTATTGTTGTTGTTGTTGTTGCAGTGGTTGTTTTTATTGTTGTTGGCATTTCAGCTGTACTTTTTGCCACTGCCAGTCATGCGTGGCACGTGCTACGTTGCTTTGATGTGGTGCTTTCTCTCTTGCCTCATGCCTCATGTGCTTTTCCTAAATAAACTTAAAGTAATAAAAATGGAGCAAAAAAAAATCTAAAAAAAGAGGGAAACATCAGAAGCAAACAACCAAGCTGCAAATGCTGCTTGTACATTTGGGTAAATTGGACTCAGCGAAAGCAACTGTCGCACACACACACACACACACACACACACACACAGATACACACTTGTACAAACAACAACTTTGTAAATATTTTATGCAAAAACACAAACAGAGTAAGGCTTTCGTCTCAGCCACAGGGAGAGATACCTGAAAATGTTTTTCGACACATCTGTACGATTGTATCAAATAATATTTACTTTACCATCTCAAACACACTCACACATACGCACACACACAGAAACACAGACACACATAAGCACACATTTTATATCTGTGTCTCAGAGTTTCAGTTCATTAGGCTGCTCAAGATCCTTATACAAACTGTAACTTCAAAAGTTGTTTCTTAACTTGCGGCAGCCAAGTAAATTTGCTAATGTTAACTACAAATTTACATTAAATTGATCAAATACCCAATATTAAACATCCTCTAAAGCCACAACTACAAACGAACACACAACAGCTACAAATTTAAAATATCAAATAAATGTGTTCATTTATCATTTTCTCAGATTTAAATCCACAAAATAAATGCTCATTTATCCAAATCAATGACAGATATTTGCTGTCAAAGTTGATTAAGATGTTGAGTCATCGGACATCTCTTACATAATACAATCTAATGAACTCTTTGCAGGTGATGCATTTTCTGCATTTGCTAACATTTTCATAATTATTGCCATTGCTCAAATTAATTTAGACCCGGAAAATATATTTAAAGGAAGTTGCATTATTGAGAACTTGTCGGCTTTCAAAAAGATCTAATTTAAACTATTAAATAACTCTTTATTTAATTAGAGTGAATACTTTCTTGTTGCATAACAATATGGCCACATTTGTCACTGATAGAATATACAAATTGTGTTGCACTGAATACATAATAAATACATGCTTAAATACATATACATTTCCCTTTTCATTTATTTACACCATTTTAGTGAAGTTCACGTTTGAGGAGAGCTCGCTGAATGCTAGAGTATTGCCAACTTTAGTTTGTGTGTTGTTTGTGTTTTGGCTCAAGGATAACTCAAATACACTCACAAATTCACTGACATAGTCGATTTTGGGTTATCCTTGTTGAGGGCAGCAGGTGGCGCGATATTATTGCCACATTCAAATGCCACTCGCTCGTCTTGTTCGATATGTTGCAGATAGTTGTTGTTGTTGTTGTTGTTGTTTATGCTGTGCTTACTGTTGCTTTTGGCACTTTTCTGGCATATCGTGGAAATTTGCTTTGTTGCTTACTGCAACTTATTGTAGCATGCAGCATCGAGATGTATTCAAATTCCCTTAGTCCTCTGACTAGATAAAGTATGACACTTGCCTCGTGACTGCCAAGTCCTGACATCGTTGATTTGAACACAATTCAGTCACAACATATTTCAAGTTTTTATATAAATACTGACATTAATCCATTTGCGAGGAGTCGGAATTTTGAATGGCTGAAGAATATTAACTATATTATAATTAATATTATTCATTATTATTTTACTAAACAATTCAAAAATATATAAAACAGCGTTTGCAAAAAAAATGATGGAAACTTTTTACGGCTCTTTCCTGGGACAAATTTCTTTTGTTTTTATCTACTAGATACATTGACTGCCACCAGAAAACCACACTAAAATCCAACTGAACAACTGCATCATTTTACGATTATGGCACCTTATGGCCACTTATAAAGTCTTTTGAATTGTTTGCGCTCTTTTTTTAGGGCAGGTTTTTGTGTCAATTTGAAACAAACGTGGCTTAAGTCTTCTGAGAATTCTTTCGATTTACAAATGGCAACACGAATCGAGCAACAATATAAAACTTGAGTACATCAAAGTGTGCCTTGCGGAATACACCAAATACACAAGCACACACAAACACACACACACACACATATACAGTTACCGGTTAACAAACGTACATGACACAATCACCGTAATTGTGAACTTTTTGGCAGCAGAAACTGATAAAAAAAAATGTTTGCTTCAGCGCAAAAGTCAACAGAGCCAAGTGAAGATTTACTTCATGTTGGCAGAGCTCCGGCCAATGATTTTTTTTTTGTGTATCTGTGTCCGTAAGACATATATACTGTGGCACACAGGAAAGTAAACTAAGAGACTCGCGTCATAATTTACGCATGTGTATGTGTGCTGAAAAAAAGGAGGCAGATTCTGCCACCCAGCTTGATAGTGGGGTCAGCAGTTGGCAGGCCAAAAAGTTGTTGGCAACACTCAGTGGGAAGTGAGTATGTGTGTGTGTATGTGTTTGCCAGCTGCACAAAAAAAAGAAAAGTGAAAAGACGATAAGATACGACAACCGGTAGGTTGTCACACATCCATTAGCCCCTATGTTGTGGGCTGGGCTGGTGCTGGTGCTGGGTTGGTCTCATTAGGCTGGGGAGGCACTTGGCTTATGCAAATCATTCTATGGCATTCTTTCAACCGCTGGCAACTTAATCATGCATGTTTACACGCAAGTACAAACTCAAACAACAGCCGACAACAAAGTAAGTGAAATTGTGTGAAACACACAAGAAGAGGAGCACCTCCCTCCCATACCCATCGCCATGGCATGGCCCCGAAACCCAATGATATATGCAATCCCCAAACAGGCTGGAGCTAATCAACGCGCGCATGCCGAAACACAAACATTTAACTGAATTAAGTTTGTTAACAACACAATTTTTGCATAGCTAATTAGACGTACAAAGGGTGGCTAAGACAAGCCCAACTGGCAAATATCCGGACTCTCAACGCCACTCATCCTAAGCAAATGAAGCCTTCTAATTTCTCGTTAAAGCCTGTCAAAACAGCCTCCTTTGGCCTTCCTTCTCTCGACAGTCGTCTTTGTAACTTGGCTATTTTCAATATTTAAATAGCCTCTACCAAAATATGTTAATGTTTCTTGCTATCTTGTTTAATTGAAGCAGCACTCGAACTCGAAAGTTTGCTGCACTGGAGTGTGATGAATTTCTGGAACTTATCTTTAAGCAATTCAAACTGAGTTCTACAGATTTTAGAATTGAATAAGAAAGTTGTTTTGACTCCAGAAACTATGTATTGAAAACAATGCCAATTGAATTTCAAGCACCAGCAAAACCAAAGCAAAACAATGTTTGCAATCCTTCTTTTTTGCTGTGTATCACTTAGTTTGTCTCTTGCAAATGTTGAATACAAAAGTTGCATGTTGTTTAGAAATCTACGAAAGTTGTCATAACGAACAAAGTTTGTCAGAGGCTCAGGTGCATTGGTCGTGGCACGTAAAATGAGGTTGGAAACAATGTGGAAATAGTGGAAAAACTGCCGCTTGTTTTATTTATGCATTTATAACAGTTTGTCCTCATGACTCTTGAGTCGAATTCGTGCTGCGCTTCCTTGCCACTCGTCACTTTTGCAGACTGTCTCATTTTTTATTTAAACAAAAAACTTTTGCCCATGCACAAAACTTCAACATTTTTTTTCTTGTTTATTTTTGCAAAATTACCTAACGAGTCGCATGGGGTAGTCGGCTGCAGGAATTGTTGGTTGCAAGCTGGTTATAAATTTCAACTTTTTTTTTTTAGTTGTAAGTAGCAAAAAGTTTTTCTCAAATATTATTAAATAAGCAAGCTTGTAACGAGGGGGAAAAATATGCTTCCAGCATTTGCCAAGAGGTCAGAAAAAAATAAAGATAAATTATTATTTTTATTTATAAGTCATTTTATTTATTGTAACTTCGAAAGATTAATTAAAGATTCTTATCCAAATTAATTAACATTCATTCTTAGTAATTTTATATCCAGTTTCACATATTTTAATGGATTAAATATGTAGAACATGTTTCAGTTTCGTAAGTAAATCGAATTTCTCAATTAAAGTGTCAACTGTTTGATTTAAATAATTGTAAGAATTCTACTTAGCATCAGTGGAGCACACAAGCAGACAGTTCTGTAACATATATAGTTGAAATGAAAGTTTGTCTTGAAATAATTAAAATAATAGCCATTGAGAAAGTAAAGGGCACTCCAAATGGGAATTTGCGCTTGGCGCAGCTCCATGCTCGTAAAATGTCCCAACAATGTAGTACACCATCCATCAGACGTCAATTGTATGCCAACTGACAACAAATCAAACTGTCATCCAACAGGGCCAGTCAACCAAGCAGTCACCCAGTCAGTCAGCCAGTCGGACGAGTCAGACGAGTCAGCAGTTGAGTCTGTGAAGCATGCAACCAGTCTAAAGTATTTCTGGAACGCCATATTTGAAATTATGCCACATGCATTGGCATTGGGGCATCCACTGTGTGACTGTTGGCTGCTTTGTGCCACATATTCTTTATACAGGCATCTATCCATCTATATATCCATCCATATATTTATATATATATATATATATCTATCTAGTTTGCGTCTCGTTGCAGCTGTCAGCGCTCTATTTTGCAGTTCATCATCATTGTCATTGACATTTTCGAGTGGTTACAATTGCAAGGAGTCTGCCCGGCTCTGCCTGAATCTGTCTGCCTCTGCCTGGATGCCAGGATGCCAGGATGCCGCAACGAAAGGCTGCCAGGCTGCCAGGCTGCCAGGCTGCCAGACTTGTAGGCACTAAAAGAGGAGTTGCCACAGCCAGCAGCGTTGTTTTGTTGCAAAAGCGAGCTTCACTTCGACGGAGCAACTGCATTGCTTTCGATTTATTTCTGTCTGAGAGATTTATGCAACTGAAATATGGCAATTTGCCAAACTCGTCATGCTTTAGAAATTAGTTATACATCGATTGCTAAAAATTCTCTTTTAAGCAAACAATTTGTTTTCATCTCAAATTTGTCGTTATTTTCCAATTATGATTTTAATTTTGTCCAAAGTGAATTTCTGCTTTTGAGTTTTATTTTTGAATCGCTTATTATTGAGAATTTGGATGTATGCATAATATTTTTGGATAAAATGTCAGCCAATCAAGTTAAGAGTATTATTTGTAATTCCATTTAATAATTCTCTGAATTTGAAGGTCCCTTTAAGGTTAAGGGTCGCTCAAAAGACAGCTGAGATGTGTTAAATTCAAATGGGATTGGTTGGAAAAGATTTCGAGGATTGGGTGATAACAGATTTGGGAACCGAGCTTAGGCCACTCGACTGAATGTGAAATTGGAACCACTTTGCCCAAAGCTAATAGGCAATAGCGGTGCTGTTGGTATTGCCATGACACCTTAAGGATGAATTTGAATTTTGGCAGGCGGAAATTGATGCCATTACGGTTTTGGCTGAGGTCCTTGGTGGTACGCCGGAAGTCGCTCGAGGTGCAGTTTCATTTTACCAAATGGTAAATGACAATGGAAAAAACAAGTGAAAGCTGGCGTGAAATCTATAGTAAAACGCAGAAGGCAGAGCAGATGAAGAAGTGCGGTGCACATATACATATATATATATATATATATATATATGTATGTATATGTATATGTCCGACACTTTTTTCAGACAGTCGCATATATCAAACTGGGCGACAGACAGACACGCAGACAGACGGACGGACAGACGGGCGGACAGACGGGCGGACAGACGGGCGGACAGACGGGCGGACAGTTGGGCAGACAAGCCAATGACACCCACAACACATCAGTCAATTTATCTGGAATTGTGTGTGTCTGTGCGTGTAAGAATGATGCAGCTTATACAAGTGTGTGGACTGCTGGCCCATTGAACTTTAACAAAAAATCCGGCTACGAGAAATCTACATATTGATAAACGACCCCGGGCACAGCAGGAACACAAAAATCGATGGCACGATGGACACCGATTGATATATATACGTGAAACTAGCAGGAGAATTTATTTGTGCATTTATTGTGCGTACATTAAAGTTAAGCCCGGCTGTAGGCTCGGCTTTGATTTCATTTAATCAGTTGACGATGATTGCGTACACGGCGTGTCTGGGGCATTAAAAAACTTTAAGTAAGTTATGCATCACATGCAACACATGCGACACATGCGACACATGGCGACTGGTGACGGTGGACTGGCGAAAAAACTTCATCAAAATGCAGCAAACGATGAACGACAACAGCATCGAAGTGTAAAATAATTACTCGACTTTTTGTATTACTTGTCGAGGTGTTGGTTCTGGTTGCTGCCACTTGTTTTTCATGCGAGTAATTAATTAAATAAGCGCCTTGACCCGCAAATATATTGTATTGGTTGCTGTATCTCTGTATCTCTGTGTCTCTGTATCTCCGTATCTCTCCACTGATTGACTTTCGGTTTCCCATCTGAATCCTGCTGTATCAACAATATGTCAGGCGCTGTGTGCATAACAATTTAAAATGCATTTTAAATTGCATCGAATGCGTTACTTAATTGAACGTGCGACAGCCAAAATTGTATCAAATATGTCACAACATTTAATTATTAAATAATTGCTCCTTAATTCTTATTTTATTGTTCTTTCCTTATATATATTCGTTTTAATTATTTACTCGCAAGGACAATCAATTCTCTGCATCTTGTTGATGTTCTGAGCACAATACCCATATCATTCCCACGGAAATTGTGGCTATAAATTATCAGAATGCTGCTCGTATGTACATTTTTGTAGATTTTCGCTTTTTTACTTAGCTATTTGCAAATGCCTAGCTTATTGCCGCCCTTGACTATAGTTTAAATTAGCACAGAATTTGTGGTTTTGCGTTGTGTAACAAAAATAGAAACTTTTCCAGTATTTATCAACTTTTATTGCCTGGCTTACAAGATCTAAGCATTGTTTTGGCTGTCCTTCAACTGGGGTCCAAACATTTTGTAATTCCCATTTTTTGTTTTTTTGTTTTTTGTTTTTTTGTTAACCCCTTGAAAAGCCATGTCCAGTTGTTAATTGTGCTGTAGTCAACAGTTGAGCACAAGAAGCTTTGCGTAGTAATTGCAATTCAAAGTTTCTTCATAACGCTGCCATCTCATATTACTGGCAAGGACTAACACATATGCAAGATAGCAAATACATATGCAAATGTATTTGTATTTATACAAAGTTCCTGCGTAATGGAATTGCATGCAACATTAGGGTGCGGTATGTGTGCGTGTGTGTTTGTGTGTGTGCGTGTGTGTGTGTTTGTGTGTGTGTTTGTGTGTGTATGGCACGCTTGAGCAAACCACATGGCAGCACACATGAAATTATAACATTTAATTTTTAATTATGAGTGTTATTAACATGCCTGAAAGTTTTTGCCACTGGCAAGCGCTGGCAGACAGCCATAAAATAAATGGAAATATAAAAGGCGCAAACAGACACACAGTTGAAATTATTATTTTTGCATTTAAAAGCAGGCTGCAGCAGCTGCAGCAGCTGCGGCACCTTTAAATGACGACATTCAACTAATTATGTTGCATAATGTTGCACAATCATGGACGGATGTCTCTCCGGTTTCACAACTTGTTTGTGGCACATTTGTAATGGCAGTGTCAAGCACTTCTTAAAGGTATTAAAAATAAGGTTATGCATTTAATATCACGTTGCACGCAGCTCACACTTTGCACTTCATGCAACAATAAATATTATTTACACGCAATCAAGCAAATGGCATATGAATTATTGTACGTGTGTCAGAACTTGGCTGAGGTCATTTCCATTTGTATTGCTGGTCTTACACTTCTATTATTAATCGAAAGGCTTTAACTTTTTTTTTCTTGTTAATGATGTGTAATTGTTTTGTGTAAACTTTATCTGATTTTATGAATGTGTCTGAGAGCCAGATCAGTATTTACCAGAAACTGTGGCATATTTAATCGAATTAGTTCAGGCTCGGATATCTTTCAATGTATTGTAAATATCTTAACAAATTTCTGTTAACTGATTACGAGGGAAAAAAAACAAATCTGTTGCGTGGTATTTCGACTGGATTGCTTAGAGGGTATTTTTTTGGAAGTCTTCCCTTTTAATCCGTTTTTCCAGGTATTTCTGCATTATTAATGTCATTTTATATGTAGCACTCAATAAATGGCTGGCTTTTGGATTTTATTCCATTACCTAAAAAGCCTTTTATTTGAAATTAAATTTGTTGTTTAATTAATGGCAGCTGTAAGTGGCTTTAGTGGCATGCACATTTCATTTAAAATTTAATACAAATTATATTGTAATTTACTTAAGGGCAATGTTCATGTACAAAATAATTCCATTTTCCCGTTGTATGCATTTTAAATAATACGATAATTTGTTTATGTCACAGCGTTTGAAGCTGGACGCGCAGAGTGCGATTAACACTGGCATAACATGAACAGTTGAATTGCAAAGGGGCTTTAAGCTGTCCAAGTTAAATTTCAATTTTTTTCTATAAGGGAAGAACCAAACATGGAGTATTAACCAATTCTCTGGCGGGCTCTAAATTTGCGAGCGAACAATGCTCCAACGGAAACTTATTCCATTATTATCATAAATAGCAGCTATGAATAACATGGCTAAGCCAGATACTTTGACTTGTCTGCAGTTCCATCATCATTATCGTAATCAACATCATCATCACCATCTATATGACTATTCTCATTAGTAATGTCAATGCTCTGGGGCCTAATTAACTAGAAGTCGAACATGCTTTTGACTTGTTTACGCGCCTGAATTGCATTAGGATCATAATAATTATGACGTTAAATTTGATAGCCAAATTGTGGCCAAATTGTGACGTTGCTACGCAGCAATAAGATTAAGTCCATTGAATTTACCAACAGTCTTGTTGGAGTCTTTAAAATAAAAATAAAAAATGAGTCTATGCGATTTTTTTCTTCCAAATTTGAAATACCTATCAAAAATAAAAGTTAACAGACATAATAAGTTAAATTAATATTTTTTTATAGAGCTTTAGTAATTGGAAAAGTTATTGCCATTTTAATTTTAAAAAGCTTGCTTCAATAATATGCTTATACAAACATGACTTGTTACCTGAAATGTACTATCTAAATCAACTGCAACTATTTGCGTAATCAGCAAAGTCAGCGGATTAATTTGCATAAATTTCAATGATTATATTGTTTATGACTTACTTCAACACCTCGGGCCATGTCGAGTTTGTTGTTGGCATGGCTGACAAGTGAAGAGCAAATATTTCAGGGCTAACAACATTGACAACAACAATAACAGCTGCAACATTTTGATATGCATTAATTTAAATGTTAATTTGTTTGCCAAGTCTGCTGATAAGCCTTTGCTTCTTGTAATTGCCAATCAGATATGAAAAACAGCTGCAGCACTTGAGCACAATTTGGCTGCGAAAGTCAATTAGTCTTTATTAAGCAGCAAAAGCAGCAAAAGCAGCATCAGCAGAATGTCTGGCCAGTAATGCAAATGTTGTGTCTTCACGATCCATAAAAATGCACCAGTTGTCAGATACAGATACAGATACAGATACAGATAAATATACACATACAGATACAGAATATAGCCTACAGTAGACAAGGAGAACACAGCACACAGATATTCAAAAGGACGCGATAAAGCAGCGTTAATAATAAGCAACATTTACAAACAACAAAAGGCCATTTTAATGAAATATCCATGCGTTGTGAGCGTGCCACGCGATGTTGCACTCATTTTGGCAAAAGTCGACGTCGACGACAACAACAACAACAACAACTTCTACTGCTGAAGGGGCAACAATGAAAAACAGAACATAACTGAACAGAGCAGGCATTCTGGCCTGCCCAAAACAGAAAAGGCCAGAACCAACAACAACAACAACAACAACAACAACAGCAACAGCATGCGAACAGGATGAAATCATTAAAGGAAATGCGTTTTTTCCCATCGGGTTATGACAAAAAAATGCGTTAAAATAAATTATTTTAATGTAGTTCTCATGTCAGCCCAGTGCTTTGTGTCCCCCACTTCCACAACAAGTTCTGTGTGTGTGTGTGTGTGTGTGGGAATGCGCGCCTTTTAAAAATTCATGTAATCACAAAAGTACACATGTTGTAAAAACAAAAAAAAAAAAACAAAAAAAACAGTCAGAACGAACGCGCCTGAGTTGTGTGCAAATGTTTGTATTTGTCGAGACTTCCAATTCGTTGGTTGGCCAAGCAAAAGCCGAATGTATTCTCCAGCCACATTTTAAGCCTAATAAGCAGAGCAGCATGCTCGTACATCATGATTGAAAGCTCTGACTGACATTGGAGACATAAGCTTTTAACCAGCAAATTACATCTATTAACGCATTTTCCTTTTGCCAGTTTTAAGCTTGCAATTCAAATAAATTTAATTCATTCATTTTAGACAGAATAATAAAAGTAATTATAATTTATGTTTTCTTATAAATAATTAGAATTATTTTGTCGGCAACTCATTCTATGTATATATATATATATATTTATTATTATATTATATATATTAGATAAAGAAATTTCACTATGACAATAATAAAACTTATTATTTCAATAGTAAAATGGATATTTTGCTCAAATGACATAAAACTCATACTATAAACCATTTCTGACAAAAAATTGATATACGATATATCATATATATATATCGTATATAAGTATTTCTACACTTAAACTAGTTGCGAATTGGTTTCATACTCCAACGTTCCAAGTGGAGTTCACAAAAATTAATATCTTGTTGCGGTCAGTTGTTGAGTTGGTTGCCTCATTATTTTAACAGACTTAATTTACAAATAAATAAAAACTAATTATAATTCATGTTATATAATTTATAATCAGAAGTATTTTGTTGGCCACAGATATCAGATGTTTTACTAACCCACAAATATTTATATTGATTAGTAATTTAAATGGATATTTTTGTATATGAGTATATATTAACTGATATATATCACTTATATTTAAATATACACTTAAACTAGCTGTGAATCTGTTTCTTTATTTGATTCCAAATGGAGTTCATAAAACTTAAAAAGTTGTTGTGGTCAGTTTTTGAGTTGGCTGACTCTTTGAGGTCCGGGCGCAGTGTTGCATGAATGCATAAATAAAAACACACATGTTTAGAAATCGAAATAACGTGTAGAGTGGTGCAATTGACATGAGCTGACAAATTACCGTCAGAAGTCAACGACTCGTGTGTTGAGTTTAAAAAGTACAAAACACAAAAACTCTAAAAAGGGGCAGCCAACGTTATTGAAAGCACAACATGTTTCTGGTCAACTGCTGCCGGCGGCCATAAAAGGGTCGAATAGTTGAGTGCACCAGCACAAAAGTAAAAATTTTACCATTTCCCATTGGCTGTTGGCCATATTTTAATTACCATAAAATAATATTAGCATCACAACGTCAGCTACGAATACTGTTTATTATGGTTAACCACGATGTGCGAAAATACTCACTCGAATCTGCACTCAACCATTTTTTTGTTGGGCATTTGGTAAGATAAATAATATATCTAAAATTTCTGTTGAAATTTCAATAATCAAATATGTTTTGAACCGGGAAGCGTGATCAATAAAAGCTAGTAATTTCTAAGATTTTGTATAGTATAAATATATATTCATGCATATATAATAAATATGTAGACCAGCTATGCCATAGAATATTGCACAATTTTCGACTGTGAATTTAATAGCACAACAGGTTCATTTAATTAAATTAATTAACAAAGCGAATTGATATCAAAAGGATTATTTAGAATTTCCAGTGACAAGGGCAAAATTGTTCGATGATTTCTGACAGCTTTTTCAAATGAGTTTCTGCTTCAGCATTGAGTAAGATTGCCGTACTTATTGATGATTATTATTAACAATAATAATAATGTGCTGAACATAAAATAATTTGCCATTTATTTAGTTTGTTTAACTCGAATGCAATCAATATCAGTAATTAGTATTTGTAATCAAAAAAGCAAATGAATTTTGGTTTTGTGTCACTCAGGATAAGTGATTAAATGCGGTAAGCAAGGTGTATTATATAATTTGTCAGTCAGTACAAATTTAATTTTATATGAAAGTTTATAATTAATACACAAATAGTTGAAAATATAAATAGTTATAATTATCTGCCTATCATTCGCTGTGATAATTAAATATATATATTGTGGTAAATAACATTGGAATTTGGCAACTGTATTTTTGAATGTGTTCTCTGGCGGTTTTATGTCAGGTAAGCCTGTTATACTAACTTGCACATCATCTCTTAGATGAACCTACATTTGTAATAATATACGCACAACACACAACACACTACACACAACACACAGACATGACCTGCTCTCTGGTCTTGTTTATTTGACTCTGGAGTACTTTTGTCCTTTTAACCGCCCGCTGGCAGCTTTGGCTCATAAATACATTTACTTTCACTTTTTGGTTCGGCCTTTTGTTGCAGCTACAAATCTTGGATAAAACAACAATTTCCAACAACAATGGCCGAGCCATGAGAATGTAATCGACAACAACTTAAATGACAGTTTATAGCTCCCACGTTGAGCACGTGAAGCAGGCCGGCAATGGTTATTAAGCTGCGACTCCCAGAACAACAACACGAACAGCGCAAACAATGTGGCAACAACAAGAGCAACAATAAGCAGCAACAGTCCAAAATGGCAATGAGCGGATTTACTGGCCCAAACAGCTAGCGCAATTTATTTTCCCAGCCAAAAGCACATAGAGAACAACAAACGAACGACGAGAATTCAACCGTGTAACAACAACAGCATTTGTGTGTGTGTGTGTGTGTGTGTGTGTGTGTGTGCAGTGTGTGTGTGTGTGTGCAGTGTGTGTGTGTGTGCAGTGCCAATTTGATGTATCGACGCGTGTGGTTACCTTCAGCTACAATTGTCCATTTCATTTGCAGTTGATTAGGCGTTGCGCATGATATTCATCATACGCCGCATGGGCGCCAAATAAAACGAACAACTTCAAGCGTCGAAGCGCAAAAAAGACCTGCTCGAACAGCATAACGAAGTTTATATACCCTTTACATATCTTCTTTTTTTTATTATATATGAAGTATATATTGTTTAGTTATCAAACATAACACAAGTTAATAAATTGATTGGTTGTTGTTCCAAGTTAAATCTATTTACTTTATGGCCTGTGAAATCTTGTTAAATAAAAATATATTATTGATTTATATATTTATATATGGCAATTTAAATAACCAATATTTACACTTCTTCATCGGTTAATGCAGGGTATTTCTGCACATTGTGACAAAATTAGAATACACTCTCCGCAAGTGGATAAGGCAAATAAGAAAATGGCTGACGCTCAATTTGGGCAGCTGAACGCCGCTAAATAACTTGAAAATTGAGTTTGGCCTCTATTTTAGCTGTTGTTGTTGTTGTTGTTGTTTTTCTTTTTGTTGTTACTGTGCATTCCCCCAGACACGCATTGGCGCAGAATAATTGCAAAAGCTTTCGTTTGTTTCGTTGGTTGATTGTGATGGGGAGGGGGAGTGGGGGAGATGTGCACAAGGATTAGCGATTATCTTTGCCAGGCTTAAAGCAATTGAAGGCTTGTAGCATTGCAGTAGTAGTAGACATCAATTATAATCCAAATGAGCCGCACAACAATGGCCAAGAAGCCGTTATCCGCCTTGGCAATAAAATACAACAAATTTCTGTGCCCCCGCTCCCCGCTTCCCGCTTCATGCCATTGCTGGAATGGCTCTCCAAGGATTGTTGTGGACGCACTTGCGTGGGCTTAGTCGCACAATCGCTTAATCGGTTTGTTATTTATACATCTAATTTGATCTGCAAGCGACGGGGCAGCCACGCCCACAACAATACCTCCAACTAATACCAACGTAACTTTAGTTGTATCTGCTCAACTTGTTGTTGTTCTTGTTGTTGTTGTTGCTGTTGTTGTTGTTATTCTGTTGTTGTGCACACTCAAAACATGACATTTGTAAGCTAGCTTCTACTACTACACACACACACACACACATGCTCATGGACAGTATGCCATGGCCATAAAATGTCCAAAAATTATTGAACAGCGATTACAAATGCCACAACAATTTTAGGATTTTGCCCAATCAGACGATATTATTTTATTTGTCTGTTATTCTTACAGAATTCTTCTTAAATTGACAATTGGATTTTGGATTTTATGTGCTATTCGTATTTTATTTGACAGATAAAAATAATGCCAAATAAATTCTGATTCGCATTTAATTAAATAAAACATTTACAAAATTTGACAAAATATTTTATTTAGATTTGGCGTTGATATAATTTAAAACGACAGTAAGAACTTGGTTGTAAATAAGCCAATTCATTAGATACATGGCCTTCTGGCCAACTGCTAGTTAACAGTTGGTGGTGATGCTGTTGGCACTTAAGGGACTACCAAACGCATAATTCAATAAGACGACCACGTGAAATGAAGATGGTTGTGGGAGAGCTGCTGCCACAGAGAACCCCAGCAAACCAGAACGCATTGGTATAAAATAATTGAAATCCGCCCCAGACAGACAGACAGACAGGCAGTGGGGCAGAGAGACAGACGGAGAGAGAGAAAGAGAGCGAGAGAGAGAGAGAGAGAAGCAAACAAGCAGACAGCAGCAATGTGGTAACACCTACAAACATACCGAATGTCTTTGGCAAAGCACATATTCCATTTAGCCAGGGATTCAGACTGGGACTTGCTCGGGCTATGCTTGGGAGACACGCACAGCACGCATTTAGCACAACTTCATTTATCTTTAGCATTTTCTTTTAGCATTTAATTAAAAAGACAAGTTCCATTGTCAACGGCGGTGGTGGATCGGATCGGTCCTGTGGTGGCAAGCATAGACATCCGGCTTGGCCTTAATGTGTGTCGTCTTTCGTTTCAAGCAGACACAACAACAGCAACAACGGCAACAACAACAACAACAAAAACGCCAGCAACAAAAGCAAAACATATTTGCGGTTTTTACGCAGACATTGTCGCCTATGTGGCTTTGTCTCTGTCACATATGGCAGGCAACCAGCCAACCAGTCAGTCGGCCTGGTATTTTGTGTGCTTTACCTCTGCTTTGCTATCTTCCCTAACCCCCCCTCCACACCGCCCTAACAACTGATATCCGCAGCCCCGACTTGCAGCCTTCACCTGGCCATTAAGAGCATAATCATGTAGCTTTGATAAATGCCTATGGTTGAGCCAGCTTGTGGTGCACACTGTGTGGCTTAAAATTAACGTGCTGATTAATTAAAGTTGCTGCAAAAATTCCAAGCGCTGAAAAGTATGCAACGGAGTAGGCCAAAATGTTGAGTTGGGGCTCTTAATGCGAAATTCATAAGTAATTTCAACTTTGTTAGCACGAAAAACAGCAATTTAAATATACATACAAAAGTGTTTGGAAAAACAGTGAGTGGCGGAAGGGGATGGGTATTATGGAGGGGGTGATGGTTAGAGAGAGAGAGAGCAAGTGTGAAAAAGAGATAGAGTGATTGCGAAAGCCTATTACCATTTCTAGAAATCTGACGTCGGAACGCGCATCGCGGCATCTTCTTAAGTGTGAGAGCGAAATTAAATGACAACATATTTGACACTGATTCTTGTCACATGACAGTGTGTTCCCCAAATTTATCATCTCATCCTAAATGCCTTGTCTTCTTGCCTGCCTCGCTCACCCCTCCCACACACGACTCCATCCACAGAAGTCCCTCCGCGCAAATTGCTGTCAGTTCGGTCGTGTAATATTTTTTTTTTTTACTAACAAAGCGAGTGAAGAAAAGAATTAAATAAAATAAAAGACATGCAAAGTTTTCAATGAAATATCATCCAAAAAAACGTGGGCTCAACGGAGGGTTCCAAGGCTTCATTTGTTCCATGTTATATTTGTTAGAAGATCTCCGTTTTTTTTTGTGAATATTTTAAATGGATCCAAATTCCAAAGTCGTGTTTAAATTCAGCTTGAATTTACATATAATTTTGACAAATAATTAATTTTTGTAAGAGGTGTCATCTGGCGTAATTACGGAATTCTTGTGTTGTGCATAGTACAAATTAGAATAATTAATTGATGAAAAGTCACATGAAAAATATCAAAAATAATTTTAAGTTCAATTGTAAAATCAAAATGTGATTGAAATTCGCTAAATATTTATCAGACTTATTTGATTAGTCGCACCGATAAATACAATTTTCGGCAACGTAATTTGCATAATTTTGCATTTGTGCAATTTCAGTTTTTGCGTTAAGCAACAAACTAAAATCAAACACACATTTTAATTGTTATTTGTTTTAAACAGAGCGTGGCTGGTGCGAGAGAGATAGTGAGATAGAAAGAGAAACAAAATAAGAGTTTTGTTTCCGCGATTGAAGTATTCCAACTTACCCATAACGTTCACATCGTCATCCTGACGCAGTTTGAACTTCACGATGTGTGTGTGAGGAAACACCTTAAAACATTTTCGTGCGATTTTGAAAAGATGTCAACAAAATTTATGCAAATGATATGTTAACGCTACTTATATGGAAATTAGTATAAGGAGTCAGGACACGCCAAAGGCGACTGGCGCAGTCAACGCAAAGGAAGATGACGACTACAAGGAGGAAACATCGTCCTGGAACTGACACTCACAGACAATCCAAAGGCAAACGTAGAGTGGAGGGAAGGGGCAGCATCAAATGAAGAGCGGCTCCAACACCTTTTGCACTTTTGCTCAAAGTTTTGATTTCGTGTTACATGTGTCAGAATTTTAATGATGCTGATAAAAGTTGCTCCCAAAATGGCTTATTATGTGTGCCAGTGTGTGCGCTTGTCTGTGTGGGTGTGTGTGTGTGTGTGTGTGTTAGAGTGCGTAGTTGTATGAAATGTCTTGAGCAAGGATGCGTATCTGTGTGCGTGTGTGTGTGTGTGTGTCTGAAAGTGTGGGTGTTCTTAAGCATATTATCCCTTGAGCGTATTTTAACCACATAATGCAAGTTGTTTACGCCAGCTTTTTAATTACATTTACGAAATCGTGTTGCAAAGAATATAAATTTAAGCCAAAAAAGATAATAATCAGCCAAGTCATAGGTATTGCATAATAAATATAACATTCTTAAATAAAAATTAATTGCATTAAATCTGAATTGCGACTGTTAAAGTCCTCTGCGTGAATTTATCAATAATAATTAAATTATTGAATTTAAACCGACTGATTAATTTATACCTGCAGTGCAAAAAAAACGAAAAAAAAACAAACAAATTAAACAAGTGCAAGATTTTAATAGAATAAATCAATAAATTTATAAAATAATAAATTAAAATATATCGAAATATGCTTTGCAAATATTTTTGTCATTTAAACCAAAAACACATTTTCCCTTTGAATATATCAACAACCAAGCTGAATTAATCTATTTAAAATAAAAATAAGAGTTGATGAAAATATAGAAAATATAGTTTAGAGGATTGAAATATGCTGCAATCAGCATTTGCCAACTAATCCTGTATAATCCAAGACAATCGTTTTGTCCTTGCTCGTCTCCCGTTGCTTAACGTCAAAATACATGGGGCAAATAAAATGTGAATTTTAGAGTAAATAAACAAGAAATAATGTTCATGATAATTACCAAAGTCAAAGCGATTTTAACCAGTTAAATGCCATAATTTAGCATTTCGCTTCAGCGTGGCGAAGCGTGTGCCATTCTGGGCCAGGACCTTTGGCATTGGTGCCGCGTGTGCCTGTGGCACGCCTAGTGGGGTTATTGGGCGACGACAACAACAACGACAACGACAGCGACAAGGACGAAGGCGACGGCGACGACGATGACGACGACGACAATGATGGCGGCTAGGACGAGGCGACATCAGCAGCTAGCTTAAACACTTTGCAAAGGGCCAACTGAAGAAAGCCACTTGAGGTGCGCTCGAGCACTTTAACGGCTGCATGTCAACACACACACACACACACACACTCACACAGACACAGCATTCCAGCCTGTATGTGCGTTTAGGACTGTTTTAACACCTTTTAGCCGGCCGGCACAGAGCGGGAGGGTGACGGTGAGGGTGAGAAGGGAGCGACAAGCGACATCGCTGCTTTGCCTTGCTGTTTAAAATGTTAATGAGCTCTTAGGGTCGCAGAGCTTGAGTGGGGGGGTGTTCTCGTAATGGCTTGCCGGAGTTTAGGTTGGGTTGGGTTTGGGTTGTGCTAGTCGCAACCTCGACCGGATGTGGTGCTGCCAGCTTCCGGTTTGCTGAGTCTTAAGCGCGCTGTTGTACGTGAGTGGTGTGCAAATAGTTTCAATTGCGGCTTTTGCGTCGTTTGCTTTATTTATTTTTATTAAAACATAAAGAGGTGAAACGAGCACTCGTGGAAAAAAATGGCATTGACTTTGTTAACAATGCGTTAAATTGTGGCGCATTCATTCATTAAAACGTGCGAGCAAAAGCATAATGAGAAACTGCCACAGAGAAACACGACAACTGCCGCTCGACAACTGACTGAGGCAAAGATGGAGCTGGAGCAGGTCAAGCTGCAGCTGGAGCTGGAGCGGGAGTAACGTTGACAAGGTAAGGTAAAAAGACAGCCACCTTCACTCTTGCACTCTGTATCAGTTGGAATACTCCGACTCAAGACAATGGCCATTGCTAAAACTTTAACGACAACTTCATAAAGTTTGCCTGGACAGCAGCAATAGTTGAAACTTAAAATGTATTCGCGATAAGCGACAACAGCAGCAAAAGCAGTGAGAAGAGTGGGAGGAGTGAGAAGAGCGACAAGTTCTTCTTCTTATTCTTGTTCAGCTCGTCGCTTTTGTGTATTGTTGTTGTGTCTCACACTTGGCCAAATCAACAAACTGAACAAAAACTAATCAGCGCGGCGAGCCAAACAAAAGCCGCGAACAAAGCAACTCAACTGAATGGCGGCAATGGGAATGTGAATGGAAACGGCAATGGCAATGAAGCTGGAAATGCAAATGAGTGGACTGGAGTGGAGCGGAGGGAAGTGGAGTACTGCGTTCTGTTGACCTGAGTGCAATGAGTTAAGTGTGCTTAAAATACTTCAATGTCTTTAAAAGTTAAAGCTTTGCCCACATTACGCATACGTCATGTGCTCGGCGAGCCCGAAGAGCAACATAAATAAATTTCAATGCTGTGCAAATGATAATAAATGTAAAATAGAAACAAAATTATACGAGCAGCAAAAACCAAACAAAAATGAACAACAAACTTCTGCAGAAGGAGTCAAAACAATAAAAAGGACACACATTCTGCAAGACGAGAGTAATTCTGAAAGTTACCGAATTTGTTTGACAATAATAATCATATAAAATACTTACATTTTTATACATTTTCTAAAATTAAACAATAACAATAACAGCTCAATAATTTGTTGAATTTTTCAGTTATCAAGCTTAAAAATTAAGAATTGATAAGTTAAATTCATTTATATATATAAATATATATAAAATTGCAAAGTTTTTAAGCTAGCCTCGCTGCGGGTTGTGCGTTTTGCACATGATTTTTAGTATTGCCAGTTGTGATAATGTTTATTTTATCGGCCTCGACACATTCTGTTGCACTTTTGCCAGCACTTAGTACAGAGCCAGGCCGGGTCACAAAAACAACAAAACCAAAGAGCAGCAGGAGCAGCAGCAGCAGCAGCACCAGAAATGCCAGCTTCAACTTAGCATGAGCCAGAGAACAGAGAAAAGGACGCAGAAAACAAGGAACAGTTTTTCGTATAGTTTGTCCATTAAAAGTTAATATCACTTTGCAAAGTTACTGGGCAACTTGTACAATTGTGCAACTGTAACTGCAACAACTGCAACAACTGCTGCTGCTGCTTCTGCTGCTGTTGCAATTGGAATGTGACTTTCAGTTTCAGTTTCGGTTTTGGGGGCACAACTTTCTGGCAGCGACAATCAACGATTTTCATAGCCAGTTGCACATGTAAAACAAAGACAGGCTCATACATAATTCGTTTGTGCCCGCTTCCTGAGGAGAATTGAGATATATACAAACAGATAAAGAGAGATACCCACAGACTGAGAAAGAGAGAGAGAGAGAGAGAGAGATAGAAAATGGCGATTTGCCCACTCACATTTAATTCATTTTTATGGCCATTGACGTTGACATTTATAGCGTTTTCCTTTCGCCTTCTTATAATTCCTATAATCTTTACGCAATGCACAAGCAAAGCATTATACCCGCTTAGACTTGGGGTTCTTCGCTCCAAAAATGGAAGACATTATATGGCGTTGCCCCTGGCGAGTCTGGCTCGACTCGGACGCATGGGTAAGCTGTCGGTGGGGTTTGGGGAAATGAGTGAAGAAGACATAGCTCATATGCCGCACGGTGGACACCTTGTGCAAAGTGAATAATGATAAAGCGCTTTAATGCTTTTATTGCGAACGATTCTAGCATAGGAAATCCGTTATAATCCACAGCAAGTGACAAAGAACGAAGATGTACGCAGCATCCAGCATCCAGCATCCAGGATCCAGGATCCAGCACCCGGCAGCCGGAAGCCAATAGCCTGGTATTTGAACTGGGACTCCGCTTTCGCTGCTGTTGGCTCCTTCTGGCGCCGTCCTAACTGCCAAATGAAAAACTATTTGCTTGCCTTAAGCTGTAGTCCACCAGCAAGCAGCTCGCCCGGGCAAATCCTTGCCGGTGTCAGCCTACAAAAGCAACCAATGTTCATGTTCCAACTCTCTGTGTTTTTGCCATTCCTCTTGCCCAGCTCCTGTTTACACTGGCCTCTGTTTGGAGTAAGGGTTAACAATTGTCGCCTGTCGCCTGCCGCCTGTCACTCAGGGAAAACTGGGTACGGCTTCTTGTGTTCGTTTCAATCATCTTTTGCATGAATGCCAAGCTTGTAATGAGGATTTTGGCTCTTCCAAATCAACTACTAATAGCAAATAGGAGCACTTTAAACCGCTTAAAGAGTAAATGTATCTGTGTGTGTGCAAATGTGCTCTGTTTTTCTATTGTTTAGTGATTGCCTAAGAGACTTCTCGGCCCCTCATTTCACCGTTTGGTTTCAGCACGTTTTAGCCAGCAGGCTACATTCCACTGGTTCCATGGCTTTATTAGTTCACGCATAATGACAAAAATGGGTCGGCACGTAATGCGTGCTCTTTGTTTATTTTACTTTGCTGCATGGATTTTTATGCCCAGCAGTCATAAAATGGCTGCCCCAACGCCTTTTGGGGGAATGCTTGCCAGTGGCATGCAGCAAGCTGACACAGTCGAGCATTAAAGCAACAATCCTTAAAGCAACTGCTAACAAATTAAGGGAAGCTCCAACAACACATAAAAATGCTGTCAGTAATTTTTGTGACAAACTAGATGATTACATATATTTAGCGCAAAAGTAACAAAAAAAAAAAATATAACAAATGTTATTAAAATAAAGAAGAAAGAAATATAATTATTAATATTTTATTTGTTTATAAATAAAATATTAATAATTACATTTTAATAAATAAAAATATAACAAATATTAGTATTAAAAATTAAAGTTATGAATATTTTATTTGTTTATAAATAAATAAAATAAATAATTACTTTTAAATAAATAATTTCAATCTATTAAGTATATTGTAAGAACTTTAGTTTGCTTACTTCCAAACATTTTAAATTCGTACTAGAAATTTTAACTAAAGAAAGGTATTTAATTTTACTAACATGATGATTTATATTTTCTTATTTAATTTAATTTTTTATTAAATTTCAATTATACATTTATCAAGTCAAACATTTTAGAAGGACTCCATTTGAATGCAGACTAGAAATTTGAATTAAACAAAGGTACTCAATTTAAGCAGCATAAATTTAAAATATTTTCTTATTTTATTTAATTTTTACTATATTTAATATACATTTATCAACCTCCAGACTATAAATCTAGGTGTTTTTTTCTTTCTTATGTATATGTTTCTGTTATTCAGTTAAGATTGATTCTTAAGAAAGTTCTTTTCTTTCAATTATGCTCAGCAGTAATTGTAAAACTGGACTCGCAAAAGTGCATCCAAAGTGCCAGTCAATGTGATTGAAACTGCTTTTTGAGGTTGATTTTTTGTTTTTAATGCGACTGATGATTTATTGCACAATAATGTTGGCAGCCAGTCCCCAAGCGGACACGCCCCGTAGAAAGTGCAAATGCAACGATATTTGTGATATTTACTTATGCAGAGTTGCAATGCAACACAACGCGACGCGACGCAACGCGACGCAAGGCAAGGCAACGCGACTCGAACGGAAGGTGGGAAATCAATGGCTTTGGCTCCGATGTCTGCTCCAAAGGTGGCTTCGTCATCATTTGACCCCATTTTACACCAACATCGCAGACGTGTGCTGTGTGAGTGTGAGTGTGCGTGTGTGTTTGTGTTTGTGTGTGTGTATCTTGCTGTCGGATTGTTGCTTATGGATGCGTGACGCATCGTGTGGCCGCTAAGCTGCAAATCTCTTTAAGATGATACTTTGCAACATTTACAAATGTTTTAGGGCCTGCCAGCTTCTGATTGGGTGTGTGTGTGCGTGCGTGTGTGTGTACGGGCGTGTCTGTGTCTGTGATTAGCATTCGTGGCATATCTCACATTTATGTTGGATGTTTCCGTTGCAGCAAAATGTGTACCGCAGGGATTGTGGACTGTGGCATGGGTTGGAATTGTGGAACTGGGAATCGGATAATGTTACGGTTACGGCTCGTTCTGCTTTTGCGCCCTTCCACTCACACACTCACACACTCACACACACACACCCATGCGCTTGCTGAGTTGTTGTTGTTATTGTAGTTGCTACTGTTGCAATGACAGCATTCGTATGTTTGGCTCACTTGGTGTCCGTATCTCGACTCTGTTGCTTTTGTTCTTGACTTGCCTTATCCATATATTTACATATATATATATATATATACATATATATGCATTACACATTTACATGTATGATTTGTTGGCTGTCTGTGTCTGCCTGTCCACTTATATTTGATGTTTATGTCTGCTGATGGCTCAATGCAACACTCAGACACAACTCGAAAATGTGGAGACTACTTGTGCGGCAGACCGTTTATGTGCGTTGAGATTTGATATCACATTTGAGATATTTTGGGCGACCAAGAGCCATTTGACCAGGTGGTTAAGCAACACACACACACATACACACACTCACACACTTAATGGGTAGTTCTTTGTTAGTCATTAAATTTAATTATCTTTAGTGCATAAATTGCTTCTGCGGGCGAAAAGTTAGAAAGGATAAGTTCTGCTTGAAGCATTTGTGGGCGTTGGTTATGTGACTGTACTATATATATATATATATATATATATATATATTTATAAAAAATTATATTTACTCATATGGAATTGCTAACTCCCTTTCTTCTTAGCCTCCATTTGTAACGGTAACGCCCAGCAGTAGCCAGTTGGGCATTAACTTAAGCGCTTGCCGACATCAACAAAAAACTAATATATATATATATATATATATATATATATATATAGATATAATTATATATATATCTGTGTAAATACGTTGTGTTGCCTCTTTGCCAAAAACATGCATTACCGCACGCCTTGCTGCATGAAAATACACCCTCTTCTACTATTTACCTGGCTGCTGCTTCTGCTGCTCTTTTTGCCACATGGCTGTTGTTCTTGCCAGAGAGAAAGATTTGAAATATGTTAGCTTCACGTTAAGCTCATAAACTAACACCAACACCTTGACACGTGCACTTTTTGTAGGTGATACACTCACACACACACACACACACAGCCAAATAAGTGAGAAGTCATCCACACACATACACACGTATAAATGTCATTAAAATTGCAGTAAGAGTCTGGCTTGGCTAGGATCGGCATAGCTTTGCTTGGCTTGGCAAGGATGAATCTCTTCATGGTGGTAAACTGGAAAGTGCCAACTGTCTTTTAGACATTACTAAAGCTTTGTGCCGAATTTTAAGTCTTAATTACGGCAGCAGCGCCAATGTTATAGTTATGCAAGCTGGTCTTCAAATTCTGGCCTAAAACATACTTTCAACAAGATTACAATGGAAGTAACTCAAGTGGGAAGAGATGGAAATATTTTAAATACTAATCAAAAATAGTCAACTCTTAAAGTGATTGACTGCAAACATTTCATTCATTTTATGTACTAACTTTTTTTTATAGGTTCTAAATTATTCAAAAATAAGCCATACAAATTACAAGTGAAATAAAATTTACTCTATAAAAAAAGCAGTCTCATTGGGAAATTAGTTTATTTTTAATATGCTAAACTATCCTAAAACTAAACTACTTAACTATCGTAAAAAGTACATTAGATATTTTAAAATCAAATTTGCTGAAATGTCATAACTTTAATCCTAAAATCTAGAACTAAACTTATATATATCTTATGGCCACCGGAGTGTGTATTAGTTGCGTAGTATTCAGTTATATCAAGATATATATATATATATATCTCTGCCTGGGGGGTGTTTTTCTTGTGACGTCATACACTAGTAGTTTATACAGATATTTTATTTCATCTGTATCTGTGTGTGTGTGTGTGGCGTGTGGCGTGTGTGTGTTGCTAGAAGATGCAATGTGCAACGGGTATTGTTTGTTTGTTTTTGCCACGTTAAGGGGGTGTTGCTGCTAGTTGGTTCCATAAACCAGTTCGCTGCACCACTTGATTTATTTTACAGCTAAAAACGTGCTTAATCATATAAGAGGGCATTTGTATGATTTAGTGTTAAGCAGGGCAAACAGAGAAATAGAGAATTATAGAAACTGAGAAGTTACATTTAAGTTAAGCCACTGATAAATTATGATGACAATTTGATATTTACTTGAAACTCCAAACTCAGACTGCATTTTCGCTTTAATTATAAGATATTATCTATATCCATGTAATTGCCTAAAGAATGCAAGCTGCTTGCTCAAATCAGCTCTTAAATTCTGTGAACTATTAGGTCAGAAAGCAGATTGAAATCTGAGCCATTTAATTTGGTCTAATGAGCATCGTTGTAAGTCACCAAATTGAAGTTAATGCCCAATGAACATCTGTTCATTACCTCATCAAACTTCAGGCTTCAACTGCATTGTGGCATGCTTCCGCCTCATGGTCAACGTCATGGCCAGCCACCTCGGTTATCACATGTCGTCTGTCGTCTGTGTCTGTGTCTGTGTGTTCGTTTCTGTCTGTTTGTATGTGTCTGTGTGTGTGTGTGACTGCTTGTGTTTTGGGCTCCTTGGAGGCCATGCCTGTCAACGGCCTGGGCATCAGCATAAGGTTTAGTTATGCTCGGACATTATGTCCAGCTTGACTGACCATGACCGCACCCAAATACCGCAAACCAACAGAGGCGCAGACACGTTGCCCGTGACACGCCCATCACACATATGGTTAAGAGCGTGTTTCCAAAACTGGAGGATGGGGTCAGGAATGGTATATGTCTTGCACGTTGGGCGCTTGTGGTATGTGTGAATTTTTCATTAAAATTCAAGTGACATCAAAAGGGTTGACGGTGGCAACTCTCAGTTCTCTTAGAGTATATGTACATAAATCTATCCCTCTCCCTCTCTCTCTCTCTCTCTTTTTCTATCTCTGGGTGTGTGTGTGGGTGTCAATAGTGACAACTGTGACGACATATTTTGCACTTGTACGTTGTCACCAGCACACACACCCCAACACACACCCCAACACACAGCCATAGACACACTGGCCAACTTGCATAAGTTAGTCGTTGGCTGTCAGCACTTAGCCAGTTGTCAATTGCAAGCGATGACATTGCTCATCTAATTTTGAAGGCTTTAAACTGGAAATTATTGCAATGTGTGGCACAAGAAATATGGCAATCCATATTTAGTCTCAGACCATTCTTAAATCAACCTGCTGAGCGTTCGCATCAATTAATAAGCATAATTTATGAATAGTCATTTAGTTAGGGATTGGAGCTCGAATCTGGCCCAGAAGCGGCCCACGCAAAATAATTAAATTTAAATATTAAACAGCTTATACGCATTTGTAGAAAAAAAAGACGTTGCACGCGAAAGCCATAATTCAGCTTAAAACCACTATATAATTCATGAAGAATATTTTATCGGGTGTGGGGAGAAGAGCGCGGGATGTATTCGCTGTGGCAGCCTAGACAAATTGGCAACACACGTGCCTCTTTTGTCGAGGCGGCTTATTTACTTGGCTAGTGGCTTACGCGAAAATCGAATAAAACTCCACAATACATCGAAATAGCAGACGATGCTTCGTCTTCGGGGTTTCTGTTCTTTCAAGTTTTGATTATTGTTAAAAGATGAAATAAGAATAGGAAAAAACATTAACTGGACAATAACAATATCATGCGCATTACATTATACAAGCAAATTATAGCCGTAAAATATTTGCATAAAGTGAAGAAAATGTTGCAGAGCCATTAGCAAAATACAGAAATATAATTTTAAGACGGATACAAAGGGAGCTCCTCGTACTTTGAACATGAATTTTTGGGGTCAATAGAAAACCCTACTCTTAACTCTACCGAGACACGTATACGTATAAATATATATATTCAAATATATATGTATATATTTTCTAAGAGTTGTGCAAAAACGAAACGCCCTACAAAACCGACAGCTAACCAGCTGGATTCAGTCAAGGCCAACATCAACATCAACAGAAACAAAAACAAATACAAAATAACAAAATAACAAAAACAGTAACAAGAAGAAGAAGTGGAGAAAATATGCTGGTGAGGACAAAATAGACTTTTGGTTTTTCATCTTTCGACCAAATTGTTTATGCAAATTTTGAATAAATAAACAAGATTGTTAATTTAGTTAAATATTTCATTTTTGTGCCGTTTTCATCAGCAAAATTCAGTCCGAGTGCCACGTCCGCCCGCCACCGGGTGCTACGTGTGTTGTAGGTGTGGTCTTTGGTAGGCGGGTGTTGCCATGAATTTTGATGCCGACACTCATTAGGCGATGCCAACAAGGATGTCGAGAGTTCTGCAAAGGATTGCGACTAGCTGAATGCCAGACAGTGGCACTGGCAATAGTGGCAGGCAATGTCGGAAACCAGAAAAAAGCCGATGCTGTGCCGATTTTGTACCCTGTAAAGATATATTTATACACATCAAAAAGTGTTGTACAGAGAATGAAATATCAAATTATTATTTTATTAATCAAATTACTAGAAAACTTTTTAGATTGAATAATTTAAATCTATTAAATGATTCAATAATGGGATGATTGACCGATTATAATTTGGATATTGATTACTAAATAATACATCTTCTGAGCAGAGGATGCCTTCTCTTCGAGCACACTCAATCCTCGAGAGCACTTTTTCATTTTGTCTTGTTGTTGTTTTGCCAAAGACGAATTAAAATATATTTTTGTATTTGTTTGTGTATCACTCCCAGTTTCGTCCTGTCGCTGAGTCTTTGCGTGTCCCTTCATAGGGTGTGCGTGTGTGGCATTTATGTTTGTATTTCTGCACTTGTACAAACACATGTTAATTGGCCGTAATTTCAAGTCTTCGGAGAAACCCATGCTATAGAACTGCATAGGAACAAGAGTCGCAAAACAACAGCAACAAAACCAAAAACTGTACAAACAATGCAAATTATCATAAAACTTTTGCCAAATGTTTGACACTGTAATCAAAATTTAAATATTTTCCAAAACGGGCCCCAAAGAATCGCCTCAATACGAACATATTTTTAAAGATGGGGTCCAACTACCTCTGTGGAGAGCCGCAATATTTATGACAATGGTCGACATATGACGTTGAACTATGCGTAAGATCAGGCGGAACCAGGCGCCCATTCCTGGATTCCGCCGCCAACCCCTCCCCCGTTCGCCATTTTAATAAACTTCATATGTCGCATGTCGCCATTTTTTGTCTACTCTCCTCATTTTTTTATATATTTTTTTTTCTTTTTGGTTTTATATTCACATTGCGCTCAGTTTTTCTGTGCGGCTCCAGTTGCTAGTTGCCTGCGCCGAGCAGCTACAGTCTTGCGGCTTTATTAGTCTGTGATTTATGTAGTCAAAGATAGTGAACAGCTAGTCGGGGCAGACAAAGCTGGAGCTGGAGCTGGAGCTGAAGTTGGAGTAGCCATAGCAGTGGCAAGAGCAGGAGCCACAGTGTTTTATATGGATGTCCTGGCGAGAAATTTATACATGTGGCCCGCAAGTAGTCGGGCGTGGACAAATGAATGACATGGCATCGCTCGGTTGCCTTCTTTTTAGGCAGTTAAATTGAACTAATCGCCTGGCCAAGATCTTCTCTCTTTTTGGTGGTACCCCTTACCAGAAAGGGCCCAATATGCTATGCAGCTTTATGGCCAGCATCAGCGATGTAAAAAGAAAATTATTGAGTGCTTATATTGACTGCATACTCACACACACACACACACATATGCACACATATGTACATATATATATATAATGTATAAACACAAGTATGAATTTGATGATGGACATGTTTATTTGGCATTAGAGTCACGTAGTTGACGCAACGTTTGGTCCTTTAATTCGTTCAGCTGAGACGCCGCTCAGAGCACGTCCTGGTAATTATTTACAGGAGCGCAGCGCAACATAAGAAAAATAAAATAGAACATTCTATAATAACATATCATACGGAATATGTGTTATTTATGAGTATTACGACAAAAACATATTTATTTCATGCAGGACCTCTGACATCCCACCTTATGAATAAATTCGTTGAAGGATGTCAGAGACGGCATAGCTGATAATAATATTTATCATGTAATTTTACTGTCAAAAATACTTTTGTTACAAACATTTTGTATATAACAAATCCACTATTATTATAAAAAGAATTGGAATATCTAGGATATCACATTCCCCTAAATGACTCATTTTTTCTCTTCTCAATTATATATTTTTACCGTTTTTTCTTGTTTAATTTATCCTGTTTTATGTTTAATTTAAATTCAAAGTTTTTTGTTAAATAGGATATCTACTTGAAAACTCTCTTTTTTTTATATGTTTCTCCTTTTGTACACTTCATCTCAATTTTCAATTGTTATAGTTTAAATTTATTCTGCTATACAATTAATTTAAATCAACATTCAATTTTGATTTGAATTGAAATGCTGATTTTGTAATTAATACTAATCGTCTGCTTTTTCCCACAATTAAATTACTCGTATTTAAGTTCCGTCTAATTAATGCGTATTTTTAATTATACCCTTTTAAATAGTTGATTTTATACCCTAAATATAGTTAGATTTTTATATGTAAATAGCAATAAACTCTATTTAAATTCAGCTTAACAAAAAAAATAATTGAATTATTTGAGATTTACTTTAATAGTAAAGAACTGTGGATAAGTTTAGTTTTACAAATTGAATAAATCAAAGGTATAGAAAATGCCAAAAGCCTTTTTCACCTCTTCGTAAATAATATTTGAATGTCAATTTTATTAAGCCAGAAACCGAATGGAAGCCACTTCCGTCTTTTAATTCATGCTCAAAGCTTGGCTAAAAATATTCGAATACAAAGGTGGTTGACCAAATATTCTGACTTGCCGTCATCTGACAAATATTTATACTCAATTAACAGGGCCCAACCACAAAGCACATACGTGTGTGAGTGTGAGTGTGTGTGTAGTGTGTATGTATGTATGAGTTTATGTATGAATGCAACAAACATTCATGCTCTGGCATAAATTCATTTTCCGATCAAAATAATGCCCAATGGAATTGGTTGAGAATGCATGGCTGTTGCAACAGTTGAAATCATATCTAGGCAGCAGATGGGCAGCAGATGGGCGCGGGGGCAGGGTACGTGCAGAACAAATATGGCGAGGACAGAGAAAATATTTTCAATTTCCATTACAAAAGTCTGCAAGTTACGCACATAGAGTGAGAGAGAGAGAGAGAGAGAGAGAGAGAGAGAGACAGAGAAAGAGGGATGGGGAGAGAGTGGGAGAGAGGTTGAGTTATGGATGGAAATTGGATGGTCTGCTCTGCATTGCATTGCACTGTTTTCGAAATTATGAAAATTAAATTTTTCATTTCACTGCATCGAGCCGGACATCCATCCAGATTGACTGACAGACAGACAGACAGACATACAGACGACAGACAGACGACAGACAGACATGCAGATAAAAAGACTGACGGCCGGGACCAGGAAGAAACATAGGTTGTAACTCGGATTGCCAATGAATGTTTGCAAAAGATTGTGGCATATTATCGTGGCACACTCATAGGCTCCACACACAGCACACAGCACACAGCACTGCAGTGTACCCAGATAATTTGGGCGCCTCCATTGATGGTAAAGCGCTAGAAAAGTAATACCAATATATGTTCATGTGCAGCACAGCAATTACAGCCAACACGATCATCAGACTCATCATCAAAAGTGGTAAGCACATTTGATTCAAATTGCTATTTCATTGCAATTTGAAATGCCAGTAAGCTGGTTACTCGTTTTCACATTTTCATTATATTTTCCGCCTAATACTTTCAATCATCTGCAACTGAAATTTGAATATTTTACTTTAGTTTCCGAACGTTTGTGTCCCTAGGATTAAGCAAAATTGATCTGAAGCTCAAAATGAATCCTTTTTAAAAAGACTTAAACATTTTAATAAAAGAAGACTTGAATAAATAGACTTTTCTTGCGATTTAAATAGTTGCAAATTTGATGCTGTTTTTTATTAGAAATCAAAATACGATTAAGAACATAAAATGTTAGATATTCTTTTTGTGCGTCTTCTAAATTTAAATAAAATAGTTTTTAGAAATATAAATAGATTCAGACATTTGAAATAAATGAATTATTTCTCCTTTCAGTGTGTTTTTCTAAATTCTTTGTCATCATTTAATGCTAAACATATTTTGAAGAGTTTGTTGAATCACTTTTCATCGAGTTTTATTCCTTTTTAAATTTCAATGTTTCGTAATAAAAATGAAGTATCCCAAATTAACTATCCGTAGTTCGCGCAAAAGTACAAGTTGAACAATTGGTAATTGTGCAGAGACATCTGCATATATATATACTGATGCATAGGAATTGCCTTCAAGGAATATGACTTATAAATTGAAGAGTTTAAAAGACATGACGCATTTATGGCCTTTTGCCACGCCCACAGCTCCAACACTTGCTCCGTTTTTATGGGGGAGCATAAGCCGCGCATTTTATTCACTCGCAATGTTTATTAATGAAACTGTTTGCGATTTGCATATTAATTTATGCAAAAACACACCAAAATATATAAATGTGTATATATTTTATGAAAGTGTTTGAGTGTCGGTGTTTGAGTGCGTGTGTGTGTGTGCGTGTGTGTGTGTGGGTGTGCGTTTGTGTGGGTGTTTGTGTGAGCGAGAAGAGTACAAATTTAGCTGCTCAGAAGTAGAGGCCGAAGCAGCTTCAATTGAAATTCAAAGGCAGCAAACAATTTTTAATGTTCTCAACGCTGAAATTTTATGACGATGACGATGACAACGAGTCCAACTACAACGGCAGCCAAACTGAATTGATAATTAACAAGGCAAATGCCCGTGTAATTAGCATTCATTGGAGCAACGATTCGAGGAGTCAACGATTCGACGAGTCAGCGATTCAGAGACTTATCTCAACGATTCATCGACTCGAAGCGACTGCACAAAACTTGGACTGAGTTACATATAATTTTTAGCATTTCGCAATGGGTTGTGCCGTGACAGGCTAAAAATCCTTGACAGACCCGTAACAGGACAACTGGGTAACAGGGATTCAAGGATTCAGATCCGGCTCAAAATATGTATTTATTTGCATTTATGTTCTGACTTGAATGCTCCTGCAGCTCTTGGCCGCTTGTCTTGTCTTGTCTCACTGAGCTAACTCTAAGCCGGTACTCCACCCCACCCACACGCCTTTTGTATGACAGTCTGTCTGTCAGTCAGTCACTTTTAAATTCACCCACTTACTGGATGCGTCTGAGCATTAATTTCTTGCGCTTCGTTGCATTGCACATCGGCTGAACAGAATTTCACAATTCATCCAATCACAAGCCCCCCTTTGGCACTCTTTCATATATATTTTCAAACGGCAGCTGCGACCCCAGCAAATCCTGGAGTCAATCCCACAACAACAACAATTATAACAATAAAAACTTGATCCGTAATTGCAATTGCTGCTGGCATTCAATGTCGACCATATTGCCACTGCATCCATTGTGAATGTTAATAATTTGAGCTTTTGTTGAAAATACAAACAAAGCCAATTTTATTGTTGGAGTCTTTTGACTGTGCAATACTCTGTTTGCAGCTAAAATCTGGTTTCACTTAAAATACTGCAAAACGTATTAAAGCACTAATATAAAAAGGAAATTAATGAATAAAAATATTTAGAAATTTACACAGTAAGAATTTTGTAGAATACCCCTATATTACATTTTTTATATAGTGGTTAAAATTTAAAGTTGTGTAGAATGCATTAATGTTATGTATGGCGAAGTACAGAATATTAGTGGGATTAGGATATATAATAATATTTATAATATTATGCTGCAAAAAAGTTTAAAAAATATATATCGTTATCAAAGCTTTTGGATAGGCTATTAAATCTAATTATAGTTAAATAAACGGTTAATAAGATAATTAAATTGCTTGACTTAAATACCTTGACTTTTTTGAAGCACTTATAAAATATTTATTGAGTGTCTCATTGACTAAATAAGCCAAATATTCCTTTCGGTGCAATTGAAAATGGAGAGTATACATTTTGGGCTGCAGTTAAGCTACCTCTTTTAGCTGACAAATTCAATTAATTTGAATTGTTTATTTCGATATTGGCAACTGTCAATGAAATCCGCTGTTTGCTGCGATCGGCCAAAAGTTAATTGAATCCCTTCAAATGCGGAAGACAAATCACCGTTGAGCCCTTTTGTGTTCTCTCATGATCGAATAGATAAACATCAACACGCATTGTCAACACAAATAGACAATTCACAAACACACATGCAGAGTGTGGCATGGAGCTTGGTGCCCCTGCCACGTAGGCTACTGAAAAGTGAATGTTGTCTCAAGGCTTTGTTTGTTTTTGGCGCAATTTGCAATTAGCCCGAAGATATCACAACACGATTTTACTTTGAAATGAAATCTTTGGCTCTTAGAAATACAAGAAATTCAATTTTATGTTGGTTTCTATGTTTATTGGCTGTTTTAAAGAGCTGGTTTCAATTGCATAAAGAAAATGTAGACAATTTGAGGGCTTTCGAACAAACCAATTAATTGTCAAGAGGAACAAATGTGCCACTTCAATGTCAAGTGACGGTGAGCAAATTGTTCAACACTGTGTTCATAAATGACCACAAGAATAAGCCCAGTTAAAAGTAGAGAATTCCAACAGGCTTTTTTTTTTTTGGGTTTGTCGGCTTTAGCTGTCTGATTTGCCAGTGTGTAAAAGCATCGTAGTGCATCTGCGGTCGAGGGAAAAAGAGACACAGTTTCAGTTGCAGTTGCAGTTGCAGTTGCAGTCAGATGACAATGGGAATTGGCTTGGGAGTCGGACTGAGTGAGTGAGTGAGTCATTGCCAATAGTCAAAGTGCCTGTGTTCTGTGTTCTGTGCCTGCGTGCCACGTTTGACAACATTCTCAACACAACGACGCACAATTGGTAAACTATACACACACACACACACATGGACGTGAACACACACACACACAGACACACTATATTATGCACGCGGGAATTGCTACTGTGCCAAATGTGTGCGAAAAGTTGCAAAAATAACGTTAACAACTTGTCTGCAATGCGCCTTTCGCTGACACCCGCCAAGCCCGGGTAAGAACTGGTGGTGATGGTTGGGCGTTGGGTGTTGGGTGGTGGGTGGTGGGTGGCTAGTTGTGGTTATTTATGGCAATTAAAGGACTAATGATGTCCCAGCACAGTTGTGTGGCACATGCACGAAACTAAAACGATGAGAGTGGCAACCATTTCATGTCTGGTCACCAGAGACACCCTCTTTGAATACCCTAACAATGAAAAATTCTACGTCTACCTGATCTGTCTGGTTTGTAATTTTATCCAAACATTTACATTGAATTGAAATGATTTAAAAATTATTTATTTTTAGTTATTATTTGGCTGTCTTCTGTTCAGGATTAGCGTATTCAATTTGCGATATAACCAACACATATTTTAATTTTGCTGTAATTTTATTGCAGTTTTCTTGTCTTTCTCACAATAAAATGTCATTTTATTTGTTGGTTTTGCCTGAAACTTTCTGTACTTTATTCAACAAAACAGGGTAGTTCAATTTTTGTCTATTTTTGAATATGAATATGGAAAATATCAAAACCAAATTTCTATTAATATTAATTTTTTCCTCAGAGTTCCTCAATATTTAATTATGATTCAAATAAATTATTTAAAAATATACAAAAACATTTAGAATTTTTTTTATGAAAGAGCATTTTATCAGAGGCTTTCATTTTGCATCTTAATTCCATGTTAATATAAGAATTTACAAACTATTTCCGTTATCCAAACTAAAGTTGCTTAAAATTCAATTAATTTGTGTGTAGCACTGAAAAATGTTGCAACTTTAGTGCGTGCCTGATAAGCGGGGCCCACACTGGGGATGCTGGGTGAAGGGTACTAGGGGTGTTTGGGGGTAATACGGCCTGGTTGCCTGGCTTGTAAGTAGAGGCTTGTAAGTGGAGGCAGTCGAATAGCCAACAGGAAGTTTGTCAGATACCTCAGCAGGCGGCAGCTTTTGAGCTAATTTTGACAGTTTTGAGGCAGCCACAGTTGCAGTTGCCAGATAACCAGGGCAACCAAAGAATAGTGGCGAGACAATGAGGGAAAAACTAATGGCACATACTGGGAATGGATGCGGTTGGCAGGCGGGGATTGGTTCGAATAAGCTGGCAACTTGTTGGTTAAGCGAAATTTCATTGTGTTTGACTCGTAATTAGATTCACATTGAAAAATGCCAGCACATCGGCAGCTGCAACTGAAACTGGGGAGTTAAAGTTTTGATGTGCCACTAACTGATGCCAAATTAGTGGCCAAGATCAATTAAACAAGTTGCAACTAGTTTTTGCCCTGGGGAGTGGGCCCTGTGCACAGAACCGATAAAATTAGCAGTTACTTCATAAAGCTAACTGGCCAACTGTTAAATCATGAAGCCATCTACTAACATTCATATAACAACAATAACGATTCACAATGTGCTGAACGTTGACTCGATTTGAGAAGTTTCCTGCTGGGAGAGGAGCGGAGCAACAGCATTAACAGCAGGAGCAGCAGGAGCAGCAGGAGTAGCAGGAGTAGCATTCTCATCTCATGACTGCACGCTCGGATGCTCATTTTAAATTGACTTCAAACGCTGCTGCGTGACGGTCTGCATGGACACGGAGTGGGTATTGCCATAGCCAGTCAGGATGTTAGCCACCACCAGCCACCTACCGGCAGTCGCCAGTTGCAAGCACGCACGCATTTTGATGTCATGACGAACGTGGACAGGCTGCTTTCAACTGGCAACTGGCAACTGGCTACTTGCAACTGAGGCTAAAGCCTCAGCCGGGCCAGTCCACACCAAAACACCGACAATATGTTGCCTTTAAATGTGGCACATCATTTATGAGTAAATGATTGTTGGGGTGTTGATAGCTGAGTGCCTCTAGAATTCAAGCAATGCGTTTAAGTGCTGTCTGTCTATTTTTTGCTTCGATTTCACTTCTACAAACAGTTCGCCATCAGTTGAGAAAGCAATTAATTTACTAATTCCTCACAAAATTAAGCCAAAGACTGACAACATTTCTGCCCCTTTCTGTGTTCTGCACAACCAAATCTCCTCAAAATGCCAAATGAACATCGAAAATTCAGCCAATAAATAGTTTTGTCTATCTTTGCTTAAGGCAGTTGTATTATATTTAAAGCCGAATGATCAAAATTTCATTTCTAAGAACTTGTTTCATTTCGATTTAGAAAATTGTTTAAGGCTGCGGAAAACTATAAACTTTTCAGCAAATGATTTTTGGGAATTTTTTGATTATATGGGAAAGTTATTCAGATAAAAATATAAATTTTTGCGAAACCAATTGCAATACCACCTACCATTATTATATTTTAATTTTCATCTTGTGATGTGAATTTAAATGTGAATCACATCTGATATTATTTTTTCTAAGATTTTTAATCAGATTGGGTAGTAAAATCCGATTAAAGCACGTTTAAAAAGAAAGCTTTAATGAAAATTTCAGCAGTAACTTTAAAGTTTGTTCTGCTTCTTGGTTAGAAAATCACAAGTCAGGCATATAACTAGAAACTTGTCCGAAATATATTTGTGGAACAAAGCCAAAAGAGCTAGTTAGCGGCTTCTTCAAGGCCAATGTGCAGATTCTTGCGCAAGTACCAAATGAAAAAGTTCAAGTATCACTTAGCCCAAAAAAGTGGTGAAAACAGGGGGGGTTGGAGCATAGGGGTTGAAATATATATATGTGGGAGTATGAGTATGAGTACGTTAAGCGGCAAAGTGTTCAAGAAATTGCAAACTTTTTTGATGCTCCCGAAAAACTCATTAAAAAGGATTTGACACGTGAAGTGCGAACAACTTTTTATTTTTATATTATTTCCCTTTTACAATTTTATGGCAACGTGTGATAGACTCAGCTGTGTGTGTGTGTGTGTGTGTTATGTGAGAGTGTGTGTTAGATTTGTGTGTTGATTGCCGTTGCCAAAAAGCACAACTCACATCAAAATCAAACTTGAATTCGAAGACGCAGACTCAGACTCAGTGTGCACCTCAAGTTGTTGGTGATTGTCGTTTCGTTCGCATTTGTGGATTAAATTTCAATGCCGATTGATGGCGATTGTGTGAGTGTGTGTGTATCTACGTATAGATGTGTGTGTGTGTCGGCGTATGAGCAGCTAAAAATGCCACCTGTGTGGCTTTCTGGCTCGTTTTATGATAATGCTCCTGGAACCTGGCGTTAATGAGCTCTTAAGCTTAAATAAGAAACGTGATTTAGTTACTAAGTAAACTACGAAATAGAGCAAGCAAAAGCCAAATAAATGAAAGAAAGAGCACTCTTTGGTAAGGTAAAGAGAAAAGATGTACGTTTTTTTTTTTTGGTAAAATCTGCGCTTAATTTGAAAAGTTCGACTACCTTGAAAGTGGCAGATCTCCAACAAAACGTAGAAGGCATCGCTACGCACATACACAAACATATATACATTTATATATATATGTGTATATAAATATATATATATATAGAAATATCGGATTTATATATGTAAGAGTACAACTGGTTGGAACTTTTTGCATACAACTTTGGCCACTTAATTGCCAAATCACTCGAACGGCGAACTAATGAAAAAACTTTGTGATTTATTTCAGAAGCATTCCTCAGGTTTCATGCTGATCCAATTGTTGTTTTTGCTGGTGTTGTTGTTGTTGCTGGTGTTGTTGTTGTGGTCAGTTACCCTCACGTAGCCATCATGTAGGCACCTGTCAGTTTTAATAATTTTTGTAGCTGCCACCGACGCTCAAAAGGCCAAACCCGAACTAATCAAAATCACAATCACTGACAGACCCAGACCAAAAGCCAGACGGATTCAGAGGAATACAGACTAGTTGTCAGACAGACCAGTTCGGCAGTTCCAGCTCCACAGAAAAAAAACCCTTTTCATTAATAAAACGCTCTGATAGACATATATATATATATAGAATATATGCAAATTTGCTTAAAATTGAAATATGCAGATGTTTGGAGATGTTCTGAAAATGTATTTGGCATTTTATGAAAATTTGCAACATAATAAATTCTTTTTTGGGGCATCTGTCATGTTGCGGGGCAACTTAAATTAAGTAATAACTCTTATGCGTCTTGACCTCAGGGAAGGAAGCACACGCACAAGGACACAAATCCACACAAATTTATACAAACACACACAAATTCACACATACACATACACACACACACAGTCACCCACACAGGCAGATCTACTCAAATTTTGTATTAGCTCGTTGACATTTTCTAAGATGACTTTTGCCTTTGTGGTTGAAAGGTTGTACTTGAGTGTTGTTCCAAGACTGGTTGTGTGTGTGTGTGTGTGGCGCACAGGCTGCTTTTCTTATTAAACCTTTACAACAGCACTAATGTTTACGAAGGGGTAATGGGTCAGGGGACATAGGGGTTGTTGGAGGGGTTCAAGGTTTCAACATTTTAGGGTTAATTTTCGCAGCTCATTCGCTGGAGTTGCTTTCATTGGGAGTCGGTCGAAAGCTTAATGTGATTAATGTTTACTTAATGAAATGAAGTTATCAAGTTGATTCTATCAATTTGCACACAGGCGCCATCTTAGACAAAAGGACCTCTTCTGCTGACGAAACTGGCGCCGGTGTCGGGAGTGACGAAGGTGCCGGAAACCAGACATTTGTGTGTTTGCTGGGGAAGGGAACGGGTCGGGCGTATTAGGCCAAATGCAAATATCGAAGTGGTTTTGCTCTTAACTTGATTTAGTTTGTGCCTTGATAGGCATATTAGTTAAATGACTTGGACAGCCAACTGCTCAAGTGTTGACCATGTAAATATTTGGTGTTTTAAACATGGAAGTCTAACAGCAAATACTTCACTGAGATAGAAAAAGACAGACTGAAGAAGACAGAGATAGAGAGAGATAGAGAGAGAGAGAGAGAGAGCTGTGTGGTTTTTGCAATCAGACGTCTTGGCAAAGAAATTTAATAAAAATCAGTTCAATTAAACGCTCTTCACATAGCTTTTCTTTCGTCCTCTCGTTAATCAATGCATTTAACGTTTTCAATCAAGAAACAGCCAAAAGGCTACAGGCAACAGCAATAAGGGTGAAGAGGGAAGGGGCGGTTTGGGGAATGGATTGGCTTTGGTTGCGAGGCAACTCGAAATTCAGTTAAGCATTTCACTTATTTGCATATAAATTGATTAAAAGAAAATACATACAAGGCATCCATACACACACAGCTACACACACACACAGCTACACACACCCACACACACAAATAGATAAACATATCCAGCAACATTGGAGCTTTTGCATGTGTCAACGCATCGGCAAAAGGACGAAAGGGTCCTCAGCTCGTTGCTGCTGCTGTTGCTGTTGCTGTCGGCCCGTCTTGCGTCTGCTTCTGCCCTGCTTCTACCCTGCACCCTGCCTCATGCCCCGGCATCTGCCCCTTCCATTTGAGAGCCTTCTCTTCTGCTCTGACTCGCTTTTGGCAATTTCTGACACTTCAAATGCGTATGATTGTTTCCTTTTGATCAGCGAATTGTGAATTGATTCACTGATTGACTTCAGGTTCAGTTGATGCGACGACAATGTCAACAGACCCAACGGACACATCACTTTGCCCTCCGGACTATGGGTTTCCTAGGTGGACTATAGGCTTACATTCACCGGAATTTACCAGAGACAACTCGAAGCAGAGCAAAGCGATCTGATTTTGGCTTAAATCCACTTTGCGTGTGTTGAGATCTTATAAATTTGACTGGCATAAATGAATTGATATAAATATATTTACGTAGTTCTTAATTTAATCCTAAAGAAAGGAATTTCATAAAGTTTTCAGAAAATGTTATAATTGGCGAATGCGGTGATTCTTTAAATAAGGAAACAGGAACGGAAATTCGGTTTTTATGAATTGCGCAATTCTTGCGGCAAATGTTGAACTAACCAACTATAACCTTATCTTTTCTTTTAAAAAAACTTTTAATTTTAATTTAATTTATTTTTATTTCTTGTACTTTTTAGTGTCGACTAATGTTACTGAGCACTTACAAAAAATCAGTGTTTTTATTTAACGAATTAAAATTGTAGAAAGAAAATATAAAAGACTTGTTTTAGGACTATTTTGGGTATTTTGATTTAACTACAAGTCAATGACCGTCTCCCATATCCTTATTTCTTGTTATATGAAACCCCAGCCCATTAAATACAGTTTTTCTTAATATTATTGTATTGTTGTTGGTGTATTGATTGTTATAATTAAATGGAAATGACAGCTGAGTCGCATTTCCAGCGATTATTCAATACACAGACGGTCATTGGCCGACATGAATGTTGTGGCCCGTTTGGGCCTGTTGCCAGGTTGCTTGGCCCACCTGGGCCAAATATGAGTCAAGGGCCGATTGCCAAAGCTCGGCGCATTAGTTTGCTTTCAATTTGTGGGCAGACATGTTCTTCGGGGCCACGCACAGGACGAGCTGGCAACGCAAACACAAGGTAAACACAATTAATCAGTTAAACAGCAAAATACTCGATAAGCATTGTATGTGACCTACTTTGTGGCGAATAAAAGTATTGAAAAAGTGTATAGTATCGTAATGATATATTGTTTAATCTGATTTTATTCAAATGGCAGTTGGTTCTGGCGCATTTTGATGCATTCGAACGTAGTTTTCAAACTGTAATTAGAGCTTGAACATGACACTGCACTCCACTCACCTGCGCCATTGTCAGCTTAATGGCCAAAGGACATGCCAACCTCCATTCAATTAAGCAGTTTCACGCACACACACACATACTCACTCACACACACACTCACACACACACTTACACACGCACATGCAGGCGACATGGGAAATAGCAATAGCACCAATTTATTGAGTGGATTTCCAATAGGATATATTTGGCTTTAAATGGTAAAGTCATAAGGTAAATCCAGGAATTTAATGATTTCTGTTTAACATAAGCTGTGTGAATGAAATTATACATTAATTAATAACTAAACAGAACGCAGATTATAAATTGTGTTTGAATTTGGATAGTCGCAGTTCCACTCTTTGTTAAAAAATTGCAAAAATCTTTTGTGAATTTTGGAACTAAGTTTATTTGCTTTCTTAAAATTATTATTGAACACATATGTAAATTTTTCTTAAAGTTTTCATTGCTTATATTTAACTTATCTTATCTTATTTAAAACTTTTACCCAATGTTCGCTTTCAACAAGGGGTATTTACAAAAAAATAAAACCCTCATTAACTGTAATTATAAAATCAATGTAATTACAAAATTGTAAGTTAGCTAAATCAAAAGTTTACTTTATTGATTAAATGTTTTTGGACTTAATTATTTGTAGTCCAGCTAAATGAAAAATTAATTTAATAATAATGGAACATTTTTTATTAGATTGGATTGTTTTGTAAAATATTAAACTGCATAAATTAAGCAAAAAAAAACTGGTGTAAAGTATTAGCAAATCGCCGCCAAGATTGTCAAAAAGAATTATCAGTCTTTTTGACGTCGTTTGTCGCTGCAGATGTCATTGCATAGTTTTAGGTGCTTTAATTTTATCTACGCCAATTTGTCAGCTGAGAGAATGTTGTTTTTGTTTGTGTCTCGCAAGCGTTTCAACAGCGTCACATGTTTGTCTCTGGCAAACATTTGCCAGACCAGCGACACCAAATTGCCTGAGTGGGGGTCGGTGAAAAGAACAAGCCCGCAACTTTAATTGAAATAAAATGTTTTCCAGTGCAGGGCAGGGCACAAAAGCCAGTACAGGTGGCCCCATCTAGTTAAAAAAGAGCCAGCGGGAGAGAGACGGCGATAGCCCGCGAGTGGGTTATATTGAGAGAGCATGCTAGTCGCGAAATGTGTGAATCACTGAGTCCGTTACTCAGTCAGTCCGTTAGTCAGTCAGACAGTGAGGCAGTCAGTCAGTGTCTGTGCGGCCCACTGTCTGCTCTACATGACTATACATGTTTGTCAGTAAGTAACTCGTTTTAAGTCCCCCGTCCACATTTCATTTCCCATTCATTCCATGCTCGCACACACAAACACTCTCTCTCTCTCTCTCTCTCCATGTTTTTATCTCTCTATCTCCCACTCTCTTGCTCTCTCTAACTACACGCGCTTTGCTGTTCATTCATTGCAGTCGCTGTTTTTTTTTTATTTTTTTTTTTGCTGTAGTGTTTTGTACTCAGTTTGGTTTTCAAAGCCGCTAAAGTAACAAGTATCTTGGAGCTATCCATTCGCTTGAGAGAAGAAAAAGCCGCTGTAAAAGGCAATTTTTGTACACTTGCCGAGATAGTGAAAAGCACCATTGAAAAACCTCAACTTGCTGCAATGGACGTAAGTTGCCTGGCTTGCACTTTTTTTCACCCATTTTTTCTTTTATCACTTTTATTTGTGTGTCTAAACGACGGCGGACGACCTTCACCTTAGGCTTCAATTAAACAAATTGCACCGCGATGCTTTCACAAAAAAAAAATAATTTCGCTGAGAGCAACAACAGCTAAACCCAACGTACTTGCCAAGATCAGCTGAGTCGTTTCCAATGATTCATGTGAATGCGTCAAGTTGTTTTCTATTACTCCGAGTTTCACACAACTCTTTCAGTTGGTTTCCGCTTAAAGTTATATTTACACAATCATTTTAATTATAACCACCGCGCTGAGTGGCACATTAGTCATTTTTTATCATGAGCGTTTTTAATGCACTAGATTCGCCTTTGGATTATTATATTTAATAATACTAAAACGCGATAATGGGCACTTTTTGTAACTTAATTGTGAAATGAGCAACATTCCTAATAATAATTAGCTTATTTTATTATTATTTTCGTAACTTCCTAATGCAGATTAAAACTATAACAAACTCAAACTTAGTTGCACAGTGCTTTTTGGAATATTGTATATGGTTGAAATATTGATTGGTCTAGTTTTGCATTGCTTACAGCCCTCAAATGGAGACCTGTACACCCTGGAAGCCAAATTGGTTAGTAATTCGGTGAGGGAACTAACAGATGGCGCCGACAAGGATCCCATTACCAAGTTGCGTTTGCTCTGCTTCAGCCGTGGCGCAACAGGCATTCTGGGTCTTGGCAGGTGAGCTGTGTTTTGTGATGGCCATTACATTATGTTACCACTTATTTAATGTTCAATTACTTATTTAGAGCTTTTCGCGCCATGGACGATGATGGCAGCAAGGCGCTCAATGAGGAGGAATTTATTGGTGGAATTCGGGACATTGGCCTCAAAGTGACAGATGATGAAATTAAGCAAATGTTTAATACGTGAGTCTTAATCAATATCAAACTTAACTAGAACTTTAATTATATGATTATGTTTTTATTTTAAACATAGCTTCGATGAGGATGGCAGCGGCTCCATAAATATGACAGAGTTTTTGCTCAAGTTACGTGTAAGTTGAATCTTTTAGACATATGAAAAATTAATCACACAAAATGTATTTCATAGCCTCCGATGAACCAAAGTCGGCTTTCTATCATTGATCTGGCATTTGCTAAAATGGATAAGAATGGCGATGAGGTTATAACCATTGCCGATCTGAAGAACGTTTATTCGGTGAAGGAGCATCCCAAGTATCAAAGCGGGGAGATGACCGAGGATGAGATATTGACCATCTTCTTGAACAACTTCGAGGGCGGACGTGGTAATCTGGATGGCAAGGTATTTGTATGAATCCATTTGCCTCATTTTCATCTATTATAATGCATTTCTGTCCATTAGATTACTCACGAGGAGTTCATCAACTATTATGCCACCATCAGCGCCTCAATTGACAACGATATGTATTTTGACCTGATGATGAGACGCGCCTATGCCATATAAGGGCAAACTTGGTGCTGGCATTCAATCTAATTCTCAATCTCAATCTCAATTAACAACATATACTAGTGTTTAGTCTAACTCATGTTCTATTTATACACAATGCATGTTTTATCCAATAAAGGAAATCTGTTTTCTGTTTTTTTGTTCCTGCACAACAAGCCACAACTTCTGATTTCTTGCAGAGATGTGCAAAAGTAAGAAGTAACAAGTTTTATCTAAACATTTGTTGCCAGTTTATATGCATTTAAGTGCAGAGCAGTGCGCGGACGGAGCGGGGCTGGGCTGGGCTGGGCTGGGCCCATAATAAAATGGAATCCGGCTTGCAAAATCCAAGACGGCAATCATTGCAACCGAACATGGAAACCTGCTCCAATGGCTAAGTCTGAAAACTGTTTGTGAGTTGTGTGTGCTGTTCTGTATTAGTACGTGTGTGTGTGTGTAAATGTGTGCTAGGCATTTATCACACAGTTGTCACAGCAGCCGCTGAGGACGGTTTGAGCAGTCGAGCGATGGCAGCCTAAATGTATGCTTTAAATTATGCAGACACCAGCTGAAATTGTCGTCTATGCGTGTCATGTGCATGTGCTGTGTGTATGTGTATGTGTATGTGTGTGAGTGTGTGTGTGTGTGTGTGTATGTCTGTGTGTGTGCGTGTGAGTGTCAGAGGCAGTGGCAGTGGCAACTTTTGCACTGATTGCAAGCAACTCATAAGAAATTTTAATTGCCAATGCTGAAATTACGCAGTCAGTAAAGGAGGCGCCCCAAACTGTGGCGCACAGAGTTGGCTAACAAGCTTGTTGCAATTGTTGCTTGCGTTGCAAATCAAAAAGTTACAAGTTTATATGTATATGTGGCATGATTTCATTAAATTTTATTTACAGCCTGTAAAATATTCGCAAACTGCTTTAGCAATTCCCCCAAAAACTTTCGTTTTTTTTTTCTGACTATTTAACTTGGAATTATTTTTTTTTGCCATCTTGCGTGAAATATTTGAATTACCCAAACTTGTGTCTCAAACAACAACAGTGCAGAAAACGTGATTCAGTTGCCATTTATTTTGTGTACTTGTTTTCGTCATTCAGCCACAAAAAACCAATTTCAATTAATTGCTTGCCACATGCGACACTTTGGGGCGCTTCGACTAGGACTTCGTCCCTATTGAGTCATTTGTTGGGCTGTTTTATGCTTTCAATAGTTGAAAATGCATTTTATTGGCTCGAAGTTTTTACACTCGGCTGAAGTGCATCTCAAATTTCCCCAAAAATATACCCACAAAATTTGTGTGTTGAATTATTTTGTGAATTAAAAAGTTGCAGAGGGAAAAATTTTACATTGCCAGCAACTCTCAATCAGTAATTAGATTAAAAGCTAAGCCTTTCGATTTAGAAAAATTGAATATTTGCTGTTGCAGTTTAGATAGTAGACAGTACAGTACAATATATAAATATTTTAAATTTAATTTATAACAGTTTTCCTTAGTTTATCTAGGCTAAATCACTGCAGTTGAAGTGGCACTCACAGAAGATTAATTTTGTGGTTTTCGCCCCATAAATCAATCGATAATAATTAGAAAAAAAAAACATTTTATGCTTGATCAATCCATTTTTTGAATACTTTGTACTGATTAAATCATGAAAAATAAAATAAATTGAAAATTGATTTTCTTTACACTTGTGATTAATATTTGACAAGGTATTTTCGATTTTTGTTTCACTTTGTTTAACGTCGCCACAAATTAAATTGAAATTGTATATTGTATTGTTTAATAACAATGACTTTTGTAAATTAGTAAGACTTAAACGATTTTAAATCGATTGAAAAAATTAAATATTTTCATAATAGCTATAATGCTAAATAAGTCTGACAGCATCAATTCACAAATTATCGAACAATTGAACAATTAATTGTGCATTTATGGGATGTGCGACTTTCGAATACAAATGGAATGCATAAATTGAATTAAATGCAGTCATTTCTGATGCCAGTTGTCCTGGTTGTCCTGGTTTATGTTGACGTCTGTTTTAAAAGTCTGTTAGTAAGTCACGATCCGGCTTAGACAAAATGTGGTGGCTAATGCATTATTTAAATCTAGTTAACACTTGCTATTTGTTGTTGATTGAAAAAAGTTTCAGATGGAAAGAAAAGGTACAAGCAGCACTGACAAAGAGTCCAACCTAAAAATGGTCAGATGGCGGCAGCAGCACCCACAAATGGAAGCAGACCAGAACATAAAAATAATAATAATAAAAGGCAGGCGAGGCACACTTGACTGGTCCGGCCACAGGGCACATCATTGAAGGAGTATTGAATAAATTCCATTGCAAGTTGAGGGGCGGAAATGGGTTCAGCGATGTCCGATGTCCGATGTCCTGGGGTAGGCATTGAAGTGACGAAGTTGCAAAATATTTCAGTCACGTTTTAAATGTAAAAATCTCAATCACGTGATCGAAATGCGCGCATTCAAAATATGCACAGGCGAGCAACTGGGCACAGAAACCAATAACAACGAGACACTCTGAAAGGGATATAGAGAGAGATGGTGAGAGAGAGAGAGAGAGAGAGAGGGAGAGCATAGAAATGGGAACTGTCCAAGTGTTGAGCCTGTAAGCGGCAACTGAATCTGGGCATTTGGCCAACTGCAAACCGAAATGAAGCGCCCAAAAATAAAATGCGGATGAAGCTCTTAACAGGTACTTGCTGAATCGATGATTTAATGCCAACACTCGGCAACTGATGATCCAGGCATATCTAATAATGATGTTGCTGCTACAAATGTTGCTGTGGCAGCTGCCTACAGATATTTTGTGGCCAGTCGCTCAAATTGCATAAAATATGCAAAAAGCTTAACAAATTGCGCGCATCGCTGATTGAAATATCGAAATCAAGTGCCATTTACAAAAACTCGGATCGCCTGCAATGTACACCTTTATAACACACACACTCACACACACACACACACACACACATATATACATACACACATTTGCAAGTGCACACAATGCGGTACAATTTCCGTTTCCTCTGCACGCAGCTCGTATAATTTTCACACCTTTTGATTGATTGAAATGTTCGTCATGTTCATTATTTGATTTTCATTTTTATTGCCATTCGGTTTCCATTCAACGATTCAACGATTCAACGATTCTCGTTGCATTTCTGGGTATTCTGCATCAATATGTTAATACGAGGTGTTTTCCTCGAAATACTGCTGACTTTAATTGTCAGTTCATAATCCGTAGCTTAATTGCGGTCTGTTGAGTGAAGAAGTGGTGCCAACTTTTGTTTTTGGCCAACAACTTGTGCCAAAAGAAAGAATACAATTAAATGGATCTATGGGAATACAATTTCTATTTCCTATTTTCCCCATTCAAAATGGGAATTGGGTGCAGTAATTGAACATGAGTACAAGTAATTTAAATGCGTGAATTATGACCATATTTCACAGATAAGCCACAGAAAATGCATTTAACAATTTTTGAATTTTAGGGCACAGAGTCCGCTGACCCCATCATTAATCCGACATAAATGTTGTGGGATTGCGTATACGCAGCGATGGCATCGCTTAAATATTGTCGATGCATTAGAACACGTTTTAGTTTTGGTCAACTAAGCATCGAATGTTAATTTCCCAACAGCAATGACTGCAACAGCAACAGCAACAGCAACAACAACAACAACAACAATTGCAATAACAACCACAACTTGCAGTGACATGGCAATTTTTATATTCATTTATTTGTGATTATGTCGGAGTCTAGCAATGAACATGCAAATGGCCATTTTATTATGGACATTATATTATTGTGCCAAAAATGTGCTATTAAATGCATTAGTTGTGTGTGTTAGTGTGTCTACTGGTGTGTGTATGAGTGTGTCTGTGTGTGTGTAGCTGTGCAATTGGCAATCAAGTCCCGTTGCGGTTTTGTACGCCATTCATATGCAAAAATATATATTTTTGCTATTACAACTGTGGCAACAAAAAATCAATTTGTAAATGTTTTTAGTGGCATTGCAACTTTGACATTTCACACTGTTCACATCTATTGCTGTTGCTGCTGTTGTTGTTGTTGTTGCTGTTGCTGTTGCTGTTGCTGTTGCTGCTGCTGCTGTCGCATTTGACGTAATATTTTATTTTTATTTTACATTGTATATTCCATCGGTCTACACACAACTGCCAAATGACCCCAATGCCAATTGCCCAGCGATGTCCGCTTGTAATTAGCGCTCTTCTCTCGTTGCTGCTGCTATTCCTGCCTCTCCTCCTACTACTGCCTCTCCTCCTACTACTGCTACTGCTGCTGTTCGGGGAGTTTTTGACCTCAATTGCTTTGTCACCATTTCAATTTGCAATTTCAGCCATTAACTAGTTACACTCAATGCAATTAAACTTGCACTCTTGCCGAGCAGATCGCAAATGAACAGCACAGGACTGGTCAGGACAAGGCATCGAACGCGATTCAATTGCAAGGTGCACGCGAAACTTGGCCAGTTTCACAACTTTGCAGCTTGCTCCATTTGTTCGTCCATTCCCTTGGAGCCAGTAGTTACCATTATGCTGATACTCCCTCATCCAAACCCATGCTCCTCATGCCATGTTGTCAGCGTTCTGTGCAACCGCAAAGTGTTGCTATTGCTGTTATTGCTGTTGTTGTTGTTGTTGTTGTTATTGGGGCATAGAGTGAAAGTGCGCAGCACTCAACTCTACACAGCGACACCAAACACCGAATGCCGTCGCTGCATGTGCGTTCCATCGGAATAATTTGAAAATAAAATACAAAAAAAAAGAAGAAAAATGGTGTCTTCTCATTGAGTTAATTGCAAATTGGATAAAATTGTAATTTTACACTTCATTTCATTCAATTCATGGCTGATTGACAATTTAGTTTTTCATTAAGGTATCTCAGCGACGATGGCTACGACACTGCCTCTCCACTGCCCTCCCCTACCGATACACTCGAAATCGTTAACTCTATTGCCGCTGCCGTGGCATGCAACACACAACTGATGGATTAAGCTAATATATTTAGGGTTATCTTCGTAAACCGGCTTGATTGGTTTTTCAATTTTCATATTTTTCTATACTACATATAGAAAGTGTAATATTTATATAATAAATGGTTTCCCTTTTAATCGCTGTTTACTAGATAGGAAAGGTTCTGGCTTCTAGCCATTAATAGATGACTTTTAATATATATAATTTCTTTATATATATAATTTCTTCATTATAAAGTTTATTTACACATGTTTATCAAAGAGCTGAAAATGAGTTTAATTCAACTTAAACATAATCTTTCTTTGACCATAGTGTTCTTGCGGATGTTATGTATTTTTTATATACATATTTATTTTTTTTGTTAACCAAACTTTGACGTTGAAGTGGCTGGCAGGCATTAATTATTGACAGACATGTTGCAACCGCGAAAAGTTTGGTGCATGTGCATTGCAAATGTTGCGCATACGAAGCGTTGTAATACGCTCGGTAAGAGCGAATGTCATAAAGCAAACTTAAAGTTATGAATTGTTAAAATATGTGATTTATTTGTAGCGAAACTTTTATTTACACCCAAACACCAGCAAACAAACACACACACACACACACACACTCTCATTCAGTGAATGCCAGCCTTTTTTGTCCTTGCTGCATTTTTTTGTTCATGCCAAAAGTTTTCGTAGTCACGTCACAGGCGTGGAAGATGGTAAATATTAAAAAAGAAAAATAATAATAAAAAAAGGAGTGAAAGAAGTGGGACCAGCGAAAATAAATTAAGAATGTGAGCCTGGGACAAGGCAGAGTACAGTGTGCAGTTTCTTCACATAGACACGTGTGTCGAAGAGCACCGGAAATGCCATTTACAGCACTCACTTCCGCTTCAAAAGCGCTGCAAAATTGAAGCTGCAGCACATGCTACATGCTGCGCAGCAGAGTTGCATGTCATTGCTTTTGTTTTAATATTCATATTTTAGCATCAGAAATTATTCGTTCAAATTAAGTTGCTTTATGCACGCACAGCACAGGAAAAAAAAAACAGCAGGGCGGAGATTGTGAAAGGTTTTTGCGGGGAACGGAGCGGGGAATGGAGCAACGGGTGAAGAAGTAAGCTTAAAAGCGACTACGTGGAAAATGCTTTGAATTTAAAATCTGAAATTTTCTGTTGATTGCCGCACCCAACCCAAGGAGTGTACAGCTGTGTGATGGTGTGGGCGGTGTGTGGGTGTCTGGGTGTCTGGTTGTCTGGGAGTGTGGGGCTGAACCGAAGCTAACCAGCGAACAGTTATAGTGTAACAAACAACAACAATAACAACAAAAAATATAGTGTTAGCCAGCGTCCTGGTTGGTGGTTCCTAACTGCCGAAGAAGAAGCAGAAGCAGCAGCAGAAGCAGCAGCAGAAGCAGCAGCAACAAAATCGTCACAACTTTTACGTAAAATTCCAGTCATGTGTCCCCAACAAATCCCTGCATTATTCATGAAATGATAAGATGACTTTGTGCTGGCGTCATTGCCGTCAACGCTGCTGCTGCTGCTGCTGCAGGCTCTTCTTCCTTTTTTTTTTAGCTCTTTTTGCCAAAGCACGTTATTTATATATAAATATATATTTGCACATGCAGCTGCAGCTGTCCCAAAATTGATGGTCGTAACTTAACTAGCAACTATTGTTGACTTAACAAATATCAAAATTATAAGCTTTAAATGTTATCTTATTGTTTTGCAAACAATTAATATTATTATAAATTAATAAAAACAAAAATGACAATAACAGTTTTTGGGGATGCTGTTTAATTTCAACTGACTGACTGGCTGTAAACAGTGTATAGCATACTGTTGATAGCAGTAAAGCAGTGCTGCTCTCTTAACAGTCGGCCACAAAGCTACAAATGTGCTGCTGTTGCTCTCTTTTGTGCTCTCTTCGCTCCAAGCATCTCTTGAGCGTTGAGCCGATGCGAGCTTCGTGTAAGCCGAGCAGCTTACGAAACGGATGCTGAGCGTAGGCAGCAGCAGCGCCGACATCAACATTACAATTACAACATTAGCGATGGCTACGAGAACACGGACGACGACGTCGCCGACGCAGCCGGTGATGCCGACGAGGAGTTGTGAATCTTGCGCTGCTGCTGCGTCTGCAGCTTCAGTCTGTTCGTAAACTTGAAGCCGTGCGGAGATACTTTTCGAGCAAAGGCTGCGTCCTGCCCAACAAATCGTTTGATCTGAAAACAAAAAAAAGACACACAAAATATTAAATAATAAATAAACTACTCAGAATTGCAGTTTCACAAGCAAAATCAATTTTTTGTGAACTCAACGTGACAATTCAAAGAATTGCGTTCTCTAAGAGTAAACTAATTTAAAAATAATCAAATATTAAAATAACAAACAACAAATATGAAGATGTGAAGCGCGGAGCTTCCGGTTCCGTTGTCGTGTACCCAAAGTGTAAGCGGCGTGAACAGAATTCCATTTGCGTATTCTCAAATGTTAAACACATCAATTCGCATGTATTTGGTATTTAAATTGTTTAAGTTGACAAAAACACACACACACAGAATGAGGAGAGGGGGAGAAAGAGAGAGTGGGGGCAGCTACCACGCCCAGCTGGCAGCGTCCTTGTTTTCTGTTTTGATGTCGTTTGTTCTGCTGTTGTACTTCCTCCTTTCCATCTCCATTCCCATCTCCAACTTCATCCGAATCTCCAGTTGCCCATTCACAAAGATTTGCACATATCCAGCAAGCAAGCAATGCCTTTTCCTTTCGTACATCCTGCTTTTCTTTACTTTTCGAATGTTTGTTACTTATTTATAAGGACACAGCTAAATGCCGGGCACATCCTTTGAACTTTTTGCATGACTTTGGAATTCTGCTCATGTTATATCAATGGAGTAGAGTATCGAATTCTGTTATGTTTTCTTGCTGCTCTTCTCCAGCGCCAGCCTTTGACACTGCATTCAATTAATTCCGTTTGCTATTCATCTATCTATTTCCATTTTTATTTGCTCTTTTGCTCCCTGCCTCTCAATTATCGGTGAACTTGGCTTTGAGCTGCTGCATTTCAATTTGGTTTTTTGTGCCAACACGATTGCTATTGAAATATTAAACAATTCACTCGACTCGACTCCAATACCACCAACAAATGAGAATAGTGCAAAAAGTTCCAATGTTTTTCATATAACACATATTAATATATTATTATTTTATTTTTCTGTGCAGTGAGCCAAACATACAAAATCTACAACAATAATAAAATTAACTAAATATATAATATTTAAATAATAATATAAAATAACTAAATAAATAATAAATATATATATAGACGAGTATTTTAAGGAGAGTAAACAATAAAATGGATTACGTCTGGCTGATGTTTTTCTTCTGCTCCACTTTAATTGGTAAGTACAATTTTTACAATTAAATTGCATGCCAATTATACTGCCAACTAGCGGGAATTTTAAATTGGGATTGATTATTAAATGGTTTTTATATTCGTTTCGCCAGCAATCAAATTATTTTCCATATTATTATTTTTTTATTGGTTTACCACAAATCAATATTGACGAAGCTTTTCCGTCAGTCGTCAGTCGTCAGTCGTCAGTTTTCCAGACTGGCTGCGCTTTTAATGACTTTGTCCATAATTTCAACTGCAGTTTGGCAGTTTGCTTTTGATGCCTCTTTTGCGGGGGATGCCTCTTAGCACTTGGTAATTTGAAATTTGTGCTGCCACAACTTTTTGCACTGGCAGACTCAGAGTCAGAGTTCTTGTTGCACAGCAGCTTGAGTGCAGTTTAAAGTTAAATTGTATTTCGGAAATGTTCGCAATTAGGCAGCCTGCCAAAGGCAACCCAATCGCCTCCCGGCACATAAATTGCCCCTGGCAATGGGGCAATTAATTTGCAGCGCATTAAATGAGCTGCCATTTTCCCGATGGTAACTTAATGCGAACATTGACGTCGTTGTCAACCTCGACTTCGTTTTACAGCTATTTGCCCCACAAGTTAACTAAATATTTTGTTTGCAAATATCTATGCATATTTCAAACTAAATGAATTTGATTTAAGTGCATATTTATTGGCTGTCATTCTGTGGTTTACGTCCCACATTGTTATTCAAATTAGTTTTACACTAATGCATAATCAAAAACTATGCAAATTTCTTATTAATTAAAATCCACAACAACCAATTATAGTAAATTTCTGCAAATATTTAAAAACTCATCATTCAGATTTCAGCAAGTGTTTTTCTTAGTAAACATTAATTCGATTAATAGTTTTAAAAATCTCGCATTTCTCGCTGATTCTTTGCTTATTTAGAAAACTTATCGGTTAACTGAATGCAGATGACATTTTTCGCATACAACTCAGAGCACATTCGGGGCGTATTTGGGGGCGTATTCATTGAAATGCTTCATAAAAGCCGCACATAGCACGTGTCTTTGTGTCTGAATCCAAGCAACATACACTTACCACACACACACACACACACACATTGAGAGCGTTGCGAAGTGGCACAAAAAGTTTCTGCAGCTTTCGACATGTTTAATATTTTACGCTTAGTTTGTTAGCTTTGTTGGTAGCTGGAACTCAGCATGCCTGGCTAATTTTAACTGGGCTAATGGAATTACACATTGGCATTTAATATCAATTACAGTTGTTGCTGCAACAATGAACAGTGTACAATGACTTACCAATAAGTAAGATTAAGCCTTCATCAATGTGTATGTGTGTGTGTTCAGTATTCAAATTGTTGTACATAAAATGTGCAGTTTTCTGTCAATATCCTTTGATTTTATTAGATTGTACAATATGTATGCAAATACTATTATTTATATATATACATATATATTCGCCTATTCAGATAAAGTTCTTGGCATCTTTAAATGAATTTATCACTGAATTTTGCCTGCGCGTCCCTTGCCAAATTCATATGCAAATTTTTCCAGCTAGACAAAAATTCGTAGCCTTTTTGGTTGCGTATGTAGGCGTGTGTGGGGTGTGTGGGGGTGTGGTTTTACATGTGTGTGTCTACATATATTTATATCTACATCTATATACATATGTTAAATGTTAGTAAATGTGCTTGCCTGCATCAAATAAAATGCTTTGGTTAATTAGGAGAACATTTTCATATTTTGAGTTAGTTTTAAATTCCAAATTTACATTTTTAAATAATTGGTAATTGTCATAAAACAGAAAGTTAAACGTTTTAAATAGTTTAAGTTCAAATTAGTTGTTTAAGTTATTGTTGGATGAGTTGTATAAATGAGTAAATTAATAAGGCAATTGCAATATGCAGAATTTCATACCAGGCACATTTTTATTTTCTATCTATATTATATATATATCATATCATAAATATATCATATATAATTTAAATCATTTTTTCATATATTTTGTGTATAAATAGTTTTTCAGTAGACATTTTTTTTACTGTTGTATTTTCTACTCTTTGTAGCCATCTTTTAGTTAGTTAGACCTAGTCATAAAAAATGTATTTTTCTAAGTGACAGAACACACTATCCCACATATCACAAACACACACACACACAAATCACACACATGCAAATTATTCGTGTGGCTTGACAGTTTTTGGCTCGCATTTCTTATCAATTTGTGGCAAGTGCACTGCATCAGGTTGCATATGTTGCAGATTCGCTTATCGCTGCCCACATTCACAGACCATAGCTGACTGACGCACACACACACACACACACACACCCACACACACACACACATTCATAGTATAACCATATCTAATGCTGCAGTTTGTTGCGCTTTGCTTGCTTTCAAATTCGTTTGCCTGGGAAACAACTATTTTGCATATTCATTTTATGAAATTTCTAATTTATTCGATGCCGCCGTAGGAGACTATAAAATATGTCCTCCCCCTCCCACCCCCACACACACATGATCACAACACCTGGTTAGTCGGCTGTATGAATTGAAAATTTGGTTTTTTGTTTTTTGTGGCTGCAGTTGCAGTTGCTGTCAAACTGTAGTAGAGTATTCAACTTTTTCCTGGCTTTCACAGATATGCAGAGTATTTCGGCGCTGTTTGTTACGGATATCAGTGTGCCGGAAATAGTTGATTTTCGGGACAATGTGACGCTATCCTGTAGCTACGATATGAGTGGGCACACCTTGAACTCGGTCAAATGGTACAAGGATCACTTGGAATTCTTCAGGTAATCGAACGCAATTCAATTGAATAGTTCAACATGTGCATTCATATTTAACCTTTTTATTAGGTATACGCCACTAATGCGTCCGGTGTATATAACATTTCCCGTTGCCGGGATTCAAGTGCTCGATGGCAAGTACTTTTGCAACGAGTCCACGTGCCGCGTCGATCTGAGTCTGCTGGGCGCCAAATCCACGGGCAACTTCAAGTGCGAGGTGAGCGGAGATGCGCCACACTTTAAGCTGGCAGCTAAGGAGGACAACATGATTGTGGCAGGTGGGCTAATCGAGCATAAGCCACTCAGTCCATTAGTGGCTAATTTGTATACTTTGCAGCCTTACCACAAAGTGACCCCCTAATCGAAGGATTCAACTCGATGTATCGCATGGAAGAGTTTCTCAGTGCCACTTGCGCCTCGGACTACTCCAGTCTGACCACAAAGCTCACTTGGTACATCAATGGCGAGCAGGTTAGCACTCAGAAAGCACTCGCATTTTGAAACCAACCACCCAAATCCCAAACTCTTTGCAGCCCATGCTGGGGGAGCTGCAGCCGACCATTGATGCAAGTATTCCCGCCCACGATTACATATTGCGCCGGCAGCGACTCCAGGTGCACTTCTACCTGCAGGGACATCGCTTCTACCTGGTCAGCAAGATACTCGAGCTGAAGTGCGTGGCGGAAATCGAACACTACCCGGAGCTGCGTCGTGAGACGACCCTCAGTGCATCCCTTACGCAATTCGATAATTTGAACAATCAAATGCTGCGGCATGCGGTTACAAGTAAGTGCCCCAGATTCAATTTAATCTTCTTATCTATTTGCCATTCTTGCAAGGTATACAAAATACACTTGATTTGAACAAGATATACGTATATAATTTGTCCGTATGTTTCTATTTGTACCTTTCTTGGAGTTACCAGTCTGAAAATATTCATAAATTAAATTGTTGTTGCCAGTAAAATATTATTTTGATTTTTGAAATATATTTATAAACTAATTAGTTGAGAATTGGGTTGTAAATAAGATAAGATTTCTTCGATTTAATGAATAAATATTTAACTTAAATCGTCGGCAATCCGAAGATATTTATTAAATTTTAATGGCTAAACTGACTTTTGGTGTCCTTTCTGTTTCTCTGTTTTTTTGGTGCACATCTCTTTGCAGACTCAGCAGCCAAGGATTGCAAGAGTTGCTTGTGGAAAAGGACCTGCCTAATATCAAGTCTCCTTGTGATAATCCTGTTTACAAGGCGTTCCCTTCAATCATGAGCATTTACACAAGCCACGGAATTGCCTCTGCGTCTCCGTACTTTGGCAACTATATCAACCAATTAGTTAGTTAGTTATTTGAGAGTCCTGCAAGAATTAGTAGCAAAGGTGAGAGGTGTGGGGACACGTGTAAATACGTCTGAGGAAGAGAGAGTGCCAAAAGCTATAATAATATTTCTCAAGTGCACACTAAATACATATAAATACCTTATAATGAGCATATTAGGTGTAATTTAGAAGTAAGATCGAAACAGGAAATATATAAACAGTCAATGCATTATTTTATTTTAAGTGCATTTCTACTGAATTTTATTCAATTGGGTTTTTAAACTTGTAATAAATTAAGTTAAAGTTATTTAGTTAAATTGAATATAGTTCAGTATCGTCAGTTGGTTTTTACCCAGAATTTTGTACATGTTTATATGTTCCCCTTTCTTTGTAAGCTTCATTCAATGGGATAGGTATATTGGCATTCGGGAATTAATTCTCTATTTCACGCAGCGGTTATTTACTACATGTTTTCAAATTCAATTACATATTAATCTACAGCGTAACAAGTACTCGTATTGAAAATTAAAATAAAACTGCACTCAATGAAAGCAACTTAATTAGTAAGGTGTTCAATTTGCTTGTTACTAGGCATGGTAAGTCACACTTGAAAAAACACGAATTTTTAATGTACATGTAAACATTTTCCAAATTTAATTATAATAAGCACACACATTTTTGCGCACATAAAACACTTTTCGTAAGAATAATAAAAACAAATAAACTTATATAAATACATAAATTTAAAGCAATCGCAGAAGAGCGAATAAAATCCAACATGAAATGTTTTCTGTGAAATATGCAAATGTTGTAAAAATTATTATGAACATAGCAATATGTATAGGTATGTAAACATAAAAGCTGTAAATACAATTTTAAACATCATAAGCAGAGGCAAACAACTATAAATCCATGCTGCAATCGACAAAAAAAAACAACAAAAAATATTTATAAATATATAAAAAAAAGAGGGAAAATTAAAAATTAAGGACGGACATTCAATGTGCGAGTAACTAAATAAATATGCAGCAAACATTTCATATATGAGCTAATAGAAATAGAACTAAAACCAACCAGTATTTATTAAGGCCAACTCACATTAAACAAAACAAAAAAACTAACAAAAAAACAGACAACAAAACTTGGGCCAAGTGCCAAATTTATGAGTAAATAAAGCTAAGCTGCATCAAAATGCATTCGGATGACATCAATTAGGTACTAAAAAGCAGTCATTCTAAGAAACGTAAAAAAAAAAGAAAAATAACAACAAAAAAATGCTTTATCAAACATTGTAAATCGATATATTTAATTGAAAAGGTTTACCAAAGTATACAAAGTCTGGCACTTGTTAATCAATTTTTGTTATTCAGCATGCAATTAAAATAAAACTGAGTGCAAAAAAATAGCGAATACAAATTGCATAACATGAGTATTTGTGGCAACATGCACAAATTGATTCGCCAATTCATTCGCACATCTTTTGGTTGTGAACTTGTTTTTATTTCAAATACAAATTAATAATAATAATAAAAAAAATCAAAAACTCAATAAAAAATGCGTGTTTGATTTTGTGTTTTTTTTCTCCATCAAGCGCAGTATTCAATTCCAAATCCATTTTAATTTATTTACTGTTTTGCTGCTTCATGGAAAATGCAGACAAATTGTATTAGTGATTTCTATAATTTATGAGACTGTCTGCATTTATGATAAAAATAAAAAAAAACGATAAAATAGGAACAAGAAAACAATTATTGCACTAATCTGTAAAATTACAGACAGATAGAAATTTATTTATTTGAGTAAATGGTTGAAAAATGGTGATTCATATGATTTTTGTTAACAGTTTTAAATCAATGGTTTTTATAAATAGAAATAAAAGATTTAAGCAAAGTATAAATAAATTTAATTCAAACAAGTTTAAACTTTTGAAGCGGATTGCAGAGGGTATATTTTATGTTTGGTTGGCTTGAGCCTTGTTAATAGTTTTTTCTTTATCACAGTTTTGTTTATTCAAAAGTTAGATTTAATGAATTTATTTCACTTTTTCCCGATTAACACCAGAGAAAATCGGTTTCACAACTTAACCGAATGCACTTTTTTTTTCTATTTTGCATCTTCACCGAATTGCAAAACCTTTTATGCTTTGCAGCTTCTGGCTTGGTAATGATGAAACGCACTTGCTTAATTTAAAATAATAACTTGCTTAAGTACGTAAATTTGCACAATTAATTATGCTAATAAGGCCGGTGCTCAATTCAGACCGAAGGCCTTGCCAAAAAGGCAAAGGGCAAAAGCTTAAACAATAAAAAGGGTTAAATAATTAATTTCAATGCTGTTGCAATTAGTTTCCACTAAATTTTTCATGACTTGTGTCCATTTCACTTAAAGCAATGTTAAGATAGGCCAATCCATTACAAAAAAAACCAGAAAAAAAACAAAAAAAAAGTAAACTTCAAGCACAAAAGGACCAGCCGAAAAAAAAGAGAAATTCGACGAACAAAGGATACTGGTGATGGGCACTTAATGAGGCTGGGCGTTGACAACTAATCAAATTAGCTGGCCAAGGACTTTTGAACAAATATGCAAAAAAAATAAAAAAAAAAACGTGAAGAAATACAGAACTTTTGTAAATTACGCATCATTTGAGCGAAGTGTCATATGGTACGCGTTATTTATGTGATTTTAATTAGAAGGATGTCGTCGAGCCTGTCCTGTCCTCCGCCACTTTTGATGCAGAGCTGTCATATTCATGTTTCTGCCAGTAATTGAAATTAATTTTGCATTATGGCTTTCTGTTCTTGCAATTTTTCATGGAATTTTAAACATTTTTAATTAAGTTGCGTCAGGATGGTGCACATTAGTTTGAGCTTCACTTGGCTCTGGTTGCTTCTAAATTGCCAAAAAAAAAAGGCCAAATAAAGTGGAGTATATTTTTCGTGCTTTGGCATTTGTCAAAGTTTTCCCAAGCACTGCTCAAGTATCCTTTGGACAAAGTTCCGCTGCTGCTGCTGCTGCTGCTGGTGGTGTCGCAGCCATAAGCAGCGCAATCTTCGCCTGTTTGCGTTTCATTAAAATCCATTAAAATGCTGCAAATCAAATTAAAAGTTTTTACTTTTTTCCAATTCTGTCTGCCAAGCAGTCGTCATCGTTGTCACTGGCGCCTTTGTCAGCTGCTATTTTGAATTTGGAATTCTTCTTGGCCTTAGACCGTGGTTCAGATTCTTTATCTGTTTCCCGATTTGGTTCTTGTTGGCCGTCGTATTGAGTTTTGGAATCGGCTTACAAATTACAATTTATTTTTGTTGTTTACCAACAATTAGCTTCTTCTCTGTTGCATCACCTAAATAAAATGCATTGCTTCTAGGACGATAATTTCTGTCTACTGCTTGTGTATGCTGCAAGCCATTCTCAGGCAAATGACACTGGTTATGTCGGTGACCCATTGACCCATTGACAACCATGCAACGTGTCCCACAATGACTCATTTGTATGTGGCAGCGGCAGCGGCAGCGGCAGCGATCTCATCGCCAAACATGTCACGAATAATAAACAGCTATCGATGCAAACTCTCTTAAGTTCCCCATGGCCACAGATTGGTATGCAAGCAGTTATATCAACCAGCTGTAAGAATAACAGTTTCACCTTAATATCCTGGTGCGAGCTGAGATTTCAGTGGAGCCACAGGTCGCTCTTAGCACACATGTCTCTTACAGCTTTTACATTAAATCGCAAAAATGACACCAAATGACACAAATTGTAGAGCCTTAAAATAATGCTCTTCAATAATAATATATACAAATTAGACTATGTTTTATAATAAAGCAAGTTACAAATACAAAGCAAACTCTATTTTATGACTATAAACTTTCATAATTTCTGTGGTGTGCCAAATTTAATTTAATTTGTCATGAAATTTAATTTTAGACTGAAACAGGTATATTATACATTAATGTTCTAAAGACCTTCAAAAATCTTTTTAAGTCTATATATATTAATTAAAATATATTTTAAATTAACCCATGCTACAAATGCAAAGCAAACTAGCCTTTATGACTAAAAACTTTCATTATTATTGCAGATGTTTGCCATGTTTAGACTAACTTTACCTGAAATTTAATTTGGGACATCATCGAGTGTATTATACCCTTTATTTATATATATACAACAGGGTATAAAAGCGATGAAAATGGAATGTAAATGGAAACAATTGAAAAGAATTGCCTAAAGCCCACGAACAAAGTCGAATTGAGATGCGACTGGCGCTAACAAACACATGTGCAAAATGTTTTTTATTTTTCTTTTCTATGTTTTTTTTTTTTTTTTTTTTGGCTAACAATGCTTACAAGGACGTCTTGCCACATTTGTGATGTTAGATGGGAAACGGAGTCGAGGGCGTAGACAGCAAACGTAAACTCTTCAATAATTGAACGTGAAGTCATGAGGAAGCGATAAAATCAAATTGCTTCCTTAATGTGTGAAATTGATACAGGAAACAATTTTCCACATTGTTATGAGGCTCACATGGTCTCAACATCAGCAACGACATCGGCCCCGGCATCAGCATCGGCATCAGCATCGATATGGGTTGTAGCCATCTCATATCTAGGCCCACGATGTTGCCATTTGCTTCAAGTATTTCGATTACAAACGTAATCCGGAATGTTCGGAAATCGCGTGCGCGCCCAATTCCGAGTGATTTTGCCGGAGGGCAAACGATAAAGGCTGCGGTTGGTCGCTGGTGGTTGAGAGGGGGGAGGAGGCCTGGTGGAAGAGCATTTCACGCTTGCTAACAGACTTCCAGTTTAGGCTCGATATTATATTTCAAGACCGGACCGGCCGAAACATGCAACTAACCGAGGTTGGCCGTTCCCGATACACGGCTCTTGGTCCATCAGCGCATGCAAATATGCTTTTCAATTGGTTTACGGCCATTGAGGCGTGCACACAGCCATAGATGGGCCAACGGCTGTGGCAATGGCAATGGCAACGCCCCAGTTTTAGACTCAGACTTCTGGCTCAAAGGCATGTGCGTTGCGTTTGTTGTTTGGTCTGATGCTTGGCCAGCTTTTGCTAATGGCGTGGCTAACACGATTTATGGCAGACAGCGGAGTCGGCCCATATCGACCATTGCTATTTCCATTTGGTTTCTCGTGATGAGCATGACGAACAGTTGCGATGCCCGATCAAACATTCCAATTGGATGCCTGGACACCGTCTAATTTGTAAACGCTTCGCTTGAATCACAGCATCCAGAGGATGGGGAGCCCGTGCTTCACCTGCTTTATCTGCGGCTAATGTGCTTCGCTTTCAACCAGCATGCAAACTGAGAATATTAACAATGGCCAACAACGACAACTCGGCAAGTACAAGCAGAACAATGTGAATTACGCCGTGTGCAGTTTATATTGCTGGAGCTGAAGGTGGAGTTGGATGATGGGGAGCTGGAGAGCTGGAGAGATGGGATCGGAATACGGAGTCGATTTGGAGCGACAAGCGCCACTGCGTCAATGGAAAGATGACGTTACGCGACAATTTTCCGCTTGAATTACGCTCCCTGTTCATGCTTCGTTTACACAGGCCAAGAACAGAAGAGAACTGGCAGCAGATAGGGGGAGGGGGAAAAAATAAACGTTAGCAAATTTCCATTTTACAGCAAAGCCAGCAACGACAGCAACCAGAGCTCGACTTGACTCCAGCATCCACTTCCCAAAACGTGGCACGCACCTGTGCGACAGACCCTGTGACAATCGATGGTTGTTGTTGTTGTTGTTGTTGCTGCTGCTGCTGTTGCGACCTGCGTCGACTTTTGCCCCTTGCTGCTGCTGCCTTTGAGGGTGCCGCTTTATTCTTCAATTTTTTTTACCTTTTTTTTACAACAATTCTCCCAAGAGATATTTAATCTCTACGCAAATAATGATAAACTATATTATCGCATGAGGCGGCACCGGGTTACTAAAGAGAGAGGAGAGGGGATGGAGTCATGGAAATAATATCAGGGAAATAAAAATGTGCAAAAGGGCGGAAAGTAATTCAACTTAACAATGTACACGTATTTACATAAATAGATATAGCCATGGAAAATTCAATTATGCCGCTAATCGGCAATGGACATAATTTGCCAGCTCAGAGATCGCATTAAAAATGCGAGTGGAGTGGATTGAAAATGGATTGGAAGAAACTTAATACCTTTATGGCATTAATTATTTAAGTTTTGAATTTCAACAGTGGCATCAATTTTGATAACACTTAATTAATTGAAATAAAAAATTACATGAAGCTTCAAATAAGACATTTGCAATTAATGAATAATCAATTAAATATGCTGACTTTAAAAACCTGAACCTATTTAATTTAATCATAATTATAATACAAATTTTCTAGATAACTTTAAAGAAAAATTCATTATTTTTAGAAACCTTTGCCATATAATGGAATATGTAAAGTTCTCTTCCAAACGAGGCAACCATTTAACAAAAAGTGTAAATGACTTCGGATGAATTCTCAAAATTTAATTATGAATCCATTTAAATTAATATCTATATATATCAAATATTGCAAAGGTTTATTTATAGGCCATTCACTTGAACTTAAATTACAGCTAATATTAATAACAATAACATTTTTAAATAATGAAATGCTTTCGATTGCCTTCAACTGCTTTCGACTCCTCCTGTGAACTCTGTGCCAAAAATTCGAATATTTTAAGGAGTGCCTTTTTCACACAAAAGAGATGATTGGCACCATTTTCAATTGTTTTGGGACTATAAACCTTTTACATGAAACAAAACAAAAGCAAAACCAAAATCGAAATGTAATAAAAATTTCCATTTATCTATGCACAGTTAACTTTATGCGACACTTATGCGTGTGCAAAGTGTTAAGTGCGTACGCACACACACACACATGCACAAAAGCAACATTTGATGTTGCTTACTTGCCTGTTTCAATATCTTCCCCAGGACATGCCACATAGGGGCATCGCTATAGGCACGCACTGATGCCACAGCCACTGCAATAAAATACTTATGAGCATTCTGTAAGTACGTAATATATATATACATATATATATATATATTAATATATATTTGTGTGTAGACACACATAAATATATATTTTATCTTTGGGAAACTTTTAAACTTTTTAAAATCTAAAAATGAAAGAAATGCAGACGAACTTCACAGGCTTTTTTTTGTTTTAGAATAGAAGAGAACCCAAAAACTCTATTTGTGGCTGAGACCGGGGTCTGGGCCTGTTGAAAGCCATTTTACCAGCACTCTGGCTACCATTATTTGGTAAAGAATATGGCCACAGCATTGCATTTGTGGGATGGCATGGGGGGTTAGAGAATGGGGGGGGGGGGGGAATGGCGGGTGAGTGTGGCATTGGTCTGTGTGTGAAAAAGTATGCGCAAACTTTCGTAATTTATGTCATACGAAGTGTTAACCGCATGATGGCTGCACGCCGGATTGGATTTACATTGCAAAAAAAAACTCGGGCTGGGGAAACTTCACCGGCACCAGTTTTCCGTAGCCAGGGCCCAACTTTTTTGCCTTTGCAACTACTTTTTATTGGTGTTAAGTAAGGTTTTGCAGGACTTCTTAATTGTTTTTTCGTTTTATGGCCAGTCGAAATATCAAATTAAATTTGCCTTGTACATCTTCTGGCCCGGCTTATAGCCGAGAACCTTTTTTAAGCTTTCAGTTGAATGACTAATGAAAGTTATTTAAATAAATAAACGCTCATTTGGAGCGCCTTTTTAATGTTCAATTCGATGTATTTAACTTTTCCCGCATTTGAATTCCTTTCGAATATTTCCTCTCATTTTATTTGTATTCTTTCATTTTTTTTTCAAGTCCCTGTTTGTGAAAGTCATTTACTACGCCATGGGCGGTGCGCATACAAATTTGTATCTCATTTGTGATTAATTGCCCTTCAATTTTTAAATTATTTCTATACTCTCCGCAGCAAGGAAAAAAAGGTTCTGTTATGGTCTACCAAATGTATCTGGCTGTATCTGTTACATTTGTCTGGGCCAAGTTTTTACATGTAGCTGGCAAGTTGTAATGTTCTTGGCTGCCGTTGTTTTTTTTCCACTCTCTGCCGGCGAATTAAAAAGTCGAAAAATAAAAGAAAAGGGACTTTATGCCAAATTTAATTAGGCGCAAAGAGCGAAGAGTGAGTCTGGTTCAGCACAAGACAAACGAGCGGTCGACTTCGATTTGAAATACTGCCAAAAGCGGGGTAAATGATTTCTGAGCCTTGGTTTTTTTTGGTTTTTTTGAAAAGGGTTGCCCTCGACTTTTGGTGCTGCTCCTCTGCCAGATACCAAAAATAATAAAATGGCAAAAAAATACACATTAATCAAACGCTCAGCTAATTTCGAACAAGCCGCCCAAGTAGCTCCCAATAGAGAGACGATTATGGGTATACAAAAGCACATTACTCATACGTCATGTTGCCGCTCACGTGTGTTAATAAAATCGCAGGTGATGAAATGTCCCGTTGTGCTGCCACTCGCTTGACTTTCACACATGCAGCTGCAACACATTATGAATGTTGCCACAACTACAACTTTTGCAATCCCTATAACCAAAGTACAATAACTAAAACCAGCCATTCGCCTTGCTGTGTATTCTATTGTCGGGAAAACCCCTCTATAACAACTGTATTAAATTGCCAGCAATTACGTTTTTATTGTGCTAAAATGCACCTGTGCATATTCCTGATGGCGCAATTTCGAACAAAAATAAACGACATCAGAAAGAACAACATTGCATGCGAATGTGCAACGACCAACGAGCAATCTGCAACGGGCGGGCATTCAAGTTCCATCCGTCCTCATCACTCTCTCTCTCTCTCTCTCTCTCTCTCACACACACGCTCTGTATCTCTTTCTAGCTTTCCTAGTGTCGGGCACAAGAAAACCAACAACTGCGGTAACTGTAGAATAACATTTGTCGATTGCATGCCCCTAGACTGACCGTTCGCCCCAAACCAACAGTTCGTCCTTGCTAAAGTATTAAAAGCTCATATGTTTGCCCATGTGTGCATGTGTGCATGTGTGTGTACATGTGTGTGTGTGTGTGTCTGTCGGCAATATTAGCACAGGTAAATGGTCAAAATTAACATTGAACTTTGTTCGAATGAATGCGGCAGACAATTGAGTCAGCCAACGCATCGCCAGCATCAGCAGCAGCAGCATCTGCAGCAGGAATCAGCAGCAGGAATCAGCAGGAGGCATCAGCGTCGAAGTGTCACAATGTTATTGCAATTTTCCGGCCCCTGCATCGGGTGCATTGGTGCCAAAACCTAATGCCAAGGCACACGGACAAACTATGAGGCACAGATAACACGCAGAGCCGAACCACCACAACTTCGATGGAAGTGAGCATATTGTCGGGGCTGGTTCAATTCAAACCTTTGAAACACCATTCCCAATCCCAATCCCAAGCCCAAACCAAGCCCATAGTCTGACCCCGGCATGCATCGTTGCCTGAGCCAACATTGACCGGAATGAACATCTCTGTGATGTCACAAAGCACAGGCAATGCCAATAACCGTCGAGGCCTATGCACAGTGGACAATATGGCAATTCATGTGAAAATTCGAATGTATAATAAATAAGACAAAATTTCGTCTATTTATCTGCAAATGTATTCCTTTGCTACCTGTAAAGCTTTAAAGTTGCTATTAAATATAAATTTTTTTTATGCTGTTGGCCGAATCGAAAAACTTTAGTAAAAACTGATATATTTTTCATCTAGTAAATTGTCTGAAAATTTTGTGATTTCTCTTTTGATTCTGCTGAACATTAAAATTTAATCACTTTGTACTTGGAAAACTTTGACCTGAATTGTCGTCAACTGGATTTATTTAACTTGCAAACCCTTTTTACAAAGGGTTAAAATCACTCAGCTATTTTTGGCTTTTGAGTATTTGTGGGAATATTTGAAATTAGGCTACTTCTACTCATAAATGAAATATTGAATATGAATATTCTGTTCAATTAGCAACCACTGTGCTTACTAGTCGATTGACTTGCTGTTGTTTGGTGCAGCAACTGTTGTCGTTGCCACAGTTGCAACAGCCGCAATCGCAGCAACTGAGTAAACGGCAAAATGCGAAACACTTTAAACATCATTAAGCTGGCAGCCGGGAACAAAAGTTGCTTCTGACAGGCGATGATGGGTGATGACGACTCAAAAGCTGCCACAAAACAGCGCATTTATATATTGTATACTGACCGCACACACACACACACACACACTCGCACATACACACATGCAAACATAACCCCAAAAAGGGTCAAAACCAGTCCCAGGTCCATCCATTTACCACATCCAACTGTTTCAGGCATAACCACAAAATTAGTTAACATCTGCGGTTTGCTGTGTGGGCGTTAAGTAAGCAACTAATGCTTAAAGTTAACGTTAACGTTTACGTTAACATACATCCTTTTGAGGTTAGTCACTTGCAGCACACACAGACAGACACACACTCACACACACACACACACATGCTTATCTATTTATTGGGTGTGTGTCATTTTGGGCATGAGCTTGCCATTTATGCAGCCACACAAATAATAAGACAATTGCCGAGTCAAATTACTGGCCAAATACTCATTGGTATTAACCGTCTACAGACAATGTCATCTCACCACATTTGGCCACACTTGGCCAACAGTTAACTTAACACTTAATTACAGTTATTGATAACAGCGACTGTAAGCATGGGATTCAGGCGAGGCTATTCTCAAATTAACAATTTTAAATGTTTATTCACATTCAGCTATTTCTAATAAACCCATTTTCATTCAACCTGATTTGCAGTGAATTTAAAGTGTTGAGTTGTTGTCAATAATGAGAATAATTGAATGTAAATGGAATGCTTCAAATATGCTGACTATTTGCACTGGTTTGCTAAAACTTTTTATACAAACAACTTAATTTTTCAGAGCTAATAATTTAATTTAATTTGCAAAAATAAAATTAAGTTCAGTTGATGTTGTATTTAAGCTAAGAATTTTTTAAATATTTGTTTTATATTTGAATGTGGAAAGCTTTTTCATATACAATTATTATTCAGTGTGTAAGAATCGAGAAATTCAAGAATTGAGATTCGTTGCAGTAACAAAATATTATTTGCCATTAAGTTGTGCTCGTTAGGGTCAGATGTCAAACGAGAAAAACAGGCAGTGACAGGTAGCCAAGTTAACGACAGCCGAGTGCAGTTTAATTAGCTTCAAAATAAAATGAAATTATATAGGGCAAAAGATGAGGGGGGTGAAGAGTGGAGAGAGGTTGATAATATAAGCGGGCTCTGGTCAGCAGATGGACGGCTCTAACCTTACATTTTATATTTATTAACCTTTACGCTCAGAAAGTTAAGTCCGATTCTGCTGGTTTGGCCTCTGCTTGGCCACAACAATAACTGTAATTTCACTTTATGACTGCAAATCACAACAGAAACATAAAGGCAGCCAAAGGACAACAAGGACACACATTGTGGCTAGCCGGGCAGAGTGTGTGTTGTGCACTGAATGGCCATTGGACATTGTGCGCCGGCCTCATCCTATCTCGACTCGTCTCTGTCCCTGTCCCTGTCCCTGGCACAGAACGCACAATGGTGCGTATACGCAACCTTTTCTTATGGACAATTGACGACTCTGTTTCGTTGTGGCCAAACCAGGAACTGATGCTCCAGTTACCAGTTAGCCGTTGCCAAGCTACTGACTGTCATTTTGTTATTGTTGTTGTTGTTGTTGTTGTTGTTTGCCTGCCAGTCGCTGGGCTGGTTCGTCTTGAAATGTTGTTGTTAAGTCCGGAACATGACATTAGCCATTAACTCGCTGCATGCACTCGCCTTTGGTTTACATTCGCAAATAAAACACACGCAGGACAACGGAGGGACGGAGGGACGGTGGGACGGAGGGAGGGGGGAAGGAGAGCTACGGGGGATGATGGCGAGGAAGCAAGCACAAAACAGAATCACTGTTGAAATAAAAATGTATAAAAAAGGACATTTGAATTGGACTTATGGGACCACAACAAGCGCCAGAATCGCTGTACCCTTCACCCACACAGTTACATTTTATACGTATTATTACAAGGGAAGTGGGAGCGGGACGGGGGTAGCTGCAGATACTCTCACAACAGTTACAAACGGCAGCAACAACAGCAATATGTTCCATTGTTGGCATTGGACTTCAAGGAAGGGGTTGGTTGGCCTGACCACTGAGCTGTCAGTCCCTCATCTGCTCCACATTGTTGTTGTCGTGGGATGCTTCTGGAGCATTCACTGTGATCCACTGATAAGGCTTACATTCTCAGTTAGCTCTAAGCCGAGAAGATCAAGAAGTCAAATAAACCATAGACAACACATTAATAAGCTTCGATTTTATTTAAAGCTTATTTCTTTATATTGTTTTTCGATTTTTTAAAAATTAACTTTTACAACCTCTAAAAATAAATTTCTTATATATTTATATTTATTTATTTATTATTATATTTATTATATATTTTATTGTAAAACAATGATTCTATTGAGGGTTTCAATGGGATAAAAAGAGTAAATAAAAAGAGCAGAAAATACATTTTTCTATTGCATTAAAAAATTAAATTTACATTTTTCACTGATTTAATTGAGTAGTTTTGTTTTAACTATAGGAACATTGTGTAGATCTAATAAAATCACAGTTAATCTGATCGCAGAGTTAAGGATTTAAATCGCAGTCTCATCACAATTTCGAGCATTGTTAACATGCAATCCAAAAGTAAAGGACGTATGTCGGAAATGTAATAACAATTTTACAAATAAAAAAAAACATCTAACACCCGAAGAGGAAGAAGAAGAAGTTGTAGCTAACAACAAAGTGTCCAAGTGCAAAAATGCGTGGGAAGTGTACAGTAGACATTTTGTGGCTGGGCAAGATGGGAGAGGGGTTGTAGTGTGCTTGTAGTGAAAGTGGATGCTCCTGGACAACGACTCAGCTCAGTCACCTACACACACACACACACTGAAACTAACTGTGTTAGTTAAGCACAGCAGAAGATCCAAATCGTCGTCGTGTCGACTGAGTTTTAGAACACAACTGAAGTTGATTTTTTTCAGTTTAGCTGCAAACCAGGCAAATGGCTGTGGAGATGGCGATGGCGATGGCGATGGCATTCCCGAAGCTGGCCCTCTGCCTGGGTTGGCTGCTTGTTTTATAACCTTTTCACTTTATTTCCCTGGGGGCAGATAAAAAATGAAGAAATCCTTATCACAGCGTGTCAAGGATTTGCTTTTGTCCATTCCATAGGACAGCCGGATCCATAATACGCTTATTTGTAACGCTTTGTGGGCGCGCCATTTCAACTTGGAGGCGTGGCCAGTTTGAGGGAAACGGGGGCAGCAAAACAAAAAAAAACAACAAAAAAAAGAGAGCAACAAATAAAAAGTTAACGATGAGTTTGTTATGTTTATATAGCCAACGAGCAAGCAAATGAAACAAACACATGTGCAGAGCAAATAGATGGAGAGAGAGAGAGTGAGAGTGTGCGAGAGAGAGAGATAGCAACTGCAGTCCAGCAGCAGCAGAAGCAGCAAAGGCTAACAATCAACGCACATTTCATGAGAAAACGTAAAACTGCGTAAATACTTATGGCCCTTTATGGCCCGAAGGCTATTATATTTTTATATGTTTGTATATATGTATATAATTATATATGTATATATGTATGCACATACACATACATATAGCAAGATGTCCTGTTTATTGTTGCTGCGGCTGCTGATGCCCAGGCATTTAAATAAATAATACCGAATCTTGAGCAAGTCAACTGAAAGCATCTTATGTTTGTATGCCGGGTGTAGGTGCGGGGGCGGGGTGGCCAATATAATGTATGAGCAACATTAAAGCCAAGATCCAAAGCCAAACAACTTTAATTTAAATTAATTGACTTGCCACAGTAAGTTAGCAAATGCCGAATGCTGAAATGTTCAGTGAACACTTTCACCAGCACCAGCACTTTCACTTTATCAATTTAATTGAATATGCAGATGCTTAATTAGGTGCAAAATTGTGCATAGCTGACAAGTCAAATGGCGATGGCCAAATCATGGCTTAAGGTAATCAGTGAAGGGACAATCGACCAAACTGAACATCATCAGGACTAAACACAATTTGCATGCATGAAAGTTAATGGAAGAGGGGCAGGGGGAAGGAGCAGGGTTTGCTAACAAGGTTTTTGGCAGCGGGCTCGGAGATCAAGGTGCGACAATTTACAGCTGCGTCCAACTCGGAAAGTTTGCTCAGTCGCAACTATGCCGCAAAGTATGCTAAGTTATGCGCAGGGGAATGCCTGCGATACATATGTATTTGTATGTGTATGTGTGTGTATGTGAGTGTGAGTGTGTGGGTTGCATGGGTGTGACATTTCTAGCATTGTTGACAGCTGACGGTGACTGTGATTATGATGCGTCTGCAGACAATGAAGCCAATGACGCAGCCACCTGATAAAGATGTGCTTCCGTTTCAGGCGCCTAGAAGTATGCAGAGCTTATTTGGCCCTTTTTTGGTTACTTTCGCTAGTCGGCAAACTTTCACCCTCGACCAGTCACACACACACACACACACACACGCACACACTCCGACATTCGTTAGACTTAAAGCGGCACATCACGTAGCCATCATTATGCCATCAGCAACAGCAGCCGCTGCGTGTGCGAACTGAAAATTGTTGACTGGACAACAGATCGGACCATGCCAGCGCACCAGAGATGTTCCCAATAATGTTGCTCTTTAGGAACAGTGACAGCTGTAACTTTTACTTTTAGATATGGAAACGATAGCAGTGACTGCTTATATAACCCATACAAATTTTAGTCATCCAAAATCTATGCTTTTCATTAGAGGCGCTCCTCAAAAAACACTATCCAATCCTTTGTTCCATCTACCTGAAAATGAAATCTAACTAAAACTGACCTATTTTAAAAAAATCACAGTTACGAGGATAATGCTCAACTCTAGAGGGGGGATAGCCATTAGGTGAGGGAGCATCGCAGTTGGTCAACTGGTCAACTGGTCAACTGGGCGAATGTTGCAAATAAAAACATGACGCAGAACACGCCCACAAGTCCCTGAACGCCCACACACTCGCCGGCAGCTGGCTTTGATGTAGCCAATGCTGATGACTTCATTAGCGGGCACTATCAGCGCAAATGGCCAGCATCATCATCAGCATGAATGTGTGCCTGAGCATGGAGTAAGTACGTCCGGCCCACTGGTGTTGACCGCAAAAGTTGATGGCCAACAGCCACAGACATAAACCGCTCCAGCGCCAGCGATTCGAGCAGTGCATTAGATGATGCTTCTGCTGCGGGAGTTCATTAGGGCCCTGCTCTTGAGTCATTTAAGGAATGGATAATGCAGGATTAAAATGCATATGGCAATTGTAATCCGCTTAGTGGCCAAACAGAAAATAAAGGATTGCCTCGAAATGCTGCGAAACTGAAATGCCCGCAAGCTGTTGCAAAGTAAATTGATTGACTCGCTTCATTGGCTACAAATGCAGCAAGCAAACAGAGGTTGTACAGGCTCATCCACTTCGCTACCCTCACCCCCTCCTTGGTGTATCCTCATCTCCATCGTCCACACACACACATTCACGTGCGTCTAATACGTCAAACATGCTTACGCCAATAAGCCGTCATCCTTCTGCACATTGATGCTGCCTCTGCTGTTGCTGTATACATGGCTGTATTGTCGAAATCTTACTGCCATGCCTTGACTGCACCGAGACAGCAAACAGACAGCCAGACAAAGATAGACAAAGATAGACAAAGAGAGAGAGAGAGAGAGAGAGGGATGCTCTGTGCCACAGGGGAAGAGGACAGAAGCTGCAACTTTGAAAGCAATTCCATTGATGTGGATGCGGCCCGAGGCAAAGAGCAGTATCTGCAGACCCTCGCGCACCACTTTTTCGATAACTTCTTTATTCAACTTTTTCTTTTCTTTTTATTTATTTTTTTTATCTATTTTGCAGGTGCACAGAGTGCTTCGCCTTTCATTATACCCAAAACAAGTTAAGCTCTTTGAGAGAGGTATTCAATTCTTAGCATTAAATGTAAATTTTAAAAAATATATTGTTGTATAATAAAAAAAATCTTATTAAAAGCTAATATTTAATTTAATAAAATAAAATAAGTCTCTTAAAATCGAATTGGTTGTCATCCGTAAATTTTTTACACACTTTTCTTATTTTATATTATTTGATAATAATATTAAACAAAACTCAGTTACTCATCTTCTGATTACAGGGCATCTCCCGTTCGAGTAACCGCAACTAATTTTTTTCTTATTTGTTATTTTTGAACTTGCAATTTTTTTCTCTTAACCTGCAGAGTTTCGGCGAGGAATCAAACGCATTACGTACAAAGCGTTGAGGCTCTTTCGATGATTTTATTTTTGCGCATCTGCCATTTAAGGGTAATGAAGGATATTGAAAGAGCTTTTCCCATTCGGCATTCGGGGCTATTCTGTGGATTTCTGATAGCATATTAAAGGAAAAAAGAACAAGTTACAAGGAGCATTATCCCCGATCTCTCTATGAACTTTACCAAAGTTATGCCAGTATAAGCAGCAGTCGACAGTTGGACAATCGAAAAGCATTTTTACTGTAAGCCTGGCTAAAACGAGACAACGGGAATCAACATTAAAGTGCTGTTGCCGGTTTGATAATATCTCAGTTTAATTTCTAAGCTAACCATAGTTTCAGCTTGGGCTTTGCACAATTTGTATCCACTCTAACGATGTTTCACTGTGCCGTATAGAACAAGGGCTGGTTCACATCGCTGTTGCTGACGTAATGCAATCTGCAAATGTTTCAATTTTGTTGCCCTTAGCTGTGCAGTGGGCAGTGGCAAAAAGGAAATGAGCATTCGGCATGCAACATATAACAGTTAAAGGAATTGATGAAATGCTGCAGAATTCCAAAAATCTCCTATGAGCCTCAATAGCAGGCACACAAGTCTACAACTTCATTATGTACTCGTATATATATATGTATATATATATATATATATATAAGATTCCTGGGATATATATTCTCTTGTGCATTCCTTCAAAATGTATGCGGCTTATGCGGTTGCTGTTTTTGCATTACTTTGAAATATTTTGTATATTTTGCTAATTGTAATAATTTAATTTATTTGCTATTAATCTCGGGTAAAACTTCTACTTTATAGTTTTGCTAGTGAGTTAATTATCTATCTGACATATTTTTACAATTTAATCACAAATTTAATTAACCAAAAAAAAATAGATCAATATTTTAATATAAACAGATAGTTTCAGTCTCTTATCTTTAATTAGCACAAATAGTGACAGTGAAATTTGGCCTTAAAAATATTAAATAAAACAGCTTATTAAATTTTATGTCCAAATTTATTACAATTAAAATGAACATTATTTAGTTTCTTATATAAAAACAATTTGTTACTAATTTGCATAAGCGTTCATGGTGGAAATGTAATAAAATAAATTAAATATCATTGTTTTTATTACAATTGAATAATTGTTAATAATTCGTCGATTTCAGTGTGAGCTTTCTGTGACGATGACAATATTAAAAGGGAAGCCGTAATTCAAATAGGTTTCTAATTAATTTACAATGTGCAAATTTAAATGCCACATAACAATAAGCGAAACGTGACGATAACTAAATACGGTTAGTGGAAAAGGACCGTTAATTAATTCAATGAAAGCCAAACATTATTAATTATTCATAATCAAATATGCAATTGTGGCATTTCTCACTGCTTGTTGACAGACTTAAGCAGCAGGGAATTTAAGTTGAAGTGCGGTTTTTTGGGATACATTAACGCTTAATCAAATTGTAATTTTTGGCAATTGTGAGATCAACGTTTGCAACGGCCTGAAACCACAATTGATCTAACCTAAACCGATCCGACCAAAATCCAAGCCGAACAATTGCTGGCAACAAGCCAAGCCCTGACACCAGCTGGTCAAAATGACGCAGGTCTGCAAATGCATCCATTTAAGCTATCCAATGCCCAAACGCATCTGGACGACTTGCTCCACCAGACAACCCCATACCCCCTCCCCACCCATCAGTGCTGCTGATATGCTGCAATTTATGCAAATTGCTTTCAATTTGCCTCGTCCAGGGCTCAATCGGATTCAGGGCAGCCGACCAGTGGCTGCCGTCAAATTGCACATACGCCTCGATGTACAACGGCAACAATAGCAGCAGCAGCAGCAGCAGCAGCAGCAGCAGCAGCTAACAGCTACCTATACATTTAGTTATCTACAAAATGATTTAGATTAGATGCACCAGAGTGCAACCCAAAACTGGTAGCAATAGTGATTATGGCATCATTGTGACCATGTCGGACACTGGCAAAAGCTAAGCCATTGAATTAGTAAAACTTCACTAAATGAAATGTTGAAATTTCAATTTTTGACAATCTTGTGATTATGTTGTTAGCTATAATTTATGTTTACATGCCAATACAAGGCTGAGTGTCACTTTGACAATTGTACCCGTTGTGCACAAGGAAATTTGATTTTTCGTTACACTCTTTCGAGCAAAGCCTAAAGAACATTTTTTGGAATATGTCACCAGAAATGCCTACAAAAAAAAACGTTATATGCCGGTGTCAAAAGCAAAATGTTACTCCCACACACACACACACACACGCACACACACACAAACACAATGGCTGCAAAGTGTGTGTGTGCAATTTCACATTGGTTACAAGTCAAATTTCCTGTACGACAGACCACACCCACTGACAACGCACTCTGCCAGGCTGTATTTGTGCATTTAAAAAAACATCCTGTCTTATTCTGTCCTGTTAGCGACATGAACTGTAATATACTAATACATGCAGGATAGCAACTGGGCAATGCGACTGCTTTAGTAATGCCTTCATCAACAGACGGAGTCACACAAGATATCCAGGTGTTCCTCAATGCCACGCACAGTTCTCAGCCCCTCCTAATGTGATTACAACAATGGTCACTGAGCTGTCACTACACTAGCTCTAAAAAGTATGCTGCTTTGCACTGTAACAAGCACAGTGGGCACTCAGGCAAAATTTTGAAAGTAAATATATTATAAATAAGGTAATTAAAATTGCTAATATATATTTGAATATAGAAGAACAATGTTATTGTTTCGCGTATTTCTAACTAAAATAAAAAGAATATTATTAAATATTAAATAATATTTAATACATTCGTCTGCAACTTGAATCCATATTTGTTCGTCGTACACAGGTGTTCATTAAGTAAAATTTAAGAACCAACCAGACATATTATTTTTTTTTTGTTCATGTAATGAAAGTGTCATTAGAACAGCAGCTGTAATTTTTTCAAAAAAGACATTTTGTGGTAGGCATACTTGAACTGTCTAAGAAGAAACTCTTGTGCTTTGACGGGCACTGTCTTTAATGTCCCAACAGACAGACTGGCAAGAAAAAAAGAAGAAAAACACTGAAAGAAACAACAACAACCACTAAGCAGAGACCAGATAAAGAGCATTCAGCTTTAGCAACAACTCGTTGCACAGAGTGGGGCACACATGCCCACAGAGATTTACCAGTGCGGGGGGCTGCAGATACAGACACAAATGGAGCCATTGCTGAATGGAAGCTTCGTGGGTTGCCACTATGCAATGATTAATAAAACCACAAACAAGCATCTGCATAGACAGCAGTTGTCACAAAGTGTGTGTGTGTGTGTGTGTCTGTGTGTGTGTGTGTGGTGTATGTGCACAGTTGCAACTCTGCATTTGTATCTACAGCTCGAGGCGTTTCTGCCACAGTGCGAATGTTGCGCGAGTGTCATTCAATTTTCCCACTCGCCCCAAAATTTATTGTTGTAGTCCCGGTCGTTGGGAGCAGCATATGTCCCACTTGTTAGCAGGACGGTCCCATTCTTTGTGTCATGATGTTCTATTGAAATATTTGCAAATTACTAAAGTACCAATCCCCACTAGCCGACCAGAACAGAGACACCGGATTGAGATGCCATGGCGGGTGAACAAGTTGGCCACGTTGATGCTGCTGCTCCTGATGCTGGTGCTGCTGCTGGTGATGGTGCTTCTGCTGCACAAAAGACAATTTTAGCTGTGGAATCAGGTATTTAAATTGTGATGTAAATGGCTCTGTGCCAGGATACTGTATTGTTTAGCTGCTCTGGAGCTGTCCGTGCACATAATTTATTACATAATATACTTATTTTAAGCAGGATGAACACTCATCACACAGACAGACACAAACACACACTCACTCACACACACACACACACACACACACACAGACACACACACACGTTTAACATGCGAGTACATGACAACCAATTTTTGCTTATTTTACATTCGTTGCCGTCCATTAAATAAAATAACTCCGGTTTGTAGTAATTGTCAAAGACAGTTTTGACGCCATTGTGAAATATTGCCAGTAAATTGTTTTTGCCGTTGGCATTTTTCTCTTTTGGCCATCATGCAGATTTCTTATTACAAATTATTGGATGTTGTATCTTTATTGACAGTGCTGCAATTTGCTAAAGTCGACCATTTCATGCATTTCAAATGCCTCGAACCCTATGATATATGGATCCGACTGGGCTCTGTCATGATTAATGATTTACGAGCTGATTGTAGTTTTAGCTTAGGGGGTGGGGGTGGGGGTAAGGGGGTAAAACTGTGCTAAAACCCTGAATTACTTACGTGGCAAGGTCAAAAATCGTAGCAAACTCAATTAATATAAGCGTCAGGCAAACAATCAACACAGCCATTCATTCTCCCCTCTCCTCTCCTCCGCTCTCCTCTGCTCTGATCTGTTCTGTTGCTTTAAAACAGTTCCTGCCGCGGCGCCGAGTGTCCTTGGTCAGCCTGCTGCTCTGTTTGCATGCGGCGACAATGATGGCGATGAGGGCGACTGCCAGGTCCGTCATTTTACTAATTAAGCAAATATTTGCTAGGTGCTTTAACTCCTTTCGCCTCGCCTCGCCTCGCCTCGCCTCTGGTTCCATGGTCCAGCAGTTCGTTCAGTTATCTGAAAATTTGCACACTAGACGCCGCAGCAGTATTTAGATCATAGAGCGGAGGACCTAAGCCTCCGAGTCCCTTCTAAGTCCCTTTCAGTCGTCGCACAACGCAGTGTTGCCATAATAAAGACTAAGAATAATTCCATGCCAACACACTCATAAATAATGAACTGGCTAGAATGCTGGACGGCAATGCCTTAGTCCTTTGTCCTTTGTCCTTGCCACCGCTACGCATACATTTAAGGCGTCAGGTACAGAGAAAAACAAAGCCAGCAAAGTATTTATCATTTGCAATAGCAAATGCAAACACACCTTTTTAGGCCCGAATCGCAAACTCTCTTGAGTAAAAAGCCGCTATTTACGATTAGTTTGGTATATTTTATAAAATTTCTTGCAAAATAAATTGTATTCATATTAATAGCTTTGTTTGCAAAATATCGTTTAGAATAATATGTAATCACTTAACTGCGATTAATATTTTCATTTTTGGAAACATTCAACCAGTTCTGTTATAATCAACAATCTTAAAAAATATTTTGCGATTTTAATACATTTAAGTTAAAAATGTCACTTTGCCTCTCTGATAAAAATCTTTTGACATTTTCTTAAAATAATTATTCGAGTTGATAGTAAACCGAAGCATCCTTGTAGGTGTAGAGTATTACGAATTTGCAAAGCATTTTGATAGTCGACAAATTTATCAGTGCCACAAAATGAGTTCCCGCGGTGTCGTTGCTCTGGCCCCAGTACCTGGGCGACGATTTGTCATATTTTAAATAGAACGACAACAACAACAAGAAAAACAACAACAAGAAGAACAACAACGACTGCAGACAGAGAGATTCGCCTGCTGTGTGGAAAAGCAACAAAAGACAAGGCAATAATGCGTCACAGCATAAATTTTATTTATTTTATAAGCGCTGGGAGCACTTGATGTGGCTCAGGCAAAGAGGTATTCAGATTGCTGGCTCGGACACGACCGTCTGTGGCATCCGCCAAGCGGCAAATAGTCAGTTTGATGGCGGGGAACATTGTTGTCTAATGCCAAGGATGCCAAGATGCCGGGCCACTATAACCATCAGCAACTCCTCATCGCCGCATGAAATGTGTTTTTAGTAGACCTCCATGACAACGCCCGCGATGTTTCGTTATGAATGAGTGCTGGCCAAGGCACGGATGGATGGAGCAGTGTGTATGGTGATATCAGTGTTGCTGCTGCCACTTCATGACAGGCTTTGAGCGTAATTTTTCTAAAAAAAAAAGCAAAACTTGCAACCAAACGGAGGCAGCACCAGCAGCAGCAGCAGCAGCACTAAACGTGGCAAGGAGCCGCTTGTAAAAGTTGAAAGATTTGCATAAGTAATTTGACAAAATGTAGTTGACAGTAAAGGACATTGGAGTACCACCGAATCTCGCACACAACAATCACACACTCACACACACACACATGAACGCATAAAAAATAAAAGCGTCAAAATGATATTGCATGAAGTCAGAAAAATGCTGTATGAAGAAGCAATTTCTCTTACTTATGCTCAAAGAAATAGACAATGGAAAAGGAAAGGAATACGAAGAGTGTTTGCCATCATTACTACTGCTACTACTAAGATATCTGATGCTGATGCTGATGCTGAATTGTCAAAATGCATTCTTTTCTTTATGAAAACATAGCTCAGTTTTTATGTCACCTGAACCTTGAGATAAAGCAGCTTTAAGTACATTTTCTAAAAAACAAAGTAGTTGAATACGTTTGAGTATTCCACTCTCCTCCGCACTATTTTGTGTTAACCTTAAAATAAAAGAAAAATATGAAGAAGTCCATGTCAATTTAAATTAAAAGGGATTTCTTGTAGGTTTAAATATTTGTATGTTCCATTGTCGATTTCTGTTTAATAGATTTCTTGAAGGTGTAAATATTTTTGTAAATTTTACAAGGACTTTAGGACAAAGTGAGATTTTCGAAGTAGTTTTAAATACCTCCTAAATCTAATGTACATCAGTCTATAATTAAAATTAAAATAACACATTATCAGGTAATTATAACAAAAAGACAACTATAAAATTGAGAAAAAGTAAATATAACCTTCATCCCAGGTAACAGAGCACATAAGATGCGAAAGCAAAAGATACTCAATTAAAATAATTAATTGTTGTGTTTTCAAAACTGAATTAAGAGGGAAAACAAACTAAATATTATTTATATTATTTTATTTTTACTTTTTAAAATTTAATTAGGTGTTCAGGTAGTAGGCAACTAACACAGCGATTCGTTACAATGTAAGCAATCAAATTATCTATCTGAACATAATGTCAAAAAATACAACTCATAAAACTCACATCAATTTGGCAAAACGGAGCCATGATATGAGCGTATAAATTTTATGCACTTCGACACCACAAAATGGTAATGATAATGCCGTGTCACGCCATAAAAACCAAATCCTCCATAACAGCATTCACTCCCCTCCCATTTCCGTTCTGACTTTCGCAAGAAGGAGGTAAAAAAAAAATGTGCTCAGCCAAATGTAGCTAAACAAAAGTGCGACAAGGCTCAAAAGCTCTTGCTTGAAAATGTAGCTATGCATTTTGAAAATTGGCAGCAAAATGCTCCAGCTAAGCTTTTTTTATACCCTGTACTCATAAAAATGTAAGAAAAAAATATTTTATTTTTTTAACGAAGCTTTGAGGATATATAAATTAAAATTTAAAATGAGAAGAATGTCGAAAATCTTGAAATATTTTGATTTTATATTTACTTTTACACAATAACTTACACTTTTGTCGTAAATTTTTATATTTTACTCACGAAAATATATGCAGCAAGTCAAAACATTTAATTCTTGTTTTTATTTTCATTTGAACTAAGCCAATTAATTTAGTTTATAGCCCATATTACATTTAGCAACCTTTGCTTCTGGCGCCACATAAATGATACATTCCTAAAATATCATAATATAAAATAAATTAATACTTAGTAGAGAGATGGTTTCAAATGTTTTTAATCTATTTTTTGATATGTTTTAGAGGGTATCTTGCTATCAAGCATTATTGCCTAAAGCTTTTTAGTTTATAATGCCCAGCTGTTGTTACCGCTTCCGTTGTCGCTTTGAAAGCATTATTTTTTATAAGGACGCCGCTTATGGTACTGGGTGAGGCAACAGCAACATCAACACCAACAGCAGACAATAATAGCAAAGGCAACAAACATACAGATAGCTATATTGAGAGTAGTTGTAGCTGCAACGGCTGACTGGCTGACTGGCTGGCTGGCTGGCTGGCTGGGCGACGTTAAATGTTTGGCACATTCGTAGCCACATTCGTTGCCAAAGCTTGGCACACGCGACACGTGCGAGTTGCGTGCTAAGTTGAATTGTCAGCTGCAAAAGTTGAAACATTTTTGGAACAATAAAATAATAAACAACCAGCTGCCAAAGGAGCGCACAAAAACACATTTCTAAATACGCACTCGTGACAGAAAGAACAAGGTAAAATATATAAGCTAAGAAATAATCGACATGTCTGTTAATTATTGTGAAACTTTTGTGACACACACACGGAAACAAATTGTCAGACATTATGCTGCTTCTGCTGCTGCTGCTCCTGCTTCAGCAGTTCCTCCAGCATCAGCTGCTCCTTGCTGCTGCGTTGGCGTTTCTATCCAGATGACAGCTTGTGGTGTTAGTGACAGGCGGTCGAGAGCCGCCCCATATACTATTTGAGTTGTTAGTGAAGCAGCTGCAGCTGCCGTCAGTAACTGTAACTGTATTTTAATCCGTGACTGTATCTGTATCTGTGTATTGGTGTCTGTGTCTGTGTCTGTGTCTGGGTATCCCGTACACAGATAAAGTTATTCGCGCGAATGGGGATTGTGTCTCATGTCATAAAGACACGCACAAATCATGCTTTAACTCGGCCAGGCAACACTCGCTTACTTGAGTCCTGCGTCCTGCGTCCTGTGTCCTGCGTCGTGTGTCATGTGTCCTGGTGCTCGTTGCTTTTTGCTTAACTCGCAATTTATGGTTAATCGATGCTGTCTTTGAACGTGACCTATTTGCTTTCATTCGTACGTATCCTTTTGTCGCCAAGTCCTTGTTCATGTCAGCGTCTCACCATTATATTCGCTTTCCGGATCGCACTCAGCGTCCTGCTGACGTGTTAAATTGTCTTTTTGTTTACCCTCAATAAAACATTAATTTATTTTTCATGCTCTGCAGAACGTTGTGCGTCTGCCTGACCTCATGCCCCCAATTTTGTATCTTTCTCGAACTTCTTTTCATATTTCTGCATATATATGTACATATATGCATTATGACATCTATTTTATTTCTAGTATATTTTGGCAAAATCGATATGTGGCTAACCTTGACATTAGGGCAGAGCTTTGTTGCAGCATCAGAAGCTGCAGCTGCATTTGTTGCCAGCCACATTTTGCTGTCGGCATCCCAAAGCTTTGCAGTTTTGTAGTCGCTATAAACTGTGACCCCTAAAAGCCCATACCAGGTATGACGCATCACCACAAAGTCGAACTAAAGTGGCACCAGGGCACTCTAATTAGGCACAATTTGAATAGCTATTGCTCTCATGACAGCAGTTGACTATCTAATTGGGTCATCAGTTCCGTAGCGAGCACTCGTCCAACTCTCAACATGCCACAATGCAAATGAGCTCGATTACTTATCGATTTTCTAATTGGTATCTGAAGTTTTACTTTTTCATAAATACAAACACTTTTTCAAGCAAATCGGTAAGCGTAAATAATTCGTCACGTTTTTCAATTATATAGAATGTATCGGATAAGCACTGTAAAAATAAATGTAACTGCTTTTTAAATGCAAAAATAAAACAATCCACAGTACAATAATCTGCCTGGTACTGCGCGGATTGTCATATGAATAGTGACAGTTGCGTGTCGGCAATTTTATACGATTACGATTACAACCCAATCAATAAACCAGCACAAAAGCTCAGTCATTCAACAGAAATTGCAATCAATAATTTATCACTCTCCATCTCTGTCCCTGTGCCACTTGCAACGAATATAAACTATTTAGTTATTGCTAATCAGCAAAACAAAGAAACAAAGTTTACATATTGGCATTAATAATGTAATGATTTTTTTTTTGAAGAACTGGCACTAAATAATGTAGCAATTTAGTAAATCTAATGTTGATTAGATGTGCATATGAGGGGTTTTTGTGGGGATTGCCTCACTTTTTGTTAGAGTACATGTAAAGTTATCAATATGGATCTCAGTTTTTGTTGTTGTTGCTGTTATTTCTATGATGTCATGCTTGAATTATTGAGGTGAACTGGCACGCTTAAGCTACTGAAGCATTAATTTAACTTTATAAAGTTCTAGCGGTTCCGGTTCACTGAAAGTGAAAAAGTGACTGCATTTTTTATACTCTAATACCGGAAGTACAAAACTATATTAGGTTTTTTGATGTCTCTAGCTCTCTCTCTAGTCTCTGAATTTTGCTTGATCAAAAAGACAAGCAGAGGAACAGACGTGTATGGAATCGGTTTGTGATGCGTATCAAGAATATATTTACTGTGGTCGAAGATTTTCTCTTTCAATGCATTACAAACTTTATTTTATAACCTCAAGCAGAGCTTTATAAGAGGAGGATTTATATTTAACAATTTAGACAATTATTTTTATTATTATTATTTTATTGTTGTAGAATTTTTATGACTTTTCATTTGTTATTTATGTTTAATAATAGAATAATATGAGCACTGAATTCTCGTAAGTTGAATTGATCCAGCAGAGGGTCGCTTTTGCGGATTTTGATTCCAGCAACTCTCAATCAGTTCTTTCAATTGCCCACATTCTGTTATAAGTTTAACATTAATTTCTGGCCGGTCTCCCAAAATGGTCCGATACATAATTGAGGTTGGCATGCGATTTTCAAGGTGATCGAAAGGATATCTGCGTGACATTACCTCCCATAGAATAATGCCAAAGCTATAAATGTCACATTTTTCCGTATATTTTTCGTCGGAATTCGCAACCTGCGTGTGAAGAAAAAAACTTATTAATATTCTACAATTATTCAAATGTGATAATCAATACAAACTTCGGGTGCCACATAAGAAGGTGTACCAACTTTATTGTATTTAGTGTCGCCAACTCTTTAACGGTGCCAAAATCTCCAATCTTCAACTTATTGAAATTTTCGGTTAATAGTCAATTTTCAGGTTTCAAATCGCGATGAATTATCGCTGGTTTTTTGTCATGCAAGTAAGCCATACCCTATATGTGAGAATAGGAAATACATAATATGTTATATTTCATTTAAGGCGAACGAACATTAACCAGCTAAGTCATCCAGTCCATTCCTTGTGCCATTGTGTAACTACGTTGATCCTCTCCGTGCAAGTAGCCATGGAGCGATCCATTCTCTGCATATTCCATTAGTAAATAAAGAGTCAACAAATGATAGGAGGTACCATATAGTTTCACAATATTCTCATGGTCAATGGATGCATGCGACTTAATTTCTTTTTGAAATTCATCAAGGTAATTTTTTGATTTATCTATTCGCTTAAATTCTTTTAATGCAATATTTAAGGAAAAACTCGTATTATGACAACGAGCTTTGTGAACAAAGCCGTAAGCGCCCTGTCCAATACACTGCAAGGTTACAATTAAATTATCTCTAAAATATTTGATCTTGTTAGTTGATACCTGAATTATTTCTATATCCTTAAAGTTCACCTTCGGTGGTCCCAGATTTCTATAAATAATTCGAATAAAATTAAATGAAATCAAAATGAAAGATAATTAATATTCATTTCTGTTGTTACTTTGAAAACTTACTCAGACATTAGTCGATTCAGCCTTTTTTCTTTAAGTCTTTTCACCTAGGATAGCAAAACACATTGACAGTGAAAACAGATACACATAAATATATTAATATTACCTCTTTTTCCTCCTTTGGTATTATTAATTGATGATCTATTATATAATTAGAGGTTCTGCAATCGAATAAATAATACAATCATATTACAACTTTACTTGTTGAGATTCCAATCTATCTTACAAGAGTATATTTATAAGACCAGTTATTATCCTTTTCATAGGTAAATTTTCCAACCAAATGCAAGAGGTAATAATATTTTCCACACGATCAATGCCTTTTGTATTGCCGATTGACTTAATTGATTCAGTAACTGAACTCAATGAAATATCTACTATTTGGCGTGTCATCACCTCACATATAATTAAACCCAAGCAGAAAACATTCCAGTAATGTTTATTCCAATACAGGGACTCTGAATAGTTTTCTTCATTTCGGAATAGATCTTCGTTGACCTCTACAAACAATGTCTTATAAGCCATTGGCATTTCAGCAATGCCAAAATCGCTTATTTGCAAAATTTGGTAATTTTCTGATGCAAGTAGAAGAAGGCTGCATGGCGTTAAGCAATTATGATATATAGGCTTTGGTTTCATATCTTCCAAGTAAGCTAAGCCCTAGAAATGGGAATGTCAATTAAATATTCAACTATATCTATGCAATATCCTTAAGCCAAACCTCAGCACACTGGATCATCCAACTAAGTCCACGCGCCACTGTATACATAAAATTCTCTTCTCCATGCAAGTAGTTGTCAAGGGTTATATACACTGGACAATTCATTAGTATGTGTGCATAATTCCTATGAATTGTAATTCCATATAGCTCCACAATATTCTCGTGCCGAACGTGGGATAGTCTCTTAATGTTCTTTACGACATCGTCGGTGTTCAAGTCCCCTGAATTCATTGTGTACTGCTGTAAAATGATCTCTTTGTTACACCAAAATGCTCTGTACATAAGTCCGAAGGTACCTTGTCCAACTCTTCCCTGGTGGTTAAAATAAATATTTATAAGATGAAATATATTTCTTTATATCTAACCTCTAAAAGTTGAATATCCGCGGAGTCTACGTCCCGAATCTCTCTGGGTTCAATCATAGAGACGTTTTCAAATATGCTGCAAGTTATACATTAAATTAATTTATACTATACAATAGAATAATAGATAGATGATAGACCACTTATTTAACTAAATACAATTTAGAATTTAAACATATTCTCGAATTCAAACTAACTCAGGCATATGCAGAAGTTCGACTAGTTCCAGAATTGTGGGACGCTTTTCTGGGTCTGTATCCCAGCACTTTTTAATTGCAGTCTGTATGTCAAACTTTGGTTCAATTATATCACTTAGAGGTGGACGTTTGCCTGAAAAACTCAAAGATACTGTACGCTGAATTGGTAATTTTCAAACTTTTGTACCATTTCGGATCTCTTCTATATCGATGCATCCAAATTGTCTTTCCAATTTAGAGAAGGGCTTCTTGCGAGACAACACCTCCCAAAACACAATCCCAAAGCTATATACGTCGCTTTCTTTGGTATATTCTTCTCGCTCGAAGACCTGCTCAGTAATTCATTTTGTTATATTATTATTCCAATTAACACTTTTTGGATGTAAGCACAAACCTCTGGTGCTACATATGCGTTATCTTGATAGGTTAAGAGACTGTCGTTATATGCTGGAAAGCAAAGATCGCTGATTTTCAAGATTCGGAAGCTATCGAACAGCAGCATATTTTGAGAATTTAAATTGCAATGTACACAGCCCGCAGAAGATAAATATTGAATAGCCTTTAAGCAAAGTTAATAATTTACATGTATTAATTTGTCGGACAAAAAAAGTAAAATTAAATACCTTTGCTGCCTGGTACATCCAGTACACGCTGTTTAGAATTGTGTAACTTCGCTCTTCTATTCCATGCAAAAAGTTGTATGTAATTAGAATATTCCATAAATAAATGTACAATTTCCTCAATATAACAAAAGCCATATAGGCTTACAATATTGTCATGGTGAATGGTTGTTATAGTTGCAATCTCTGCTTCAAGATCTAGTCTGTTTTTATTCTTAAAAATATTTTTAAATATTTTCAACCCCATCTTCACGCCGCGCCAATCAGCTCGGTAGACAATGCCAAATTGACTTTCTCCAACAATCTACAATAAATTAATTTTATTTATTAAAATATAATCAAATTTTAAAGAATAATACTTCTAATTGATCTATATCTGCAATATTGATGATGGCTATAACCGGCGGCCTGCAAAACAACAGGTATTTAATTAGTAATTGATAATGAAAATTGTATTAGCATTTTAGGAGTATTGTTAATTAATTACTTCGATTGCAAGTCTTCGATGTGGTATTCCAATGATATATTTAATTTATACAATTCTAGTCGTTCCGTTGGTTTTTTATGCCAACATGATTCAATAAAGTTTTGTATATTATATGAACACGTTTCAGCAATATCCCTAATCGGTGGACGTTCATCTACAAGAATCAAAATAGTAAAATTTCTTCGCTGATTTGTGATCTTTTGCACCTTTCTGGACTGCAGTCATAATTTTGAATTGATTATGATAGTTATAGAAAGGCTTCTTGCGGGCCAGTACCTCCCAGAAGATAATACCAAAGCTATATACTACGCTTTCTCCAGTGTATTCTCCTGTTTTGATGGCCTAGGAATGAATTGATTTACTACATATTTACTACAACATTTCGCTTGACATTCATACAAACCTCCGGGGCTATGTAGGACAAATCTAATTTGTTTTTTAACACATTTTTATCGTCGAATGCAAGACAAAAATCACATAATTTTAAGCAGTTCAAGTTGTCTTGGAACATCAAATTTTTAGACTTCAAATTACAAAGGAAAAGTGGATTTAGCTTTTTCTCATAAATAAGGTATTTAATTGCCTTCAAATGAAAATCAAAAAAATATAGTGTGTTAGTTACAATGGGATATATAAATATACAGATGTTAAGCTTTAGAAATTACCTCAGCAGCAGAACACATCCATTGGAGAGCCATTATCAAAGTAATGGTCAGCGACTTATCATGGATATGATCGTATAGAGATCCATAATCAACGTATTTCATTAATAAACATGCAAATTCACCAACCATTGCGATGCCAAGTATAGACACAATATGTTCATGTGATAGATGCATTAGCTCCCTGCTTCGATGTTCGATGTTTTCATTAGTAATGTATTTCAATCTTTTTGCAACAATAAGCGACTCATTCCAAGTCGCCTTATATGTAACGCCAAAGTTGCCCTTGTGAATTGCCTATAAGAAGCTCAAAAAACCATTGTTATTAATGAAATCGGATTATAAATAAGTTTTTTCATATTACTACCTCACCCATTTCAAACGATGTAAAGTTGCAGAACGATGCTGTGTTACTAATTAAGACTTGATCCATTATTGAATGGTCTAAACTTCTGCAATTATAAAAATCTTCAAATATTCATATTATCTATAAATGGCAAATTTAGCTTACACAAGAAAATCTTTGATAATGAAGTGTATCATTTGCATTGTTGGCCTCTTAACGGGATCGGAGTAACAGCATTTTTTAATTAATTCTTCAATCGGCTTAGAGTTGGATAGTTGTATATGACTAAGTAAAGGTTGTTCTCCTATGAAAGAAATGCATTTAACATCTGTAGGTAATTTCTATTTTCTAAGATATTCACCGCGGTCTAAAGGAATCTTGCGCGACATCAACTCACAAAAGATAATGCCAAAGCTGTACACGAGGCTCTTGGAAGGAGTGAAATTTGCCTCAGCTCGCACCTGCATGAGAACATATTAAATATGCATTATATACATAAAGATTTTTAAGATGTCACCTCTGGTGATGCATATGGCCAAACATTTTTTTTTTCGAAATTTTTTTTTCTCTCCAAATTACAACCAATTTTTAAGGTTTGAAAGTTATTGAAGAACACAAATCTCTTGGTATATATATGTCCAAGCCACCGAAAAGGTTTCGTATTATTGAGGTGTAGAAGACCCTATAATTGACATAAGGAAAAAAAACTTTTTAGCTTTACAGGCCTTCAGACACATATATAACCAACCTTGGTGGCATCTATCATCCAGAAAATCACATCTTTTACTCTATATTCTCTCTGCTCCTCCCCATGTAAGTAACTATGGAGAGATCCACAATTCGAATATTCCATTAGTAGATAACGCTCCTGCGGTTCATATATTTTAATAACATTTGTATGCCTGATACAGGTTAGTAAATCTATATCGTCTTTCCTAAGTTGAGTCACAGATAATGGGATTGCCATGATTTCCTTATTACGCCACAACCCCCTTCGGGCCTCGAAAGAACCATATTGAATTATCTAAAAATTTGGCACTCTTTTATTTAGTATATCAATAAATATTTTGTCGTTAATTTGTACATCACTTAATTTTAAATCTTCCTCCATTTTCGGTAATTTGTGCACGTATTTATATTTATTTTTAAATTGATCAACAGCTTACAACGAAATTCAATAGCGTACTGAACAAATAATCAGTGGTTTCTAATCGTAATATTTTTAGAGAAACTTTTTTCGCATGCGATTAGATATATACGTAATGACTCTGAATACAGCTGTTAAATATTATCAGGTTGATAGTCATGCGATAGCCTCTCCCATATATATACATATATATATAATATACACCACTATAGCTTTGGTATTTATTAAAGAATCTTGATTTAGCTTATGTTGATGTATAATGTAAATCAATCAGGAGCGGTTTGCTTTTAAATTGTGACTTTTATTGATATCGGAAGTCGAAACTAATCGATAACCGAGAAAATGAAGCAGCTATCAATAAAACTAAATGTTCTTGATCTGCATTTAATAGGAAAGATTTGGCTTTTCTGAGATCCGCATGCAAACGCATTTTCACAAATACCCTTTTACCCATTCCCTAGAGGTACTGGGTGCATAAACAAACAAGATAGAGGGCTTTACAAGTTAGCCGGAACATACCTGTAAAATATACTATATTTTCGTATTATCGTTTCTTATCATTTTTTATGGCTTCGATACTGAAGAGTAAAAATAAACAAAGGCCCGCAAGAATACATGACAAGACCGTCCACCAGTCTCCGCGGTACTTTTTTCGAAGCCCCTCCAGCTATTGTGCTGAATCATCTATCTTATCTATGGCTTTGCAATCAAATCGGAAGTTACTATATCTTCCGCAGTACCGGTAAACAATTTAAACAATTGTCGATAACAAACTTTTATTGATACATTCAACCCCGCCCCGAAAATAGTCAAAAATTTATATTTCTGAGGGAGTAAAACATTTTTTTAAAATAATACATGCCGTCTATGACTATATCTTTTACAGTTTTTGAGTCTCTATATACTTAATGATAACTGTCCATGTCCAGCCTATTGATCGGTAAAACCAAGAATATACAGCTAGAGTTAATAAATTTGAATGGAATGTTACCTTAAATCCGATTTCATACGAACAGCGGTCAAAATGTATTTACACATTCTCATTCGTCTTGGAGTAAGAGAATTTATGATAACTGTCTACTTTTTAGGTAAGATCAATATAAGTCAACTGTGCGCGATTTAAAGCATCGTAAGCAACTGTATTCAATGCATTATACCCACGTATTTTAACATCTACCATGAGAAAGTTAACAAAATAAAAAAAATGCCAGGAAAATTGCTGAGCCTTAAACTGTTGCTGAAAATTAGCTCAATGCTTAAGAATAATAGCTGCTGGCTATCGCTGTCATAATAGACCTAATTATTCGAGGTAACTTAGCCAAGTATTAAACGAACTTTAAACTCCCTTAGGCCAAATGTCAGCTTATAAAAATCAGCTCCAAGAACAGAAAATTTAATGAATTCCGCTGGTAAGGCAATAAAATACAATTTAAACTTTTCTATAGTTAGTGTGCTATAGATAAGAAATACGTATCAAAATTATTTTTGAATTATAATTAAAACTATTTACGCGAATTATTTGCAGACATTTTAATTATATACACTAGTATAGTTATTAAATTTCGAATTTTGATTTTTCAAACCGTAAAGAGTTTTTTTTTTTAAATCAATCAAACGCAGAAATTGTATTCTCAAACTAATTAATTTTTTTTGTTAATGACATTAAATATTTTTTTTCGAGATGAGAAAAAATATTCATAAATTAAAATAAACTGCAGGGTAAACTTTAAATTTTTTATGGTAAATTTACTATGGTAAATTTGTAATGCATGTTTTGATAAAAGTGCTATCATAATCTACACTGCCGCCCTGCTAGATGAATCGCCAGGACCCATTCTCGAAGGAAGCAGAGCTGAAGAACAAAGCGAGACGAGAACTGGCCAATGGGCTCGAAAAGGACTCAATCTACAAATTGCGCTTGCAATGTTTCAGCCGTGGCGCCACTGGCATCTTAGGGCTTGCCAGGTAAGTCTACATAATTCTGCATACAACTAAAGTCCCAACGCGCAACGTTGTGATAAACATGACTCCTGCATTTTGATGCCGCCGTATCCATCTTGGATGTGCAACCATGAGTGGCATATATGTATAAAATTGATTGGATACGCCTTTGTCATTAAAAGAAATCTGCTTGCTTTTGTTGTGGTTGTTTTTTTTTTTATACATTTAGATTATTATGAATATTAAACGAGGTAGGTTAGACACTGAAAAATCAAAATCCGTGTCGAAAGTCGGATTATGTAACTGTTCTTACTTATTATCATTTCCTTTATAAACTTTATATACATTGCTTGTATATAACGAAATTTAGATATGCGCTGTTGGATTCTGATCTGCAAGGACATTCATTGTTCGTCGTTCCTAAATTGCTGTAGTTTCTTGACTCTTTTTTTTGAGTTCTGCACAATACTTGCTAACAATCTCGTTTGTATTGGACGAGTAAGTTTATTAAGATATGTGCGGACTAAGAGGCCATGTAGATTGTAGAGTACAGAGACTTTTTGTCAGACTGTTTGTATGTAAATCTCGAAAATCGTTGTTGCTGAATGATGTTGTAAAAGTAAAATGAAATAGATTCCTCTATGAGATGCTCAACTTGAAGGATGTTCTTTATAAATTTGGCCTGCCAGTGTCGACGATGACGATGTCGATGTCGATGATGATCATGATGATGACGGTGTGGATAATGATAGTTAGGCACAAGCAAATATGTTGGGTGCATGTTGAACTAACATTGGGAAAGCTCCTCCAAGTGTTTGCCAAGCGGCAAAAACTATGCATGGAGTTGCCGCGTAAGGGTGGGTAGGTGGCAAAAATCGCTGACTGAATGCAAACAAACATAATTGGATTTTCTGGTTTCCGTACCGTTCAACATCCCCTATCTACCTTTGCCAATGCAACTGCAACTACAACAACAACAGCAACATGGCAAACCAGATCCGCTCTTTTCACAGATTTTTATTTCAATTTCAACTCAATGTCCGACTGTCAGCAGGGGTCGGTTAGCAATTTTCAGTTTTGAGCATATAGACATTTTCAACAAAACTCGCAACTTCAACCTACACATTTATATACATACCTATACCTATACTTGTGTGTGTAAATATTTTTAAGTGTGTGTGTACCGTTAGCTGGCTTGTCGTATTTGTGCGCATTGAATATCTGTGTATGAGTTATTTTTGTATTTACGCGATTTATTTGTTTACCAGATTGGAAATTAAGCGCAATCAGATTGATCTTAGCATATTACTCAGATCAGATTTGAAAAATTCAATTGTTCAATTGATCAAATTTTTCAATTGTAGATCGTTTCGTGTGATGGATGATGATGGCAGCAAGACTCTATCACTGGAAGAGTTCACGAAGGGCATTAAAGACATTGGACTCGATGTAAACGAGTCTGATATTGAAGATATGTTTAATCGGTATGTAAAGTTTATCCCATTTTTAGTTAAATAAATACGATTGTTTTTGCAGTTTCGATTCCGATGGAAATGGCACCATAAACATGACCGAATTTCTTATGAAGCTGCGCGTAAGTATTAAACAATTACAAAAGTACCTAAAAATTATTTATTTTTTAAATATAGCCACCAATGGGGTCCTCTCGCCTGAATATTATAAGCAAGGCCTTCAATAAATTGGACGCCAACGGCGATGGTCAAATTACTATCGCCGATTTGAAAAATGTCTACTCAGTGCAAGATCATCCGAAGTATTTGAGTGGTGAAATGACGGAAGATGAGATTTTAATCAATTTCCTGAAAAACTTTGAAGCAGGTGCTCCCAATCCAGACGGAGTAGTTACTAAGGAGGAGTTCGAGAACTATTACGCCTCAATCAGCGCCTCGATTGATAACGATGCCTATTTCGACTTAGTCCTACGACGTGCCTATAAGCTTTAAGTCAGCTTTGGTCATATTTTTGGAAAAATTTGACTACAGTTCCTCGAAATCCGACCATAGACTAGTTGGAGCATTTTACTATCGATATATAAAATATTAAATATAAACAATAATTCAAACTAATTCCACTTAGTTATGCATGATGTCTACTAAAATCACGAAATTCCTGTTGCTTATCTGTATATCCAAATAAAATGTCTATACGAATAAATAACTAAATAATTAATCTTTAATTTCTGTGAGGCGATATGAACTTAAAATAGAGTAGCTTGTGTTTCGATTGGTCGAGATATATTTGTCCATATATATATCACTAGCACTGTTCAGCATATCTATGATATAATTATCAACATTTGCGTGTCAGTTGTGAAGCTGATTCCCTTGTTTCATGTAGTTTTGCCAAAATAATGCGGTATAATAATTTATTAAATTACAGCCCCATGCTAATTAGCATAAAACTAATTAGATTACTTGTACATCTGCAGCCAAAAAGTGAAAACGAGATGGCAACAAATATAATGAGTTACCAAGAGACAGAGAAAAGGGGATGGCAACATAGTTAAAAATTTTTGGCTTATTCGCTTGTTATCTCTTGTCGCCTTTAATAATATTCATGTTTGCCAAAAAGTCAAGTGGTTTACACACCCACAACCAACACACACGCGAACGCACACGCACACACACGCCTAATTAGCTGTTGTTTTTATGTACCCTTTACTAATACCAAAATATGGGCCTACCATATTCACATCATACTTATCTATAAATTTATAAAAATCATGCCCGTTATTTGTGTGAATATTTTATATTCCTGTTTCCAGATGATTTAAATGCGTTTTTAAAGACATTTATTGTAATTCCTATCAAATCTTTATTTATCTTTAAAATAAATATTTATTCCCCATAACTGTTGAAGAATATTTCTCATACAGAGCATCTCCTAGGCGAGTGTTGTAGATACAATACCAACTTTTTTAGTTGGTGCGAAGGGTGGTGATTGGGTTCAGATCGTAAAGTGAAGTGATATCATCGACACCACAGCTTTCGGAATTGTAGAGCAGAGCCGATGCAGATTGGCTTTCTCTAGACACCGCTAATTAGAAGGAACAAACTCTAATTACATTCATTTCGCATCAATGATAACAATGCGTCGTCGCTGAGTCTTGATGTGAATAGGCCAATCTCTTGCCAGTTGTTAGCTAGACAAATAACGACAGCTCGAGCCAAGTGAATAGGGACGGGAATTGAAGAGCGAAGAGTGCTGTGCAAACGATATTGGGACATAATACAATATCCGAATATCCCAATAATAAAAGAATGTCTCACACTTGGCACATTGATTATGCGGCAAAGTTTTAGTATGCCAAGTAGACAATGTTAAAAGTTTGCTCAAGTAATTAAATCACTTCGATCTTTGCTAATTACAAGCAACGAACTTGCTGCTTACTCGGATAACGGCCATGTGCAAATGTTTAACTATGTACGAGTATACCTATAAATACATGTATGTGAGTATCTGTGTGAGTATGCGATTGCCACTCGTTAGATATATCCAGTCAGCTACGGCAACATCCTCATCAGCAGAACAACAGGCAACAACAAGAACGTTGACAAGTTACCTGCCAAATTAATGCAAACATGAAACGTGCGGCAACCGAGAATATTAATTAACTAGCATACACACACACACTCTCACACACACACATTCACACACATATTCCGTATGCTTTCGGGTGCAGTGTGAACAGCAGTGCCAACTGCCATTGTCAGAGAGAGACAGAATTAGGAAATGCTAGAAATGCTTCCCAAGACTCTTTGACTCCACATCGCGCAATACTGCGCATCAGGAACTTGACTTCATGAACCTTAATATTGTTGGTGCCGCCAAGCGGCATATGATTAATGAACGTTTCATTAGCGCAACTCGCATTACACAATTTGAGTGGCAAATGATACTCGACCTGCTGCGAGAGCTTGAACTATTTACATTTCGGCAGGTTACCGAACGTGATCTCAATATTATCTCTTCATCAGTTCCTGCAGGGCATGCAAACATTCCGGTCGGCTCAAAAAAAAAATGCCGAAAACCCTCTGTACATATCTATCTGTTGGACGCCGTACTAACCCACACCCAACGCACATCCAACGCTCACCGCTCACCATCCACCAGCAATCACCCATCCGGCACGTATAGGTGTTTCCCTCCTCCGGAATTGAATGCTGGCCAGCCAAGAAATATAGGGATGGCGGGGAAGGAAAGGAAAGGGCGACTGAAGTCCTTGGCAACAGCCAAACCTAACGAGTTACAATGATTTTCGTGCTAATTAAAACGGTTTTTGCATACAGTTTACCGCATTAGTATTTCGTTTAGCAGTTGTACAAACACCTTGAAAATGTCTGGGCATGGGTTATTCACATGGATTGTTTGCTTACGGCTGTGAGCCACACCCGCAACTCGTAAATGTCGGTCTCTGTATGTATGTGTGTGTGTGTGTATGTGTATTTGTGTGAGTTTGGCATAAATTACGCATACGCAGCATGGCCCAGGCTCCAACGGAATCTAAAACAAAAAAGACCCAACTAAAAAGTGTATTTTTCAACCGACGCAACTGCGCCTAATGAACTCCCTTTGCGGGTTCCCACTGCCACTGCCATACCTCTATCCATATCCATATACATTCCCACAGCCACATCAACATCCACATGTATATCCACATGCACATCCACATGTATAAATATCCATATCCAATTCACCACTTTACACATCAGCCGCACAGTTTTGTCTTTTTTGCGGGCATCAAGTTGTCAGTGCAGTTACTTAATTAGCTGTTTGATATTTTGACAGCTGAGCGGAAAAAAAATTGAGCTCGTTAGTTGCCTGACTAGCAATAATGTATAGACTGAATATGAGTCTAACATGACGTCTGATTAAAGACAAATTGCGACATTTACATACCATTCAGACACTAAGTGCAAAATAAATAGAATATTAACTTAAATGGAATGTTTTATATTTATAAAAAAAAGTTACATTATTTAAATCTAATCAAGCAAGGAACAATGTAATTACTTAATAGTAATATAAAATTATTAGTAAAACCATTTTTTAAATTAAAAACATCAATCAATTAATGCGTGCCAAAATCGGAGTTGTTTTTGTAAAGTTATTTCAGTGGAGTGTTTCCCATTTAGTTCTGTTTTTGAGAAAAGTATAGATTTGCATTTTTTTTTTTATTATTTTTCCAAGAATTGATGTATTCAATACGAATCATAATATTTCGAAAATAATTTTTCAAATTGATTTATAAGCCAACAAATTAAACTCCCAATTTCAAACATAATCTAATTTTTAAATTTTAACTTTTATTTAATTTAATGTGGAAAATGAGAACAAGCAATTATAAAGAATTTGCTTAACCATAAAACCAAAAGAATAAAACTTGTGTATATCTGCACACGTGTTGTAAACTTTTCACACTTTCAAAGTAAAGGTTAAGCTTACTTAAAAGCCATTAAAAAAAGAAGGAAGAAAAATGAACCAAGGTATTTTGATACTTTTTAAACAAAACGTATTATTATTGGTTGTATATACAGCGTTTGCTAGTCGCCATGCCAAATATTCGCTGCCGCACTCGAAAAACGAGTTGTACAAAACGGCATCTCAAATGCCAGACACGTGTTAAAGTTGAGTTTTTAAACACTTGTACACGAATTGTTGTTTCGATTTGAAAACGTTTTGCGCTTTTGTTTTATAAATCACAATAAAAGTCCTAACATGAGTTGCTCAAGAGATAGAGAAAGAGACAGAAAACTGGAAAACTGGAAAACTTTTAGTTTCTCACCGGCCACGTTTACTGTCAATAAAACTTTGCTTGTGCTTGTGCAAAATGAAAACAGCATAGATTATGTCTACAAAAGAGAAAAGATAATAAATAAAAAAAATAATAATAAATAATATTGCAAATCCACATATACTAAAACATGCAAATGCAATGAAATTACAAGTTACGTATACGCCGCATATTGCAGCCACACAGCGGAGGAGCCTTTCGCTGACGTCGCACACAAAAGGATTATGCAAAATTATGCAAAAATTGTAGAAGGCAAAATCCACGCACATTAAATTCAAGTGCTTAAATTCAAGTGCCTTCTATAAAGTCAAATCGTGACTTACTTGCTAATGACGTACATAACCTAAAACCAAAGAATATTATGTGAAGAGGTCGATCGTGACCGATGTGGCCATTATGTAAGCTATATGCATAAAGTGTTTTTATTAGTGGACAAATTGACTTGCAAATGATTTTTGGCATTTCCATGTTGCGCAGCGCAGCGTCTCATGAAATTTATTGCAATTACTTGTACTTTATAAATCCGAAGGCATCAAATGGACAGTTGGTGTGCTTCTTGGCCATTTGGCTGATTTGTCAACAGTTTAACAATCCGGCGTGTGAGTTGGCTTTAGTGTGCTTATGTGTGTTTGTGAGTGTGTGTTTGTGTGTGTGTGTTTGTGTGTGTGTGAGCGGATGCCACACTAAAAGCGCACTCAGCTCAAAGACAACGAACGGAAATAGTCGAAAAAGTGCAACAAAGCCTTGCTCTGTACGTGCCATGAGCCAACAAAATGGCGGCGCAGACGAATCATAAGCAGCAGCAATGGCCGACAATGACCCAGGAGCACAACGGGGGCAGGATTCAACCGCAGCCAGACCGGCGGTAGCTCTTGTGCTCGGTCTGTTTCGGTCTTTCGGTCTTTTGGTCTCTTGGTCTGGGAACTGAGCGCTGAGGTTGGGCATCATTTATACTGAATGGATTTGGATTTGGATTTTGGATTTGCGCACAAGATAATGTGCAGCATCGTATAGAAAGGGTCTGAAGCGATGCATGTGAGTTGCGAGCTGCCTTTTTCTTTGAGGATGTGATGTAGGGGGGTGGGGGGTCGTGTACTAGGGAAGTGTTTCTGGAATGGTGCTGGCTGGCTGGCGGTGGGTGGGGCAGCGTAAGAGCTAAACAGCTCCAATGCAACGGAAATAGTTTTGTGTGAGATTTATTACCACTCTGGAGAGTCATAAAACGGAAATTGTACACAAAATCCTTTCGGATGCTCGTTTAAGTTGCACCCAAAACCCTCCCAAGCCCCGCCAATGCCCAGCTCCCCCTCATCTATCTGTAACACTGTCTCTCTCGCACTCGCCCAGGATCGTATGCTCAGATTTTTATGGGTTGTGTCATTTCTGTTTACTCGAAGCTGTTGTTGCTGCTGTTTGCTTGTCCCAATGTTTATGTAAGTCATCGTTTCGTTTACGATGCCCAGCGCCAGTTCGACCAGCTCCCTCAGTTGCTCGCTCAGCCAGTGTGGCATATCCTATTTTCAAATTATATTTTTAGCCATTTTCCGTAAATGTCTCCTCTGTTGCTGGCCTGCTCGTTGCTCCAATGATTTTCTGCTAACTAAAAACTCTTTGCTTCGCAATTTCACTTTATTTATATTATTTGCTACATTGCAAAATGTCTTTGGCTAGGTCAGACACTGCCGCAACTGCATCCCATTGTCCTCCCAAGCACCGCCTGCTGTCCAAATAAATAAATAAAAATAAAAAAATATATATAAAAATACTAGTATTTTAGTGGAGTATACATACGTATATGCCTTTCACAGTTTTTGGCACAAAGTTGTCTCCACCTCCACTAATTAAGAACGTGACTCAAGTTTTATTCACTCAAGTCGAAATCGATCCAAAAACAGCATTTAAGGCGACATAATTAAATGGGTAAATGTAAATTTTCTCATCAGTCATTCACCCAGTATTGGTATGAATCGAAATCGAGTTTTTGCTGTTATTCACAGTTTATTTTTGCCAGAAGAGTTTATTGAAATTTTGCAAGACAGGCAAAAGTTAAAAGCGAAATGCCAAAATGATATTTTCATTCATTTCAATTCCAAATCAGTTTTGGTCCCAAACTAAGTACAACCATGACTCGATGTCTCCGCCCCAAGCAGCTTCTAATAATTTGGCTGAAAACCAAATGCTTTGCATTTGTCCTTGTCTGTCTCTCTGTCTGTCTGTCTGTCTGTCTGTCTATTTAACTGTCTGATGACAACCCGGAGATATCGGCTATAGAGTGGCCAGCAAGTTACACAAGCAAAAACGATTTGCTTTGGCCATTACCATAGATCTAACGGTGTTCTGAAGTGGAACCAGCTTTAAGCAGCGAACTCACAACTAGCCGCGTTCTTTTGTCATCTAACGTAAACAGCAAATACAACAGTACCTTGGCAGCTGGGCAAGGGAATGGGGTATTGGGGGATGTTAAATAGTAAATAGTAAAAGGGAGGGGGTTGGGGGCCAAGGGAACACTCCTCATACTGTGTGGCGTTTTTAGTGCTAACATGGCTTAGCCTGGTCATTTCCATTTCCATAGCTGACAACATTTTTGGCAAGAGATTTTCTGCTTATTTTACCACAAAAGTTGCTAGAGATGCACAAATTTCCAATTCACAAAAGTCACAGTGACAAGTTTCGTTAAAAAATCATAGTCATATTTATAAAAACTCGATTTTTTCAAATTACACATACTTCAGATGAAATGAATGTTTTAGTGTTCAATACAATACAATATATATTTAATTAAAAACATTTTTTGATGTAAGCAGATAATATTTTATTTAACTTAAATGTCATTTTATTTATATAACTGATAATATTATTTAAATTGTTAAATTAAAAGTTCAATATTTGCATAAATATTTGGGCTATAAGTGAAAATAATATTAAAGTATTCGCTACGCTTAAAGTGGCTTTTTCTTGAATATTATATTGTTAATCTGTAATTTGTCAGCTAAACTTGTTTTCTTTAATATACTTGGCCAAGGCTTAGCTCAACACTGGCCAACTAGGCCCCAGGACACTGCAGGCAGCTCGGCAGAATAATCATTTTTTCATAACGTCATTATTGTTGTGGTTGCAGTCTGAGGTATAGCAATGTGTACCGTTAGTTCTCTTGCAACTTCTAAGAATTGTTTTCAAGTGTTTGTCGTCTGTGGCGACAAGGCAAAATTATATTGCTGATGGCCAAGACAACTGCAGTCAGATGGCAACACACAGCAGGTAGCAGCGGCAGGGTAGGGAAAGACGAGAAAACAAGAAAACAATTTTCATTTCAGACATTTGCTTTTCAAGTAAACACTTTTTGAAATGCTAAACGTCATAGAAAATGATGGAACCTATCTCCCAAATGCCCATGCCTTGAACTTCTTCCCAGTTTGCCTCAGCTGCGATTTAATGGCAGACTTTGTCCCTTAAGTGCGACTGCAATTAACTCCGGCATGTTAAGCCAGGGCCAGGCAATACTAAGTCAAGAGACGGACTTAAAAGCTTAGCTTTTGAGCTAATTGATCGAGTTGCTGGCTGGATAATCATCGTAACCATATCACTTTTCAGCCAATTACACATGGCGTGTTTTAATTTTTGCAAAGATATCCCAACTAAATATTCATTTTGACTCATTTACTTCAGTCGAATTCGAATAGGGTCAATTGCAATAATATCATTAGCAAAATTAAACACAGTCAACGGCGGCCCTCAAAGTTTTACCGTGCCAAACCAGAGACGGGGCCGCCCAGCCAAGTCAAGCGTATTATGCCTAATTGGGCGCTTCCACCACTACGAACGAAGACCCAGCTTCACCAACCACACTACACCACCCCCTCAACCATATCCAACCCCCCTCAACGACAGCTCCAAACGGCACCCAGCTGTAGCTGTCGCCATCGTCATCACCATCGCCATCGCCATCGCCATTGCCATCTCCATCGCCATCGCCGTCGTCATCCTCCACGTTGGATAGCGTCTTTGCCGCGCCGCTTTGCACGTTTTGTCTACGCGAGTAATTAACTTTAATTGCGGCCATTAAAATAAATTGGCAAATACCTTTAAATATTGTTATTGTTGCATACTTAGAGACGCAGCGAACGTGGCGCCAACTGAAGAGCCGGCAACGCTTTTCGCATCGTGAGGGGCTTGTTTTACATTATCAGACACTGCGGCAGTTTTGCACTTACCAAGATTTGCCCAAAAAATGGAAAAATAACCAAATATTTTCAGTACTTTTTCACATTGCATGTCGCTCGATGCATTTTATTTAGCGATTTATGTTTTTAATATCTCAATAGAATAACACAAAATGTTTGTAAATTAAATGCTGCTTAACAGGTATTCAGATTGTAACATAATGAAACAAATTTATGCTAAAATTCATTTTTTAATCTATTTCTATATTTCAACATATTTATTTTAATAATTATTTGTTCATTGTGCCACCTAATAAATGTTGCAACAAACATTTTTACAACAATAGTTTCATTTAGGGAAAATATCAATGTGTTTGTTTCTGAATCCATCTTTTAATGCAGTTGCATTCTGCATTGCGCAACACACTTGTATTTCCTTTTCATCCTATGCGGGTTTTTAATCCACTTTTCTACAGTGGTTCTGTCATGCCTACAACGGGTATTTGAGCCGGTGGCAAATTGCAACCGCAAAACTTCTTTAATTTTGCTAAAGCGCCGTAAACAAGAGTAAAAACTAAAATGTTTGGCCTACGGCATTAAATGTCAAACAAAGTTTATGTGTGGTTTTTTTTTTATTTTCAATTAGAAAAAATGCAAAAAATAGAGCGAAAGAGAGAGTGAGAAAGAGAGAGAGAGAGAGAGAGAGTGAGAGTGAGACATGGCCAGTTAAATCAACTGGAAATACAGAATGGAAAATCCGTTGAGAAACAACTGACAAAGCAGCGCCTGACTGCAGTCTGACAAACGAGTGACGCGAAGGACTCGCAGAAAGGAGCAGGAATGGAACGGAACCAAGGATAAGGATATTCGTAAAAAAGTCAAACAACGGGTATTTTAATAATAAAACCTTGATGCGGAACTGAGTCTCGTAGAAGGGCTTGTTTGTTTTTTGTCAGCTGCGGCGCCTGCCACCCCAAAAAACGAATGTGACTCGAACTCAGCAGCAGATTGATGGCAGCAATCAGGCCCAAGTTCAGGAGACAAACACAAATTCGAGAAATCGAGTATACGAAATACGTAACGAAACGCAACTCACGCACAATGTGTGTGTGTGTGTATGTGTGTGTGTGCTGCTGTTGCTGCTGCTGCTGCTGCTGCACGTTTGCAAACTTCCGCTTCCGCTTTTAGTTGTTGTGTCCGCATTGCGATGGGAAGGCAAGTGAATTCGCCACAGGCGCTAACTTGATATTTACTTTGTTGCTCTGGCACGCTGTTTACCTACATATATGTATGTTTCGTTCCTTCACCGACTTTTCCATCAATATCGAACCAAAAGATTGGTGAAAAGCTGCCCAAAACTTTTCCAATACACTTCCGACCCCTGGCCACCAAAGCTGCGGCGCTTGACCAGCAAACTACTTTCTCCTCGTAGTCGTCCGTCCTTCGCCAAATGTTTTCGTTGATGAAAAAACTTTGGCCGCCTTCAACACTTCTCAACTTTTGTGTAGTTTGTCTGTTCGTCCCGTCTCGTCTCGCCTCCTCTCATCCCTTTTGGCTTTCTGTTTATCTACATTTATCTACATGTCTGTGGACGAACGGATGTCTTGCTGAGCTGAGCTGAGCCTCTGACCAGGACTCATTTTATCATTGAGTGTTAATTGTTTTCATTTGCATCACAAAACACACATCGATGGGCCATTAATGGTTAGCACCGACCAGTTAGACAACTCCTCAAATCAATCATACGCTGTGTGCTCCGTGCTGCTGTTGCTCGTTTCATTTTGTTGTTTTTTTTTTTTTTGTGGCGCCACCAATAAACTGAAGATGAACTTCCGTTGCCAGGCCGCAGAAGAAATGCTGTAAGCCAACTTTGCTTTTGTGTGCTTCTTGGCCAATGGTATAAATCACTTTGAGCATCAGCAGGGTTGCAGACCCAGACACTGCCCCCCATTAAAGACGACGACGCAGAGCCAGGGACAGATGCATGTTTGTTTGTGTTGCGTCAGATACTCGAAACTATGTGCAGAGAAATTGAGAGAGACACTAATTGCTTTTCTTTGCAAGCAACTCTTTTCTTTTCTAATTACTTTATGCATGTCTATTAGTATGAGTGTGTGTGTGTGTCTGTGTGTGTGTGTGTGTGTGTGTGTGTGTGTGTGTGTAAATGTGCCTGAGGCAGACTGCTGGCGACTGGCGACACACATATCTGACTAAGTAGGAAAATGATAGTTTGAATGCTATTCAGACAACGTTGTCGACAAAAGGGACACAAAGATAAGGACGACCAAAAGGACGCATTTAAAGCACATAATTCGGTTTTGATTATGTTTTAGTCTTAGTTTCAGTTTCCCCTTCCCCCTTCCCCCCTTCCACCATCATTCCCGTTGCCATTGCTATCGCAGTTGCCGTTGCCATTGCCGCCCTACTTCTAAAGTTAGGAACTTCATTATGGCTAAAACCCAAATGTGTTTATATTGCGGCTGATGTAGTTGCCGCTCCACCGCCCGTTCCCCACTTCCCCTCTTTCACTCCCCGCTAACCGCTCCGTGGGGCTTTCGGCTAAATGAGTAGCTTTCAATGGACTTCGCGTTTCATGTATGTGCCACTTGGGGCACTTGCGATTATTTGCGGCTTAAGCCATGTTGACTCACAGCCAGTGCAAAACGAGACGAACACTCCGAATAGATGATTTGAGAAATGCCCACTTTTTTTTCGTATATGTTTTTAATTTAGTCTAAAACTTTTAGTTATGACATAATGTTTGAGGTCATAAACTGAGTACAACTGGTGTGCAATATTTAAGTACAATGTATTCCACTTAAGATCACTATAAAATAATGATACTTTGCTTAAAAAATTCTTAATTGCGTCTTCTAATACAATATTTGTATTGGTTCTCTTGCTGAATGGTTAACTCATTCCTGAGTTCATCGAATCCCCCAACTACTTGATATAACTGGTATTCTAAATATATTTTTCAATTGCCTGACTCTTTCTTATTTTATGATCTATTTACGGAAAACATGTTTAAATAAAGCCATTAAATATAAATAACATTAATTGTCTTTTCCTAAGGATGCTCTATGCAGAAAACATTATCAAGGGTATTTCATCTTCTTCTTCTTCAGAAGTAAATTTCTAATTATTCGGAACTGTTCTTATCACCTGAGACCTGATGAAACTCTCGGAGCATGGCACATAATTTAAGCAGTTTATGCCAAGTATTTAGCTATAAATTATGTACTAAAAGCCCAAGCAAAAATTCGCACATCGTTTTAAACCCACTCAAATAGCAGTTCGGATCCAAGCCCTACAGGAAGTGCGTAGAAATAGTAAACAAAAATCCCAAAACATTACAAAAAAAAAAAGGATATACAAAATTAAGCTGAATACAAAAAAAAAAAAAAATAGGGTTAGGCGCACGAGTTGCCGCAAAACTGGCAAAAATTTAACTTGAGCTAAAGTTGCGCAACAACATAAAAATTGTTGTGGCGTAGGGAAGGGTGTAAGGGAGGGGTGCATAAGGAGAATATGATGTGTCCCCAAGCTGACGCAGTGACGCTTGGGGAAGACCGCTATCGCTCCGGGTGCACAATGATTGGCAAAGGGCAGAGGGCAGAGGGGGCAACTCACAAAAAGGGTATGCGGTAATAATCAGCGGCAAGCGAGACTTTAAATATTTCATGCAGCTCAAATTGGCGGCAACAAAAAGAAAACCAAAAATTACAACAGCATCGCTGTAGATGAGGGGAGGCAGGGCTGCGGTTGTCATGGCTGCCAACAGGAGGAGCTCAGGAGTTCCGCGACCCAGAAGCGTCCACCGACAGCACAACAACAGCAGTGACCAAGCTGGTGGGGCAATGTGGATCTATGTCTAGCTGGCTAGCTGGCAGGTTGGCCGGTTGGCTGGTTGGCTGGTTGGCTGGCCAGCAACTTGAGCCACTTTGATTTTTGCTCGAGCGTAATTACAAGTTAAATGAGGCCGGCAGCGTGGCCAACGGTTGGCAACGTCCAGGATACGATGACTGGAAAACGGCGGCCGCCAAAAACAGTGTCATCATGCGGAAGGATACTGGGCTGTGGCTACGAGTGGCAATGAAACGGAAGGAAGCCAGCGACAAACGGTTGTATGGCAAGGGGGGGGAAAGGGGGGAGAACGGACGCAAAACGTGGGCACAGATGATGTACAGGCAGCGATTGCAGGCGTCTGCAAACATGGACATCGGACAGGACACTCTCGCGTACTGGGCGCAGGCCATGCAAAATAACTGGTAATGAATAAGCTGTGCGCGATGACTCGTCCTGGCCTGGGCCAGACTGTCCTATCCGCTCCGTGCTGTACCCTGCTCTGCACTGCTCCTCTTTGCTGTGCTCTGCTGTCCTGGGCTGCGAATGAAAAATGGCGATGCGGACATGAACCGTCGTGGTCGCGGTCTCAAGCTTGTTTTTGGTGGCCGCATGGCAACAGTGTTTACTCTGTCCGGCTCCACAAACCCGGCGTAGAGAACGGAACGCAGACGTTTGCATAAGCGACAGAATGTAAAAACTAAAAAAACAAAACAGTCTATAACGGAACGCACAGTACAAGAGAAGTTGCGAAAACAAACCGCATTAGTGAGTGACGGGAATGGGCTATTGGAGATTGCCCGGACTTGGTCGTGATTCTGTTGATGGCATATAACAATGACGCCAAGAATACTGATGATGAGAATGCGAGATGATGAGTGGAGTTCGGAGTTTGGAATGTGGCTACCATCCCATCCCATCCCCACTCTCCGATTCGAACATGAATTCCGAGTTTTGTACTGTTTCTTATGTCCACTCGAGTTGGACCCGGAAACATCAGATGCTGTTTGCCCAAACTGCAAACTGCAAGCTGCAGCAGCAGCAGCATAATTTCGACTCCGGCCAACATCATCAGTGAGAAAGTTCATTTTGCAGTAATTAACAAATTGTAAAACGCAAGCGTGGCAACAACAGCGGATGGGGCAACTGCAACCCAAAGTCCGCCAAACTGTCAGCCCACTCCACTCCAGTTGAGCTGCCTGATAGCCAGTTCCACTAATAGTAAGTAGTAGATTTCTCTCTGAGCACAAGTTTTCTTGAGAGGCTAGGAATTATAGATGCTGATGCCTGGCGCTGATGCTTAAATGTCTGCACTGGCACAGTGCAAGTTTCGAGGCCCCTTTTCATCCCCTTTTCGCCCCTTTACTGGTTGGATGACAGTCACTTTGGCAAAGTTCGCTTGATTATTAATATTCTATTCCATTACTCTTTGACAGGGAGCCGGTCGAGACGTAGAAGACGCAGAGAACATGACTATTGTCAGCGGCACTTGTTGGCCAAAGAATGTCTTAGAGCGACAAAAAAAAAAAAAAATAATAAAAAAAAGGAATACAAAAACTGCCCAACAAAGTAGAACAGATGATTAAAGTTAAGAAAGTAAAGTAAAGTATACAAACAAGCAATGCAAATAATGATTATTCTCTGATTAACAATAATATAGAACGAGATGCACTTAAATCATAAAAAAAAAATAAAACACGAAAGAAATTTGTAAATTTCATATCAAAGTGAGAAATTGCGATTGCTGTGCAGCAAAACTTTTATCAATTTAATATAACTGAAAGATACTAATAATTTTTAATCGAAATATAATTGAATCGTTGAGAATGGATAGTCGAACATTTTCAGATATTTTGCCAAAACTTACATTCAAAACTAATAAATATGAATTAAATTAATTTTATATGTTCATTGTCTGATTTATGAAAAAGAAACGACAATTTTAATATTTTGTCTAGCATAAAGTATTTCAAAACTTCGGCGTGTAATGTCCCTCAATCTTGTTATCACAGCTTTGTCAACTTAGCGCAACTCATGTCAAAGTGTCAGTGCAGTTTTTGCCACCTCAAAACCAACATAATTAGGAGACGGGCTGCCAGTGCAAAGTTGCCGCCAAGTGCCAAAAAGTATCATGCAAAAGAAGTTCAACGAAAATCTGAATGACAGACACCGTCAGCTCTCGAGAACACTCACACATAGTTGCCACAATTTGGGGGCAGACATGTGCAGCATGCAATATGTGGCATCGGCTGCGACAATGCCGCAACAGCCATGTCAACAAAAGCTGCAGCACTGCTCCTGCTGAAGATGTTCCCACACAGAATTCGATAGACTCCAGTGTGGGGCAACTGCTGATTGGCAGCAGTTGGGGCTGCGTAGATAGCAGCGTCCCGGACGCAAACTAGTTGACTGTTTTGGGAACAGTGGCCTCCAGCTTAGCAGTTGGAGTTGGAGATGCAGCAGGCCTCTGCCTATGGCCATCACTGACAGACGTGGTCTATGCATTATGGTTTTAATTTGAGTGGCTGTCAACTGCCTCTGCGTTAAAGTGTTGGTGAAGTTTGAATTTTGGGCCAGGTACTGTGGTGATGCTTCAGCTTACAAGCGTAGATACAGATACACAGATACTCACACCTGGCCAAAAGCCAAAAACTTGTAACAGACACCAAAACTGCTACAGAATTTGTGTGGTCAAGTTAAAATGTCATTTGAATTGTTTAATTAACTTGCAACAATGCAACATGATTGGACTACAAATATTATGCGGAACATTGAAATACAGGATAGTAACCCAAAAATATTAATATTTATCAAATTTCACTTGTTATGCTACCAAAGACATGACATACATGGCCCATCTTAAGTGTGATTTAATTTGATTGATTTATTTGCAACAATGTACAAATTTTATACTCTAAACCATTTGAAAATGGGTAAATAATGCAAGTGTATGTAATAGGCAAAAGGAAACATCTCCGAGCCCATAAAGTATATATATATATCAACAACCAAGTCGATATAGCCATGTCCGTCTGTTGCGGATCGCAGAGACTATATGATCTAGAGACTTTTATATTTGGAATGTAGATTATAGGTCAATAAATTCCATAATTTTACAATTAAATAAAATACAAATATGTGTTTATATCATCGTCATATTTCAATCACCAAATTTTAACCCATTCTTTTTTGTTCTTAACCACATCATTTTAAATATTTTTTTTTCTTATTGTTAGGTTTTTGCATTACACAGTGCTTTCCATTCAAAATATGTGACTTCTCCCCTAATTTAATTTCAACTTTAGTTGCAACCCAATGAAAGCTTTTATTGTTTCGCTGTCTCATTTATATATATATGTATATATCTTGTGATGGTGTTGTGTGGGCGGTTAATCGAGGGGCGTGGCTCACCCACTAAATTCGCAATTGAAGCACAAAGCGTAACACAAAATTGTACTGCTTCGACACCGAAAAGGGGGAGAAAATGTGCTGAGAAGACAATAAAAATAATTTCTGCTTCAATCGGCAAATGTGTCGTAACTTTTTAATTATATTAATATTAGAGCCAGTAAATTTAACCAAACTAGCAACTAGTTTCAGTTCCGCTCAAGACAATCAAAGCATAAAATATGCATTTTAATCAATGCGGATTAGCTCACATTTGGCTTGTGTTACATCTGTCGCATTAATCAAGTCAACTATTGCCGCGGATCCTTTTCAATAATGCGGACCAGTCCTGTCAGTGCAGTCGAAAGTTCATTTGCAGTCAACTGGAATTTAGTTGGGGAAACCTTGTCGAGGCCGATAACACATTTGGCATGAAATGGCTGCTTTTGGCAGTGGTTCAAATGCGTCAGGGAAATGTCCGCAGCAACGTGGCTTAAGCTAGTTAATCAACAAATAAAATTCCTCCCCAAAAAGATGGCCAAATGGCAAATGAAGAAAATAAAAATAGCATGAAGCGCAAAGTAAATGCAGCAGAAAATCAAATGATTTCAAATTGTTCGCTATATTTTTTTTTTCTCTTTTTCTGTTTTTTTTTTTGTTTTTTTAGCTGTACCATTGCGTTGGCAACTGATTTGCACTTGCTTATCAGTCTGGCACGAGTCATGTGAAAAAAATATGGCTCAGACCACGCCTCCAAGCGGCACTTTGTAGCTGTTTGGCCAGCCAACTGCAATGGCAGTGATAAATATTGAAGTCGTTGTAAATTATCTGATTCTGTCACTTCGGAAATTGGTAAAAAGTTCGCAACAGGCCAACAAAAATTGGCTTCCCTTATTGGCTGCAGTGTCAAGCGAAACGACTTAACTTTAAGGATTAATATATTTGAGTTGTCAGCAAACAATTTAAAGACATATTATTTACGTAATCCTTGCCAAACAAATACATTATTAATTGCAATTGCAAAAGCAACAAAGGAATGGGCTTCTAATCCTTAAATTTGTGCACAAACCCATTAAATGGTTGAAATAATAATTTTTCCATTATTTTGCATAAGTTTGCAGAAGCTTGTCTGGCAATGTTGCTTTTGCGGCAGGACATGTTTTAAATATTTAAAAGTCTTATAACAATGAAAATAAAAGAAAGCAAACCAAACCAAACCGCAAAAGCCAAACTAAAGGCAAGGCAAGGCAAGGACAATGACAATAACAATACTGCCCCTGCTGCCACTGCTGATGTCCTGGCAACGAGGATCCCCAATGGGGACTGAAATCTAGCGTATGTTTCTCAGTTGTTGCTTGTATTTTTGGTGCTGTGGCCAAGGCGTCGAGTGCTTGTGCCAAAGTGCAAATAGAACAACAACAATAACAATTGAAACGAATTTAAATTTACATTTTGCGCAAATGTTGAGAGTGAGATTCTCGTCTCTACATGGTGGCAAATGTGTGGAACAGGTCGACGGGCAGCATCATTAAAGCGAGGTGAACCGGCGCAACTCGGACCAGTCTAGTCCGCTCCGCAGTGGTCCGTTCGGAATCGGGGCGGTTCAGTTCAGTTTTGGGACAACACACGCTTGTCCAGAATTTCAAATTTGTATCACTTTTTATCGCCATTTGTTGCTGAAAAGGGGGCCTACCCGAGGAGGGGTCGCAGTTTATGCGAGTGCGACGACTTCCGACCGCAATTGAATTTTTTAAAAGCGCTGAGCGTTGATAACCAAAACAATAAAAATGGGGCCGCACACTTTACCACAAGGACTAGCAACAGCAACAGCAGCAAACACTGACAAAAATAAAAAAAAAAAAGTAACAAATGTTTTAAAATCGCTTAAATATTCAACAAGCCAGAGATTGGGAGAGGCGACATACACAAAATATATATACGACATAAAGGACACAAAGCCCATATCGGCCTACAGCAAAATATGTGCCCTTCCAGTCAAATATTTAAAACGCTTGTGTATGTGTGTGTGTTTGTGTGTGTGTGTGTGTTGGCCCCATATCCCCACAGTCACAGAAGTTGGTAGTTGGGTATCGAGATTGAGAGAGCTGCCAAATACAAACTGCCTGCATCATCATGGGGCATCGTTAAATTTGATATCATTTCGCCAGAATTTGTTCAAATTAACCATAAAACGTGACCAGGCAAATAATATTTGTTTGCAAGTAAAACGTACGTTTATAAAAAGACAAAAAATTGAAAAGTTAAACACACTTCTGTTACTGAATATCCTTTAAAAAAACAAACTTATTTTAACTTGGACTTATTTTAAGTGGATGCACATTAATTTAATTTGATAGTAAAATAAATATGCTACTATTACAAAAGAAGTATTTGTGACATAAAGAACATAAAGCAATTAATTGAAAATATTTCATCTCTTATATTGCAGTTATTAATATAATCCACACTTAAATACCTCATGTTCCATGTGATATCTATTAGCAAGTATATATTATTATGTAATTTATAAACAAAGCAGCATTGTGGCAGTTCAGCATAGCAAAATCTGGTGTCACTTAATTGGATTTTAGTTTTAATATTTATATAACTAAAAACCAAAAATTATAATCAATTTACAAATCTGAGCTACACATAAGCCGCCAAAAATATTCAAAATTAATTATAATGAACAATAAATTTGAGTAAAACCTTAAAACAATACAAATTACATATTTATGCCTTACAAAATTATCACATACTAAATGGATTTAATTGAACAAAAATTAAAATCTATACAAACTATTCGACTATAAAATATACTGTTTCAACTTAATACGTATTTTCAGATTATTGATAAGTAAATCTAAGCAACTCTGCGATTCACTGTTAGTTCCATAATGGTTGGGGGGTGTAAATAGCATATTAATGCACCGTTATGCACTGGGCTAATAGGATTTACTTGGCTTTTATTTAATGCGCCGTAAATAATAAATTGAAATGGTCGTGGCATGGGTTATGGTTTATTGTCACCATGGATAACATTAAAAATATGCTAATTTTTATTATTTATATTATTTTCAGTTACTTATTATTAATTATTTATTAATGTAAAGCGAAACGTGTAATGGACGTAGCATAAGTGTTGTGTTCAATTTAGAAATTGAACTTTAATAAATTGTTAAACATGAAATAAACTGATTATTTCCAAAACTATAAATAAAAGTATTTTATTCGGCTTCTACTTAAAAGACAAGACACGCCATTTGAGACACTCATAACAATATGTAATTTGTTGTCATTGTACATGAGTCTATTAACTTGTTTTTTTGCATTCGAAAGCTGTCAGCGTATTTTATGATATTTAACAATAGATGAACACTCCACGTACGTGGTTTGGGACTGAATGAATGAATGTGTGCAAAATGATGGGAACCCAGGAGCTGTCCGTTGAGCAGCCACAGCCAATTCTGCGCTGGTTCCAACAGGGGCGTCAACGCAATGTTAATTGGTTATCTACGTGATTTCTTACCAAATTAATTTGGCCAAATTGCGAAAGGCAACAAGGACCCCCACGACGTATAAATCAGTTAAGTTGCTGTATTAACATTGAATACATTTGCTTAATTAAATGAAACAGAATAAAATAAAATATGCGACTGGTCCCTTTTTTTATTTCATTACGGATGGGCTAAAACCCAACCCAACTGCCAGAAAAATGGAAAAGCTTTTGCTTTAATTGAAAACCGTTCAGCTCGCTCCGCTTAGCCTTTCAAGTGCCTTAATTTTATGACACTATGTTTTCGTTTCATGATTCCATTTCACCCACGCCCAGCACGCCCGGCGACACATGAGCGCATAAAATGCAAAACCAACAGAATCAGCATTAAAATCAACGTCAACAAACATCAGCCGGCAAAAGGTGTTGGGTCTGATATTGGAGAGGCAACTAGTTAGTTAGGCTATGTGTACACAAGCACCCAAAATATTATCGCACTGCATGTGAATGTGAAACGAATCTGACCCATCGCATACCAAACATCTCTGTGTGTGTGCGTGTGTGTGTGTGTGTGTGTGTGGCACGCAGGCTGTTTGGATGTATGTTGACAAAACATCTAATGAAAACATTCGCCATGCCTGGTTGCAACCAACTCTGAACACAAACACTACGCAGCCGAGCAGCCAAATAGATGGATAAACAAAACTACAGCACGGAAATTATTTTGTTATCATAAGGATCATCAAAACAAGGGACATCCCTGAATCAGAACATATTGTTTAAAAAAAAAATACAAAAATAGATAGCACAAAATATTTCAGAATTAATTCTAACTGGCAGCCAGATGTAATAGTATTATGGTGGCTCTCGTAAATGTGGCTCAAATGTAAGAACTGTATTTTCATTTTCAGTTTTTTCAAGCAAATAAAATTGACAAATTAAATGCAACAACATGTATTGATCCAGTGCAATGGAAAGCAAAAACTGTTGTTTCAATGCAGGAATCGTAAGTAGAGCAAGCTCCATTTCACTCTTACGCAACACTCAGGCAAGGCCCACCATTTGCTTAGCCCAGTTAGTATTGTAGTCGCAGTCGCAACATGGCAACAATAGAACAATTTCTATAGCATACTTTGGAGCGCAGCACTTGACACTGATAACACATCGTCTGGCGCATTAAATGGACAAAGGCTTTTGGCACGGGCATTATGCAGCCAGCTTACGACATTCCTTCTCCTTCCTCCTCCTTCCTTTCCCCCGTCTTGTACATACATTTACAATGCTGTCAGCTGCCCTGGCGAACCTTCTGCCTTGTTTGCCTCGTCTTTGTGGCTTAAGGCATTCCTGCCTTCCTGTCATGTTCTCCTCTGCTCCTCTGCTCCCCTGCTCCTCTGCTCCTCTCCTATCGTTCTTTATTTGCCTTCCTCAAGCCGAATGCGTCGTCCTTCGCTTATTTACTCGCACTTGCAGCATTTGCATGTACCATTGTCAAGCGGCAACTGCAACTGCAACTGTAACCCAATTTTCTCCGCCTAATTGTTTCATTATGGCGCCACATGAAAAAAAAAAAACGTCAGAATCTACCCACACAACCCCCTCCCCCATCCACCGCCCCAACCATAACACACTAACTTGTCAAAGTGGGTAAAAAAAAATGTTGAAAGAAATGTTTGTCTGGAACCCCAACTGCAGTGACGTTTATGTGGCTTATGTGTGTGTGTGTGTGTGTGTGTGTGTGTGTATTTGTGTGTGTGTGTGTGTGTATGTTGTAGCAGCAAGTGAAATACACGTAACTTAACTTATAATGTGGCTTTGACTTGATTGGCCAGCCTTTGCAGATACTTGCTGCTGCTGTTGCTGCGCTTGTTGCAGCCATTGTTTTTGCAACCTACTTTGTACAGCTATTGTTTGTTTTTAATTAGCCTCACACACACACACACACACATACACTCACAAACACGAACACACACACAAATGGATCACGTTCGCAAGACCCACTTAAAATAAACAATTGGCAAATGGCATTTTACCAAGCAATTGAATTTGTGCCGAGGCCTTGAAACAATTTGTTATTCTTTTATGTAGATTGATGCCACCACACTACACACCACCACACCGCACACCATACACCCTGCAATGATGCCCCCCCCCCCCCCACACACACACACCCAATGCATGCTGTTGCTTGCCCGTAATTAACTCGCACAACATGTGCCTAAGTTTGACTCTATTTAAATGCCACTGCCAGAATAAATATACATGTATAAATATCTATATATATGTGTGTGTGTGTGTGTGTGGGTGTGTGAGGGCTGCTCAAAATCAAATTAGCAGCCAGCAAGCCGAAATATATATAAATCTGCTAATTTACACAGAAATAAAGCCCCGAGCCAGTCATATGGCAGCCATAAAAACAAATTAAGCCAAACTGTTAAGTAAACAACTTTTGCGGCCATCTCGACAGTCGTAAGCCAAGTTGGCCAAAGTCTGTAGTCAATTCTGCTCACCAACACATACATATATATATATATATCTATATATATACTCGTAAAGTAATCTTATTAATTCCTCGAAAAGCAGAGCGGATAGACAATGAGGAAGGGGCGGGAGTAGGCATGGCCCACTAAACACTCGGTTAATACGCGCAATCAAATGCGATAAATATAACGATATATTGTAGCATAATTTTGGCCAACTAAGCTGACAGAAATAACACTTAAGCAAATATTCCAACAGCCTTGAATCACATATTGGGCCACCCCCTTTGTCTTTGACCATTTTGCGGCTATTAAGCAATGTTTGCCATAACAAATTCTGGACATCGAATTAGAAATAGGGGAGAGAGGGGACGAGGGGACGAGGGGACGAGTTGGGGTGTCATCTATGTATGAGTAATCGCTTTCATGCTTGATGGCTAAAATGATTAATAGCCTTTTGGGCATTGGCTCAGCTCCAAGATTAAACGCAACAGTTTTGAGTGCTGATCATTTGTTATATTTGTATATATATATATATACATACATATATATATATATATATATATCTATATATCATTTTTATTAAGAGGCTTGCTGCCTAAGCCTTTATGTAATATGTGCAAGTCTAATGAAATTCTTGGAAAATTATATGAAAAATGATAGTTTAATTTTAAGCATTTTGTTAAACTCGTCAAACATAAACTTTGATTTAAAACGTACATTTTTAACTTCTTACCCCATTTCTAGAAGGCTGTTTGCGTTTCCCTAAAACAGCTGCAAACAGCTGACAAAAAAAAATGCTTTTTCACATGCACGATTCAACTGGCCAAGAACAATTCAAAAACAATTCAAAAAAACAGCCCGCAAAAACTTGGCACCCCGGCAAGCATTTTACACACAGAACAAATTATGTTCTTGAATTTAAAAAATTCGCTAAAATTTATATTGATATTAAATTTACTTATTTCTGTAGACATGTGGAGACATGAGGAACTCAATATTCAATATTATGTTCTATAAATAAAAAGGATTTGCTTTAGATATTTAAACCGAAAATTTTGAAAAATATACCTAGAAAAGATATTTTGTTCTTTATTGCGATTGCAATGCAAATTTGAATTTTTTTGTTGGTCAATATTATTTTCAAGTGTACAAATTCGTTGCTGGAATTATCCTTGTTGCGTCTCGATGCGATGCAATTCTTTTCTGTCTCTTTTTGTGTTTTGGTTGAGTTACTTTTTACTGTTTCTGTTGCCTGATGCTTTTTTTTTTTGATTACTTGTATTGCCTGCTAGCTGGTTTTCCATTGCTCGCTGGTCAATTCGACTGTGACATGGGCCCGCAGCTACTGCCGGCCATAAAACATGTCAAAGGCATGCAAACAATATCTTGCAAGCTGAATGCACCAGTTTTAACCAACTGAGTCACAATGCAAAAGCTAAACATTCGACGGGCATATCAATTTGGCTTCTTAACTGCCAACTTTGGGCGACAACTTAAAGTCGCGTCAAGCTGCAGACGCATCGAGTCATCATCAACATGCAACAAGCAAAAACAAACGACGACAAATTCAACATGTCAGTCGGGGATAGCAACAGGATGTGGAAGTGGAATTCCGATTCGGTTTGCGGCCAAATGGGTTTTAAGGGATGCGCCTTGTGGCAATAGTCGAGGTTGAAACTATTAACTACAGAAACAAGCGTTCTGCAATGATACAAAAAAAAACGCATGAAATGTAAAAAGTTTCTGTCCCGCTTCAAGCTAAATTTAAAATGTTTGTTGACATCGCTAAAATTGTCTTTCAAGTAGAAATTTCTGTTTTAGTTGTTTTGATTTAGCTACTTGTTGTGGCTGATTAAAGTTATGAAAAGTAAGAAAAACATTCGAAAGAATATATTCAACATCAAAATTCAAATTAATCTAAACCGATTTAATTTTTTTTTTTTTTTAATTTCTTACCTAATGTTAATTTTGCGATTATTTTTGTTAATTTTTGTCCCATTTGATATTTTATCATTTTCTTTAAATAAATAAACCTCACTTAAAGAAACTCTTTATTTTATTTGTCAAAATTGTTTAGCGCGTGTCAAATAAATAAATTACAAATTTATCAACTCTGTTCTATTCAGCAAATGTACATTTAAAGATAAATTATATTACAATGTTGTTGAGCTATTTTCTAGTCGTTTCCTCTTTTAACTAAAGCACTCTTACTTGTTCCGCTTAAGTTTGTGGCTATAAAATGGCCGACACACATTTTGGCACATAAAACGTACGTAATATATGTGTATGTATATACATATATATATATATATATATATATATATATATATATATATATAAATAGTTAAATGGCGAGGGGAAAAGAATGGTACGCTTCGGTCAGCTAATAGCAAAACCAAGTCAAAGATAATTGCTGCCGGACTACTTTGTCGTTTTGTGTTTTGCATTTTTGTGCGGACGGCCAAATTTTTACGAGCGCAAATGCCATTAAATATCCAAGCGAATCTCGAATGAGGCGACTCTTTCTTGTCTACGTGGAAGTGGTCGCTGGCTTACCACGGTAAGCAACTACCACTGCCTAGTCGCCTGATACATGATGTTCACATTTTATTGCGGGCCATCAAAAAATGTTAAAAGCACGATTTCCATACACAGTGTCTGGTCTGGCCCAGTAATTGCAGGCTGTCTGAAATTCAGTACTTAGGAGCATGGAAAAGCAATTTCAGCTTGTAATCAAAATCCTTTCGCAGCAACATTTTATGTTAATGTTATTGCCTGCTGTACTGTTAACAGTGCTGCTTAGCAGAGTCTGCTAACCACGCGTGGAGACTTTCAAGATTGCTGTTAATCTAACAGTCTGTAAACATAATACACAATGTTAATGACTATGCAACTCTTAAGTTCGATTTATAGAATGTTGCAAATAAATTTACATTTCTATTTATTTAATTAATTGTTGGCAATAATTTGATTTCAGTTTGGCTTATGTGTTTGTTTATGTTTAGTTATGTTGTTAACAGAACAACTGTAGTTGCAATGCCGGCAGGCACCTAAATAGTAACTGACCCAGAAACGCGAGTGAGTTGCAAGAGAGAGAGCTAGAGAGAGAGAAAGAGAATGCGAATGAGAGTTGTCTGGCGACAAAGCGACAAAAGAGCAGTGACAACACTGTAGTGGACCAAATCGAAACGAGTGTAACATTGTTGAGGCAGGTGACGAAGTGTTTAACTTCGTCCTTGATACGACAATATGTTACGCTGGGCACGGCTGGAAGTAAAGGCAACAACAGCAAGAGGTGGCACTGGCACTGGCACTGGCAGTGGCTGCCGAATCTTCGTCTCCTGAGTTTTGAGCGAAGAAACATCGAACAACGAAAAAAAAGTATAACAACAACCACGAAAGGACGACGAAAAAGTTAGCGCTGCTGCAGTTGACGTCGCTGCCGACGTCGTCTTTTTGGCCACACGCTGTGCGCGCCGAACAGTTGGCCCCAGCATCAGTCTCGAAAAGCCCTCTGTGCGTGCAGAGGTTAACGCGTGCAACACACACTCCTCGTATACGCAACGTCCAACCAAAGCAAAAAAAAAAGACGTAAATAAAAGCCGGCACGTGAAGTGAGTGTCGACTCGGAATCTGATGGTCTCATATTGTGGCGAGTGTTAATCCTTTGCTGCGAGCAGGTTGCCAGTTACCTGCCCAATGAACCGTGGCAGAGGCATTGAACTGTGGCGCGCCTTGACTGGACACGAGACATGGACCGGCACACGGACAGAGACAGGTACTGGAAACGTTTGCGGCAGAAGGGAAAGGACATGGACTGCTGCTGCCTCGCCGCATTTATTGTGAGTGAGGTGGAGGCTATTAAGAATTGATGTCCATTGAAATGCCTTAACCAGTGTGTAAGACTGACTACGTCGAGAGTTGGCAGGCTTTCTTTATTGCTGCTACGCATGTTTCTGACAGTCTGCTGCTTTTGGGCCAAAACAACATCAACAAAAAAGAAAATATGAGGCAACCAAGTCAGCGAGCTAAGCAGCTGAAATTTTAGTCCAACAGCAAGAGTTAACGGCCGGTTCACTTGACTTCTCGAGTGCTACCAAATTAATTAACATGACAATGACGAAGGTGAATTGCGTGTTTTAAGGGTTGCCCACTTTCAAAAAGCGCTTACAATTGGCGCCTCGTCGCTTTCCATTACCAAGGATCACTCAAAAATATACCAAATGTGTTGATTTGTTTTTGTTTTTTTTTTTTAAAGATTTTAATTAGACTCTTTATGTGTCGATGGGGCAAGAAAAAAAACCTTGTAATTAATTGTTTATTGTTAGCGATTTTGAGGCGTGTCAAACGTGAAAGAATTTGTATCGCTGTTTGCCCCACGGAAGGCATCTCATTAAGAGTGGGCGTGGCAGTTCAAATTGCGGCGAGCTGACAAAAAGACCTGTAATTAAGTGTGAAGTTAAAAGCCATTAACATCAGGTTGTCATTTAAAGGCTTGGCCCAAGTGCAAGCACATGAATATATTTCATAGAATCTGATTTAAAAACAGGAGATTAAATTAACATTTGTAAATGATTAAAATTGCAGTAATTTGAAGGCTATTTCAAGTTGTTGATAAATCTGACTGACGGAACCTTAATTCCTTAGTTTAAGTCACAATAAAATATATCAAATCAATGCAATAATTTATAATTTTTTGTTTCTTTCGTCTATCAGATTACACATTGCTTAATAATTTTTTCCTGATAACATTTTGAATTCTTGCTCGACAAGTGATTAGAAGATTTTTTCATTCATTTCACCTGTTTACCTATTTACCTATTTAAAATATAAGCAGTCTTAAAGAAATAGATATTTCTAACAATTTTACTTTTTACTTTGAAATTTAATCGCCAATTAATTCAGCTTTCGCATTCAACTTTTGCCAAAGCATTAAAGATGTTGGCAAATCAGCATAAGAAATATTTATATAATACAAACTGTGGCATTTTTAAAGCTGGACGCATTAAAGAATATCTTATATATGCAGTTTTATATATATTATAAATTGCTCGTCACGTTTCCACATCACTCAAAACAATCTCCTCCCACAACATTTGTCTAGCAATAAGGGAGGATGGTTGTCAGATGCTGCTGCTGCTGCTGCTGCTGCTCCTCCTCCTGCTACTGGTTCGAGAGCTGGCACTTAAACCCTTTTGACAATGTCACAAGGGTAGCATGAAGTTGATGGCTCTGACGGTTACGCGGTTATCATCATGACGATAATGATTATGATGATGATGTGGCTAAATTCAAAGCAGCCATCACACATGAACCAGACGAAGCATATACTTTTTAAAGGCATAACAATATTGATAAAAGAAAGAACGCGAATAGAAATTACCAGTACCAAAATAGAAACGAGATGAACTCAAACGTGAAGTAACTGGGATGCTCAAAGGAGTCCTTGGTTAGGTTCAAGTATCCTTTAATGGAGGGTAATGACAACTCAAGTACATGTGCATAAATGTTTTATATTACATAAGCGAAAGACTGTTAAACCATGCTGGCTCTTGACTTTCAACAAATTCATTGTTCGATGCCTGCCAGCAGATTTACAAGCAAGTGGCTAATTCATTCAGGCCAGGAATGGGAACAAAAACTCATTAAATCATACATTTTTTAAATAAATATGCAATGTTTATGGGTCGCAGCAAGAAATTGAAAATGCAAAGCACTTCAAGTGGCAAACACACAGATGAACACACGTAAGGGGACACAAATACATGTACAATTGACAAAAGACAAAAGCAAGCATAAATACATGTGTGTTTAGCGGGAGGGGGAAGGGTCACGAGGCGACGCAACAATAATTTATAAATGAATGAATGAAGGGCGCAGGGCGCAGGGTACAGGCACAGGCAGAGCCACTGTGGCAATGGTAAATAAAAATAAATAAATAAAAATGGCAATGCGGCATAAAATGTGCCGAGGAGTGGAGTGGAGATGCGAGGCAAACGGCGAAATTTAACTGCGGCGCGTTTATTTTATTGCGTATACGCAGCGTTCCCACCCAAAGTAGGCAACACACATTTGCTGTCTCTCACCCTAAATGACTTATTTGCTCATGTGTATATTCTGCTTATGTATATTCTGCATATATGAATGTGTGTATGCGCGTATGTGTCTGTGTGTGTGTGTGTGTGTTATATGGCCACAGCAGCAGCCACGCAGCGGCTCAACTTATTTTCCACAAAATTAAACCATCAAAAATTTGCCAACAACAATGCCGGGGTAATTTATTTGACTCATGGCGTTTTGCCGGGTTGTTTAGAAAGCGCCAGCCGCAGCCGCAACAACAACATCAACAGCAACAATGTTATACACGCCTGCAGTACACAACACAACAGCAATAATACAAAAAAAAAAAAAGAAAACACATACTCAAACAAGAAAAAATCCATTGGCATTGAACATTTGTAACGACTATTTTATACTCTGTTATACTCTGTACAAAAATGAATTTCATAGATTGAGAAATCAAATTTACAGGCGCAAAACATTAGACTCAACTGGCGATATCAACTATTCCTTTCCTGACTTGAAGAGAATTAATTACAATTTATGAGTCGAAATCTTTATTTTTAAAAACTAATTTCACTCAAGAAGAGTGTACAGTCTTAAAATAAGATTATGTGTTGCAAGTTTCAGTAAAGTCAATTGACCAATATACAAATTTAATTCCAAATATTAGAGTATAGAAAAACAGTATTTAAAGCAAACACACAGCGAGAGGCCTGTGCAGCCCGCAACAAAAATAACAACAACAACAGCAGGAGCCAAATAAAAACAACAACAAAACAACATTGGATGCGGCTGTGGTCATGTTAGTGATGGGCACGGGGAAATGGTTACGGCGTGGCTGCCGATTTGGGCATTTTGGTGCGGGTATGGGTATGGGCAGACGGGCTTAAGCCAAAAACCGGTTGACTTGATGTACACGACGCATACATCAACGGGTTTCCCGTGAATGGACTACATACTAACATTTTGTTGGCTTGCGGCCCTTTGACGTAGCGCACTTTTTGTTCCCGAAATTAAGCAAACTGCTTGCTGGACGAACAGTAGTCGGAGAACTGCGCCACACTGTGATGATGAATTGATGATAATGCCGCTGGGGATTTAGGCAAATACTCCTACACGTAATACCTTAGCCCTCTCATCCCCTTAACATCCCGGGTTTCTTTTTTATGTGCTTGCAAAGAGTTAAGCATTTATTTATTTACATACACATTTTTGCCTGTTTATTTTTCTGTCATTTTTTTCCTTTCATTTTCTCCCCCCTTCATTTTTATCGTACAGTTTATTAAGTCTCAAGTGGCAAGTCTCAGTCCCAGTTTCGCTCTACAACCACCATGCTTACAGCCAATTTCATGGAAAGTTGCGCGCCTAAAGCTGTCGTCCTTGATGGATGGTTTTTGACGCAGGCAGACATAATTTGGCGATAGCCAATTTGATTTGCGAATCACCCACAAGGTCAATGGGGAGGTTTACTGAACGGGCAAGAGTCAATCGGTAAATGGCCTGCAGCACAGAACTGTCGTTATACATCTATAAGGAAGAGCCTGTTCCTGAATTGGAGCTTGCCTAGAATTGTTGACTGCAAATCCAATATCAAAGACATGTTTTTTTTTCAGACAGATGAATTCAAGTGCGAATCAATACGCTGCTCAAATACAGGTTATATAAATACTACTTTGTATATCTACTAACCGATAATATTAGTCATTGTTCATCCATTTGATCTGTGATGATCTATCAGTTTTCAGCAGCTATTAAACTCATCTTGTCAATCTTGTTTGTCACGATTTAGTCAAATTTTAAACAAATAATTTTGAGCTATCCACTAAGGATATCGATGCTGCATGGAAACTAAAAAAATTCAATTCAATAAATACGGAAATTAGCATTTGGTATTACTAATTTTATTAATTTCATATCAAACTTTTCAAATAAATTTTGTGTTAATTATTTACATTATTATTATATTAACTATAATTCAGACTTGACCATAGCTAGAGACTCTTCATAATTTCATTTTTAAAAAAGATTCATTTTATATTTTCCTTTCCTTATATCCAAGAACCTTCATTTATTCGTTTTTCTCTTTGCACTTATTTAAAATTAAGGAATATTTCCGATAGTGTTTCCTCTCCTATAAATTCATGCAAAGTTTACTTTTTCTACGTCAAAGTACGTTCAGTAGGTGTTGCACAGCAATGTTCCTTATCATTATTTGTTTCTATCGTAGACAAAATAACTATGTTAAGAACATGCTGGCAATCCACATGACGTATGCACCACGGGGGTTGCAAGTGCAACAATCAGCTTCGTGCTTTACATGTCTTGCGTGACTGTCTCGACTTTAAGCCAATGCTAAATCTGATCGTTGCCAATGTCTGTGAATCAACGAGATGGATATAAATTCTGGGAGATAACAGCAGAAGCAGCAGCAACAACTACAATAACAATAACAACAATAACAACAACAACATTAAAAACAGCATTCAGCGATAAATCTTTAGCATGGATTTTGGCAGTAAGCCGGCAAGAAGTTACCTTTTGTGTGGATGTCTGGCAAATTCTGGCCAACAAACTTAGCTTGATAAACTTTAAATGAAATTTACTGCTGACATAGGAGAAAATTTTAAAGCCCAAGCAAATGCTAATAGGAATTCCAGCAACTTCAACTGAGAGACTAAAACCAGCCATAAATAATATCAACAGCATAAATTTGACAAGACAAACTAACAAAAATAGACTAAAGGAATAAAAAAAAAAAACCAAAAGAAAGATAGAAAGGAGACCAAAACAGCAGGCGAACCGGCAAATTTAGCAGAAGGCAAACTGGCAGTTCCTGTAACTGTACAACTGGTGCGCCTCCTTTGTGGCAGGCGCGCATTTCCGTTCCTTATCGCGGCAATGTAAACGCGTTTCCGCCGTATGCTCGCACGCGACATCGTCAACAGCAGCAGCTTAAGACAATATTAAACAGTTTGTTTGTGCAACATAGAACCATAGAAATTTAAAACGGTTTAAAAAAAAAATATGAGCAACCCACCAGCAAAACAGGCCACAACGCTGGCAACACAAATGCCACTGCTACTGCTGCGGCTCCTCGGCTCCCAGCTCCTCATTCTGAGCATCCTAAATGGTAAGTAAACTCTGAAAAAAATCCTGATTTTGAAATACTGCTAGAGATAAGCATATAGAATATAAGTAAGAATAAGCAAGAATAAACATCAAATCCAAATAAACAAGATGACCATCTGGTTATTTTTTAAGCACGCGCTTGTTTTAAGTTAGATTACAGTTAATATGTATTAATAAAATAAATATATAAAAATAAATATAATTTTTAAATATTTATGCTCGTGATTAAGCGTTAACTGTTGCTGCAGATCGGCAAAAATGTCATAAACATTCCACCTATAATTTGAGGCACGATTTATATTCGCTGGCAACTTATTTACACAACTATTTACGAGAATTGCCAGTGGCAAAAGCAACAATTCAATAAATACAACAATTTGCATCGACAACAGTCATAAATTTATCTTAAATGAACAAATATTTTCTTGCTGTTGCTGATGCTGATGCTGATGCTGCTGATGGGAGCTATCCTGGCAAATAAAATGCGATATGGATATGCAAAAAGCTTATCATTGCCACAAAAGGCAGCAACAATCGGAAACACAATAGCAAAAGCAATAAATGCACTGCACACATGGAAAAGAGCTCGAATTTGACAATGTATTTCAATTTGTAATGCATTAAAGACAAAGTGCATACAGAATCAGGCAATACATAATAAATACTTACATACAATAAATAAATATATATGTGTATATAATAAATATATTGTATGCACAATGCATAAATTTTACCACTTGTAAATTGCCAGTTGTTGTATAAGTACCATAAGCATTATATATATATTCACGTTCTTGAACAAATTTTGTATCAATTTCTTGTTCGCACTTTCTGAATACCAAACGGGAAATTGGTATTTATCAAAGGACTTAAAACATCGTCAGTAATCCACTTAGATGTACTCAAGAACACACATCAATTGCAAAAAAAAAGAATAAATTTATATTTAGCTTTGAAGTGACTTATAAAATGATGATTATCATTTTTTTTGAATGGGAATTACAAGTATTTTATTGCACTTTTATATTTTCCTAAAAATACATTAAGCTAAATCAATAAACTGTAACTCTTCTAAAACAATAACAAATTCACTCTGCTGACTATATACATAATAAAAACAATAATTTCTTAAATTTAACAAATAATAATTGCATGACATCAAAAATGTAATTTGACAAATGTCAATGTTTTTCATTGGTTTACTTCTGTTTCCCTGGGATCTAGCAATTCCTTGAGGGTGTGGAATTTTGAGTAATGTACATACATGTGTATACATATGTATATATGTGGGGAGTCATATGCTACATCTACATCAGAGGAGTGTGTACAATATTTTGATGTCTCTCAGTATAAAAAATATGTCAAATGCAAATTATGCGCATAAATATAAATAAATAAATGAATCAACAAATAAATATGTCGCATAAAACGATATGTGGTTGCCACAGCGACCCACACCCGCACCCACTTGCCGCATGCCACTTCCCATTTGGTGTAAAAGTAAATTTGCTTTTTGCTGTCGCCCAAAAGTCGCTAGTGTCATAAACATGGCCAAAATGGCGTGCGGCCGCCAAAGTAAATAAAAGCCAAAAGCCGATAGCAATCGGAAGCGGATGCGGAAGCAGCAGCAAGCCACCAAAGAGAGAAAGTGGCGGAGGTTGCCGCACTTGTGCCAAATGCAAAATAATTGCATATTTATGTGAGCAATCGGAGCAGTTTCCATAAATATAAATCTGCTCTCATGCGCCTTTTAATGATGCGCCAAATGTGCAAAAATACGACTGCTTATAGCCACATCCTTTTGGGTTTCTCATGTCTGCATTTCACCAGCTGAATCATTTAAGCCAAGTGTGTGACCATCTGGCAGTTCATCTGTATTTTGCATCGACTTCCCTTAAATTTCCAGTTAAGGCGCATTGACCGACCTTGTCCAAGTTCATTTAATTGCTTATTGTGCAATCAATTGGGCGATTTTTATTGATATTTATTTACGACCAATTTAAGATACATTTGGCAAGTCAAAACCAGATTACTGTGCTAAAAATAAATAAATAAATTACATAAAATCGTTACTTCAAAAAGTAATTAAAATATGGATTTTAGTATTTAAAAATAGGTATTTCATGCAAAATTGAGAAAGCTGTTTATTTATTTCACATCGAAAAGAAAATGCAGATTAGTTGTTGAAAATTTCACATATATTTTTGGCTTAAGAAAATAGCCTGATTAGGCAATAAGATTGAGGGAATGTGAATTTATGCAAGAATTGCGCAGACAACAAAAATTGATTGGGGAATTAAAATTTGTTGACATCTGCTATGGGCTCTCAATCAATTGGCCTTATTTTGGTGCAATCCTTTCAAAAGAACAAAGCATATTTTAGTTTTTTTTGGTGGGATGCACATTAAAAACGTATGTGTGTAGCACGTTTCACAGATAGGGAGGCGCAGCGATAAAAAGAAAGAGAAATGTAGAGGCAGAGATAGAGACAGAGACAGAGACAGAGATAGAGAGAAAGCAGGAAAATAATCCAATGAAATTCAGTTAAAATCACTCAAGAGCATGAATGGCAGCATTTTATCTCGCCGCTTTGGCTTTTGTTCGAGACTGCGGAAAAGGAAGCGCGTTGATGATAATAATGCCAACACTTGGCTTTTGTTTTAGCCACCGCAGCAGCGCCAACAATGACAACAACAAAAACATGACACTTTAATAGCATAAATGCGGCACTAAACAAAACCAAAATCAACGAATAATGTTGATGGGGATGGGGATGGGGAACGGGGAACGGGCGGCACAGGAACTGGAATAGGAAAGAGCAGGCGAAAGGGATGGGGCAGTGGCAGGCAGACGGAGAAGAACGCCAGCAGCGCACAGCTGTCATAATGAAACAGTCAAGGACAATGGCGACCAGCGGATATACAAAGTGTACGTGTTCCGTACAGGCCCAGTGACCTCACCACACCCCTCCCTCCCTATGCTGCTGCCCTTCTGTCTGTCTGTCTGTCGCAGCGACGCGATAAAAGCGCCAAACGAAATGTTTTCTAGATGAGGGGGGTCCGGCGCAAGTCGGCGGCTGCCATTTATAAGAGCATCAGTTACAATAACACTGGCCGGGCGTTGTAGGCGTGGCACGCCGACAACAATAGCCAGGCCATTGTCATAAATTAAAAATGAGGAAGTATATGAAATTTAACAAAAACAAACGGCCCGCGGAATAGCAGCAGCAGCAGCAGCGGCAGCGGCAGCGGCAGCAAACCAACAACGGAAATACAAAAAAGCGCTGATAAATAAATTTGCTAAAAAAAAAATTGTTTTATGATAATACGCAAAAGCAAAAAAAGGCAGCACATGGCATAAGTCTGGAGTTTAAAGGTCGCCTAAGAGTCAAAAGCCTTTGCTGAAAACAAAACAACAATCGAATGAACAAAAGAACAACAGCAACAAATACAAAACAAACATTGCCCACAGCCAAGTTACTTTCTCCCATCGAGTAGGCCTAGGTCAACTTCTCAGCCCAATCGTGGCCCAAAGTGGCCACACTTAATTTGTCTACTTTTATTTCCCCATCTTAATTCTCCCGTCTTAATTCAAAGCTGATTTACAGTAGAGCCCCGTAAATGTTTTCCTGCTTTTGAAGCGACATTCAACGCGTGCTACAAATCTCAAAATTTTCATGTCACGCGTATTTGAGATATGTGTCCCTTAGTGTCACATCAGCAGCCACTTCACCTCACACTGTCTGCTTTTGTCATGCCACGGCTGCAACGGCAACGGCAACGGCAACAGCCACAACAACAAATTGCCACTCGCAGAGTCTCGGGTCTCTGGTTAGCCACCTGGCATCTAAGTCCAAATCGCAACGGCTTCGATGGAATTTTTAAAAGTACAACATAAAGAAAAACCAAACTAAAAATATTTTAACAGCGACTACATAAAATACTACTTTGAAACAATTAAATATGTATTTTAAATATGTTTTTATTTTTTAAAAAATTGTTTTTTAATATTAAATATGATACATTTTGCAAATCCAATCCATATCCATATCTGTCCACATTTGACAACAACTTGCCTCATTTTTAACGTGTAGCTGAACTGTTTTTTAGGATATAGAGTAGCAAAACAAAATGCTATTTTTACTCAATGACAGCTCCTGTTTGGTCTTCCGGCATTTCACTTTATTTCATACGTAATACATATAGTATGGTGTTTTTTTTATTATTATTATTATTATTTTTAAGCTGATTTGCTCGCACGGCACGTTTCATTTTTAGTTTAGCTCGGTGTAGATTTTCGGTGGGAAAATCTGGCCCTTCTGCCATATTTGGCCTTTTGGGCATTTGTTTTGGTTGAGGCTTACGGGTAACAAAAAAACAACAAAAAATTATCAGAAACAAGTAAGCCAAAATGGCTCTTAAAATATTAAATTTGTGCGCAGGGCTTTAATCTGCGTTTAATCGTGGCGTATGATGAATTTCTGTCCGAAGTCCCAGGAAGGAAGTTAAATAGAATCCGTGCTCCCTGCTTAAATCTGTATATGAATAGGCAAAGTGCGTCAAATTGCACGTGGCTGCCACACAATGACTCAACACAAAACAAAAAATAAAACATAGAAGACAATTACAAATGAAAATATTCGTTATAATAAGTCATTTATCACTTTGTTTCAGTTTTGCTCATTCCTGCTATTAAATAATTTGGATTGCTAATTCCTTGAGCATAAGCCCGACCAGCCTTTATTCTTATCCCGACTCCCTGCCCCTGTCACCCGCACTAGTGCCGCACATCAGCGGCTACCATAAAAGCTTCATAAACATTTTATAGCTTGCAGTTGTTGCAGGAAACTGCGCTAGGGTCATAATTGCTGGCAACCATTTTCCATTTTAGCCTGCTAGAAAGCCAACTAGCCAAATTACGAAGAGGGCTCGCAGAGGCTGACGAAAAATGGGGAAAAGGGGGCGTTTATAAGCGCCTTTATGGCATTGTCAAAATGTTCGTGTGTAAAACAAACTTTAACAAACTCGCACCTAAACCGGTTGCATCTCTATGAGAACTAAAATATACAAATTATGCAAAAATAATAAAAATCACATTTAGGCAGAGTTCCAAACATTCTACTCCAATAACTTTGTCAAAATAATGTTTTAATCAGGATTTGATATTTCGAAAAATTCTACAAAATAACAAAAAACAAAAAAAATGAAAAGGAGATTTTTTGTCTTTTGCGAGAGTCTAAAATGACTTTAGATAGGGAACTCTTTATAAAAAGAAGGGTATATATTAGTTTTCAGAAATGGAAATAAACTTTTTTGTTAAGTAATTAATTGTTGCAGATGTTTTAATTTTCAGTTTATCCAGCCCAACCAACACATTGTTTAACCCCTTGCAAAAAATGCGAAATTGAATTAACGAAAGACTAAAAATGGTAACTTTTTGGTACAATACTACACAAAAATAAAGATGAAAAAAAAAAGGAGACGTTGGCAAAATCCGTAGTTCTGCCTCATTATAGCTGTGCTCGTTACGGTTTAATTGAGCTTCGTTGTTCTCAGGTGTAAATTACAAATCTGAACAGCGCATAATGAATGAAGCCGACTGAGGCCGACTGGCTGAACGGATGCCTAAATGAAATGAAATCGTAGCGAAAACGCTTTTAATTCAGGCACAGGGCGTGGATAGGGCGTGGACAAAAGTTTTGTGGAGCGCGACAAACTGCGGCGCAAGAAGTTGATTAGAAAGCCCGGCCGCAATGTCGACAAGACGGAGTGGAGTGGAGTGGAGTGTGCGGGTGGCAGAAACGGGGAGGGGTGTGGGGTATGGGGTATCGGGTATTCGGGCTGAGTATTCTGGTCTCTGGTATTGGCAGCAGCCTAATGAGAAACTTGAAAATTTACGGTCAACGAGTTGTCAAAGTTCCGGCACCGTGGCATAGTTTCAGATGCCAAGTCAAACAATTAAGCTCCGCTCGGCGCGCTTCCAATGAATTCCATTTTAAATAAATAATTGCCAGCGAAATTAAGCAGCGACCAAGATGCTGGGGGACAGCTGAGTCTCTGACAGCATGGAGCCCGTAATCTGGGGGCTCTAGACGAAGGCGCAGCACACCAATGGCTGAAGTAATGACAGGATGTACCGATAAAAATGTAAAAAAAAATAATAAAAAAAAACGCATGCATTAACATTGATAAAGAACGGGCGACTAATATAGAAGTGAAAAAAGAGGAAATTCGCTAACAAAATATTCATTAGCGTTGATCGGAAGCGGAAATGACTGTGGCCCCAAAAAGGACCCGTTAGATAAGAGCATTTGTTGTGCACACCCACAGTAACAGTAACAGTCACAAGCAGAAGGTCGAGCACACCTAAGCGGCTATCAGTTGAAAGTCCAAATTCCGACCGGGTCAGAGATTTTGAATGTCAACTGAAACATAAGACCAGGAAATGCTTCGCTGCAGACTCGTTAATAATTCACATGCTGCAAACATGGAGTCAAACGTATGGGGATAGTGGGGAGAAGGGCAACGACAAATAAAATTGCAATCAGATGCTGCTTGAAATTAAGGACACAATGCCACAAAAGCTTTTAAGTCCTGTCCAAGCAAAAATAACTAAAAGCAATGACAGAAGTTAATGCGATTGCCGTTCAATTAGAGATGGTCAGCAAAAAAAAAATAAAAAAAATTATAATAAAATCAAAACACAACTTAAATAAATATAACAATGTTAAAATGAATACCCCAATTAGACTCCAACTCCAATTTAAGCAACAAATATTAATTAGTGCCCAAAAACAAAAAACCGCACGTACTAAAAATGAAAAAAAAAAATGATAATCGACAAAACGTGTTCTCGATTTGCGTGTCCTTTTTATGTTGCACGTGTCCATCTCTAGTTTGCACAGAATAGGTCAACATTGCGTGTCAGCGAGTGTGTGTGTGATTGTGTATATGTGTGTGTGAGTGTGTGTATAGAGTGCGAGAGCATGTGTGCGCAACGTTTTGGCGACCCAACTTGATGCTATCATCAATTGTCAAATAACCAACTGTGTGAGATTTGTGTACCAGCTGTGTCCAGAGAGAGAATAACAGAGATAGGGAGAGAGGGAGAGAGCGGGAACCAAAGCGTTGAAGCATTCATGGTGTTGCAAATCAAAGCACATACACACGCGCACACACACAAAATCCCCACACCACACCACACACACACACAAACACACACACATAGATGGAATGACCAGCGTGCATATGTGGCATACCCGTAGAACAACTCACTTTGTGGGCTATTTGTTTTGGTCATACGCTCATTTGGCTTTTGCCAGGCAAATCGAATGAGAGAGCAGCACTAGTAGTAGTGCTAAAATAAAAGCAAAACCAAAAGAAAGGACGAGGACGAAATCGGAAAGTGTGCAAAAATCAAGCGAGTCCCAGCACTGCAAAAACAAACAAACAAAATCGTAAAGAAGAGCGTCCAAAGCAGCAGAGAGCGGGGTATGCCGGAGTGTAACCACAAATGTACAACGTACAAGCAACCGAATCATTGAAATAAGGTTGGGATTGCCACCGATGCTGCTGCTGCTGCTGCTGCCAATGCTGCTGCCACTGTTGCTGCTGCTGGTGCTGATTCTGATGCCAAAAACCGAGCTGAGCAATCGTAAATCTTCTTATATGCAGCAGCGTTTTAACGATAATTTGCTTTATTGGAGCAGTTTAGATTTGGGCAGCGGACCGGGCGAAAACTGGAACCACAAGTCAAACGACAACTAGACCGAACAACGTATACATATATACATATATATATATATATAGATATATGTGTGTGTGTGTGTGTGTGTGTGTGTTTTATGCGAATGTATGCGTTTATTTGGATTTTGGGTCTGCTGACTAGTTTTGCGAATGGCCGAGTCTGTGCTTTGCCTTTTGAATGTTTCAACGTTTCCGTTTAAATGGTTTTTATAGCAAATTTATGTAGAGGAAAAATACTTCGAAGGTTCACCGAATGACCAGTTGCAGCAATCCGAATCCATAAAAATCCCTCGCAAGCACATGCGACCAAAAATCGTTCAGTTTTGGATCTCTTCTCGATTCCCAATGTGTTGTCCGCCGTAGGTGTGAACAAAGATTTGCCACACTTGCTGAATACTTCTCCCACTGCTCTCTGTGCCCGAAATGCCTCAATGTGCACCATGAAAAATGACCGTACAAATTGCTGCCTATTTGAAACTGAATCTGGTTTCTCCGCAGCTGCTGTGGCTGCATTTATTGCTCACATTGTTTTACATTGTAGCCACAAGAGCTATCAGGTAATTACTACATCGTTTAGCAGTTGACAATCAATTGGCATATAGCTGACAAGGGTCTAAAATGTGGTCAAAATGTGTGTGGCTTTTTAATGTGATTAAACTGGTTTAGAAATTAATGTTAGCGTTTTACACATCCCACCAAGGTTTAACTATCTGCTGTATATTCAATTTAAGTTATTTACGTTAATATAATTAAATATTTATTTTTTCATGATTGTAATCACTTTTAAATTTAATTGTAACATCCAGCAGCTTGCTTTGTAGCCACGCTTAATTAAAATATTTCCTTTATTTTTGATCAAATGAATATATTATAAATGCGGGCTTCATAAATTGCCATCCGTCAGTGGCAAGGAAATAAATCTGTCAATAAATGCGCCTGAGCTTCCAATTATAGTTATAAAGAAATTAATTACAAATTTTTAAAATACGACTAAAGCTTAAGCGAAAAAATCTTAAATTACGCAACTTTACCTTTATCCCCAGTTGAACAATTTCAATTGCCACTTTCACATATATATTTACTATAAAACTTATTTACAGCGCATTTTGTTGTTGATCTAGTAAATTATCAAACGTTAGCTGCAAGGCTTAAAACATGGAATCCGGATCCGGTATATCATTCATAATCAAATATATCCCAATGCGTGGCACATATTAAAATCATTGCGTATTTTTGCATTTCTCTTTTATTTAATTTTATGCGCTGCACCTTTTCAGTTTGCTGCTGCATTTATTTTTTATACGCCGGATGTTGCTGTCAGAGCAGGGGGCCTTTGAATTATGTTAAGCTTTGTGCCAGCAGTACTTATACTCACACCCACACTCACACACAATACACAAGCACACACACACACACACACACACACACACACAAACACACACAATCGCCTGCCTTAAGGCTGGCTGGCAAGTGACGTTTCGCCGGCATGAAAGTCAACAACTGTTGGTGGCAGTTGCAGTTGTTGTTGTTGTTGCTGTTGTTGTTGTCGTTGTTGCTGTTGTTGTTATTGTCGGTGTTGCTATTGCAAGACTTGCAAGTGCGGCTTTGCGCTGTCAACAATGCCAAGGTGGCGGTTGACTGTTGTTGGGTGTTGTTGCCTCTTGGCTGTTGGCATTTTGCTGCCGAAAGCCACTCACAACTAATTCACATACACCTGTTACTCATACGACCCGTTGCCCAGTTAAGTTGCACAAGTAATTATTTTCGTTCAGCACAATTTGCGACTAGTTGAAAGCTACTTATGAGCCAAATTAAATACAAATATATATGTTTATACAAAATGAATATTTACGCCCATCATAAATGGCGGCAAGCCTCAACATCTTGTAAACCATTTTCGGCTTATTGGCATCGCGTGTGGCATAATTATATTCAGTTATAAGCTATCTTTTCCGAAATGCTTAAGTATCAACTTTGTATATAAAAACTACAGTTATCATAATAACAATCACAATAATATTATCATCAAGAGTATCATTTAACAATAGTTATAAAAACCAGCTGTTAATGGTGACCATTTTCATAGCATCAGAGAAAATAGCAGAAAATGTACAGAAAAAGTAAATTAATATTATGTTTCCAGCTTTTGTTGTTGCCTCGAGCGGGTTGTCATAAATTGCACATCAGGCAAATGTTAATGGAGAAAAGAGCCGTAAAATGTTTAACCCAAACTTTAACGAGCCAAACTGCCGCAAATTGATTCATAAACAATTAGTGAACATCAAATTTGGTCCAAATTGTGGGTCAAAATGTTCCTCGTCGGTCAGCAGATCTTTTAGTTAATGGCGTTGTAAATGTTTAATTACGGATATTAATTAAACATATAATACTTGGCAAAAGTCATGAAATGTTAACTTAATGAATGAGAAAATAAATATTGAGTGCTAAAGCAATTTGAATAAGTCTAATAACCAAAAACCTAGAGTTATATTTCTTTACTCATTTTTGGTATTGAAAAACGTCCTTTTGAACATAAAAAAAAAACAGTTTAAAAATGATTTAGCTTAAATTATGTATATATAATAACCACAATAACTTTGATTCTTTTCGAATATAATTCTTGGTCTATCCCATAAATTTGTCCTATTATTCGCATTTATTGATTTCAGCCTTGTGTGCGCTTAAAGACTTCTTTTATCCGCTTATACATTTCATGCATATCAATAATAAAAACCAGCTCATCCTCGCGCCATTTGAAATATGATTTATGTGGCCCGCAGCATTGGAGCTCAACTCGACGACTGATCAAATACCCCATACCCCATACCCTCCCCACCCGTCTGTCTCTGTTCTTGGTTGGCTGATAAAACTGTCGAAAGTAGTAAGTGTTACAGAGGTAATTTACTTGCGTCTAAACGAAATCGAATGCGGCCTTAATGGCCAACGGACAGACAACTCGCATAATTTAACACGCAGACAGGCAAACGACAAATAGCTGGCATAATGGCCAGACAATCCCCGGGCTCGTCGAGTATAGTCAATCCTTATTAGCAGCCAAGAAATTTGAAATTATAATGCCACTCGACAAATCGGTAAAGTTTTGTTGGCCTTTGCCTTCTTCCATGACAATAGTTGGCCGTAAATTTAAATTTGATTTTTATTTCGGCTTTTGATATGTTTTCCAACACTTTAAGCATTCGAATTTACCACATAAAAATGTGAAAAGTTTTCTCGTTTCGCCTCTTTGCACATTGGCCCAACTAAAAACCATATAAAAAAAACAGGATTTTAAATCGTATTTCAATCAAAAATTGTTAAACTTTGCATATTAAATTTTTAAATGCGTTGATTCACAATATTAATTGCGCATAGAAAATCGTTAAAATTTAACATGCATTTTTCATTCAATTAATTCTTTAATTATTTATAAACAGAAGTATATGAATTAAATTTCACTTTAATTTTTCATGTTGCAAGTCTTTTTTTAGAAACTGTTTATGTAAATTAATAGAATTACTATAAATACTATAATACTATAAATACTAAAAAAAACCACATTTGTTTTACATATCTTTTTATAGCCGTTATTTGTTTAGCATGTCAATTTGTCTTAATTTTGATTAGAGGATAATTCATGATTTGCGTTTGTCAAAAAAAAAAGAGAAAAAAATACTTTTTTATGGCTGGCAAAGTGTACGCAAAAACATATACGAATATTGACGATGTGAGGTGGATTTAGCCATCAAATGAGTCGGCTAAGACGGAAAACTTTTTCATTACGTAATTTTTGGGTTTCGCTTATGTCATGCTCATAGTTCCAGTGCACACGCACACACGCAGACACACACACACACACACACACAGACGCAGTTTTTTATCACACAAAAGCACGTTAGTAAAGCATAGTTAGTATGTGTAGATATGGACTTCTATATTGAGCTTGGCTTTTTGTTTAAAAACTTTTCTAATTCCATTAACGAAACGCACATGCGAGAATCTGGCTGACTGTCCTTTTTGCCAGCTGCCTGCTGCTGCCTGTGCTGCTGCTGCCACGTTTTCGTAGCTGGCAGAAGTTTCTGCTCCAATTGCCACAATGCATTGCCCACACAAAATGAGAAGAGAAAAAAACCGAGCAAAACAAACTGCGTGTTCGTCTCAAATTGACTGCTTCTGACTTTCTGTGCAAACATAATTTGCTTTTTAAAGTAAATAAATGCCTCCTCTTCGTACCGTCTTTAATGAGCTGTAGTTGTGTACAGATTTGGCACAGTTCGTCATCCACAGGCCAGCTTCATGCCACCTCATTCCTCATTCCTCATTCGCTCATCGTCCTTACCTCATTTAAATTGTGCGGCTCGTTTAAAATTGTTAATGAAATGAAATTTAAATGTTGTATCATTTTTAATCTTATGCCGCAATTTCTAATGCTTTCTATTGCTATGGTAAGTTTTCTTCATTATTTTTAATATTTTTTTGTTGCTGCTTTTCGATTGCTGTAATTTGGCTTAATTTCAGTTAATTATTATTTTCACATTTTCAGCATTGCTTGTGGTCGCTACGAGGCAAAGGCAGCGAGTGTTGTTGCCTTGGCGCAGGGATCACAGTTAATTAGTTTGTAATTATTATAAATTGAGGATGAATGCTTGTGGCAAGTTTAATTGGATATTTGATGTCTTAAATTACGCAAAAATGAGCGTGAAATATAAGCGCGAGTTGCGCGAAAAATTTCGGCATAATCCACAGCTGTCGTAAAGCCATTCTTGCCAGTTAGTCATGTTGAAAGTAAATTAATTTTTAATGCCTTCAGAATGTCAGGCTGTCTCATATTTATGTGGCAAGCGTGGCATGGCCTCAGCTCCCAGCTCGGCTCTGTTCTGCATGCTCATGTCGTTGACCACTGTGCTTTGTCACACGTGCCACACCCACTGGGCGCCTTCGCATATACAACAATTAATCATAATCTCGTACATAGCTTCCAGGCAGTACTTGGGCCACGTAGCAAAAGCCGGCAGTTTTTCACCAGACCCAAACCATAAATTTTACACTCGGTGACTGCGTCGTCTTGAGCAGAGTCCTATGTTGGTAACCTAGGAACACCCCTAACCCCATTTCTGCAACTTGCCAAATGCCCCTCCCTCCCTCTTCATAGACCATGGCAAAAATATGTTTAAATTTACTTTAGTTTTGCAACTGTTGTTATTGTATTCTGATCATTTTATGTGCCAGCTTCACACGTAGTTTTCTTATAAATTATCATGAAATATGCCATGACTTACCCACACTATGTGAAATTCTCCATCTAACACACACACACACACACACACACCTTAGAAATTATTAAACTTCGATTGCAAATACCATAAAATATTGCTGGAAGCTCTTATTTAACAATCAAAGCCTTTGAATACCTTTTAAAATAAAAGTGTAAATCAAATTCATGTTAAGAAGCTGTGAAACATTTTGTTCAATTAATTGAGGAATTTTTATTTAAATCTGTAAATATCAGCCTGCCATAAAAATGTATTATTATTGTTAGGTTATACAAATTATTAAATATTTCATTTTTAGCATCGTTTACATTCTTATTACATTTGCTTTTTCTTATTCAAATACAAAACTTCTTGAACTATTTTAATTGTTGTATGCATTGTGGAATAAAAATGCTTTGAATACTACTAAAAATCATATTAAAATGTTCAAGATAGTTGCTGGTGATTAGCAAGTTCGGGCTTTTTGTAAGTTATAAATGGCTAATAACAATCTAATAATAATAGCCCAATGTTGCACAAATTTCTTCGTGTAAAACAGATAGAACAATTTACATTTAAGTCGCTTTTGGATGCCGGCAGTTTAAACTCTTTGCATATATTGTGAATGCTCTGATTGTGAATGTGGATGCAAATGTTCATGTGAATATTAACGCTGCAATGTGCAGCCAGACAACGCATACTTATTAAGCATGCCCAAGTCCAAATCCTAGCCGTGTGTCTGCTGTCCAGATGAGTGCGTGCCTTGTGCTCCGTGCTCCGAGCTCTGAGCTCCGAGCTCTGTTGTGGCTGGCTGCGTCGCATTTTGGGTGGCTGGGAGCAGCCAGCATTGATTCTATTGGCTTTGTTGTGATAAGGTCAAAAGTTTAATATAAATGTTGTGGCCGGCAACTTCTCGATATGGCAAACACTGCCAAAGTCCAACTTTAAAATACTATGTAGCTGTGCATATTGCCTCGAGTAAGCTTCCTTAAGTCATATATATACCAAACATGGCAATTGCTTGTGCATTAATGGTAGAGTTTAGTTGACATTTTTATCAGATTTTATTACGTTTTCTGGTCAAGTAAAGTTTACTGTTCGAAATCAAAGAAAAATGTAAATTTTTAAGCAACCTAAAAAATGAAGAACACAAATTCAGCTATTATTGTTAAAAACTTGCACGCAATGAAACCACTAATTTAATGTACTTTAAAGACTTTATTTTACTTTACTCGCTCTCACTGTCTGTCTTTGTCTCTGTCTCTATCTCTATTTTTATCAATCTGGTTTGCTCTCTTGCTCATAAACCATCTGAGGACAGCAGGAGCAGAAATACCCAGCTCCCATTCTCAACTTACAGTCCACATAAAAAGCAATGCCTGGCTGGCTGCCGAGCAGGGCAAAGTTTTGTGCGTAACATGAAAAACTTCGATAAATTCACAGTTGAAACAATTACCATGAATTTTATCAAAAATGATACGCGCTGCTCGTATCCGACCATGCAGCAACAATATTTTTTAATGCACTTTGGGGGAAACTGAAACGCGTGGCCAAAGATGCTGTGGCAAAGACAAAACAAGGCAAAAAAAAATAAAAAATGAAAGAAAAGAAAAGAAAAGAAAAGAAAACCGACTGTGGCAGTGAAGCTGTGAGAACTAAGCAGATAAGGATCGAATTGGTTGGTCGCAGGGAGAGGGGAGAGGGGAGCATGAAGGAAATACCAATAACATTCCGTCTGCTGACAGATAGACCAGGAACGGCACCAGGACCAGAACCAGGACCCAAGCTTAAACAGGGACCGGGCCAAGGAGCTGGCAGCTCCAAGGCTGTCGGTACTGTTAAAATGTAAGCGAAAAATTGCTTGAGAAAACTTTCTCAACTTTTCAGCTAATATTTGACTTTTGCAAAATAAGGAGACGATGTGGAAAAAACAACGATGCACCATCGCATCGAACCAAAATACATATATACTTATATATATTCAATTTTATTTTATTTTACTTAGCAATTTGTTTTTTTTTTTCTCTTTTTGCATAAGCATTATGCGTGACATTTGCGTTGATGTGTAAAAAAAATATGAAAATACTCTTACACACACACAGATCCGCACATACACACGGTGTGGCATGCGTGCTTAAAGAACCATAAGGATGTGCTCGAAAAATGTGGCAAAAGCATGTCAGAATGTCGACCTCTAAAACTTATATTACTCATGCGATGTCATAAAAAAAATAAGTAAATATGGTAGCCGGCAACAGTTTGCTAAACTTAAGTTTATTGATTTCGCAGACTGCAGCACAACTTTAGGCTAAACTGCGCCACTGCCACAGCTGATGCTGTTGCTGTTGCAACTGATTGTAGGAGCAATTGAAAATTTAAATTGATATTTGTCGAGCCCCACGGTCAAAATGTACAATTTTAATGGCCGTCAATTGCATTTGAACTAAACTTTTTTTTCCAACTCGTTTAAACTTAATATTTTTTTTTAGACTCGCCAGCATCGAACGAAGCTCCAGTGTCCTGTGACTTTACATTTTTTTTAGCAGCAGCCAAATCAAATAGATATTGAGTAGCTTTTCAGTTTGCCTCAACGTTAAATGAGAAAAGTTATCGAAGTGCTTGTTGCACTTTTCGAACGGTGTTTCTAGCACTTTTCCACCTGCAAGCAACACTATCACTTGTTCTCCCTCTCCCTCTGTCTCTCTCTCTCTCTCTCTCTCTGTCTCTCTTTCTCTGTCTCTCCTTCACAGGTAAACTCCACACAGCAAGTTTTTGTTTGTTTGGATATGCCATTAATGATCTTTTGGTTAGCTATTTAGCTTTGGTTTACCAAGCGTTTAGTCTCGCATTTAAAGCGAATGAGTTGTAATATATTTTTAGTTGCAACCATAAAAGTTAATCTATTTTCATACTAGAATGGATGGTGAAAGCTATTTTTTCGTTATTTGAGATCTAAAATCAATTGTGTTTAATTTGCCAAATCTATTTCTCCAGATATTTTGCTTTTTTGAATTGGATTTCTTTGCCAAACTACAAAGATAAATGTTTGTATAACCTAACTTTTACAATCTCTCATAGTTTCTCATTCCCCCATTTGTGTTTTCTTACATTTCTCACAGCCTTTTCGTATTTTCATTAAAATTTTAATTGTGACTTTTCTTTCCATTAAAGTGAAAATGGACCATTTTGCGGACCCGCAGAGCTAATAACTTTTGCAATTGGCACACTTGGAAAGGGGGTTCTTTTTTCTATAGGCCAAAGCTCTCGTGTAAGCCACACTTTACTAATTTTTAGTTTGGAACTTTTCCTGTTGAAATCCACAATAAATATATACGAGTGTCTACAGAGACTATAGAAATAACAACACGAACTACAACAACAACTATAAAAACGTGTCCCGAACGCGACGTGGGAAATCTAACAAAGGACACGCCAATGCGAACGCCAAAAAGCAGTAGAAATTTACAAATACAAAAAAATGGAAAACAGAAAAGGAGAAACCGGCAAAAATTAACAGCAAACAAAAAAGGCTAACGAAGCTGGGCAATACCCCGCTCTATACCACCCGGTCGGGCATATTGTATTGAGAGTTCGTTTTAATTAAAAGAAAAGGAAAAAGCCAGCGCCACAGCAACTGAAGCATTCGTTGTGGAAAAAGGTTACTGGGCGTTGCCTATTCACCAAAAATTCGCAACGACGTTTTCCAGTTTCGAATACACATATATATATAAATAAATATACATATATATATATTTATATATAAATAAATATACATATATATATATTTATATATATATATGTATATGATTAAAAAAGTTGAAAACGTTTCAACAATAGAAACAATTACTAAATTGTCAAAAACAAAAAACACGATATACACAGACAGCAAAACGGAAACAAAAAAAATAATATATACACAAAAAAAAAAAAAATATATATATATATATACGTATATATAAACAATGCATTGCTGCATATTTGCGTTGAGGCAACGGCATGTACAAATATTGCGTATACGCCATGTAATAAATACAACAAGAACGAGCCACTGCAGAGAAAACTGCCTCAGCTGCTGCTGCTGCTGCTTGAGTCTTTTGCTGGCTTGGCACTGGCAAACAGTTTCCAACTCAATGACTTTATATCTACGACTCGAGCTACATTTGCCACAGATGCCTTGGATATCGAGCATCCGCATCGTTGCCCTTTGCTTTTGGCCCCGCTAATACCCAACCAGCACCACCCGGCGGCATCAGTAGCGTCACCAGCAGCAGCGGCAGCGGCAGCATTCAGCTAGCTGCTCGTTTGTGCCAGTTTGCTCGTTTACAGGCTTTTACCTGAAACTATTACCCACTTGCCGACTCAGTTGGTTTGTCAGTCAGTCGCCCATTTGCAATGTCTGCTTGCCTGTATTATATAGCTAGATACTGGATACTGGATACTGGTTGCTGGTTGCTGGATGTTGGATGCTGGATGGTGAATGCGGATGTTGGGTCCTTATGCAATCAACATTCGACTCGTTACAACTTTTCCTTGCAAATCTTTTCGTTGAACATCTGCAGCTAGTTGCTTATCTGATTACATATTTATCTCCAATTTATACATAATTTTTGCATCAGTTCATTTCAGACAGCAAAATACTTTAAGCTCTTTCTGCTTTACTATTAAATTGCATCTTGGTATGCAACAACTGTGTGTCTACTGAAACTGTGGCACACAACAATCCATCAGGCCACGCATCTTTCCCTCGCAATCCCCTTGGCATAAAACTGTCAAAAACTTGTGATGAGTGCCCAAATCTCACACGCACAATATCCACAGACAACTTTTGTATTGGTTTCTTGGTGCCTTAAAGTTATTCCTTAACTTTGTGGTAAAAAAGAAAAAAAAAACTAACACACACATTCAGTAGGAGCAACAAAAACAATGATAAATTTTTGCCCACAAAGCTACTAAAATGTTTCACAAAATATGTGGCGCGAAACAAAAGTAAAGTGAATACATCCACAAAATAGACATTTCTATGTTTATTTTCGCATGATGAAATGTGCCTCATTTTTCATAGAAGAACATGCACGATTTAAGTTGTAAAAGCATTGACAGGAATATGGGGATGTTAATAAAGCAAAAACTAATAATACAGTATTTAGATGCTCTCACTTTCATTAAATATAAAAATTTAAAAAAAAAAAAAAAAAAACTATCACCTTGCTTTCACTTTGATTAAGTATAAACTTTGCATGCAGATTAAAAAAAAAGTGTCATGCTAAAAAAAAACCTATGAAAACTTGAATTTAAATTTTATAAATAAATAAATTCTTTAAATTTTAGAATATCACTAAAAATATAAATAACATAGTTATAAAAAATAAAATAAAATAAAATAAAATAGTTATAAAAATATACAAACTATAAAAATAATAGTATTTCACAAATTGCTTCTTTTCTCAAATTCTCATTACACATTAATTAATCTTTAATAAACATTTAAATATTATTGTAAGTTAATTATTAGTTTAATAAAAATCAAATCGGCAAACACAATATATTAGGTTAGCAATAGAGAAGAGTATCAACAGGTAGGCAAACATCCATCCATTGTCATAGGAACTAGCAGTTTTAACTATCATCTCGGAACACACAAGCTAAGAACAATGAATACAGAACACTCCCCTTCCTTGGGAGCTGAAAGCAAGTCAATGGACAGGACATGAAGAGAACCACATGTCAATGTCAAAGGCGATGACAGAGACAAATTCACCTCTCGGGAGGCACATGTGGGATACAGTTTTGAAACTGATACCTAGTCCCGAGTTACACGATAAAAGTGTATATAGAATACGCTTGAAACACTTGACGCACAAATTTAAATATACAAAAATGTTTCGTCGGATTGTTTTCTTTAATCGAAAATTCCAAACATGATTCTCCTGCTGCGGCTGCGGCTGTTGCTGAATTTAATGCACCGTTTGACTAACATTTGACACGAATACACACTCACACACACACCCACACACACACACACACTCACACACTCACACACTCACACACTCACACATGCACACTCACATAGGCAGACACACGCAGCTCAAATGGCGCCAAATTCCGTCCGGCAATCAACTAAATTCAAAGCAAATTGTCCGCACTGTGAATTTGGGCCATGATTGTAACTGTAGACAGTGGTTGGATGAGGGCGAGGGGCTGACAGCCGGGTTAGGGGAGTTGGCAAGAGCAAACAAGCAAACGCCTCATTATTTTGCGCTTGAGAAATTTCTGTCTCGTCACTAATTCATCATTGTTTCGGCACATTAAATGCTTGAACGTCAACGCATTCATTATCTTATGGCCAACAACAACAGCCACAACAACTGGTGTTCTTGGCCAACTCATCGCCGGCTCGCTCACATGGTCAGCTATCTATCTATCAGTTGGCGGTGGCCTGTGAAACTCTCATGGCTGAGTGATATTAACTGACCGACAATACGTCAACGTAAGCGTTGCCATAAGAAAGCCAAAAACAAACGCACGACTTGGCCAAAGCATTGGGCTTAAGCCAGATTTGGGCTTGAGCATGTTACATAGTTACGACTGTTGGCTATTTGCCCACGTCATTTTGGCCGAGAAATCCTTTTTAATTTCTTTGCATATATATATATATATGTATTTATATATATATATGTGCGTGTGTGTGTGTGTGTGTGTGTGCTTTGCAAGTTAATTGCTTTCTAAGCTAATCGAATTTTTTGCTCGTCATTATGAGTAATGTGTGTGAGAACCCTGGCATAAAGCAATTTGTCGGCTAACTTTCTGTGTGGCAAATTACTTTAAGCTGGTAAGGATTTTAGCTATTTATGGAAGCATAAATATTAAAGCCATGTTAATGTTATGTCAGCCACAACTGCAAACCAAAAAAAAACATATATATATATATATATATATATATATATATATATACAAAAAACAAATACTTATTCGCCCATGTCATTTGTACTTAATTTTACATGCAAACAAAACCATATTGTAAACAAATAAATGCAGAGAAAAAAAGGTATAATACTTGAATGTTCATCATTATGATATTTATCATAAGCACTTTAATTTACATATTTGATTACTTACCGTATTGATTTTCAATGCATTCCGCACAGGTATCATCAGAATACAGAAATTACTAAATATTTAATTATATTAATGCTACTAACTAAGTTAAGCTTTATAAAAAAAAAAATATAATCGAGACATCCTTATATCTATATATATATACTCATCCAATTAGAGTGCGCTTATAAATTTATTTAATTGACTTAAAATTAATTATGTGTTAAATATTTTCGTGCAAAAAACAAAAACAATTTATTTCTGATTTGCCCTATCATTTTATTTGAGCTCACAAATTTAATGGAAGATATTTGAAAAACGCATTTGCATTTAAATGTATAAATGATTTCAGCAGTTTATCGGCATTCAATTATTTTTGCTAGCAATTACCCAAAGTTTATGAACGAATTAACATGTTATGTTATGAAAAGACGCTTCCGGAATAACTTCTGCTGCGGTGCTAATTTATGGAGCCAATAAGTTCATTTTTGTTTGTCTGTTGTTGGTTGTAATTAGTCCTCGTTCAAGCCGTTGAGCAGAACCATTAAATCGGACACATAAACAAATGAAAAACTGTTGCTTCCGCTCGCTGCACGGTAGACAAATGAGAGAGAGAGAGAGAGAGAGAGAGAGAGAGAGATAAAAAGAGAGACAGATACTGAGATACGCGGAATTACGATAGAGCTGGCTAATTATTTTGTCGGTTTGCAAAAGTTCATAGCTCAGATATAAAAACAACACCAAAACTAAATAATTACAATACGACAAACACACAGTCAGCACACTCAGCTCCTTCATTTGGCCTTGGCCCCGCCCATTTCAGTAATTTTTATTATTAAGCCAAGTAAAATACACTTAATTAAGAGCCACGTTCACTGCGGCGACTGTCCTTTGATTCATGACCTGCATTTCCGAAACTGGCTGAAATGCAATAAAAAAAAAACCAGTGTGAAAAAGGGGGCATTTTGTAAATGAAAAATGTTGTAAATAAAGTTGACCCTTAAGCAGGGTCAAAGCCATGAACAGATCCGCAGATTTCAGAGTATAAATTTACGCGATTTATAAAATAAAATAAAAAAGTTTTTAACGTTGGTTCTGATTCATAAATAACTTAGCTTTAATTGCTGCAGAACATAATAATAATCTACATATGATCTTAGCATTAATGTTGTAAATCAGTGTTAATTATTCGAACTGGTTGTAGATAACTGAAAATATGACCAATAAATATCGCAGACAAATAATCTGTTAAAATAGTAGTTTTTTATATATACAAAATATATTCAAATTACATAAAGCAGCATTAATAAATTTTCTAACAAAATCAACACATTGGAACACAAAATATTTAAAATTACCATTTTTATGATTCACTTTAATATATTTTTGCATTTGAGCTGCGTCGAAAAATATACAGTAAAATAAATTAAATTTAGTGCAATATAATAGAGTCAGATATATTTTCAATATTTGAAATAACCATTTTAGTTATCCACTCTACTATTTTTCACACAAGAGTTGCTAGAAAAAATATGCAATAAAAAGTTAAATTAAATATATTTGTAAATATAATATAGTCAGATATATTTTTTGAATACAAATTGTGATGATGAATAAAATTCTATGAATTTCTCATCTTGTTAAAATTTATTGAGGGCATTCTCCACTCTAACTTTGGACTATCTAAAACGCCTTAAATATGTCAAACAAATCATGATTTTTAAATTTACCATTTTTTATTTTCTAAGTTGCTTAAGGGTGATTAAATAAATGAGTTTTGATGTACAAACAATTAGTATTCCCATGATAATATCTGTTAAAACACGATTATTCAATTACAAATTAAAAACTAGCAGCATCTAAAAGAAAAAAAAAACTTTCTGCAAGCCATATTGTAATCAATTACCACTTAAGGCCAAGACATACATATCATAAATTTTTAAGTAACATACTTGTTTCAATAAACGACTTTAGGATGATGATATATCTGAGCTTTTAATGGCATTAATATGCATTTAAGCATTGTGAAGATATCCGGCGGCTATCAACAGCCCATTGATAAATAACCGCAATAACTGTGAGAATTTCATTGCAGCCATTCAGCCCATTCGGGCCATGCATTTGTCGAGCCTCTCCGTCCCCAGCATTATCGATGTGGCACAAAGGGCCAAACTGTTCTGCAGCTATGACATGGGCAATCGGACGCTCAACTCAGTCAAATGGTACAAGGATGGAATGGAGTTTTTCAGGTATGTATGTTGGTTTCCATCGTTGGCATCGGCTTTGGTGCGGCTGTAAAACAAATAAAAACTGTCATAAAAATATTTTCGGCTCTGGCTCGAAATAATAAAATGGTCGGCGAATGTGCCGGGGCATTCATGTAGATTTTATGGTGCAAATTGAAAACGTCATGAAATTGCAACACTGTCCGCCACAAAGTAATGCTAAGAGAGCGGAGGTGGAGTACAGGAGGGATGAGGAGTGAGGAGGAGCAGGCTGCACACTCGTTCGTCCTGAAAGTGCCGCGACTAATTTAAATGCTTAATTGAAATGGATTTTTATGGACGCCAGAAATGTCGCTCAGGTGGCACTGCCACTTCGACAGCCCAACAGTACAACACCCGCAATTCCTTTGCCCTCATTCATTGCCCATATACAGGTCGAGTTCAAATACGTGTAAAGCGAGCTTTTTATTTAACTGGCTTAATTGTTGGTCGTTGGACGGGCTTAATAGAGCGCAAAATTTTTGCCATATTTGGTACGAAACACTTGCCTTTTTTTAAGCCACGTTTACTATTGATTTTAAATCCTTATCAAGCCAATAGTTTTCGAAATATAAATGGGTCAAAAGCGGCACAACAAAATCTCAACTTATCACAACCAATTGTTGTTATTGCAATTGTCATTTGTGTGAAGTGATTGGACTTTTGGTGCATCGGCCTAGTAGTGCTCTTAACCCTTAATATATAAAATATATTTCTCATTTAAATCAGTATTCCTGTGTAAACTTATCTTACTTTAAATGTTAGCTTAACTTTTAAATACCCACACAATTGTTGTACTTTAACCTTTTATTGACACTTTGAATTTTAATATTAATAACTGCCCTTTTTTAAATTTAAGTTGTAACTATAAATATTATTAAAATTTTTAAATCGCTTTTCAAATCTGTTACACTAGTTTTTCCACTGTATGCAAATAACAATCACATATTTTCTGAAATGAAACTTTTTTTCTTAAACAAACAATGATAGATTTTTCATCATTAAAATTGTGATTATTGTGAGACATATGCGCACAAATTACTCAACTGAAAAATCAGTAACTACCAAAGATCTCTTCCAAAAACTTACTATTATTTAAAACGAATTTAATTAAAATATTTATACACAGATTGTAGAATTGAGTTTTTTTTGTGATTCCCATTTGAAAATTGAAGCTATCGAAAAGCGCTAAGCCTGAAGACTAAGCCTGAACGTCAGCCATTGCAAACGGCATAATATCCGCCTTATTTATAATACCAAAATGTGGCAATAAAATAAAAAGCGACAGAACAAATGGTGAGATGCGGCAACAAATCGATGGATTTGTTTTTGGACACCATTTGCGCAACGTTGACGCAAATGCAGAAAAATCGAGAAACCTTTTTGCATGCGCTCATAAATATTTCATGGATTCGATTTTTGCGCAGCACTCAAACTTCAAGCCACTCTCAATCTCACTCTCTATCTCGTTCTCGCTCTCTCTCACTCTTACTCTCACTCCCTCTCTATCTCTCTTTTACACTCGCTGTTTGTGTGTGTATATTTGCAGATATTCGCCGCTAACGCCGCCAACAACAAATTGGTTTCCCGTCAAAGGTGTCACCATTCTCGAAAGCAGGTCGCATTGCAATCAATTCATCTGCAACGTGGAGCTGGAGAAGCTGAATGTGCACTCATCGGGCCAATACCGTTGCGAGGTGTCCGGCGATGCGCCCAGGTTCAAGCTGATCGATAAAGCGGCCAATATGACCGTTGGCGGTAAGTAGACGTACCCAAATCACCCACAGGACCTGCACTCCACTCCAATCGCTTGTAATGCTTGCTGTTTGCTTGCATGATTTATGTGTGTGTGCGGAGAGACAACAAATTATGTGCAATTTTACAAACACTTAATAAAATTATAAATGGTCTTTGCACGGTTCGTCGCCAGCGGTAAGGGTGGGGTGGTGATGCTTACGGTGCGGCGGGGGGTTAGATAGCTCAAATCCTTTTCATTTATCATGTGGCCGACAGTAGTCGCGGTCGTCAAGTAGGCGCCTACACAGTTCAAAGGATGCCGCTTAAGCGCAGCTAAATTGTGACACGCTTCAGCCATTTGTATGAGTAATGATTGTTAATAAATCTTGACCGACGGCGCCTCCAACAGCCTCACGAACCCACGTACAAGCCACACACCACCTGGCTACACTCATAAAAAAGGAGACCAAAAAACGAAGAAACACACGCGAAAATAAAACTTATTGCGAAAACCAGAACTCACGTTATCTATGATACACATTTCATAAAACTCGAAAAAAAAAAATTCATTTTAAATTAGTTTTTCTTATTTTTCACGGTTTTGCACGGAACTCGTCTTCAGGGTGTGAACCACAAAAACCATTTAGATTTTAGATTTCTTAACATTTTCATACGCAATAGATAAGTTAACATTATAAAGCGAAAATTAAAAAAAAATATGTAGTAGAACTATAATTGTTTTTAGAAATATAAGTTTTCTTTTATTATCCCTCGATGTATTTCGAATTCGCTCGAAACACGTCTTCAGAAAGTGAACCACAGAAACCATATAGATTTTTGATTTATTAACATAATTTCTTACCAATAGATTCGTTAGTATTAGAAAAAAGAAGAAAAATAAAAAAAATTTTAAAAAAATGTAGAAAATTAGCAAATTATTTTTGTTATTAGAAATTTAAGTTGTACTTGAACAATCTTACAATCTAAGCATAGGACAACTTATACTTCTATAAATACATCATTCATATCTAAATTTGTATTTTCCATACAATTTAAAAAAGTTTTTCTTCGTGTAGCTACACAAATTCAACTCAATTGTAAGCTGCCTACGAATCAATTTATAATCCAGTTGGCAAAAGCCGGCAGAGACGTCGTCACGTGCATGCGGACGTTAGACAACAAGGATAACTCAAAGGACAGCAACAACAGGAACAACAACGGCGACAACAACAATGGGTTACGGGGTTTTTAAGGTTCTGGGAACGTGTAGTTATGGGTTTGTTAACGTCAACGCCACAGGGACACAACGATGGCCGCCATTTTGAACTCTGTCGCACTCGTTTTGATTGGCAACGTACATGAAAATGCTGCCGCCGCCGTTGCGGTTGTGGGCCAGAAGCAGCAGTGCTGATTGTGGCTGTGGTACGACGACTTCGGCTTTGAAATTCAAATCAATTTATGCCGGGCCCAATGTCATTTGACGCAAATGAAAATGGCCTGCTTATGTCTTTTGTTACACGCGGCGCATTCGCGAGACGCGGCTCAAAATGATTTATTTGTCGCAATTTTCCTGCTCAGCGATTTGTTTGGTACTTCAGCAGCGTTAAGAAGAATGATTTGGTAGTGGATTGGGAGAGGGCTGAGGGGGGGTTCAGTTATATTTATTGTTGCTACTTTAAGAGTATTGATTTGCATAATGCGCACTTAAGCATTTGTTTACGCGTAACAATCAAATTTGAATTCACATTTTCGTATTTGAATTTTGCCCTTAATTGGATGTTTCGGATGTTTGGGTGTTTGTGTAGGCGGCACCGCCTTTCCATCGCCCCCCGCCTTTGGTCGCCGCCACACTTTTGTCTACGCTATTTGCATGTCAATTCGGTTTTTATCTATTGTACTTAGGTATGCTAGTAAGCTGCTCTTAACTTGTTCAACATGCAAATAAAAATGACTAGAGTAGATTCCAGCGGCATTTCCACTTTACCAAAGCTCATAACTTGGGGTTGTTTTCACCTGAAAGCTACATTTATAGGATTTCGCTTTGATAAAGGACTCTGCTCATAATTATGAAATAAACAGAAAAGTGTGTTTATTTACATTTTACAAGCTGTTTTATATTGCAAAACATTCATTATTCAGTAAATATATATATATATATATATATTTGTTGTTAATAAACCTAGCAACGTCTGTTAGGCTCTGAAAGACCTTATTTTGCGCTGACTTCTTAACTATAAATTTTCAATATTTTATTCTAAAATTATCTTATTGCTAATTTCCAAATTGTTATTTTTTATAATTGAATAAAGCTAGGGAAATAAATGTGGACTTTATCCCTTATACAATCTGTGATTAATTAAACTTAAACACCAACTTTTAATAATGCAAAATGCATATGTTAAACATTTTTTCAATATTCAATTTACTTTTAAAATGAACATATTTCACACACACTTTTAAAGAATGTCATAGCCTGACTGCCATACAAGAAAAATAAATAAATTTAAAAACCTGTTACGAGTCATTTTTCACATATGCCACCTTCACTTGACCAGTTTGATTTTTCACATATTTCATATATAAAAAATGTTTTTTTTTTTTTTGACAATTCAAGCCATATATAAAATGAGGAGCCAACATTATCCCATGTAAAAGCCAAGCTAACCAACATTGGCATCAGACTTCATCAACAAGCTGCTGACAAAGTTTAAGGACCGTTATCAAACCCCAAACCCTACCCTCCTACCCTCCTCCCCTCCCACTGACCACCCCTGCCGCCCTTAAGTGCTGCATAAGAGAATATGTAGGATGTCCGGTGCAGCACGTAGCTTCGATTTAATGCCCTGCACGGTCCTCCAGTGTGGTGTAGTATTGTGTTATATTCTGTAGTGCAGTGTCGAGTAGGGTAGTGTTGTGTAGTCTAGTGTAGTGTATTTTAGTGTAGTGGGTTGTAGCCAGTTTTTTGTTTCAATGGCTACGAAGCTGTTGACAGACCAACAATCAACTTGGGAATTTCGACACCGAAGTGCCATCGCCAACCTGAAAAACTTTGACAAAACAGCAGCAAAAGTGGTTATAGCGCAGTCGAGGGGTACAAAGTGGGGGGTGTAGAGGGAAGAGTGTATAGTTAACAGGTACGTTGTCTCTGCTTTTCAAACAGCAATCACCTTGCCGCTCTTTGATGATGCGCTGTTCGCCGGGGATGGTTGGTGTTAAAACTTTGCAGTGCAGATATTTTTCCGCTTAGTTGCGTGCCATGTGTTGCCGCACTGATTTACTTTCCAAAGTTTTTGGCTTCGGATGTGATCTGTGTCCACAAAAGAGAGGCCACTCTATACACACACACACACACACACACACACACACACCTAATTACTTTAGGGATTTGCCATGCCACACACACATATTTATTTAAAGGTCAAGCCGCGCTCTTTATTCAAACACAATCACAGACTTTTGACTTTTTAATATGGGGTCATCAGTTTGGCAGAGTTTCCGCCTCTGACTCTGGACTCTGGACTCTGGCACCGCAACAGTGCTGGTTACACCTGTTTGAAATGCTCTGCCTCAATTTCTTTTACTGCTATTGTTGTTGCCGGTTTGTTTCTTCGTTTAGCATTCAGAACAATTTCCCCAACTGCCTATGGTATCGTTTGTTTCCTTTCTTTATTTTGGTTTTGTTGATGTTTTTGTTGTTGTTGTTGTTTATTTTGAGTTTGTATTTTGTGTTTTACTGGTTTGGTACATTGGTATTTTTTGTTTATTTATCCAAGTTGATTGCTTTGTTTTCGTACAATTTTCGAATTGCCGCATGCGGCTTGTTGTTGCCAATTCCAGTCACAGCTCTGTTTACCAACAGCCCGGCCCCACTGGTGGTGAGCCGGGAACAACACTACATCCTGCACTCCTGTTCACCTGTTCACCTGTTCACCTGTTCATCTGTTCACCTGTAACGTTCGGCTAGTCTAAAACCAGCACAACATGCCCCAATCATCAACTCGGAGCTGGCAAACACTCTTCAGTAAGTTCTTGCTTCGAAAACAGGTCAGAGAAACTTTCCACCAAAGTGGTTTGTATTAAGTCAATTAAAAAGTTTATAGTACTGCTGACTGCCTGACATTTGATGGCGCTCCCTCTGCCCCATATGCCCACCATAGCCATGCCTCCGGCTCCTTAGCATATTTTACAACAACAACAACAACAACAGCAACAACAAAAGCATTCAGCATTCAACATTTGACTGTGACTCAAACTTGGTTGATTTTTCTTCGTAGTTGTTGTTTTTGTTGTTTTTATTGTTGTTTATGTTGAGCCCAGTGTTTTGTGGTTGAGCTTGAGGCTGCCTCTTGTTGTTTCTGGTTGCTGCGAATGGTGACGGATACTTTGTGTTGCCCCTCTCTGTCTCCTCTGTCTGTGTGGCAATAAGCCAAATTATTCTTGCGTTCTTCAAAAAAGTTTGTTCTGGGCAATTATTTGTAAAGATTAATTAACACTTTTAACAAATATTTAGACTGTTGGTGAGTTGATAATTACCTTGGCTGCTAGGTGTACGGCCAACAATAGGTAAACGAGACTTTTTAGGCCAGCATCTAATGGAATTTTACAGTTTCAATTGCAGTATTCGTGTTGGATAACAAATTGCAGCCAATTGGCATTTAAAAAAAATGTATATATATATATATATATATATATATATATATTATTGACTTTTTGAATAGATAAAAAACTATTGAAAACTTAAGAACTAAACTAAACTGTTAAAAAAAACTTTTAATTGGTGTCGCTTTGTCTAATACGAAGCCCATTAAGAATTCTAATTGTGCTTCATATTAAATCATTAAAATACAAAAAACACGAACGGTGAAGCACTTTTATCTTCCACAAAATGAGAAAAAAGAGGTTATCTTAGCCAGAGATGAATCGGATATACTAAAAACTTTGCTTGCGAGAATAAAAGATGAAATTGGTGTTAGAAATGCGTAGCAAATCTGAGAATATTATTAAAAGACACTTTAAAATAACCGTACTAAAACACGTCATATTGAAAAAATGTTGTAGTATTTTTTTAATTATCCTTAGACATAATTAAAAGTGTAATAATCAAAATAACATATTCAATACACTTTAATGAAAGCATATTTCAAATAGCGAAAATAATAAACATATTGGTTCAAATATGTTGCACATATAAAGCCATAGCTATAGCTATATATAGCTATATAATCCATCTATCCACTGACATGTTTAAAATCGAAATAAATGTGTAGCTATCCACTATTTTTTATGTATTAGAAACTGACGTAACACTTAATTTCCGATTTGCAGTGCTGCCAAAATTCGATCCATTCATCACTGGGATTCGACATGCGTATAAATACCGGGATACGCTGCTTGCCAACTGCAGTTCGGAAGGGTCGAGTCCTGTGGCAACACTTACGTGGTACGTCAACAACAAAACGGTAAGTAGATTTGGCCATATTATACATATAAACCATTGCACATTAGCTAGCTGCGGTCGAGCTTTGTAACACCTGATTTCATATTTGTGGCTGCGTTGCATATCCTTGGCCATTTTGTGCCACCCGTAAAGCCGCCGCACGCATAAATGCCAATCGGAAATTACATGCGGCATGTGGTGTCCAAAAAAATGTTCGCATATAAACGCGGCAGCATTTTCACACTAATTGCTGGTCGATCGTTTTAATGCTTTGCGGCTCATTCTCAACTCTTGTTTCCATTTCCATATTCGGATTCGGTTTCGATTTGGTTTTTTGGGAGCAACGATTTTCGTGTGCAGGCACCGCTGAACAGCCTTCAACCACAAATCAATGAAATCACACGCAACACCGAAGGATTTCCGCTCTATGCCAGCAATCTACAGCTGCGCCTCCACATCGATGACCAGCGTTTTATTAGCAAAAGCGAGGTGCTCGAGCTACGTTGCAGCTCCGATATCATGGATTTGACGTACTTGCGCCGCTCAAGCTGGGTGCGTACCACAATACTGGCGCTCAAAGACAACGGCTTCAATCAGCGACTGACCGAGAATGGCAACTGTGCCAGCGGCCGAGCAGGTGAGTAATCGAAAACACCCCCCAAATTGATTGGCCTCTATTGAATGTGTCTTTAATTTGTCATCCAATTTGTTCCAGCAGCCACTTTGGGCTTCTGGATGGTGTGCGTCACTTTCTTCCTGCGCTGGCACTGCACTCTGAGTTAGTAGCTGTCCCTGTTGGTGGCCTTCCTTTTAGCCTAATTTCTAAGTCAAAACGATATGCTTTTTTTTTGTACTATCCGAACTTCGCCAAGAATCAAAAGTTAACAAACTAACAGTTGAATTTGTATATACATATTCAAATATATATATATATATATATATATATATATATATATATATATAATATTCGTATATTAGCTAGTATTTGCATAGTCAACAAAAATCGAAGTAGCTTACGCAATTCCTTTTGATGTAATGCCAAAAATGTGTAAGAGCACAAAAAAAACCAAAATTGATAAATATAAATACTAATCGTATAATAAAAAAATGACAAATTTAATTTAAGAATACGCAACACGCATGAGTCGCGAATAACACATACTTATGAAAATCGCGTACATGTAAACCTAACAAATATAAATGCACATACATACATATAAATGTATTTGCACACACACACACACGCACACCCACACACACGCACACACAGATAAATGACACACAATCAATGTCAACTAAAAGTAAACATAATTATTAAATGTGAAATGTTAATGTATTTGTATTAAATCTAATGTATGAGAAATAAAAATAAATTTCAAAGCAATGCTACTTTGTTATAATTTCACAATAATATTTTATGAAAATAAAATTTAAAATAATGAAATATGTTTTTGGGTGTATTTATTTATTGACACTTTCTCCAGGGGAAAATGAACAAAAGAAGCAAAAGAAAGAATAACAAAATAGCAAACAGAAGTACACAAATAATTTTAGGTAAATTTATATTTGGTTGCTTATAATCTGTGTTTATTTGTATTTATCATTTAAAATACCATACAAAATTATGGTATGATGAATATATAATTTAATTTAATCAAAATAAAACCACTAATAATAAAAATTATAATTTCTTTAATAATATGCTGCGTATGCTATTTTTTAATTGTTTATTATTATTGTTAAATGACGACAGCACACGCCCATCATAAGAGTCTATACCCTCTTCTGAAGCAAACCAACAAAGGAGGCGCCACAAGAAGCCAACGCCATAGATTTCCTTTGTGCACCCAACTAATTCGTTTACCTTGCTTATGGTGAATGCATAAAGGAGCCTAACAGAAAATATGCCAGAAAATTCGATTTAACATCGTTAATAAATAAAAACCAGACACTTTACAGGTAAGGCGACTTCAATTCTTTGGGCCTTGGCCGGTCCCACTTTTGAAATAAATATTCAACGCATTATGACAAATCCGGCTAAAATATTCAAGGGCCAATGGCCGCAGGTAGAAATGACGGGAAAATAAAAGCCAACACCATTGGATCAGCCAGTAGAGAGCTGGCCCGAAAATTATGCATAAAATGGCTTTGGGCCAAGGCAAAAAATAATATAAATATATAATAAAAAAAAGAGCAGGGGCGAAAATCAAACAAAGATAAATTCCACAAACTGTGCCGGGGTCCAGCCGCTGTCAATGTGCCGCTGGGCCATTAAGTGACGGAAGTAAATAAGCTTGACAAATTTCCACTCATCATTTTTGCATTAATTCAAGCTTTTTTAACGCATCCGCAAAAAAAAAACCAAATGTCCTTTGATTAATCAAAAAATTCTCCACAGCAGCCTGCGGGGGCAGCGTAGTGAAAAAGGGAGCGCAAGACAAACACAGCAAATTACCCAAAGAGGCGCCGTCGGCATTCCGTGTGGCATTTGCGGCACAGGCGCCAACAAGCACACACACACACACATACACACAAGCACAGCCCAACAACATCGACAAAAACACTAAGACACGGCAGCTCCACACACACGCCAAACGTTCCCACCACACAACCAAACCCCAAACTCCGTTTGTTGGCTGCGGCTTGCGACAGTGTTGGAGACGTAAAATCCAACGCTTTCAAAAACATTCAAAACTGAAAAAAACGAAGAAAAAAAAATGTAAAGAAGAAAAGATTTTCCAGATTTTAGCACGCGATTTGTCAAGCTGACATTTCCGACGTCAGAATGTCGCAACGTGGCCGGCGTTGCCAGAGAATTGGAATCATGTTTTTGTTGCCACAAAGGAACTTCAACTTCAAACAGCCGGCGAGCGACAGGCCCCGAGTTGATTTAGTAAGTCACGTGGCCGCATAACTGTAAATTGCCTGGTCCTGCTTTGAGTCCAGTGTCGGGTGTTTCCCCCCCCTCCCCCTTTTTGCTTCTCATCCTGTCTCAGGTGGTGCTGTTGTTGTCCTGGCAATGCCAGAGAGTGTGAAATAAATTGTCACTGCGTACGCCCGACCATGTTTTTGTTACCTTTTTAATACCCTTCCAAACTTTGTTGTGGTAAGTCATCCACCGAACTTATAAGGTCTATGTATGTGTTTAACATCACTAGCATTTATCGAGATGTATATCAAAATATATCTTTAGTTCTGTTACAGAAATGATTTATCAGCATAATATGAGTTCTTGTTATGTGAGGATCTGACAAATCCAGTGTTATTTGGAATCTGAATCGGAAACGAATAAAAGTTAAATTTTAAATAAGGAAATACAATATAAATAAGGGAATACAATATTCAGTTAGCCTCAGAAAGCTTTTCTTTTTCCATTTATTTCCACACAGTCAGTTTTGTTACCCCAAAACGTTTTTACACCCAATTTTAGCCACCGGCCGAGTGGGCGGTTCGGCCGCCCACAACTGAAAGCGACACAGACATTTGGCCCCGATAAAAGATAAGCCCAGCGAGGGGGAAGAGCAATGAGTCTTCTGTGTTCGCATACATTCGCAGGCAGTGTGTGGGAGACGAATGGCTTTTATACTTCTAAAAACATTCATAAGTATGGTTTTCTAATTTAGGCAAAGAAAATGTTTAAAATTAAATGAAAACATGGCACGCCACTTGGTCCGTTGTCGACATGTAGTTTTTGGGAAATGAAACAAAAGCAAAACGACATTACCTAAACCAAAGTCAGGTGCTTTCTAAAGATTAATTCTCACCTAAGCCCAGCAGCGCGAAAACTTAAGACCACTTCAATAAATTTGTAATTATGTAGGTTTATTTTAATTTACATTTTCTAAAAAGCAATATACGTCAACCCACAAAATACTAAATTTCAAATATTAAATAATTTAAATTTTGGTGCATTGAAACAATATCACTTTACTCTGCTTCCCATATTTGATCAATCTATGTTTCTAAATTATTGCTATTAAATCAATTGCTCTTCATTAAATTTGCGCATCAATATGTACAATAATTGGAGTTATGAAGTATTTATATTTGTACTTATTATAATAGATTTCGGTTTAAATCGATAATCTCTAATTTTATTTATACAATTGACACGAACAATTCTCTGCTTGTCACATATTTAAGGCATATACTATGATGCACAAATTGTTTTTAATTTGAACATTTGACCAAACAGTGGCCATGTCATTCTGTCAACATGAGCCCCAAATAAACACAAAATTCATATAAATAACTAAAGTAAAATCCACTTAAATACACAACACTGTGTGTGTTGGTAGTAAGTCAACTCCACAAAAAAATAGCGAAATAAAAACTGTTGTTTTTACTTCACGGCATATCTGTTATTCTGTTATTCTATCGTAATTTTTGCAGATTTTTCATTTTATAATTTTCAATCGCTGAAAATGCTACGTCCCTTTTTTCTAGATACTAATAAATAAAATTTACCTAATAGAATCGTAATAGCAAATTATATAGCTAATCTGGTAGCAACGTAAAAGTCGTTTGCTATGGCAATAGCTCAAGTAGCAGAGTTGAGCTCAAATGCTAATGTGACAACTACAAATAGCATAAAAAGCTATTTTTACTTTTGCAAATGACGGCACAAATCACAGCATTCATTTCAATTTTCTGCTAATGGTGCTCTGCTCTGTTGAAGTTTATAGTTTATAGCAGTAGCAAAGAAATAATTCAAGTACAAAACTAACTCAGTAACTCCATTAATTGATAATAGCCATTAAAATTTATTTTTGTTATAAATATAATAAATTAAAATAAATTAAATATAAGATTGATAGTAATGTATATTAAATTGGTAGATTCTGATTAAAATATGGCTGATTGATTTTTAGGTCTAAATAAAAGCCAAATACAAAAGGAACGCCTGTCAGAGGGCTTTGTGCAAATGAGTGAAGTCACGACAGTTGAAGGGACGTCGCATTGATTTTTGCATTTGAGCCGTGGCTGTCAGTCAAAGTGTTGCGTGCCAGAGAAGCATCACACAGAGTCCTGCCGGAGTCACACTCCACTCCGGACCAAACATGACATGCGTTCTGCGCGATGATGGCAATTTAAACAAGCGCAACATTTCCGATACTTGTTTCGATACCCTGCATCCATAAAATGGAGACAGAGAAGGAAAAGATGAGCATTATTATAAAGTACTTAATGGTTATCGTAGGTACTTGATGTAAACCAAACGAAGATAAACCCACTAATCGAAGTTTCAAGCTTCACATACCTTTGGATGACTCTTTTATCTTTTTTCTGATCGTTAAAAAGTAATTGCCAAATGCATTTTTAAAGTGAAATCATTTATTTTAAAGAGTTATCAGTATTATTTATTTTTAACGTGAATTATATTTTTAAGATTATTTAATATAAAAACAATCAGACTTATTGAATATAAAATACACCATTAAAAAACATAAAAAGAATATAAATTAGCTGTATATAAAGTCACAAATATTATATTTAATTAAAAATGATTTAAAATATATTTAAATGAAATTACATTAAAAAAAAATTTTTTTTATTGAAAGAAGTGTCTTTTAGTCCAGTCAACGAGACCTTTGCACTTGAACAGCTGTGATTTGGCACCGTTCTGCCATTGATGCTGGTGGCATTTGTGTCAGGCGGTTCAGTGGCTAATTGGTCGGTGATTTAGGCTGTGTCCCCAGCGTAATTAAAAACGCAGTCGTCAAAGCCAACTGGGAACAGTTTCAAGTCCAATGAATTTCAACTGCTGCAACTGGCGGCTATGCTATCTATCCCACATGCCTCTTTCTCTCTCTTTCTCTCTCTCTCTCTGACACTCTGTGTGTGTGTCATTGGTGTATTTTGCCATATCTGTGACATTGGCAATCGCATTGACATATTATTGCCATCGGCCCTCAGCCTGGTGACTGTCAAAATGCCACATCACGTTGCCACTACGCTAGTCGTGGAGCCATAGGCCATCAGAGGTTTACTTTGTCTCCCTTATAGCTATCTCCTTCTGTCTCACTCTTTCTCACTCTCTATCTCTATCTCTCCCATATTCTATATCAGTTTTAACGAGAGTTTGTGGTCGTAAAGCCTTTGGCTTTATGCTCGACATTAAGTGAACTTATAATTAAACGGTTTCCCCATTTAATCGGATGTGTTTATCGGCCAATGAGAACGGCGACGAGTCAAAAGCCGAATGTTGTATTGTCATTTGCTGCTGATTATTTTTTTTATTTATTGCCGTTGCTTTTTCTACAGTTCAGATAATAAATGACAATTCGAAGCAACACGCAGAATATCTGCATTGATTTTGGTAATTAACTCTGAACAATTTTATTTAAGTTCAAAGTGTTTTAAATCTTAAATTGGCTGACTTAAAAAGGTAGCTGTATTTAGCAAAATGCCGATACCAAGAATCAAGTTGACTGCTATAGTTTTATTGACAGTATCAAATTTTTTGCTATAGATAGTAAACATAATCCAAATTTTATCACTAGTTTTGCATCACAGCACAAATGAACTGTTAAACTATAAACATATTGTAAATTTGACTTAAAGCTAATCAGATCATTTGATTTTGTTTGGGAGTTGTAGTACAGACTCACCCTTAAGCCAGCCCCTACTAAATCTCTAACCAATTATATTTTAACACAGCCACAAAAAATATATATATTTATATATATATATATATATTTATATATATATATATATATGCTACAACTACCAAACCCATGAATTCTACACAATATCCCACATGGGTCCCATTTAACAATATGTCATATGGCCGCCAAGATGCTTAACTTGGCTCCTTTCGTTTCTGTTCTTTTTATGACAGCCCACTCCCAATCCAAGGACTGCCGCAAAAGAAAAAAAAAAATAGAAGAGGAAAAATATTGAATGAGGATATAAATGGGCCCAAGAAACTGGCGTGCAAAATTTTAGGCCTGGGCAAACTGAAAGACTGAAGGATGGCGACGTGCAGTTATAAAAATGTTATATCTTAAAGCGACTGTCAGTTTTTCAGGTTGTAGGAAAGCTGTGCTGGCAGTCGTCCTTTCGTCCTTTCGTCCTTTCGTCTTGTCGTCTTGTCGTCCTGTCGCCTGATGAAAACGAAGTTGACAATGCGAACGAGTTTCTTATAACAACAGAACAACAACAACAATGTGGCGGAAGTAAAAACAAAATGAAGCGACAGCAAAAAGTGGAAACGTGCCGCTTGCCTAGGCTTCGAATGTACAACGTGGAGGAGGTGTGGGGCGTGGAAGGCACCAGTGAAAAGGGGAAAGGTTAAGCACTCGGGTTTCATATACCATCAACCAAAGGCTGGGTGAAAAACAGCAACAAAAAAAACCTTTTTCGAAATGTTGCAAACGCAAACACAACATTTATGCGAATATGTGGGATAAGTTTTTTTTTTGGGGAAATCGGCGGATAAGGGCGAAGTAACTGTCTGCGTTTTCCCCTTCCCATATCCACCCCCTTCCCCCTCTAATCCACACTTTGCTGTTGTCTGCGCCGCGTTTGTTAACATTTAATAAATCAAAATTACTTTTCATTTCTATGACAGTCATAATGGGGGCGTTACTTGGCATTTTGCTTTTCACTTTTTGCCCGCTTCCTCATTGCCCCATACATGTGGCAAGCACCGCTTCCTCTTCTCTTGCTCTCTGTTCATTTGTACAGTTCACATTTAGCGAGCAGTTGGCAGCTTGTTGCCAGATGAAATCTCAGAGCGGCCAAATGCTCAAGCTCAAAGCTTGTCCTTGTCGCGCACTTTGAGACAACAACACACACACACACATACTCACACACATTGTTGATTTTTATATTGGGTGCTAAATTCAATGCGCTCACGCCCCCCCACAAAGCAACAATGCCAACAGCAGTAACCACAACAAAAAGAGCAGCACAACAACAACACAAAAAAGTCATTTAATTTTGTTCATTTTACTACATGCCGCAAAGAAGGGTGTGGGGGGGGGGTGCGGTTGGCAATGTCCTTGCACAGGATAACACCAATTTCGCTTATGACAGTTATTACAAATGCTGCTTGTCTGCCTGACGCTCAACAAAATGATCAGTCGCAACACAAGAAGGGGCTGGCAGGGGTTGGCAGGGGGCAGCAGGAGTTGGGGAATTGCTTGCCACTTTTGCGCTTATCCCTCAAATGAAAAGTTATTGAAGGCACTTTTGAGCTCCCTCAACGCATTGCAGCCTTAAGAATCGATTGTCGCTGTCGATATCGCTGTTGCCAAAGCATCAACAACAACAACAACAACAAGAACAACAAATGGCCAAAAGCCCATTAGTGTTGAGCAAAACAGCGATGATGACTTTTGCTGGCATCTTGTTGCCCCACAGCTGTCCATCCATCCATTTGTCTGCCAGACTCTGTCTGTTTGCCTTTTGGTTTGAGTATATTTTCAGGTTTTCTTTTCATTGAATATCGATATACTAGTCGAATGCTCAGAGACAGTAAAATAATCTTTCAAAAATTTGGCATTCATTTCATTTTTATCTTTCCCTTTTGGCTTCGCGCAACATTCGAATTTTTTATTGATTTAATTTTTTGCTTCTGTTTCTGTGTGTTTTCTCTGTGCTTCAATTCATTTAGTATTATTGTTATTTATTGTCAAATTGTATAGCTATTACAATGTCTGCACAATGAGTAGATGTTGTTCTCATAAATTCAATTATCAACACTCGCATTGGATAAATTCAAACATAAAAGATTCATCCAGCTGCTGAAATGATTAACAAAACCCGCACGAAATATGAGGCTAAGCCATGTGAATTTCTTCAGAAATCGAAAATTTAAGATGATTTTTTGATTTGGATGCAATCATTATAAATTAAAAAGTTGTTAACACACTTGTATTTGACAGTTCCCTTTAATCTCACATTCACATTAAGGATGAAAAGTTATATGCCTACACAATCGTATAACAATATCAAACAGCTCTCATATCTGAGCTGCTTATAATGTTATGAATTTTTTAAAGTATAGTTCAATTTGTTTTTTTATATATGACAATAAGAAAACAATCATTTTTTTCCGATTTCCACATTTTTGTCATATTTGAACTGCATATAAGTTTTTTATTTGAATTGATTATAGTTTAATGAACTTGCATAAATAGTTATATTAAAATTAATGATATTTAATAACTACTAATTATGCTGACAAAACCCACATATCTACACAATGCTGCCAATAATGTTAAAATTAAGTTATGCTAAGCAACACTAAATGTAACTACTAGTAAGTCTGGTAGCCCTTGGAACAATCGATATAATATCGATGTATCGTGAGCGCACTCGATGAGGAGTAATCGCGCCACGATCAGTGAAGTTGAGTAGTGAACGTCTTTCAATAAAGGAATCCACGGGATTAACTTCAACAGGTTATGGGCCCAGAGGATTAAAAAAGATCCAGAGGTTAAAGACCCAGAGATTAAGAAAGACTAAGTGATTGGTGTGTCCAATAAACAATAAGTTTGTGTGTCAAAATAAACAATTTTTGTGTGTCAAAAATTTACGCGGAAAAAATGGCGAATAATTTATACTCATTAGACAAGCTGGATGAGAAAAATTATGATATTTGGTGTGTCCAAATGCGGAGTGTGCTTATTCATGCTGATGCATGGAGAATAGCAAGTGGTGTTGAAGTGAAGCCAGAAAGAGACAGCGGCAACTGGGAAAAGGCTGATCAGAAGGCTTTAGCGACAATTACATTGTCAGTGAAATCAACACAGATAAACTACATAAAAAACTGCAATACATCTGCAGAGGCTTGGCAAAAACTAAAAGAAATTCATGAGCCAAGGGGACCAGCAAGAAAAGTGTCTTTGTATAAAAAGTTATTAAATTTAAAACTCATAGACGGTGAGAACATAATTACGTATATAAACGAGTTTGAAAGTGTAGTTGATAAACTAAAAGAAGTTAGTGTTTCGCTCGGTGACGAAATCGTGGTAATAATATTATTATCAAGCCTACCAAAGACTTACGAAAATTTCGTAATAGCAATGGAAATACGCGATGAACTGCCTAATTTCACCATAATGCGCAATAAACTTTTAGAAGAGGCAGAACGTAAAAATGAAACCAATGACGAAAACAGAGCACAGCAAGCATACATGATAAAACAAAAAGGGGCTGGCAAAAAGGAACAAAAACGAAACAGTAATAACGGTAAATGCTATGTGTGCGGGAAGCGCGGTCACTTTGCAGCTGCATGTCGGGCAAGCAAATACAGTTATAATCAGCAAAGAGATGAACAGACGCCGAAACAAGAAAAGAAAACTCAAAACGAACATTCGAATATGTGTGTGTCACAGAGTAGTGGTCTGTTCGCGTCTGATAAAAATGTGCGTCGCGACGTATGGTGTGTCGATAGTGGCGCCACATCTCATATGTGTAACAATCGTACGGCTTTCATAGAGTATACAGAAACTCAACAAAGCGTGCTAGTGGCGGGCAATGAAACAATAAAAGCACTTGGAATCGGGATCGTGCGGGTTAAAACTAAACATTCGGTATTTAAATTAAAAGACGTTTTATATGTACCGAACTTACAAACGAACTTTTTAACGAAATGGTGATTTTTGCTCATAAAGAAAACGGATTGTACTTATTCCAAAATTTGATGGAATCAATTTATATAAACAAAAACAATATTGAAATAGAGGAGCAAGTACAAGCACATACGCCGCAGACCGACTACGAGGATCCTGAGGATGTCGAAAACGCTGGTTCTTCACAGACTAGTAGTGAAGATGATGCAGTCCCAATATATGGTCCAGGGCGACCACGCATCGTGCGAACAGGCGCACCAGGTAGACCGACAAAACGTAAAAATCGACTTAATGTGATGCAGCCAATAGAAGAGGGTGAAGTTCCAGACAACGTTAAGATGGCTCTATGTAGCCCTCATGGGGGCGAATGGAAGAAGGCGATGTAGCTTGAGTACGACTCGCTGATTGCTAATAGCACATGGTCATTAGTTGACCTACCTCCTGGAAAGAAAGCTATCGGATGTAAATGGGTATACAGCTTGAAACGGGACTCTGATGGCAACATAGATCGATTCAAGGCGAGGTTAGTTGCGAAGGGATGCAGCCAGCAGTACAGAGGCGGAATATATGGCGTTGGCTTCAGCAGCAAAAGAAGCGGTGTATTTAAGACGACTAATAAAAGAAATTGGTTGTTTTAATACTGATCAACCATTGTGTGTCAATGGCGATAATCTTAGCGCACAACAATTGGCTAAAAATCATATGTATCATGCACGGAGTAAACATATAGATATAAGATATCATTTTGTAAGAGAACTAGTAGAAAATAATGAAATTGTTATGAAATATGTCGATACAACAAATATGATAGCAGATATTTGCACTAAAAATCTAAATAAGCAAAAACACAAAAAATTGTTAGGCATGATAGGACTAAAAAGTATTGTGTGTCAATAACTTTATAATGAAGTATCTATTAAAGAACATTTGTGTTGAGAAGAGGTGTTAAAATTAAGTTATGCTAAGCAACACTAAATGTAACTACTAGTAAGTCTGGTAGCCCTTGGAACAATCGATATAATATCGATGTATCGTGAGCGCACTCGATGAGGAGTAATCGCGCCACGATCAGTGAAGTTGAGTAGTGAACGTCTTTCAATAAAGGAATCCACGGGATTAACTTCAACAAATAACACACATTTACCAACTTTATTTAACCTTTCCTAATTCAAGTAAAAAGAATCATTTCTGCAGCTTTAATTAAATCATAAAAGAGTAGCTTGAAAATAAAAACAATTTCCTAACTTTGCCAAGGGTCACTGAAGCTCTGCTCTTGTTTTTAATCCCATATCGACTGTGTTCCCTTTTTATTTGGAAGCAGAACTCCCTCAGTGGTCTTTAAAATGTTTATCATCTGTATAGGTAAATTGCATTAGGGCTCCATGCTGAATAGCTCATCAGACGTTATGGCATCCCACTAAATATGCAAGCAAATGAAATTAGAAGCAGCTCAACTCCGAGGCATCTCCTGCTCCTCTTCCCCAAACAATGCCGAGAAGCAGACTTTTGTTGAGCTCAGCAGCAGGCAGGATCCACTTGGCTCCTTTATCGCAGTGTGGGTGGAGTGGATGGAGTGATGGGGTTTGGTGGTGGGTGGTGGAGATAGGGCGTATTTCAACTTACGTCTTTCCTCTTTCGTGTGATCCAAAAATAGCATCACGTTTTAAATTGCTGCTTATCAAAACATGTTCTTGAACTGTAATCTGTTTTTGCGCTCCCGCAGACGCCAATCCTTAACGGCGTCTCGCCCTACCTGCCAGGAAGAGTGAAATAAATGGTGGGTGTTCGAGAGAGATGGGGGGAGGGGGGGACAGGACTTTTTGGGAACCACCACAAAACCAAATGCCGGCAAAGCGGCGGTGTCAAGTGAGCAGCGTCGCTGAAGCATAAAATGAGTGAAAGCAAGTCGGAAATAAAAACGCAGCAAGCAACGCAAACTGACACATCATTTATATAGAAAGTACAAGATATGGGGACAGAGATTGCGCTGGGTTGGAGGGGGGGAGGGGGGTAGCCTAAGGGCGTTATATGTAAATTGAAACGAGAAGCTGAGCTCGGCCATGCGTCACCTGGCCAAGTCCTATATCCCAATACATACATACAAATATATATGGCCAACACACACAAGGAACAAAAAATGGAAATAAACAGTAGCAGAAAATGACTAAACGAAACGAAGGTGAGCAAGATCTGTTGGGTAAGTTGAATTGGGTTAGCCACTTGAGCAAACCTGGGCATAAATTTAGAGCTGTCTACTCATGGTTACCCATTCGCATCCTCATCCAAGCATCTAGAACAATCTGTCATCTGAGCGAGCTGTCGGCGCTTCATAAATTTGTGACACTTTTCTTTCGAATTTATTACGCAAAATAAATCGCGAGTTGGCTGTTTGCTGAAATTTTACATACGCGTCGAGGTAGCTGATATGCTTGCTCATTTGGTATTCATTAGAGCAACTGTCGACCCCTTTTGCCGTTTTCGGCCAAGTTAATTAATTGAACAAAAGCCGGTCTGCCAATGTCATTGCGCACACGGGTCTCTCACAGTAAGTCCTAAATGGATTGGGCTTTTGTTGTCGCTACTCCAGCCATTCTATCATTCAACTTCTTCAGTTTACAGCCACAGCTAGCTCCTGGAACTCCAGCTGCGTCTACGGACACGTTGGCCCCTGCTTCGGATCGTGTTGATTTTTGAAATTGTTTGGCACTTGAGTGGCAAAGTGTTCCCGGGTGGCAGCAAATGTCTGGCCATGATTGAGCAGCCCAGCAGTTAGCAAAGAGCATGAGAAATTGCAGCTGCACTGCTAAAACAGCTCAGAAATAGGTAAAACAGTTCCACATGATGCTAGGGCGACTAGATAATACCCTGTACAAAAATCAAAATTTTCATTTATTTTGAGTATTATATATTTTAATATATTAATTTAATTTTATCAATTTGCTTTTCAATGTTAATGACTTTTGGGCTAAACAAATAATTTAAATTTGTTGTGTATGCTTATAATTTATAAAATTAATTTAATATATTAAAATATTAATTATATAATGTTCAAATCAGAGAAAATTTACTTTATGCTTTTTTTGCTTTACAAAGATTGTAAGTCTACGAAAAAACACTACTTAAGTTATAAAAATGGTCCAATTAATAAACAGGATTTGAAATATTAAAGTTGGCCTATTAAAATATTTACTAATTTGTTAAGCAGTTAAAATTATATAAAAACACATAAATAAAAGTTTAAATGTGACTCCGTAACAATTTTATCTGGTCGTCAAAGAAACCACTGTTATTTTCCATTAGTTAAGTATTTTGCTTAAACTATTAATTTGCTATACACACTTTAGCAAATGCTATATCATAGTATTTAAGAAAATTACAGGGTATAATTTGGAGTGAGGTGCTCAATGTTGCTCAATGAATGCTAATAAAATCAATGTTGTGGCAACCGGCATTGCTCGGACACTGTGAACAAAAAGTGCACGTCCACAATTGGCTAACGAGAGGCGGATATTCTATGGCAAATTGCCCTACTGTTGTCGGAATACAGCTAGTTATTATTCACAGTGCAATGTGAATTGCGAAGCGAATAATTGGTTGAAACGAAATTAAAATTTGTATGCAAATTTTTCAATTGTCATTGTTTAAGTGCAGTAACTATAAATAATCGAATTCATAGCATCCATTTAAATATGAATGTAGACATACGATAATTTCAGCGATTAATCATTATTGTCAATAAGCGGAAGAAACAAAATCTCATTTTCTGTGCATAAATTTGAGTTTTGCAGGTATTGGACTCGATATTGATCTGATTGAGTTTGTCAGTTTAATGCATTATTGATATTAATTCCCTTTTTTTAAGCTATGCATTGCATTGACATCATTGCATTCAATTAAATTTTTGTTTTGGTTTAATCTATTTACCTCAATAAAGCCGAACAAATTCATTGATACAATGACCAAACAATAAAATAAACATTCAGTTGCAATCCAGTTGTTATTTGATTGAACGCAGATCAATTTTGAGACCAACACAAATTTTAATCAATTATTTATATTTCAACTGGCAAATTAAACTCTACCCAATGACAAATCAAGTTTTGGTATTGCTACGAAATACTTGGTCAGACAGTAAAATCTCAAAGCAAGGCAAGAGTAGGAGGACGGTGAAGGTTGGCGCACGCATTCGAGTCCTAAGTAAGGTCATCATTATGGATAAGCGCAATGTATGTGGGTTTTATGTACTTAACACTTCAGCTCGTCGCTCTGTGATGACACAGAGGCCACCCAGTTGGATAAGGAAAATCCCAAAGCACCCTTTGCACTCCAACCACGCTCCTTATTCAACTGGGGCACAGGGTGCGCCCGGCTGAGATGCGAGGTCGACCAGATGAGCAATTTATCTCGCAGCTGTTTACTGTTTCACTTGGAGCCAACGCAACACACAAGGCTGCCGAGCGGTCGGAGACGTTATGCTTGGCCGAAGCCACTTATGCGCCCACTCACACTCACACACACACACACACGTCCACACACGCCCACACACACACGCACACAGTGAGAGCTTTATGATTTATGTGTTGGTGTAAATACATAAGCACATTCGCATAAAAATAAGTATCCAAATGTCCTTGTGTCCAAACGCATTCGTATTCATTAAATGTGCAAAAATAGCGACGACTGCGAAAAGTAAAATTAAAACTGAACTTCTGTCAAAAGGCGTCGTCGTAAATTGAAAGGAGAACATTGCCAACCCATTCCACACCAAGATATCCTCGCTGTGTACATATCGAGGGGAGCAGGTGACCCACAGCAGCAGCAGCAGCAGCAGTAGGAGCAGCCTCAAAATGCAAACAGCAGCCGTCGGCTGCGCGCTGAAATTGTGGGCGGTCCTTCACTTTTTGCAGTCACTGCTGATGTCCTTTACACGCACATAACACACATACACAAACAAATATGGGTGTATGTATGGTGTGTGTGTGTGTGTGTGAGTGTTTAGTCTTAAGTACGCAAAATGTGCCACTGCAAACGCCCACAAGTGCAACTGCCCCTTAATCTGTGTCGTCATTTCGCTCGTTGACATTTATATTTAGTTTTTCCTTTTTTTCATATTTGTTTGTTGGTTTATTTTGTTGCTCGTTTTTTAAGCCATTTGCTTTCATAAGCGTAAAGTGCTCTTCATTATGCGCATGAAGTGAAAGGATAAGTGCAGCAACTATACACACACTCACATACACACACTCACATACACACACAAACACACACACTCACACACACACACTCACACACACACACGCACTTGCATTCAAGTTCAAACATTATGCTCTTTCTGTCTGTGCATTGCAAGCAGGAAAAATGCTACAAAATTGCCTTCAATTGACGTGCAGCAAAGAAACAAAAAAAGTATAGAAAGAGAACGTTTTAAGAAATTTCTTTTAATTTCTATAAGAAATACCGAGTTAGAGGTGCACTCACAAGACTGCCACCTGAACGCATTGTGTACACTTGGCAGTTAAAAAAAAAAACCAGTTAAAAGCACAACAGAAAACTTTTCTTCATATTTATTTCATTTTTACTACTGACAGTTTATATTATAAATTGTGTTGCAGATCTAATCACACTTACAAAAAGCGCTTAAGCTGCAATTTATCCAAAATGTATCTTAAATTTCTAGACTGCTCATGTTAACTCTTTTATTTAAATCCGCTCTTAAGCTACGAAAATATAATTTAATTGCTTTCTTTTTAAAATTTGAAGAATGATTTAAATCTTAACATTAAGTTCCCATCACTTAGTAAGAAGTTTGCGATTTAGTTACAAATTTGATGACACTAATTAATTATTAGCTGTGTTAAATTTTTAATCTACTTGAATGATCCTTAACTAATTCGTTTCCGATTACCATATACGTTGTGAATTAGCTCCATTTAGGGATAATATTTTGATTGAGTAAACCTTACTTGAATGCTGCTTGTGCCATAATTAGTCATAAGTTGGACTTCTAATAAACTTCATAGGCACAAGTAATCGCCATTAATACGGGGAACAGTGTAAAATTGACAACCAGGCAGCCAAGTCAAGTGGGGGACACTTAAATAAGTCTTTGGGTCTGCAAATCGATTGGTCATCAGGGTCAACGGGCTTTGCCTTATGGCCTCAATCGGGCTGAGTAGTAGGCCGCATTGTTGTCCAACAACCTAACCGGGCTTAAATAATGTCTGACAAAACCGGCAAGCCAAATGTGGCAGCGCCAAAGCGATTTGGATTTTTCACACAATTTTCTCTGTCTTGGCCACTCGTTGGCAGTTCAGAGGCTGAAGTGTTGGAGGGGGAAGGGATGATAGAAGGGTGTAAGCCAAGTGTTCAAAGTCGTTGCTGGTTTTTTTTTTATTTTTTGCACACTTTTGGCTGTAGTCAATGACAGGCGGAGGACAAAAACACAAAAGGCCTTTGACACCTTTTGTGAGTGTGGCTATGTGTGTGCCAGTGTGTATATGTGTGTGTGTGCGACCATCAAATTATAATACGACGTCTGCTCTTAACAAAGCCTAAAGCACTAAAGCATAACCTTTAACGGGCAGTGGGTTTTCAAATTAAATTACATTTTTAAAACACTTTGGATAAGTTTATTTTATTTTATTTTTATAATTAAAATTTATGCACTTAGTTTGTATATTTTCAAATTTTCATACGCTGAACCCATTTAAAATGGAGAAAAGGGTGAATTGAATAGAGTAAAAGTAGCAATAGGCAGCAATAAAGAATATATAATCTTAAACAATAAACTTGTGCCAAGAAACCGATTTCAGAGTGTAGGGTATCTCATAGTCTATTATGTGGTTGACAGCCATTTTCAGTTCGGGCTCTGCCGACAAAAACACTCTTAATTGTTGGGTTAGAAAAATTGGCTTTAAGTAATCTTTTTAAATGACTTCATAGGAAATTGAATCTTTTAATAATTTAAAACTTGTTCAATTTTAATGATATAATTAAAATAATCGCATCTATTTAAGCGACTTCAATGCTTGAGTAAATAAAATTAACTTTAAAAGAGAATGCAAATAATAATTACGAAATACGAATTTCCAACACAAAGCTAAAACTCGTAAATTATTATTTGTTCAACTCTTTTAAAGTGCACAAAAGGTAAATAATAGAATTTATGAGCACTCTACACAAAACAGATCCTTGTTGACTATAGATTTATACGGGTAACAGATCTGTATGTAAATGTGAGTAGAGCAAAGGAAAGCGAAAACAATCATTTTACCATAATAAGCACTAAATATGCAGAACGCCCCAATGCCAGCCAACTTGTTTTTACCAGCAAGAGCAGCAAAAACTGCTTCGCATATATTGATAAATATTAGTTAAAATATGAATAAATTTTTATGAGAGACAGAGAGATAGAAAGAGGGAGCGAGAGAGAGAGTAAACGAATCAGCCACCTGTGCAGCTCAATGCGCACCGAGTATGTGTGTGTGTGTGTTTGTGGCAACAATTTGCCAAACGCTGCGTATACGTAACGAGCAAAAGTAAATTGATTGCAAGACGCAATGAGGCGCGTCCTGTAAAACCACTTAAAACATGCCTCAATACATGCCATAAACTCAAACCAGGAAGCGTTTCTCGGTTACCCGGCTGCTTAAGGGTTTCCCTAAACGAACTCTCGCAACATAAGACTGCAAAAGCACACACACATACTAACATATATATATATATATATAAATATATATATAGACAACGAGTTACACCCACCAAATGCAAATGCAAACACACACTCACACACAAGTACGCTTAAGCCAGACCGACAAACATTTAACCGGCGGCTATGAAATTCGATAAATATCGACAAAGTTTTTCGGCAACGTCGCCTAAACGTCGGGAGTTTATTAAACACAGGAAGGATATGGTCTCAGCAGAGTCAAGTCTGCTCTTACGCCTCCACACCACCCTCGCTGCCTCTAGCATCTCCCCGGCTATTTGAATCGCGTTCGCAAAAGGCGCAACTTTGACATAAATATGCAGTCGCACGTTCACTCAAACACCCTCCCCCAGCGACTTACCAGACTTCAATTACGCGACCGCGCTTTTTACCTTCCATACATGTTAATGTATGTGTGTGTGTATGATTCTGTGTGTGTGTGACGACCCCCAAGGGGATTATCGCTTACATTTTGAGTCGAGTGTGCTCCTTCATTGTTGCTGATATTGCATAGCTTAGCCAGGCCAAACACAGCCATCTCAGGTTGTAGACAGAAGTGAAAGTTGTGTCGGCATTGTGTGATTTGAAATTGTATTTGGCAAGCATCTGTCTCGTATTTTCTGGGAGCGTTATGAGTTGTGCGACTGTTTTTACACTAGCCGTTCAGTGAAAAAAAAATAAACATGTCAAATGGAAAATATTATAATTTCCAAGAATTTGCTTTCGTGAAAAATGACACATGTACATTTTATAAATGAAAAAAATACAATTCTTTGCAGAGGCTAAAATTTAATTCTCTTTCAAAAATGAGTTTAACACATGTCAGAAATGAATAATATATAATAAGAAGTCATCGAACAAACGTATATGTTGTAAATATCAATGTTGATGAGCAATTTACTATCATTAAGACTATAGAAAATGCAGAATTGCAGTTGTAGGAGAGCCTTTGCCGAAATGAGTCCAACTCCCTAAAAAGTTCCTTTGAAAAATTCAATGAATTACAATAGGACAAAAACTTGATTTTCAAACGAATGCAATTCTCTTTTTGAGGGGTATATATTATTTACAGACAATAAATAGTAAAAAGCAATAAAAGATAAGAATTAGATTTTGAAATTCGATAAAATGGTTTTATTTAAAAAAAAAAAACAATAAAATAAGGCTAGCTATATATAAATTGAAAATATATACATTCTTGCAAAAACATTTTTAAAGGACCGGAACCGTGTCTCGTAAGTCTAAAAGCCTATTTGTAGAAGAAAAGAACATGACAAAAAGAGTAACAAGAGCTTAAGGTATAATTTATTTAATTTACTTAATGGTATAATGTAATACTATTTGTATTGTTGTTAATATTAATAAATAAACAATTTAAGCTTTAGGAATTTGTGATAGATAAACAAAAAAAAACACATTCATAATATATTAGCATTAAAAATAAAGCTGTTCGCTTAAAAATACCTACACCGACTTGCACACATTCATTTAAACATAACCCAAATAGGGTTTTCCACATCTGATATTCTCACGTCAAAATTTTATTTAACCCCATCAGAACGATATGTTATGTTCGGCCTGCTTGTTCGGCAAAAAATAATAGCAGATTTGTGTTTGTCAGGCACACGCGTGACATTAGCAGCTGTCGCAATATGAAAATCTACACACGCACACCCACACACACGCATAGGCAGTTACACTCGTATGTATGAATGGTCAACATGGAGCTGACATTGTATTTAATTTTTCGACAGACTAAGCGTTAGGCCAAAAGGGGCGGAGGAGAGGGCGAAATATGATTTTCTTGCTGGTTCGTCAACTCTGACAAATTTGTTTAAAGCGCCCCAGCGACAGTGTAAACTTTTTAATTAATATCAAATATGAAACACCGCCATAAGCGAGAGACCCACCCACTCAGTGAAAAACGTTGATATAGTGTGAATGTGTGTGTGTGTCTCTGTGTGCATCTGTGTGGGTGTCTCTGTGTGTGTGTATGTGTTTCAAATAGCATCAGCATTCCAAATAGCTGCAAAGTAAAGCAGACGCAAAAAGCTGACAAAAGTGAAATCAACCAAAGCTTGTTAAAAACTTTTAATTAAATTTATTGTTGATGCCTTGAAAGTCGCTTGTTTTTTTTCTGCTGTTATTGGTATTGTTATTGCTGTTAGTTAATTCTTAGTAAGTATTTTTGAAAGCAAGTCGATATGCTCATTAAGAAATATTATTATTATTCAAATTAGACAGTTAACAGATCTAAATTAACCAAACAAATAATCTTTCATAGAAGATGCAAATCTAACTATGGCTGAAGCCCAATTACTGGTTTAATTTGTAAATACACATTTTTTTTAATAAAAAAAAAGCCTACTTATAACATTTTAATTAATATACGAAACATTAATACAATGCAAAATTGATTTTTACTTAATATAATTGATTAAATTTGCTTTATATTATTATGAATTACTAAGATGAGGCCTAGTTTTGGTATGCCTTAAGCCAAGTGTAAATTAAATAATTATTCTACTTTTTTGTTATATTTTATTTACTTAAAAATAATTATACTTTCATTAGAAAGGAAAATCTCTGAGCATGATTAACGTTGGTAAAAGGCACAGGTTCAAAGATTTGCCTAACTTTTATTTATTTTTAATCTCACTATCGCTCTCTGTATATCTGCCATTTTACATTTATTAATTTAACTTAAGACTTTAGTTTTTATTTAATTAGAGTTATATTTTTATATTTGAAGCCATTTTATTTTTATTTATTTATTTAATGTCTAAAGTGCAAATAAAAATATGAGATTAATTCAAATTAAATAAAATGTTAAATGTATATATTATGTCAAATAAATATTTATATAAATTAAATTAAATGCAAATTGTTCAACATTTGTGGTAAATTACAGAGTACTCAAAACGATTCATGCAAGGAATAATTAGAAGTACAACAATTGAGAGACAGCGAAAAAAAGTAACGAGAAAGAACAGAAACATTTATTTAGCTCTTAAGGTAGCTGAATCGATTTCAACATTTAGTAAATTAACTGTAAACCTAACACCTAGTAAAAAGGGAAGATTAATAAGAGTAAAATGTAAAAAAAAAACTCTTCTGCACAGAATCCAATCTACTTAGATATCCATAGTACACAATTGGACGTAAAAGAGAAAAGTAATTCTGGTCGTATGAATATAATATAATATATATCAAGTTCCTTTGAACACAGCATAATAAAACCAAGAACTTGATTGGTTTTTTACAGTGAGAAATAAATATGGTTAGTTTAGAGAATGGAAACCTATTCAACTTAATTATAATTACATATAATGCTTATTATATTAAAATATTTATATTCGGAACCAATATTTAACTGGAACAGTTATCAAAAAAAACCTGTGATTTAAATGCCAAATGAAAATTATTACTGTTATTATTACGGCGAAACTTTATTCAAAGGTAAGTATGTGTATAAAAAAAAATAGGAAGCGTACACACATTAAAATTGCTGAAATATTAATGGCAACAGAATGGGAAACAAATCAAGAAATTTCCCGGGAAAAATTGAATGATGACATTTTAAAAGTTGAATATAAGGTCAACCTTTATGACTTTGACTCACTAAAGTTATGTATAACAATATTTTTTAATCGGATCGCATTAATTGTGCTGTGACAAAGAATATTTAATGTAAATATCGAAAGAATAAGATTGTCTCATATTGAAAATAACACAACAGTCAGCCCAGACATTTATATATATAGTAAAGAGAGGAATGCAGCTGACAGGCCATTAATATTGATATCCTTTGAGACCTGCGAGAGTTTTTTAAGCGGCTTAAATAGAGCACAACGATTTTTAATTGCTATACCAAATTGAAGTAAAAAACGATGGGATGTCTGTGGCTGCAACAAGCTGCAATTTTATTGACCGCATTTTTGTCTTGTTATTATTTTAAAATGAATTGAATACCACATCGGAGAGTATGCCTCATATTGCATTACATACCGAGGCTTACAGTGTAATTATTTTTATATTTTGTAATTAAGGGATTAAATTAATCAGCTTCACTTTTAAGCCTGCAATCTATGAAAATAACTACCTAGTCAATGACTTCTTATAGCGTATTTAAAATTCGTGTTTTAAAGTTTTAGTGCTGTACTTATTTAAATATATAAAATATTGAGTGTGCATCATAAACTCACAATTATTTTTGTTTGATCATTTGGTTCTTGCACTGCCCAGATAATTCAATTAATATAAATATTTCTCGTGCTTTATTTATGTGTGCATTGTCTTAAAAATGCTCACAGAGCATAACAAGGATGACGAATAAATGCGAATAATTACGCTTTTGTTGAGATTTTTTTGCTAAATCCAAGAACGAAGGGCACGGGTGCCTGACCCACTCCAATTGCCATCAACAACAGCAGCAGTTACTACAACTACACCATTGTCCTTTGTCCGTAGTCCATAGTCCATTCAACCATTTCCGGACCAAGTGAGAGATCGTGTGTGCGAGACTCATAAAATTGTTGGCTATTTGAACGTTTCTGTGCAATCCATTGAAAAATAAAACGCGACAACTGAAGCTTACCCAACTCTCACACACACACACACACACACACAGGCATGTATAAATATATATATTCCCCTTTAGAAAGGGTGCAAAAAAAAAAGGAAAAAAAAAAGAAAATCTAACGAAAATAGGAACGAAAATAGGAACGAAATGAAGCGCTTGGCTGGAATTTCATACTGTTGGCATGGCATGTCCGCTCACAGACACACACATATGTGTGTGTGTGTGTGTGTTGGTGTTGGTGTGTAGGGTGTGTGTTTTTCTTTGACAAGCAGCATAAGTGTGCAGCTTGGCCTGCAACAGCACTCGCTGCTCCTAGCTGCTTCTGGCTGTCCACATCGATGTGTTGGACATTTTATTATATTTGCTCGCAGACATTTTTGCTCTAATACGAAAATGGGATTTTAGGATATAAAAATTATGATAGATTACCGTTGCACACTCCTGCACAAACACACACACACACACACACATACACACACATGCAGCTGACGTGACTTGGCTTTGTTTGGCGTTCTTTGAAGCTGCAATTGCAACGTTGACGTCACCATGAAAATTGCGACCAGCTAAGCTGAAGAAAACCATTTGATGATAAAAGTGGCCCTCAATTGCTTTGTTGCTTGTTGCTTGTTGCTTATTGGACTCTTTGCCGGTTGGCTTTTATTAAATTCAATTGTGAGAACGCTGTGGAAGAATGTGGCAAATTGTTGACTGCTCGCCGCGGTAATAATAATCCATTAGATAAGTACTTTATTAAAGGACTATCAATGTTTAACTGCATTGTACGCATTTGTTGGGGCAGCAGCTTTATTTGTTTGCGATCGGGGTTTTATGGTGTTAGCTAATATATTTTACGTGAATAATATGAGAACTTCTATTTCCACGATATATAATCACAGCCAAAGAACCAAATAATTTTAAAAGATAAACAAGTCTCATTAACTGGTTATGGAAAGAAAAACTGTGCTTCAATTTTTTTTAAAACCTTATTTTAAGATTTGAAATACTATTTATAACTTGCCTCTGATATAAATGTTATTTTGCTTTTTATTTAATTAGGGATCGTAGCTTAAGTGTTTGAAAAATATCCAATTCTTTTTGTATTATATTTATAAACATATTTATTGAGCTAAAATCGAAAAATTAGCAATGCTGAACCAACCTTCACAGTGCTCCATCTATTGAGTGTATGTTGCAACGTCATAGCTAACACGCAAACCGCCAGGTAGCGCCCTCTATTGTACATCCAACAGCGCCCTCTAGATCAAGTTATTTCATACTACTTTAACAATATAATAATAATAAGCAATACATTTTAAGAGAAAAATTGATATAATTACTAAAAATACAACGAAATTTGTACATGAGCCCAACCCAAGTCGGCGGCACTCAAACTCACCTTTTAAAACATTATGCAACAAATATGCACAATAAAAGTTCAAACTGCCAACTTGTGATACAACTAACAAGCTTCAAAAACTTAAATGTTTCAAATTAAAAAACGAGTTCAAAAAACAAACAAAAAAAACCAAATTAGTATTGTAATAAGCGAACTCAATTGTTGCGGCTATTATTGTTGCGAATTAAGTTGAGCAAAAACCTCTCCAAAACAACTTGAGTTGAGTTAATTAAAAGTTTTGTGCAACTTAAACGACAACTAAATAATGCCAAATCATTAAAATTGCGAAATCATAGACATTCAACAATACTTAAATCTACAACTAAATCGACATATCTATGCTCTACATAGAGACAGCAAATTTATAAAAAAAAAAAAAAAGAATTATCAAATAAATGTAAGTTATTGATATCAAATGTAATAATTCAAACTAATCTATCCAATCAAAAGTAAATGATTTTAATACATTCTAAAACAAAAGATGTACACATTTTAAAATAATATACAATCAATTTTACCTATTACTCAATTTAATTAGTCATTTCTATGATTATTAAATTGAATATGTTGATACATGATAGTTATTACTCTGTGTCTTTGGCCAAGTGTGACGATGGTCAATGCGTTTTGCTAGTTTAATTACTGTAAAATAATTATGTTTTAATTAATTACACACTAGAAAAGACAAACAACAAGCCAACTATAACTTCGCGCAAATTTTTCTTACTAAGGTCAAATTGCTATTAGCCAAGAGACCATTGTCTCAGCCAAATGTAATACTCGCCAGAAAGTACATTTTTTTAAAGTATATAAAGTATATTTGTTTACTTTTTTGTATAACGCTATCCGTCCAATTAACTACAGCATTTGGCCCCCGTCGGTGAGTCAGTAATTTGAGAAGCAACGTGGAATTGCCCCGCGCACGCCTCAGGAGCCCCCCTTTCGACTAACTACGCACCTGTCAAGCATCGCGTGCTCCGTGCAAAGCGTAAGAGAGCGGCTCGGCTGCACCCTCACCCCCTTGGGCCATACAGCAAAATTTTGATTGTAACAAGTGGCCGGTGGCGAGTTTTTAGTTTAGTTTTTGATTCAGTTTCAGACGAATAAGATGCGATTTCGAGCGCGCAGCAAATAATAGCTGTTTAACTTGAACATTAACTTAAACATTGTAAATGTTAATCCCAACAAATTAAAAAAAAAATTTCGATCGTGTAAATGTTACAATTTTATGGGCTTAACTAAAGTCAACGAACGACTGCCTGAAAAAAAAATCGCGAACCTTTTAGCATCATTTCGCCGAAATGGGTAATTCCAGTTCCATTTGTGCCGATCGCAATGCCGTAAGGAATTTCGATGAAAATGGGTAAGAAAGCAGAAGAGAGTAAAACAAAGCAAACCATGATAAACGAGGGCAGTGTGACAGTTTGCAAGAAAAAAGAAACAAAGTAATAAATGCCCTGCCTAAAATTATAAAATCAATTTAAACTTTAAGATATATTTAAATATACACAATGTTATCCCTTTTGAAGAAAACCAATAATCAGGGGCGGTTTGTAACAAACTAAAACTTTTACAAAAATTTAAAGATTTTAACTAATTAAAAATAAAATTAATCAATAAAAAAAATATTAGAAAGTGCAATTAAAAATAGGTGCTTTGTAAATAAGTTCAACTTAAAGTTAACCTAAATCGAAACTAAATAAAATATTAAATTACTTTTTCTATTTTTGAACACACACAAGAAAATTTAAGTTCTTTTAACTTGAGTCGAACACTTATTTCCACTTTAAGGATAACTAAGAAGTAAAAAAAAGTTGATTTTCTTAATTTTCAATTCATTTATTGCACACACTGAACGAAATTTAAATTCTTTTTCCACTTGATTCAAGTGTTTAATAATATTTATTTAACGTTCAGATTTAGCTGCAGAGCGGCCAAGCACCTAACAATTTGTATTAGCAGAACTAATTTGATGGCTAACAAGCTGGATTTCATTAGAGTTCACTATCTACTATCAAATCAGTACTCAGTATTCCTTACCATTTAGACCCCGGACACGCCCACTCCGATTCCCAACAGTTACTGTTTAATCTGTCAATTTACTTATAAAATACAACTAATAATTAACGTTTAACGGCGCGTTTTAACAGCTTTTATTCGCGATTTACTCATGATTCACTGACCCGTAAAAACGAATTTTGGATATACATAGTGCAGTCCGCCCATTTGTAGTTCAACTGGCAGTGGGCGTGGCTGATTGGCAATTTAATTCATGTCGCTATTAAATATCTTGCCAAACACATATAGTCCATATACTTTAAGGTTATGATTGAAAAAAAAACACAATTGCTGCTGCTGCTATTGTTGTTGTTGTTGTTGTTGTAATCGTTGTTGCCATGAAATACACATACATAAAACAAACTAAACTAACCAATTAATATTTATGTATGAAGGTTAGACACCTGTGTCTAATGTTCCAGCCGCAGTTTACTTTCAATTTTTGGCATTGGTTTACTCGACACTCAGGTGAACTGAGTGTTTTACACACCTGAATTAATTTCAGTTTCAATTTCATTTATTTTATTCAATTATTGATTTTATTTACTTTTAATGCAAGTAGAAAATTCTTAAGATGAATACAATTAATATTTATTGACTGCTCTTTTGTGTTGTTTTTAGTTATTAAGTACAAAATTTATTTTAAATAAACTATATACAAAAATTAATCGGTTTTGTAGTGCGTTTTAGTTATAAATTATTTTATTGCTTTATGTTCTAAGGTTTACATTTGTATTTTTTATTGCAATCATTATATAACACTAATGTACATCAAACCAATACATTTTTTTAAATTTTAAGGATTAATGCAGTTTTATTTGTAGTTTATTGACTATTCTTTTGTGTAGTTTTTAGTAAAAAAAATAACTCCAAATTGCTTTCAAATAAACTAACTACAAATCATTAGTTTTCTGCACACTATATGTTCAATAATGAACATGAGACGCTGCAAAGCTCAGCTAATTTTTAATGACAATATATCATATAGAGACGGCTTTTAAATGGCTGTAGTTAAAGCTTAATTATTTTGGGATAATTAAACATCACATTCTTAGAAAAATAAACGTCACATGGAGTTGCCCTACAAACGCCGAAAAGCTCAGGTTTTCTATATAAACATATAATAAACATCACATCACATCACGCCTTACAATCGACTCCGTTAAGATAAATAAACATAACATGAGGTCGCCTTACAAGCGGCTTCATATGTATTTAGGTCTTAAGATTATTGTATAATATAAAAAAAAGCTCATCAGATCATCATCGTCTCATCGTGTTGACTACACCCTATACGTGTTTCACACACATCTTTTAACTAAAGTTAATTAGCTTAGTTTAGTTAATCCAAAAAACTTTACAGTTAATTTGGATAACAAAGTTTTATTTCTACACAAATTTAAAACTAATAAATTACGTATATTTTTGTATTTTATTTCCAAAAGACGTTTAATTCATTTAAATTCAATTTTTTATATTTAAAAAAATTGATTGTTTTCAAAAACATTATGCCTCATTTAGTATTATACATTTACTTTTTTGTTTATTTATTATTATAAACATGCAATAAATCTGTTTCACTACTAAACATTTTTTTGTTTATCTAAAAGCTATATAATCTTTACTTTATTTGACTTTAGCATATTTATATATCTAAACGCTCAACTGACTAAGAAAGTACATTTTACAATTAATTTCGTATCACATTTTATTAAGGTCCGCTTGAATTACAAGCAATCGACGCCAGTGATTATTCTGTAAATTGTTTACACACTTAAGCGTAATGTTGTATGCCCTCATTGATTGCCGCAAAGTCATTTGGCTCTGTTCTTTTTCTTATTTCCTTTTCTGTTATGTCTTATCAGTTTGATGTGCATAGTCTGCTATTGTCCCCTGTTCTAAGCGAAGCAAAGCAAAACGAAAACAAACATCAGCGAAAGCTGTAAAATATAGTAGCAAAAATAAAAGTCTCAACAACAAATCCCCTGAAATGGTCGTTGTCAGTTCAATTTCTGTGCTCCAACGTTGCGGTCAAAACAAAATAGTGAATCTAGCCATTAGTAATGCAAATAAATCGACAATTTACATAGATTTTAGTATTGTAAAGTTTAAATATATAATATATATATATATATATATAGTGCCAACAGACGAGAAAGCAATCAAATTGTTCACCATGTTTGCATCTCTGCAGTGCTTCTCATCACTAAAAACCTTAGGACGGCTTAAGATGTTTGTATATAAGTATATATTATAATTAATATATATACAGTTAACATCAGTACTTACTAATAAGCATTATTATCACGGGTGCAAAGTGGGCGTAACACTTTTATGCTTATCATTATTGCTAATTTGTCTGGCTTCGCATGCAAACATCACCAGTTTTAGCACCTTGCAACATCGTGAAAAATACAACAATTTAACTAATCAATCTTCATAAAAATTAATTCGTAATTTTTAAAGAATTAAAATAACATATACCTTTCTTTTATAATTACTGAGAGTTTTTAAGAATAAAGATGTTTTGACTTTCTTTAAGATTTCGTTTCATTTGTGGAATTTCCCCATTTGTGTCATCTTCACATCATCTATTCCCCCTCTTTTGTGAAAATACAGTTATTTCACGAAGTCAAAGCAATTTGCGTCACAAAGTTCAATTCGAATAATTTCATTTAATTATGCCGGAAATATAACATTTGTTTAACCCACTCTCCAAAGACACAGACACACAAACACAAATCGCACTCTGCGTTAGATTCACTGTTGCTCTCTTTCTGACTCATTCACAGCACACCAATTTATCCAACGGCCTATAATTCCCGAAACCCTTCCAATGGCCAAATAACACCGTATCATCATCAACAGCAGCAGCAGAAGCAAAATGAGCACGGTTTTTACAAGACCACAATACCCGTTGGCGTTGGCAGTGCCGGCAACAGTAGCGGGTCTCACTGCGCTCACTGCCAAACAGCTGTTTTGTGCTCACGCGCACTCGCACCCGAGACAACTATAAACCAAAACAACAACAAATCAACGCCGACACAGCTACTCTCCCACACACACACACACATTAACGCAAGCACGAACACAAGCAGCTGCGATTGTGCTGCTACTGCGAAATGGCACAGTAGTCGTGTGTGTAAAAATCATACGACTACAACAACAACACTCGAATATGAACTTTCCAATTTTGCAAAACTTAAAACACAAATCAGTACGCAACGCGAAGTTGACGAGGCATCATCAGCAGTAGAGGCAGCTTTACCACCACCAATATTATCCTCGAGCCACTGGCAACAGCTACAACAGAGCCTCAACGAACTACACCACCATAATCAGCAACAGCAACTACTAATTGGCAATCCTAGCAGCAACAATTTGCAACAGCAACGCAACTTTAGCAACATGATGAACAACAAAGACGCGGATCAACAACGCGATCGCCTTGGTCTTTGGGGATCCGGCGACAATGAGATCGTGGGTAATCTATCGGGATTCGATCGCCTGTACAACAAACGCTTCAGCAAGGTAAGTTTTCCCCTTTTCCGCCTTGAAAAAAGCCATAGTTCCCAAGAAGTTGTGGTGGAAAAATACCAGAGCTGCAAGCGGGGTTGTTTTCGTATATCTATGTATAATATATAATTTATAATTTAATGTATATATTTGTACAATCACACATACAATCAAACAAATTGCCACAATAGAAACCTACTAGGCGCTACACTACGCAAAAAGGGAAGCGTCAACTAACATCTTGTCACCAAAAAAATGTTGTAACCCTGAATCCAATTACAAATTGGTCACTAATAGCTCAGCTTACTTTTGTTAGCCATGCTAATTTTTTTTTTTAATATTTTGCCCTCTGAGTAATTATTTAAATATAAATTATTCTTAATTTCTTATTTATTTATTTTTTTATTTGCACAAGTGTCAGCTAACAATTATTACAATTGAAAAAAAAAAACGAAATTTTCGATAACGGTTTTGTTTGACCTTTAGTTAACATAGCTGCCCCAAAAAAAAAAAACCAAAAGAGGAAAACACGTGCCGCATTGGAAGACCAAAGTGTGTATTTGGTGAGCATTCCTTTATATAGAGTTGATGTCATGTTAAATCAATAAAAGAGGCAGAGTCCATTAATTGATAACTCGATAAATTGAATAAGGCCCAATTAGGCAGCTGCAAGTCATCAAAATTGTTATCACAATCAAATTGATTTCTCACTCGCTTACAATATGCATTGCGCTTCAAGTTCAATGCCAAATTGCAGAGGCTGTTTTTGTCTGGTTCTTTTCCCCTTTCTTTTGTCCGCTGTGGTTTTGCATATTGCTCTTCCTTCATTCTATTCATCGGTCGAGAATTTAACTTTTGTATTTAGAGCGCAATTGGGCAAGCGATAGCGAGAGCGAGCAATGCGCATGAGCTTTTAAAAGCTTGTAGGATTTGAGGTTGCTGTTCAGTTTTAAATTAATAAACTCTTTGCGTGTAAAAACAAATTACCAATTTTATTACCTAAAGGCGACTCGATACCTTTATATTATACACTTTTAAAACATAGAATTGGGCTTTTATAATTAAAAATAATAATAATTAATCTTTCCCTTATGTATTTAATTTTTTTCTTGCTCTCTTGTTGTTTTTACTGTTGCGCTTTGCGAGCAACAGCTGTTTTATTTACATATAAATAAAGCTCTTTCCAAACAGTTTGCAGAGTTTTCGCATTCTTATCACATCGCATTGGAATGCATTCTACTTACAAAAAAAAACCTGACCTACGTTAAGCGCTTGATATTGTTTTCAAAATTAAATTAATACACCAAAATATTTGTTCAGATAACAACAAATGTGTTGAGTATTTTGATTAAGTTATCGCTACAGCAAATTAAAGCAATGAAAAAAAAAAGTGAAACAAGTCGATGCTCAAATACACTTTAAAGACTTTATTAATCATATACTCAGTTCAAGAAAATCACTTACATATTAAAAATAAATATTTTATAAATGAAACGTTGACATTTTACATATTTTAAATTGAGTATCCAGTCGGCAGTCACTTTCAAACTTGTATGTAATTTATACGGTTCTGCATAAGTTAGCGCTATTCCCACCTCAAGCAATTGCTTAAAAAAAGCATCAAAAATATCTGAGTCATGCTGAGTATTCAAAACCAAACAAAAAAAACTTTAGTTTCGCACATAAGTCTGTGAAACTACATCCCTTTATGCACACACAGCGTAAAAATCTTTCCTTTTTTGTAGAGGAAACAATTTGCATGAAATTGTGCCATTGGTGTAATCATCATCATCATCATTATCTGCGTTCGTTGCTCATTTCGATGCTTTCGTCATCGCTTCAAAGTCTGGCTTCCCACTTGGTTATCATGTGGCGCTATTCGCCGACGACTAACCCCCTGAAAATGAATGAGATGATCGTCAAGCCAGACACCTCAAAAATCAGCTGACATTTATCATGGATTGATTTTTGTTTTTTATATACATTTTTTTTTATTTTTTGCAATGTTTTTATTTTGGTTTTTGTGCAATCGTTTATAACTTATCAGTTATGTTTCGTGTTAAAATGTTAGCTACCCATCTGTTGCCAGGCAAACGATCTCTAATTCAATCTACTTAGACATTTATATTAATTTGTATTTTATTTTGTATTTAATTATTTGCTTTTTTTATTTTGCAATATTTAATTAGATACGTTTATTTTTGTGCAATCGTGTAATAGCTACATGTGAGATTTACTGAAAATAACCTCCACTCATCCTCTAATTTTCATGTTAAAAGCCATACTGCCAGGTGTTAATGATGTCGATTTCATCGTCGTCCAATATTTAATATATCGGATAACAACTACGTTTAAAACGTTATCAAATTTTTATTATATATATTTTTTTGATATTTCATCGTTTGTGGTGGTGAAATCCACGACGACACCCATATCCCATATATTAAAAGTGATTTCAAGTTCGACGACGTGATATTTGAAGCGTTTGATGTTTATTTTATGAGTTCCACTATCATGTTTTAAGCTATCAGATTAGCACTACTTTTACGCGCAGTCACGTATCGACCCTACTTTTCGGGACTTCTGATTAGATTAAACATAATTTGTTCTAGAATTCTATGGCTGTAAAGTTTCGCAACTATTCAGGGCAGTGCAAAATATATAATTTGTCATGGTTGTCATTGCTGCTAATTTGAGTTGTCTGGAATATTCCGCAAATTACGCAATCGTCTCTGGAAATTTATTTATACATATTAGTCTCTAAAAATTTTTTTATACCTATTAGGTTTATTGAAGTTCTCGTAGGGTGCTATTGTTAGATTGAGAATTCGTTTACGGTCAATATCTTTAGAAACTAATCAATCAGACCTAACGCCTATGAATACAAACACCCTATTTTCAACCCCTTTCAGTAACAAATAAATTGCACAAAAATTTACCATACTTAGTTTGCAACCAATTATTGTTTTGGGAACTTTTCCGATTTTATAGGTATCCATTCTTAGTTCAGTTTGCCAAAAATTATAAAAATTGCGTCAATAAAAGTTTCCTTAAATATAATAAGTAATACTTTCCCAAAATGATTATAAGAAATTTGAAATCACTACATATTATAAATTTGATCAAATATTTTGTTAGCTTTAAAATGCGATAAGATATTTGTTTAAATAAATGCCAACAATAGGGCTTAAGTAGTGAATATTACACAAAGCATAAACTTTTTATTATATTATGAAATATACAACATATATTAATATTTATTGTTTGGAATGTCACGATTTGCACACGAACAAAAAAAAGGAATGCTAGAAACTTTTGCGCATCTGCTTTAAAGTGCATATTGTCAGGCAGTATCGGGTATATAGCGGCAGTATCGTGTATATTCTCTAATGGGAAATAATATAAAATCTATATGTAATTGTATTCGTTATACAATAACCTTAAAAAATATTAAAAAAAAGTGTGTTAATAATGTTTTGAACTTTTTAAAATCACGCTCAGTATTTGGCTGGCATCGTATCGAGGTCGGCGCTGAGTCAGCTTTTATTACACTTTCAAATTGGGTGCCCCAATGTATTTGAATACCGGTTCGTAATCGCATACTAATATATGGGGCGTTAGACAGATTCAGCATCAGTATTTCAGCTTCTGCGTTTGACTTTGAACTTCAAACATATTGCGACTGGACATGCTAATCTCCCATTTGCCGCCTATCTATCAACTGACTAAGGTCAATTAAAGACTAGTGTCAGCCCACGAGCACAAAAACGACAGGTTGTCTCGGGGCGCGTGCTTGCGCTTCAAAGCAGTTCATACAAAATATTTGGCGCGTGTTTTACTTGAAATTGGTTGCACACCCAACCCATTTGAAGTGGGTAACTGGGGTATAATAAAGTTGTGTATGGTATTAAGCACAGTCAATTAAACGGATCTTAGATAATAGCAAAAGACTTTAAATAATCTCATTTGGTATTTACCGACAAATCATAAAAAGGTATACAATTGTAAATATATAATCTTCCAAATTGATTTCCGATTTTTCCCCAATTGTTAAAATATTCCATTCCAATTGATAAAATGCAACAATAAACTGTAAAAGCAAATCTTTGCAAATCATTTAAATGTGTTATTTACTTGCCAATTATTCCTCTTATTAAATAATAGCATATATGCTTAATAAACTAATTAGATTGTCATTTTATTTACTTACGTAATAACAAACCCAACGAATTATATATTAATATTACAAATTTACGACTATTATTAAGTTTACGTCACGTTTGTTGCCAAGTGTAATTTATCCACAATAAATGCATCTCTCTTTCGCTCCCACTCAAGGGTTTGGCATTCACACACGACGAGCGTCAGGTGTTGGGAATTCACGGGCTTCTGCCGTATACGGTGCGCACCGATGAGGAGCAGGTGAAGCACTGCCGCTTGTTGCTGGATCGCCTGGAAAACGATTTGGACAAGTACAACTATCTGATTGGCCTGTCGGAGCGCAATGAGCGACTATTCTTCAAGGTGCTCAGCTCGGATATTGCTCACATGATGCCGCTGGTGTACACACCGACCGTGGGATTGGCATGCCAGAAGTACAGTCTAGTGTACCAGAATCCCAAGGGCATGTTTATTTCCATCAAGGACAAGGGACACGTCTACGATGTGCTGAAGAACTGGCCAGAGATGGATGTGCGTGCGATAGTTGTCACCGACGGTGAACGCATCCTGGGCCTGGGCGATTTGGGCGCCAATGGTATGGGCATACCAGTGGGCAAACTATCGCTATACACGGCTCTGGCCGGCATTAAGCCGCATCAGTGTCTGCCCATCACATTGGATGTGGGCACGAACACACAGTCTATTCTGGATGATCCCATCTATATGGGACTGCGCCAGCCACGCTCCACGGGCGATGTCTACGATGAGTTCGTCGATGAGTTTATGCGCGCCTGTGTGCGTCGCTTTGGCCAGAACGTTCTCATCCAATTCGAGGACTTTGGCAATGCCAATGCCTTCCGTCTGCTCTCCTTGTATCGCGACAAGTACTGCACATTCAATGATGATATCCAGGGAACCGCTTCGGTTGCCGTCGCTGGCCTCTTGGCCTCGCTGAAGATCAAGAAGACAGAACTGAAGGACAATGTAATGTTGTTTCTGGGCGCTGGGGAGGCTGCTCTCGGCATTGCCACGCTGTGCACGATGGCAATGAAGGAGGAGGGACTCAGCGAAGAGGAGGCTAAAGCTCGCATCTGGATGGTGGACAGGTAAGACAAATAAGAGATTCCAGCTATATATCGATTTGAACCAATATTTCTTTGCAGCCGTGGCGTGATTGTTCATGATCGTCCAAAGGGTGGTTTGACCGAGCACAAGCTGCACTTTGCTCAGGTCAGTTCTCCAATTGATACACTGCTGGAGGCGGTGACCAAAGTTCGTCCGAATGTGTTGATTGGTGCCTCTGCGCAGGGCGGCGCATTCACCAAGGAGATTCTGGAGAAAATGGCCGATATCAATGAGACACCCATTATATTTGCACTGTCGAATCCAACTAGCAAGGCTGAGTGCACTGCCGAGGAAGCCTACACTCACACAAATGGCAAATGCATCTTTGCCTCCGGTTCACCCTTTGCTCCCGTTACCTACAATGGTCGCACGTTTTACCCCGGCCAGGGCAACAACTCGTACATCTTTCCGGGAGTGGCACTGGGCGTTCTCTGCGCCGGCATGCTAACTATACCCGAGGAAGTTTTCCTCATTTCAGCCCAAGTCCTGTCCGAACTGGTCGCTAAGGAGGATCTGGACAAGGGCAGCCTGTATCCGCCACTCGAAACGATCGTCAACTGCTCCTTGGCCATTGCCGAGAGAATTGTGGAATACGCCTTCCGAAATGGACTGGCGACGGTACAACCCGAGCCCAAAAACAAGTTGGCCTTCATCAAGGCCCAAATGTACGATCTCGACTATCCGCGTGCCTTGCCCCCCACCTATCCCCTGTAAATGAAGCTGGCTAACATTGCTCTCATCCATACTCAGTTTGCCTTGCTGCATGGGAGACAACTAAGTAAACAGCAACAACATGCATATGTTATTTATTTTTTAGTGCCACACATCTTTTACACATCATTTAACACATACATAAACACCTCGGACTTCTTTCCTTTCCCACTCAACACTCTATTTTTTTGCTATCAAGTTTGATAGAAGTTTTCGCTAAATTGAAAGTTACATTTTTATGATATGATAATGAGATCTGTATGTATGTAAATGGGGATATTAATCTGCTAGATATCTTTATATGTATATTAAATACAAATTCTATGTAAACGTGAACACAAACTATGCTAAGTACATAAGTATCTACCATAAAAATAATTTAAAAAGGAAAAACAAATAAAAAATAAAAAAAAAGTTATAACGAAACAAGCATTTAAGTGTGATTTTTAATTTACTAATTTAAAGTTTAGTTCGATTTTTGCTCTTCGAAAAATATATTTAAATATGTTAATCGATAATGTCGACCAGCGTGTCAAATTAATTTTTTAAATTCAACATTAAAGATCATAACGGAATATATTTGAGGGAATCATCATTAAGAGTATAGCTCACATAGTCTCTGGGATCCGTTTGTTTATATAGACTAAAAGGCTGGAACGACTCTGCTACTGATGGTGTTCACATATTTATATAGCTGTGTGAAACATAAATGATTCAGTGCTCTACGAAAACTGTATTCAAAAGTGTCAATAAAACATTAAACATTAAACTAGTAAATATTAATTGAGATTAAGGCTGCTCATTGCTCAGTAAAAAACTACAAGTATAACCGGAATCAGGACTACTGCCGTGATTTGAGAAATGTGAAGAGTCGATAAGCCAGTTGCATAATCTAAAATATGACAATATATTAAACAAATGTTATTCAAATTGCATCTGGAACAGAACAGACTTTAACTCACATCCGAAAAGTGCATCATGTTTACGTCCATGAAGCCAAAGGCTGTAATCTTTTTGGTACATTGAGCGTAATTAAGCCAGATTAGAATCAGTTTACGATACTTCTTGCTACCCATATACCAGTTTTGATTGTAAATAGCCTCATTTAAGCGAGTGGACTGAAAGCGTTAAGTGTAAGTTACGGAAATCATTAAAACAGTGTTAAACTTACGGCCTCTTCAAGCTGAGTGCCTCTTAGAGAAGTATCAAAAGTAAATATGATCAATCCCGCAATGGTCAACATGTATTTGAAAATCATCACCGGATCCTGTATTTCTGTTACCAAATACAAATTAAAACAGAGCGATGCGGCGGCCAAAAGGTCTGATATGGTTATTGCCACCTTAAAGATATTATTGAACTTATCACAAATGAAATTCAGCTGCTGCTGACGTCGAATTAGTCCAAAGATATGTTCATAGAACCAATCCTTGAAGCTATCCTCGCCATCGACGGCCTTCAACTGACAGCGTAAGTAATCCAGATGCATTATGATTTGTATATGCATTCCATAAAAAATAGAATCGAAGCTTGAGAAGAAGGCAATACCCACTAGCACTGCATACACATCGTATAGACACACCAACGGATATAGTTTATGACTCTGTCTCAGATTGTAGGGCAGATAACCGCCAAAAATCTGATGTTCCAGCAGTATCGGCGCATTGCTACCCTCATTGGTGAGTATATAGGTAATCGGAGCCGCCGAACAGAAGGCGACAAGACAGCAATTGAAATATTTTGACAAAAAATTTCGACGCCGCTGAAATTTCTCGTACACTGCGTCTACACCGATCTCCCTCTGCTCCTGCAAGTCGCGTGGAAATTCCTTATCCAAGTCGTTGAGGAAATCGACAATTTCGTTGCGCTTAATGAAGAGCATTACGCCGCGAAATATGAAATAACAACCCAAGGTTAGCGAGGGCGGATTTTGTTGGTTGGGCTCCTTAATGTGCAGCGATTTTAGTATGTCGAATGCGTTGCATCCGAGGAAAACGGAGTCCGCAAGCAAAAAAGTTGTATAGAACAAAAAATCGTTCTTTTTGAAAAAGCGTCCATTTTCATTGCGATTGAGTCCGAAGTGCTGCAAGCGAAAAACTTCCTGAAACTGTATAAATTGAAAGAACTGCTCAAATTTGATTGGTTGATTTACAGCGTCCATCGCTAGACTCGTTTAGTTTTCAGTTCTAGGACCTACTATACATTTTTCTGCTATTCGACATGGCTTTTTATGCAAATCAAATAACTGCATTTAATTGGATAATCAACGCCTGGCAGCAAATTTAATTGCCTGTTTTTTATGCAGCCAGGAGTGAATTATCCTTTTTAATTGTTAGTTAGCAAGTAATACTTAATACACTGTATAATACTAAGGGGATGTTTTAGTTAGCTTAAGCTGTATCTAATTTTTTCTAATATAATCCTTTTGATATTACATTTTATTAATTTATATTTACTAGTTGCAAATATCTCTATTTATAATATTAAGTAGCAGTATATCATAGGCGAAGTACTTTTTCAGTACTTATACCAATTTAAAAATTTTTCTTTAAAAATAATATAGGTTTCTGTTATTAAAATTCTTTTTTCTTTAAATTTTAAATTTCATCATTCAATATTTTTTTTAATCTTTTTAAGGCATACTTAAATATAAAATTTACGTTCCCTTTTCACCATGATAGAACAGGTAAGGTATTCTTATTCCATTATCTAAAATTAAATCAGGACAAGTTAATAAAAAATGAATAAAAGCAGCAAACGCGTAAAAAGCATCTGTTAACCTATACTTTTTTCTTTGTATTCTGTATTCACCGATCTTTTGGTTTAAAGGAAATAATCAAGTTATCGATAAGTAAAGTGTCATATATATATTTTAAATATATAAAAAGCAGAATCTCTTATGTATAGTCAGTATTTTCGTCAGTCGCAAATTCGAAATTAACTATTTTATTCTTTTAAATTAAAGTTATCGTTAAATGTGCGTTAACGTAACTCAACTTTGCGGTAAAGTTACTCAACTTTGCGTTTACGTACTCAATTTGGCGTTACGTTTGTTTTAGTTTGGCCCATCGCATGGTAATCGCTATATGTTCGAGCGTGACAACAGCTCGTCTCAATTCTGCACTGCATCCCTGGTAGTTTTATATGAATAACGTAAATATTGTTAAACTCGCAATTGCTGTGCAAAAAAATTACACAAATAATGGAAAGGTTAACGGTATGTTAAAAGTGCATAAAAATTGTTTGGTTTATTAATGAAAACAATCTCCACACACACACACACAGGCTAGATATGAATGCCGTCAAATGGCCAATGAGCTAAAGCAGAAACAGGTTAGTAAAAATTAGGTAAAAGTAAAATTTAAAGACACAATTATCGAGATATTTGGGAAATATTTATCCTATTAGATCATAACCGATCGCCTGCTGCAAAAGATACTTTACTCGAAACGGTTGCTGGTCGATCACGTTGAGGCATTAGAGCAGTGCATGCAACATCATCTGGCGGCGACGCCCGGCCGGCAATTGCTGACCACGCGGAACGCCTGCCTGCTGCTGGCCGGCACAGTTCTGCAGCAGCTGGTGACGCCCCGTGGCTTCAGAGTCACTCTGATGCCCGCCATACTGATTAGCAGCACCTTTGGAGCCCTGTATGCCGTCAAGAGCGTCTTTGTGTGCCGTAACAAAATCGTTGAACGCAAACTTGAGGAGCTGGTGAAGACCATCGATGAATTTGGCAACTGCATCAGGCGCAACATGACCTACTTCCAGGAGATCATCATCATGAAACAGGCGGAGCTCATTGAGTAAGTGCAGCGACTTAGAATTAGATAACTGAAATAGAATTTGATGATTATCTCGCACTTAGATCGCGTCAGATAGAACGCGCCTGGGACTGCATCACAGCCGCGAAGGAGGTGACCGAAATCCTTTATGATGCCACACGCAAGCTGGAAATTGATTATCCCGTGCCTGCCAAATATGGTCCCTACTATGCGCCCATGGAGGAGCTGCGCGAATGTGAATACTTTAAAAATAATGTGACGGATTACAGTCCTAAGCACATAAAGGTGAAGTTTTAATTTCAGAATATCGTTTAGCATATTGTTTATTTTTATCTCTTTTTCGCAATCCGCAGGATTTTCACAACATATTTGCCTATGTGCAGTCGCAGTATTTGTTGCGCCTGGCGCTGACTATCATGACGCATCCATCGATTTCAAGACTCAGCGCGGATCTGGTTAAAATTGACAGTCTGGTGCGACAACTTGTGCATGAGGAGGAGCAGCACTTTAAGAATCTGGCCCTGATAATGCAGAACAAGAAGCAAATCGAGCTGGCCGAACTGCATGCGACCAAGTCGCAGCAACAACACAGTGGACCCATTGCCGTATTGCAGCATTCATCCTTGAAGCTAAGTGCCTGCATGGTGGCCGTGGCCGGCGAGTGCCAGGCACTGGATGTCACCTTGCAACAGTTGACTGCCGCTGAGGCCGCCAATAAAAACAACGCCGATCAGCTGGTGGCTGTGGCTAATAATATGCGTGGCATTGAGAATGCTTTGGCCGTTTGCTGTGATGACTTCCAGCGACTGATGCTCGTCTACAACAAGTTTCTGCATAGTAAATTGGATTTAGATATAAATACACCGCCAAAGAGCAACACGGCAGCCACCAAATCTAATGAGTTCCCCGAGAGCATTTTGCGCGTGGAGTTCTCTCAAAATCCCAGTGAGCCGCAGAAATGCGATGACTTCTATGCGTACATGTACGACGAAGCGGAAGCGCGACAATTCGAGAGCGAGCAACAGGCGGCGCCGTATCCAACACCCGAAAAGGAACTGCTTAATTTTGAGAAGCGCATCACGAAGGGCAAGTTTAAGCCGGTGCTCAGACAGCTAAAGGATCGCATTGATCCCATACGCCGGGTGATGCTTGAAAAGGAGCGCGAAGTGCTCTCTGCCAAGGGCATTAATGTGGATGAGCTCTTTGGCAAAACGGAGGAACAGGTGGAGCAACAACAGCAGGATAATCGCCTATACGATGCGAGAAGTCCCAACGACTCTGAATCAGATTCAGCGGATGAGGCATACAAGGAGCGGAGCAAGCAAGTCAAGGAACGCGACAACTTTGCCGAAATGCGTCAGTTTCTGGCCCAGAAACAAGCCGTCAATCTCTTTGCACTAGACTCACAGATGCGTCACCTGATCACCCAAAAAAAAGACGCAGCAGCTGTGCGCCCAGCTGGCGACGAGGAGCTGCTCGAAAGCGAATGCTAGACTCAATTTGCATTACTAAAATTATCTACTTTGTTTGGTTTTTTTATCTATAGAATTTTTAAGATAAGCGGCACAGCTGCGTCAATGCGACTTCTGATAAACAGTTTGTCATTTGTTTGCTCGATTCATTTATTGCCTTTCTTCTGGCTTTTCTTTTTCTTTTGTACTAAATGCAAAACAGTTAAGTAGACAACGGAAAATTCTATGCAAAAACATAATCTCGATCTTAAATTGTACTTAATTATACATAAGAATATTATAAAATGTGAGTTTTTTTAATAACAAAAGAAAATCTTTTTATTATGTTAAACTTTTAACTCGTTCACTTAGATATTGTTATTAATTACAAGTGTAAAAGATGTTCAAACCTACAAAGAATAAACATTTGCATATAGATTATATTTCTCCATCGAAATGGTGTCAGTCATTTCTTAGAAGGAGACTCGTGGCTCAGTTTTATTCTGGGTTAAGCTTTATTTAATTTTGAATTATATATATATTTGAAGAAAATTGATAATAGTTGAATAGCATTCTTCAACCCGACATAGACTAAACATATGAATATCTAAAATGTATATGTTCGGTATCAGAAATCTGGTTCAAGTTCGAGATGCAGCTCGATGTAGAATCGGATTTGTCAAACTGCGACAACATGAAAATTAAATTATAATTATATATTAAGCCAGATGTTTCCTTGAGTATAACTATACTTTCAGGTTTGCTTAATAAATATTATAGGACCATAGAAACACAGGAGCATACACAATATCGCCACAACTGAGAAACCTTAGCGACAAATCAACTAATCAGGAGTACTACGTCTAAGAAAAATAATATATTTTCAACATCTGTAATCAGATAAGATTAAAGCAAGATATATCCATGTCTTAAGACGGGGAGTCATCCGAGTCCCGCCAAAAAAAGCGTTGCACGCTCAGAAGCGGAGAGCCAAATATTAATAATGTATTTATTTTGCACATCGAACTCTCCATTCTATAATCCTATATCTTCAATTAAGAGTTACGTTTTTTTTTTTGTAATGGGAATAAAAATGAATTTTATTTCACAATATTTAAAAACTATCGAAACTTAAGTACAACACAAATAGTGATGGCAACACCAAACACTAGGATGTGGATGTGGTGGCAGGACTCCATCAGAGTAAGGAATTAAAGATATGATAAGATAATATATAAATGTTATTATGTACATAGAAAATGGATGCACGCAAAGTCTTGGCTAGTGGCTGCAACACTTTCGTGGATATCTTTGGCTCATACTATAGTTCGTGCAGCAGCAAAGCAACTGCTCTGCTCTCAGGCATTTGGAGCACCAGTTTTGGCTGCGACTGCGGCATTGTTAAACTTGCTCGTAACCGAGACGGGCTGCAGCTGCGAGAAGGCGGACAGATTGCTGCCACGGACGCTAGTGTATCGGATGGGTTGAACTCCAAAGTCATTGCCCTTGAGCCGACGCCGAACGCAGACGACGACGAAGCCAATGATTAAGCCAGCGACGACAACAATGCTGGCAATGATCACGGTGAGAATGATATAGCGACGACGCAGGAAACGCGGCGGATCATCCTCGACAGCGCGATACTTCTTGGGTATAACCATGTTACAAATTTGCTCGGACGTCAGATTGGTCAGCGGCATGCCGGCTAACAGATAAGGTGTCTCACAGCGGGCCACCGCATCATGGGATTGCAGCACCTGTGGTGCACCCGCCTGCTCCAAGGCCTTGAACAGATCACAACTGCAATACCAGGGATTGCCGGCAATCCCCATCTTTTTCAATCGTGGCCAAGACGTGGTCGAATTCGAATATTCGCTCGCGTTTAGCAAAAGTGAGCTAAGAGCATTCTGTGAGATGTCCACTTGCGTCAGATTGCGACTGTGCAGCAAATTGTTGAACTCCAGTCGCTCCAGCCTGGGATTGCGGGCACAGTCCAGCTGCTCCAAGGCAGGCAGCTGCAAAGTACCCAGCTCAATGGAGCGCAACACTGGCAGCTCACTGATGTTCAGTCGGCGCAGTGCGGACAAATTGCGGAAACTTTCGGCGCCAATTTTGGCGATTGGATTCCCAGCCATATTCAGTTGCAGCAGAGATTTGCCCAGCTGCTGAATGCTGGTCGGAACAAGAGCAAACTCATTTTGCGAAACATCGAGGAACTGTAGATTGCCCAGATGCGAAAAGAGCTCGACGGGCAGCGTCAACAGGCCATTGTGGGAGAGATCCAGGCGCTGCAGATTCGGAATAGATGCCAGTGAAGCAGTCGTCGCTGCATCTAGCACACTGAGACGATTATGGGCCAGAGCCAGTTTGCGCAGCTGCGGCGTGTGCTCGAAAAGCTTGCGATCCAGTCGGGAGATCAAATTGTGACTCAGTTCTAGATCCTTGAGTGCTATCGGCTCATATTTGGTGAAATTGAAGGGACCGCGAAACAGTTCCGGTTTCAGGGCATCATCGCCAATCTCGTTCCAGCTCAGGTACAAACCCTCTACATTCGGCACGTCCATGAAAAGCGGTGACTGCAGCTGCTGCATACCACAGTGCCGGCACGATAGGGTCAGCACTGCTCTGGTAGCAGGCAGCTGTTGCAACAGGCGAATATTGTTGCCAGAATACGAGGCGACAATCTCCATGCCACGATGATCCGTACCAAACTCACTTGGCCAGCGAGCGAGAATATGCTGAAAGTTCTTCATTGCACAATTGAGAGTCTGGTGAATGCGATGATTGCTATCCTGGGCACTCAAACAGGTGCACGTCTCGCAAATGTTCGTCACGTGCTGGTATGGAATGTCCTCGTGCTGGGCAGCCACCAGATGCAGCAATAACGATGCACTCATATTGAGCAGCTACAAGAAAACAAGGGTTAAGAAGATCAAGATTAATTATTTTAAAAGTAAGAATAGAGTTTCCAGTTTGTGGTTTTTAAACCTTTATAAATGTATTTTCAAGGGCGTAGAAAAGGGAGGTGATGGGCATTGTGATTCATATATGTTTTGTGGTCTACCATAGGGATCATATCGCAATCAGATATATCATATTGCAACCAGTTATATCATATCGACAAATAAAACCATTTTATGAATGATCATTGTCATGTTTAAAATACATTTTCAATCTATAAGCGCGCTTAGTCATTGGGAGTATTACACTTAAATATACCGTTTATAAACATTTAAACATTCGAATATTTAATAAACATAGATCTTTTCTTCAAAAATAAAAATATTTAAAAAATTAAAATTTCGCATACATTATTAACTCTAAATCTAAAGCTAAACGTTTTGAAACCAGTTCAACTCTGAAACAAATTTGAGTTTTCTAATAATATTCCTTGAATAGTGAAATCAAAATTGCTTCGCCTGGAAAACGAAGACTTACTAATTCTATAGGTTTAAAGAAAAAAAAATAATTATTTCAATAATTTCGTAATTTATTCTACTTATTTTCATACTTTTTGTATGGAAAACAAAGACTTTTACAAAAATCATTAAAATTAAACTTTTATTTATCTAAATTTAAAGTGGAGCCTTAGCAATTTTGTAAGTCTGCTTTCAAACATTTTAATTTTTCTGAAACTCATTAAAAAAATACTAATTAGTTGAACATTCCATTCAATCACAGAAAACGAGCACAGTATCTATGCTCAAAAAATATATACACAAAAGTAAATAAAGCGTCAACCCATATATGCACACATATATATATATATATATATATACATACATATATATATATATATATACAAGTAAGTAGGAACTTCAAAGCTGACCCTAACGGAAAACAATTACAGATAAGATAAGAATAGTTATCGAAGTTTTTAGATAGTATATTTTAATGTTCTTACTTACCAGCAAAAAAAATTTGTACTTCATTGCGTACACGTAATTTTATATGTATCTTTGCTGATTGTTTGTTCAATTATAAACAATAAAGTGCACAAAGAAAACAACCTTTAAATATTATTAATTGCATGCACTGCTTGAATTGAAAATGATTTTTTTTTGTGTCGAAGTCGCCACGACAAGCACTTTTCAAATACAGAACTGACACTAAAGTTAAAAAAAAATAATCAAACCGCAAATCGTGAGTGGGTTGGTTGGTGGCACTATTTGTTTTGATTAGATATCAGCTGAGAGAGAAACTTTTGGCGTCGCTCTCGCTCCCACACACACACATACTTTCGCTCTCAGCGAAGAAGTGGATATGCTTGCAGTAAGTACAGTGTGTCTTGAGTAAGAGTGAATTTGAATTGAGTCACCAATATATTGATTTGTTGTTCAAGGTCGTTCTGAATTTGATGCTACTGAACAAAATTCAAAATTCTCAGGCACTGGGTGTTGTTTTGTTAATTCAGTTGGAAAATAATTGAAAGAATATATGTATATCAATGGCTCCAATAGATAAGATAATGATACGGTGACAAGCAAAAACAACAACAACAACGTTCACCCGAACAGTTGACTCAGCTGAGATCTTTGACACTTGATTCACTTGGAAAAGCGAACGCAGAACGAAAGCAGAAAAGGAAATATGAAAGAAACGCCGCAGACTGCTTTGCCTATACAATTAAATTGAAGACGCACCAATTGCAGCAACAACCACATGTGTCACTCGACGTTCCATTGAACTTTACTCAAATTAGACACACATACACACACACACGCACAGGCAAATTGAGTTGTTTCCGAGGCGCATGCAAATTGATGCTGAGCTGAAAAACAAACAAATGTTTGTGGTCAATCGCCAAGTGGAAATTTGTTGCATAAACAACAGACAAGACACACTTATTGTCTGAGTCATCAGTGATCAATATTTGATATTTTCGTAGTTTTGTTGTTTGTTTTCCCCATCAAACACGTACAGTTTAAAACACTTTTCAGCCTGTAATTGAAACCCGTTTTTTGTTGTTTGTTGAAACTGTTGTTGTGGCACTTTTGCAGCTGCCTTCGCTGATGTTCATCCTTGTATTCTTGTCTCTTAAATCACAAAGCTCGAACCGAAAGCGAAAACGATAAACGCAACAGTTGCGTTCGTTGCCTTCCCGTTGCTCAATTTGAACTGAAACTGGAAATCGTTTTAGTTTCAACAGCAACCAAAGCAAAGCAAGGCAAAGCAAGACATTCATTCTCTGTTCAAGTTGACTTTTTAGCTGTCTATCGACTCCCGTTCCCACAAGCTGCATGAAGACCTTTCCTTCCCCCTTGGCACCCCTCAAAAAACCGGTCGTTGTCCGCCGAATATTAGGGCTGTGGCATGCTGCTCATGCCACAAGAGTGTTGCGCTTTTTCGTTGGATTCAATATTAATGTGTGGCAGCTGTTGCTGCAGCAGGAAATGTGCTGCGATAGTCGTGCTGAGCTCGTTAAGCTCGTTTCCGCCGCAACATTCAAAAGAGACCCAATCACTTAATAATTAAGAACAAAAACATTTATACGATTAAATGCTTAACTATCTCATGTGCATATAGTAATCAATAGCCGTAGAGAATGCCGCAAAGCCCAAGCCACCAATGATGCCAGCCTTGATGCCAGCTCGCAGTCCAATCAATCCGCCCGTAATTCCTCCTGCATACGTTCCATTGCGCCAATCTGTCACGCCACGTTTCTATTGAGTAAGCAAATACAATAATTTAATACTGGCGATTCGAGACTCATCTTTGTTACTTACACTTTCGATGGTGCACTCGACTACGGAAAAGACGGCGCCAATCAATGCGAAATTCTTCGCATAAGAATGGGTTGTGGAGCGCATCTCGCGAAACACTTCGCGTGCCGTCTGTTTCTTCTCATTGGCAAAGGGATCGGCCATGTTTGGATTAACGGACGCACTGAACAGACCCAAGGCGGCACCCAATCCATAACCTGCATAATATATATATATATATACAATATATAAATGGATCTTTTTTTTATAGATTTTGGTGCAAATTACCCATGACACAGGCCATGGTGCTTTTAAAGGCGCAACTCTCGACGGCAGTCTCGATGAGTTTTTCCTCGTTTGTCTTGATTTTAACGGGTCCATTTGACTTGGGAATGATGATGTTCTCCCGATATCTGTGCATATTGCCTACAAAATGCATGGCCATTCTGTCCAACTCAGCTGTATCTATCAGATGCGGCTTGGCCGCCTCGGCGCCTTTGGGACCAGCGCCTGGCATCAGCGACATGTTGGCCTCTTATTAAATGTTGTCCGGTTTAATACAGAAATTACGAATAATAAATAATAAAAGAAAATTTATTTTATACGGCGTGTTTCAGTTTTCTGAATTGTTATCACATCGCAAACAGCTGTTGCCTCAGCGTTGCCAGATAGCTTAAGTTGTGAATTTAACGATTCGTCAAAAATTGTCAATATTTAAAATTGATAAATTTCTACTGAACTTGGTTTATAACTTAATTATTAGTTTTTATTGCTATCACAAGTTGATTACATATATATACCAAAAATTGGGGAAACATACAGAAAAAATTGCATTTGTCGGAAATGTGTCTAATTGACTGTTAATTAAAAGCATAAATCAGCAGCAGGATGACACAGAACGCAATAACAGAGCCCAGAATAAGCGAATCCCGTCGCTTTTTTATATTGATCCGCTGAATTAGACTGCAAGACAACAAAAACTTCGATTAAAACATAGCTCACAATCGTTATCGATTACCGATAGCTAACCTGGATATTAAAGGAAATCGATTGGAAATGTCATTAAAACGAGTCTGCAATCGCTTAAACGCCTGTCTTTGGGCATGCAAATTATCTCGCGTCTCAATGGCAATATTAATCTGATCGTTGACCATGTGGCTGGCACTGCCTAAATGCCCGCTTTCCTTCATGTACATCTCACGACGACTCAGCCCCGATATCGATGGACTTCCACTCGTGGCCAGACCCGAGCCACGTAGGAGTTCCTCGCGCTCGATGCGCATCGTGTGATTTGCACAGATCTTGTTAAACTCCTGCCGGTATCCTTGCAGAATCTCCCTGTGCCGCTGCAGAGTATGCATCGCAGCACTTCCACTCGCTGGTAGCTCCGACATCGACTCATTTAGCGTCGACAACTGTTAGGCAAAAATTTGATTATTTTTTGGTGCACATTTGTTGAATCGCTTCGTGTTACCTTGTCGAGCATTTGCTCAATTTCCGCGGAGAGCGAGTCAAAGACATGTTCGCCCAGCAGCGGTGATGTGTCAGCAGTTGCCGCAGCAGCAGAACTGTTCCCACTCAAACTGCTGCTGCTGCCTGCTCCTATTTTGCTGAATGCCACAAGTTTGAGGTCGATTTCGTTTTCCAGAGTGCGCGCCTGCTTGCGTAGCACTTGTAAAATAGTAACCACAAAATTAGTTGCAAATTTCAACAAATTTGTACATTATTTAGAATACCTACCATCATAGCTATTTCCAACCATTTGCATTTATTGCGAACAATATTTTTACTTGCATAGACAATAATAAAACAAAAACAACTTGAGCTACTGCTAGGGATGCATTATAATTAAATGTGGTATTTTTTTGTACAAGTGATTTACTTAAATAATGTTTAGTTCATTTTTAAAAATTTCTTTCTTTTCCCTTTCACTGGAATACAATTATATACAAAAGACTTTGAAATTATGTGCAATATGTGAATAATTTAAAATTTGTATGGTATTTTCTAAATTCTTATCGATAGATTAGAATCGATAGTCACAGTCATATGTGGAAAAATTTAACGCGTTTGGTGCCGGCGATTCGTTGAATTTATTAGAACTTAATTTAAAATATAAAAGCACAATCATGGCACAAGCGCAACCAACAAAAGACACGCACATGCCCGATGAGGAGAGTGATCTGCTGCAAATCAAGCCGCTGTAAGTGAGCAAGAAATTAAAATAGGCGTTGATCAAATCTGTCTTCGGTTTTAGAGGAGCTGGTCAGGAAGTGGGACGCTCCTGCATCATGCTGGAGTTCAAGGGCAAAAAGATAATGCTGGACTGTGGCATACATCCAGGTCTGTCTGGAATGGATGCGCTACCCTATGTCGACCTGATTGAAGCGGACGAAATTGATTTACTGTTCATATCACAGTGCGTTATTAGATGTAATATTTATTCATGTATATCTACCATAAGATTATCCATTTCAGTTTTCATCTGGATCACTGTGGGGCTCTGCCCTGGTTTTTGATGAAGACCAGCTTTCGGGGACGCTGTTTTATGACGCACGCTACAAAAGCCATTTATCGCTGGATGCTCTCAGATTACATTAAAATCAGCAATATATCTACCGATCAAATGCTATACACAGAAGCCGACCTTGAGGCGTCCATGGAGAAGATTGAAACGATAAATTTTCATGAGGAACGCGATGTGATGGGCGTGCGCTTTTGCGCCTACAATGCCGGTCACGTTTTGGGCGCAGCGATGTTTATGATCGAAATTGCTGGCATCAAGATCCTTTACACGGGCGACTTTTCACGCCAGGAGGATCGACATTTAATGGCCGCAGAGGTGCCGCCAAAGAAACCAGATGTTCTGATAACGGAGTCCACGTACGGCACACATATCCACGAGAAACGTGAAGATCGCGAGAGTCGCTTTACAACGCTAGTGCAAAAGATTGTACAGCAAGGCGGCCGCTGCCTGATTCCGGTCTTTGCCTTGGGTCGCGCCCAGGAGCTGCTGTTGATATTAGACGAGTACTGGTCCCAGAATCCCGATCTGCACGAGATTCCGATCTACTACGCCTCATCTCTGGCCAAGAAGTGCATGGCAGTCTATCAAACGTACATTAATGCAATGAATGATCGCATTCGTCGCCAGATTGCCGTCAACAATCCGTTTGTCTTTCGACACATTTCCAATCTGAAGGGCATCGATCATTTTGACGATATTGGGCCCTGTGTGATCATGGCTTCACCCGGTATGATGCAGTCGGGCCTGTCGCGTGAACTCTTCGAGAGCTGGTGCACAGATCCCAAGAATGGCGTCATCATCGCCGGCTACTGTGTGGAAGGCACACTTGCCAAGACCATACTCTCCGAACCGGAGGAGATCGTAACGCTCTCCGGGCAGAAGCTGCCACTGAACATGTCCGTCGACTATATATCTTTCTCCGCACACACGGACTACCAGCAGACCAGCGAATTCATTCGTCTGCTTCGACCCAATCACGTCGTCCTCGTCCACGGCGAACAGAATGAGATGTCCCGCTTGAAACTGGCGCTACAGCGCGAATATGAAGCGGATGCCAGCACAGACATCAAGTTCTATAATCCCCGCAATACGCACGCAGTTGATCTCTATTTCCGTGGCGAGAAGACGGCCAAAGTGATGGGTAATCTGGCCGCCAAGAAGCCTGAAGTGGGCAGCAAACTGTCCGGTGTGCTGGTCAAGCGTGATTTCAAATACCATTTGCTTGCACCCTCGGATCTGGGCAGTAAGTATTTTTTATTATTGGTCTTTGGTGAAATGACATAATGATATAATTATTAATCAATTATAGATATATGTTAATTAATATATCAGATTTATGTCCTATAACTGAAGGGTTTTTAAATGAGAGTGTGGTTTAATAATATTATCAGTTATTTATATAGTATAACTGAATACGTGAATGAATTAACTGATAAACTATTTGGTAATCCTTTCAATGTACTTCGATTGTTTAACAGAATACACTGACATGAGCATGTCAGTGGTGACGCAGCGTCAGTCAATTCCGTGGTCAAGTTCACTGACGACACTGCAACTGTTGCTGGATCGTATAGGAGCCGGCTGCGTTGAGGTCGTTGAGCCGGAGCGCAAGCTGCGCGTCTTCAACTGCGTCGAATTGACTGTGGAGCAAAAGATTATTGTGATGGAATGGCACGCGACGCATGTGAATGATGTCTATGCGGATGCCGTGCTCGCGTGCCTCATGCAATCCGAGTTGGGTGGCACCAACTTAAAGGGCGCCACCAAACAGACCAAATCGGAGGAATCCCGCTTTCGCGAGTGTCTCATCGAGACGCTGCAGGACACTTTCGGAGACACTTGTGTGCCAAAGATGTTCAAGGGCGATGTGCTCCCATTCACGGTCAACGGCAAACATGCTGAAATCAATCTGGAGACACTGGTAAGCATGCATATGGAGTATATAGGGAATAAGTCCATTTTAAGCTAGCAATCTTTAATTACAGACTGTTCACTGTGCCGAGGATGAGGTGCTGCGTCAGATGCTAAACACCACCTTGCAGAAGCTACATCAAACACTGGTCTCCGCCCATTAATTCCATCCTGAATGTGTGAATCTTTTTTATCTTTATTAGCATTCAATTCCAAATGATGTACAATTAAAATTCATCTCAAAGACTTTTATTTAGCGTGCCGTTCGAGTCTTGGCTATCTGCTCCTTGAGCACTAGGATGCTGGCCCGCTGTTCTGGTGGCAGCTGGGAAATTTGATCGTCGGACAGCTGTAACACCTGCATAATGAGAGCTGCCTTTTCCTGATCGGAGGCATCCGACGGCAATACGCCGTGGGCGCCCAGACGACTCTGGAGCTGCAGTGCCGCCGACTGCTGCTGTTGCGTTACCGACTGCTGCACCTGTGGAGTTGGCTGTTGTTGCTGCTGCTGTACTGGCCCAGGCGGCATAGCGCCACGTAGACGCGGATCCATCGGACGCTGACGTGGATCGCTCGGATAGGGAATCGATGGGGCTGGAGGTCCTTGCTGCTGCGGTTGCATTTGGGCGCGAGTACGCGGATCCATAAGTGGTGGCGGCACTGGATTGGGCATTGGTCCACCTGGCACCTGTCGCATATCCTGATCCAGGTTGCGGGCGATCATGCGTGGATCCATGCTGACCGGACCGCCGGACACCATACGCAAATCAATATCGTTCGGATGGATATTATTAAAGTTCGGACCGGGCAAAGCCATGGGACTCGGTCCACCCACAGCGGATTGTAGTGGCGGCTGCTGTTGCGGTGGTTGCTGCTGTGGCGTCGGTATCATTGGCATAACGCTGGGATTGGGGTGTAAATTGCCACCGAGAACGGGCGGCATTTGATTTGCCTTGAAGAGCATGCCCAGGGCCTGCTGGGGATCAACAATGCGCATCACGACCATGGCCTGCAGCAGTGCATAAGCCAGCTGTGGATTCAACATAAGCATTTGACGCGCCTCGGACGGGTTACTCACAATGCACAGTTTCATTTGCTTCATTAGCTCGTACATTTGTTCCGGCGGCAGAGATGCCACTGTTTTCGTGATCAATTCGGGGGCATCGTCCGGATCGCAGGGCTCGCCATATGGGTTCTCCACTTGGGGTCCCTGGAGTAGCTGTTGCATCTCCATGCGGGACTTTTCCGTACAAGCGTTGTCCACGCGTAGCGTTCTCCCTCCGATTTCGTAGCCATTCAAGTTGCGCATTGCACTCAGTGCAGTCTCCTGATCCTTGTATTCACAGAAGCCAAAACCCTTGGGCTTGCCGCTCTCCCGATCAAAAACAAGTCTGCGAAAGATAAGGCATGTTATCTGGATATATTTATACACATGGCTGAGTTGGAATACTTGAGGGAAAGAACCGGGCCGACTTCGCTGAAAATTTCCTTGAGCTTCTCTTCGGTGGCTTCGTAGGGTATGTTGCCCACAAACACCGACCGCATGGACTTGTCCATAATACTCTGTTCCTGTGCCTTGTCTGCCATTTTGCTTTTAATAATTTTGGATGAATAGTATTAATAAAAACAGCTATATGAATCGGAATGCCAGCCACCAGTCGGCTACAAATAAAAATTTCCCAATGATGCAGCCACACAGAGTTGCTTTTAGCTAGAGCGTGTGTTGAGAAGTACTGAAATGTAGTCATCATAAGTTTTACAACACTCAAACGCCTGGTGTTGTAATTTTTCATTTGTCGCAAGGTGAAATCGAAATGACGGCTATTAAATAGTGTAAAGTATATCAAAATCGCTGATTATATTATCAAATTGTAGCAAATAAAGGCGTGCGATAGTTTTGCATGATTGCGCCTTAGAAAATCTACGCATAGTGCATGAAAAACGCGATTGAAAATTTACTTTGTGTGTAGCACACACGCACACACACATGGAGATAAACGCAGCAATGGCCTCGCACTCGCACTCGCATTCGCAGCATATATAAAAGCTCACTTGAATATTAAAGAAGGAGCGCACAAAGCAAAAGACAAGAAGAAAGATTTCTGTGTCATTGAACGAGGCGACGACCAGACCCAAGACCAAGGAGCCTCGAACAGCAACCACAGCAATACACACACACTCATACATAAACAGATGTAAGTGTTTGTCTATAATCACAGCTGCAGGTGCATATCTCTTCAGGGATACTGAGCTTAGGCCGCCCCCTCCGCCTCCACCCCCTAATCGATTTGCTCACAAAAACGTAACGATCGATATTGACGCCGCCTGTATATTTGTGTGTATATTTCGCATACATATGCAATTACGATTCAATGTAAATTAGTGTTCATTAAAAAGAGTGCGTATGTGTGTGTGTGCGACGACTCCTCTCCTTGAATGAAATCAAAGAGAACGAAACGAAACTGTAGAAACGCAAAGCGGAAATACTCTAAAATTGTGTCTACCTATCTAGTGCGTGTGTGTAGTGTGTGTGAGCGTGTGTGCAAGTGTATCAGCAGCGCAGCACATTGTGCGTGTGTGTGAGTGTGAGTGTGTGGAAAATCAAAGCAAACAAGAGAGCAGAAAAACGCTGCCGCTGCTGGCAATCCGATCAACAAACATAACAAACATAATTAGCAGCAAAGGTGGGTAAAGGAACAGGTCATGCAAGTAGATTTATTTATTGCTCAAAGTATCGATGTACAAAAGATGAACTTACGCACTTTTTGATTTGTACGACTCTTGTGTTCATCGCATTTTGTATTATAGGCTTTGCTCGAAAGAAAAATCAATAGCAACAGACTGCGTATGTTTGTTTTTTTTTATGGTTTGTGCAGCCCCAGCACAACCCTTATGCGAGAATGCCTACATAGCACACACACCATATAAGAATATATAACAATAAGCAAAAGAAGAAAATTTCAACAATAATTCAATAAAAAAAACAACGCAATAAAATTGACCATTTCAAGAGTTTAACAAAAACAAAGCAGCTGAGCAAATTTATGTACGTTTGTATAAAAAACTTACGTATGTATATACGATTGAGTAATTGTGGCAAATGCTTTCAATATTCTCATTGGAATATGTACACACATGAGTGTAAATAGTTTTGATATTCCTTGATTGCTATAACCAACGTTATTTATTTTCTTACGTAAAATTGATCGAAATTGATCGATAACGAAACAGTGCTTACGGTGCACAGCAAAAATCAGTTGCGTTTTACAAAGTTTTCACGATAAACAAATTAGATTTGTTTAAAGTTGACCAGCTGTTTATTTTGTTAGCTGTATTTGTTGACTGGCTTAAAAAATGTATTAAAAAAAATTAATAACACTTATTTGAATACCTCCTTTGTCATTACTACCAAGCATAATAATCGTGAAACTATTAAAAACATAAATAATTCGAATATCACATATCATCATCAAAGTCAGAGTATTCGCTGATTCACCAACACCAACATGTAATTGTCGTGCTGTTGCAGTGTGCCCATCGTCCTCGTCGTGCTTGACACACACGTTGAGTGCACAAAAAAAGAAAATAAAAGCTGTTCCAAAAGTTGTTATTGTTGTTGGCACAACAGGGCATTCCATTCCCTTTGCACTCTGCACTCTACCTCAACAGTAGTACGGATGATGCTTTGCTTAAAATGCCGAAGCTGTTGTTTTTGTTTTTGCCCTTCTTCCACACTTGCATCAGGATACGTGAGCACACGAATAGGTGTGTGTATATGCTTGAGCATATTTATGTTTATTTGTTGTTTTTGATTTCTTTGCCGCACTTGTCCTTTGTTTAGTAGTCGTTCACTCACTTTTTACCCTGTTTAGCTCTCTTTCACTCTAATTCTGATTGTGAAAGCTTTCGCTCTTGTTGCAAGTTTCTATAGATTACGTTGCAGCGATCCGGTGTTAAGCTGCAATAATTCTTTGCTTTTCCATATCAATTGGATACATATCGATATCAGCTTACGGCAATTGGAATGCTTTGGTTTCTTATTCGTAATATTTTTTACTTAAATATACATTTTTACATAAATGTGAAAATTACGTTTCGTTTTGTACTTCATTTGCAGCAACGCCGCTCAAGGATTGAGCAAAATGGGCAAAAAACGAACAGCAACCGCAACAAAACTCACTGTTTTATGACTTTGATTTGCCCAAGCAAGAGAGAGAGAGAGTGATAGAGAGAGAACGAGAGTGTTTGAGGAGGTAAAGAGCAGCATCAGCCGCGTTAAGCTTTAGATTAACTTGTGGCCAGTGGGTGAGTAAGCGAATTGTCATCGTCATGGTGGACAGTGTGCAGTGCCCCGTGTGCACCTTGTATTTGCATGCGGGCATGAATCTTTCCGATCACTTGGAGACACATCCGAAGGAGCAGGTCATCAAGGCACTGGTGCAAATGACCATTTCTGGCAACAGCAATGGGGGTCTGGACAGTGCCCTGGCGGCAGCTGTCATCTCCAGCAGCAGTCACAGCAGCGTTGCCTCAACCGACAGCGTTGCCTCAACCGACAGCGTCACATTAACGCCGCCTGCTGTTGATGTCAAATCAGAGGTGACATCAGTACCAACAGCAATATCAACACAACAACCACAAACACCCCAACCACCACCACCAGCAGCAACAACAACAACAGCAGCAGCAGCATCAACAAAAATCACATCGCAATCAACAGCACCTAAAGTTGTTGCATTGCTGGACAATGCCAGCAGCAGCAGTAGCAACAACAGCTTCAGTAGCAACAACTGCAGCAACAACCATAGTAGCAGCAACAACACCAATAACAAATTGAGCAATCCACCGATTAAGGCAGTTAAGAGTGCGCCACCCACGACTGAGGCGTCAGCCACCAGATCCAACAACAACACACCCACCATAAGCAGCGTGGCTGCTGTCTATCCGGCAACCATGGCAACCGACTATCACTATGAACAGCAGCCACAGCACCAGCAACAGCAGCATCAACTGCATGGCTTTCCACGTGGCACCACCACTACACTGGTGATACCACAAGCGCCGCCGCAACTGCACCACAATTTTCTGGCCAACCAACAACCGCCTGCACACTTTGCCCATCAGCAACAGCAGCCGCAGTCGACCATGAAGTTCACGTATGCAACAGCAGCGTTGCCTCCTCCTCCACTGCAGGTCAGTCTTAAATTTAACATAGCTTAAAAGCGCTCGTTTGGAATTTAGAATTGCCCAGAAATTTATATGTAAATAGGATAAAGTAATAACAAATTGAAAACATAATAATATTAAAAATTTATGTTAATAATTTTAAGCAAATAGAAGTTTTAATGAATTTTGATGAAGACAAATTATTTGCCATTAATCTGCATAGCTTTTAAATGTTTTAATGTACACTATTGCTTAAGATTTTAGATATCCTCTTTGAAATTAAAAGATTTGATGTTTTCTAAATTCGCTATCTTAGATTCTATTTAAAATCGAAGCATTCTTAATTCCAAGCGACCACAGAATATTTCAACAGAAATTTGTTAAATGTTTACATCTTCTTTTTCGTATAAACAGCTTTTTGCGCAGCAGCCGACACCAACGCAGCCGCATCAGAAGCCTCCACCCGCCTATGGCGCCGCCATCAGTCAAATTCGATCTCAACATAACCAAAACAAACAACAACACCACCAGCAACAGCAACAACAAAACATAAACGTACAGCAGCATATTGCAAACGCAACACCACCGAGTGGCAAGCAACAAAATAACAGCAAAATCCATGCCGACATCTTTCTGAATCCCCCGCCACCGCCACAGCTCACAATTCCATCGGCGGCGTCGGCGTCATCGTTGTCGCTGTCCCTGTCGTCATCGACCTCCTCAAGACTGCAATCTCCCCAACAGCACCATCAACAACCCAATGCTGCTAGCAGCAGCAACTATGCAGCCACCAGCTGCGCTCCCAGCTCCTCGGTTGCACTGATGTCCGCCACATCGTCGGCACGCGCAAGCAGTCGCCAGTCAAGCAATTCGCCCTTTGGTGCCCTGCTGAATGCGGCTGCGCACGCTGCCTGCTCCTCGCCCGCTTCGACTGGAGCATCTGTGCTGCGCTTTGCCGAGTCGCCAGTGGCCCACTATCTGGAGCGGGAGAACGGTGATTTCATAGTGCAGGAGACGCCCAAGCACATTGTGGAATGTGTCGAGAAAGACGACGGTGAATTCTCCGTGATTGAGCGCATCTATCAGTCGCCACCCAGCGTTCTCCACATACACGACGACGACGAAGAGGATGACGAAGACGAAGATGAACAGCAGGGGTAAGTCATGAAAAAATTGCAAAATAACTTATAACTTTTGTTGTGGAAAAGATATATACAAAGATTTCTTATAATTGTATGCATATTAATATTAGGATTTGTAAAATATATATTAATAATAAATCATATTTTCCAGATGGGCAAACAGTGATGAGGAGGACCACGTGAAGTTGCCACACGAGCATGTCGAGGATGGCGATGATGAGCACGAGGATAGTCGCAGCCGAGTTACACCCAAAACAACAACGAAAAAGTCACGCAAGACAAAAACGAGTGGCAGATTGCACAAGCGCGCCTCCAAGCATCAGCTGGCAACGACGACGGAGGACGAGGACGACTTCATGAGCATAGGTAGCAGTTGTGCCGAAAGCGAGCATCATCCAGAGGAGCAGCAGCATCAGTCGCAGCAGCAGCAGCAGCTATCGTCGACTGGGGAAGTAGCGCAATTTGTGGCGAGCTCATCGGCTGCTCAACTTTGCACAGCCCCCTCCACGAGCAGTGGAGCTGCTGTTGCTGCTGCTGCCGCCTCTAGCGGTAGCAAATTTATGGCCTCCGGCACCATAAAGTCCAAAAAGAATCGGATAACTGTGCTCAGCGATGTGCCACTGAACATGAATGAGTATCTAGATCTGGTGGGCAACATAGTCGCCTCGAGTCGCATTGGCGCAGCTCGTCCGTTTGCCGCTGTGGCGCCCATACCGCTTGTCAAGGTGGAAAAGGAGGAACCTATGGATGAATATGAGGCCGTTGAGGTCGAGATGCAGTTGGAGCAAAAGCCCAGCCTGGAACATGCCAGCGGAAGCAACAGTAGCAACAGTAGTAGCAGCAGTGGACATGGCACCACCAGCGTGATACGCATGGCTAGCACCAGTGCGCCGAATGTTGTCGCCGAGGATCTTACACAGCCGCCGCCAATGAAGGTGGAGGTGGAGCCAACGGCGCTGCTGCCGCAACGCTTCTCGGCACCGGGGCAGCTGCGTGGACCCAAGAAATTAGTCATCAAACCAAAGGCCACAGCAACGGCGACGGCGACGTCATCGACGAAAAAGACTGAGAACAATTGCGCCGAATCCCACAACATATCAATGAATACGCCCGCCGAGCTGGTGCAGATCAAGAGCGAAAACGTGGAGGCGTCCACATCCAGCAGTGGCAGCATATTGGAAAAGCATCTGACAACCAGCTATGCGGCACAGCAGGCGGCACGCAAGCACTCTGCGGTCAACGATGACGATGCACGTGTCCTGCTCGAGTTTGCCAATTCGAAACAGCTGCCGATGCCGGGCAATAGCAATCATACCACGTTTGTGGTGAACGCGGCCAGTTTTGCGTCAGCGGGTTCCGTATTTGCCAGCGGCAGAAGCGGTGCAAATGGGCAAAAGTTAACCAAGCCAGGATGTGGCGATGAGTACATACTGCCCGATGACACCAAACTGGAGGTGGATGAAATTGTGATATCCTCCTCGTCTTCCTATGCCTCCACCTCGCAGCAGCAGCAGCATCTGCAACATCAAACACAACAGCAACAACAATCTTTGCAGCAGGCGCAACCATCAGCCTTGACTGAGTTTAGTTTTCTGTACCACCAAAATACAACAACAGCAGCAGCAGCAGCAGCAGCAGCAGCAGCAGCAGCAGCAACGGCGACCTCTACTACTTCCAATTTTGCACCGTTTGGCATTCAGCAGCAGCAGCAGCAACAGTTGCAGTTGCAACATCATCCGCAGCATGGGTCCAGCGAGGCAACCAATGCCGCAACACTTGCATCCTCGTCGAGCAATTCCTCGGCATTGGACCAGGAGTGCTCAATGAATGCCACGTTTCGCGTGGTAAAGCCACAATCAATGTTGGGTGCCTGGTATCAGCCCCATCAGGCGCAGCATCAGGTCGTATCTGCGCACAGTCCACAACATGTCGATCAGTCGAGCAATTTTATTGCGGCTCTGTCTGCTGTCGACTGCTGCAGTGCAGCCGTCGATAGTGAGATGAGTGAGGCTAAATACTTGGATCTGGATGCCTGCAAGCGGGAACAGCTGAGCAACAGCAGCTGCCATATCCCCTCCGCTTCGACATCGACCACATCGTCATCGGCAACATCGTCATCGTTTGCTGCCGCAGCAACGGAGAGCAGTCTCGTTGGTGGCCTGGGTTTGAATATACGAACCGATGAAAAAATGCCCGCCAAGGGTGAGATTTCCGAGCAGGAAAGCAACTGCGACATTGAGAACTCTTGGAGTCAATCGGTGAGTGGCTCTTGTGCTATGCATTAGTTGTCAGCAAAATCGAAAATAATGAAAATCAATTGCAGATGTATGGAGACATATCACAGCGTTACTTTAGGAATCAATTCACGGATGGCTATAATCAGCAGCTGGCCGATTGGCGTCACGACTACTATCCGGCGCAGGATCTCAGTGGCCAGCAGCACCAGCAGCGAGAGCAAAAACGGTACGTTTGATATTCTCTTTCTTGCATCATTTCAGGAGCATCATGTTTTTTTTTCTTTTTTAGATTTGATTTCAATGCGGTCGTCTCGGAGTACGCACAGCCAAGCGAGCTGGAAGCTTCCTCGAGCTCTACGAGAAATAATCACTTGTTGGATGCACAGCCCACCACTTCCTCGTCGTCATCGGCTTTGTTGGCTGGTCCACCAATAGCCTCGACATCTCGTGCAGCCGCCGAAGCGGAGGCGGTTGCAGCAGCGCTGGCGCAACGGAAGCCGCCACGTCGCAAGATCTACAAGTGTCCACACTGTGTGGCCATCTTCGAGAAGCTAAAGGAGCGCAATGCGCACATGATAGGCGAGCACAACTATGTGCGACAAAATCGCCGTCTCATCTGTACGCAGGCTCTGGTCACCGCAGCAATGCTGGCTCAGCCGCTGGCTCAGCAGCCAGAGCAGCAGATGGATCTGGAACAGCAGCAGTTGCTTCAGGTGGGCCGCAGCACGGGCGGAGTCGAGCACGAGGATTCCAAGGATTGTATTGTAAAGATTAAGCAGGAGCACTGTCAAGACAAGCACGATCAGTCATCGGAGCAGCTCCTTGGTCACTTAGAGCTGCCCGATGTAAAGGATGCTGGGCTGCTCGATGCCAGCGTTGAAAATGAACGCGATTCGGACATAAAGCCACCTAACACTGTTGCGGAGCTGGACGAAAAACCGGGCATAGCACCGCTGGCCATGACGACGCCCGCTGCCAAACTGGCTGCTCTTTATCGCATGCTGATTGCCTACAACGAATCGAAGCTGGGCCAGGAGCGCAACAATCTGAGCGAACTGGAGCAAAAGGCCATGGAGAAATCTATATTCTTGTGCTACATTTGCCGCACCGATTTCCCCTCTGTGAAGCTATACGATGCGCATCTAACCGAGCATCCCGCCGAGTGTTTCACCTGCGGCAAGAAATTCTATCGCTGGAAGAACTTCTCACTGCACCTAAAACGCCATCTGGGGTGGAAGGAGTTCGGCTGCTATGTCTGCGACAAGAAGTTTGTGGTGCGCAGCGCTCTCGTCGAGCACATGCGGATGCACACTGGCCAGACGCCACTCAAGTGCAAGATATGTGGTAAGTGCCACAATTCAATTCTGGCATTAATTTTTTTTTTTAGAGTTTTTAAACACTTTCCTAATTCTTATTTGCATGCTTAGGCAAGAAGTTCAAGAGATACTCAAACTTGACGCAGCATCGCAAGCGCCACACTAAGATGACGGTTCGCAAAAAGGAATATGTGTGCCACTGTGGCGAAGTGCTGCCCTCGAAGGCGCGCTTCCTGTGGCACAAGGAGACACACGACTTGAAACCCAAATGCTGTCCGTACTGCTGCGATCGTTTCGTGCATGCCAATTCGCTGCGTCGACACATTCGGCTGGCGCATTCGGATAAGTTCGACTATGCCGAGCCAATGGAGTGTCCCATGTGCAAGCAGATCTTTGCCAAGACATCGATTAAGGCCCACATGGCGACGCACTCGACGGATCCGCAATACGATTGCGCCATCTGCAACAAGAGCTTCTCCACCAAATGGAATCTCAAGATACATTCGTGGGTGCATGCGAATCGCACGGCCAAACCGTTCAAGTGCGAGTACTGCCCCAAGGCTTTCGTGCGCGAGTTGGACTTCAAGAATCATATGAATGCACACAAGCAGATTAAGCCGTACACCTGCGAATATTGCGGTTGCAAGTTCATACGCAAGTACAACTATATGCGTCATAGGCGGGAGCATCATGGCAACAAAAAGTTCACGTGCGATCAGTGCGACAAGTCTTTCCATCGCCACTACTATCTAATTGAGCATCGGCGCATTCACACTGGCGAGCGACCCTTTCACTGCACCATCTGTGGCAAGAGCTCCACCACAAAGACCAATCACAACAAGCATCTGAAGATTCATCATTCGCGCGATCCATTCACTGTGGAGGTCTAAATGAATAAGACGACTCTAATTGACTACAAAATCAATCCAACTAAAGTTTAATTCAATAATTAGCTAGCTGTTTATGGCTCTTCTCTGTGTATGTGTAATGTGTGTCTGTGGTTATGTAAACAAAACAAAACAAACAAACTAGTATTACCTATCAAACTACATGCATATATATATATGTATAGTTTAAATATGCGAATGCCAATTCTTGATAAACAACAAAATAAAATCATTATATCATAATAATAACATTTTACTAATCGTACATTTGGATGTGGTTTAAAAGATTTAGATAAATGTGAAAGTGTTTCCCCCTCTACCCACCCACACAATTCCTGCTTTCCTCTAGGTAACCGCACACAATTCATAACGCTCACACTTGACACAAACACTTTAAATTAGCAACATTTTGCTTTAATTGAAAATTTCAAAATAAATAAATTTCTTTAATTTTATTTAATTGTAAGCAGATTTGTATTAGAGAAATGACATGCCTAGTTCAGTGCAATATTCATTATTATTTTCATTTAATTGTATGGTATAATTGTAGACATCTCAACTTTAGTTTGATAAACATTATTTTATTCAATTATATTTACCTATGTATATTTTATGCATAATTCATAAGGCAACACAAATATAGTTAATTTAAGTTAGCTACAATTGGTTTAACTATACATATTAATATGTGAATTCTTTTCAGTTTACGAAACTTGAGCACATTCTAAGCCACCAAGAAAACACAAAACACACGCATAAATATATAAATACATATATAGGACAACAAAATTTGCAAGTGACCGTTTTAGAAATTGTTATATAATTTTCAAATTTTTTAAATTAATGTGAGACAAACTCTGCCAGCGATCGAAAGTAAACGAACACAACTGTCATATTGAATAGAAAAAAAACCATCTCGATGTATGTAGCGTATATATATATATATATATATATATAAATTTATGTATATATATTTATATATATATTATATATATATATGTATATATATATTTGATTTGTAGTAGTTGCAACTTCTCTAGGCTATTTTGAATAATTGTTTGCGATGGTTTCAATTATGAAGCTATTAGTTAAAATTTCTAGTATATAAGCAAACACAACACTGCATAAGCATTCTGATAATTAATTCAATAATGCATTACATTATGATATGGAAAATAACAACAAAAACAATCGAAAAACAAAACCACTTTCAAATATTTACAACTTATATATAAATTTCAACGTAAATTAATGAAAATAAAAACAAACAAAATGCCCTTTTTGTGGAAGAAATAAATGCAATTTATGGATAATTATAAAATCGTATATATTTGGAGTTTTAATTGGAATGGGGAAAATTGATATTCGAGAAACGACGATCTGCGCCAGTTGTATTAGAACCTATATTTCAAATTTATTGTCTCTGGCTCTTACAGTCTCCAAGATGCTTTCTCCTGCCTGTTACGTATATATTGACAAAACCATTCCCTTTTTCATTAAATTCAGAGTATAGTCAAGAAGTACATCTAACAATTTAATATTATTTGAGAAATGTATGTATTTATTGATTACATAACTGATAAGATAACATAAATTTGAAAATACATTGTTCAAGTATGTACGAAAAAACATAAAATCGGAAATTCATTATTCCATATTCAATATTCTTAATAATATAAGGTAGTTAAATAATGAATATTATGTCGAATTAAACAAGCCATCCTGGCGACTTCTAATGAATATTTAATTAGTGACAATTTTAGAAATTTTGCAGTAAATACATTTGTAAGTCAATTAATGGTTGATATAGTAGCTCCGTTTTGTATTCATTCTCAAATATGTCGATCTCGAGCATATTGCCTTGACAACTGATCGGAAAATGGACGCGAGCAAACACCGTAGGGTATTTGAACAGATACTCTTCAAGTTGGCTGCGCACACATGAGTCTGCATACATTTTGTTCAATTTGAGGCCATGCAGCTTGACCCGGAAAGAGCGCTGCGGAAACATGAACAGTTGCTTGGGCATTTCTTTGAGATCAGCATAGGGAACCACATCGTTGACTTGGAAATCAATATAGAATACCGTGGCCTTTTGGGTGTTTTGATGCAGCTCTTTGACAATAGCGCGATACCATTTAGTATCCATGGTGTAGCGAGCCAGGCACAGTGCATCTAGTCGCACAGGAACCAGCTGTGCAGCGTCTCCGAGCAGTGCACTTGTCTCATGGGCTAAAACTATTTCCTGTTTAACAAACTCGGTAATTTGTGGCGATATCTGTAGTTCAAGGGCGGACAGCACTTTGTCAATGGTGCACGGAAAGCTGTTGACACCAGTGGGCAAACATTGTGGCTTGATGTCGTCAAGAACGTCATTATAGGAACGCTCCGTTGAAGTGTCAATCGGTGAGAAATTAGCGCTACTAAACTTTTTCTGTTTAATGACAAGAATTGCATGTTATTAACATTGAAAAACTAGCGTATTCGGAATTATTTACAAACCTTGTAACGCAGCTGAACGTGATGACGTAACTGATCCATGGCTAACTTGCCATGCGGTGGCATAAAACTAGCTCCATCTGAAGTGCTCTCATCATCCTCGTTAGCAATGCCCTCATGGAACTCATACAAGAAGGCTTTGTCTAAAGTCTTCTCCACAATATTATCGATTCCGTCATCAATATCGCTGCCATCATTCTCAAAATGAACACTGGTTTGGACCTGCTGCTGCTTTGGAGCTTCGTTACAATCAAAATCCTCCTTGTAATCCTGCTGCTGTGTCATCTCTTTGCTATCTATCAAGTATTTTTTTTTGGCTGGCGGTGACTGAACACATGTTTTGTTTTGATCAGCAACTACCTTTAAATTCATGCTACTCAACTCATGAAGCTCATCGAACAGCTCGAAGCTTTCCAATGCCTTCTCGTGCTTCTTTATAAACTGCTCGTCACTTTGCTGCAGGGGTTTAGCCAACTTGTTGTTCACCATCATGGTGGATATGTCCATGCCGGACACCTTGATCCGACAAATTGGCAGTCCGTTTATTCCTTTAGTCTGAACAACGCGCACGTTGCTTAGTTTCATGACCACGCTTTCGTGAACAGTGTCCATTGCCTTCAAGGTGTATTTCTTTTGGATGGGCTGCACACCATGGATAGCAACCGGCCAGCACAAGGCATTTAACTGGGGGAAGGGCGCAAATGGCAGCATTTCGGATGGCAACACTATTTCCTCATTGCCGTAGTCCACATAGAACACCTTGTGTTCCCCCTTAGCGTTTTGTTCACTTTTCACAATACCGCGATAGACCAAATTATCCAAATGATAGGTGGCCACAACAGGTTGACCCACCACGTATGTGGTCGGCTTCATGCGCCTCATTATCGGCTTGAAGTAATCGACCAGCAATTGGCGCATATGGACCATAAATGGTGTATCGATCGACAGGCTTAGATAAATCTCACAGTTATTATTCACATAGGTGGGCATGGCGGTAAAGAGCATATTGCTGCACTCTCGCGGCTGCAGCCAGGCCGGCGGTGCCTCCGTACAACCAATGGTGAGTGCGTCTGTGTTCAGATCATTTAGCAACTCCAGCGGTGGCATTTCGTCATTATGCTCGAATACTTTCTTTGGCAATAGATCCTTCATGTCTGGTGATTGCTTGTTGCGATAGCTTGAGGCCCAGCCGGCTTGCACTAGTGCATCATTTATGCTCGTATATGTGATGCGTGCTGGGGAGAAGGGTCCGGAGATCTCTGTGTTGGCGCCCCACAAGGTGACGATCAAATAGTCGCCTTCACGTCCATGTCCCGAGACTTTAAGTGCGCCATATGCCTGCAGCTGTGCCTTGAAGAATTCAATCGCCTCAGGTGACCACTTGTCGCCGTTGGGAGCGATGCCATACAAAACGCAGGGGATGGCGCTGTTGCTGACCCGCGCAAGTTGCTCATTTATAATGATCAGGCAATTGGCAGGCACGTCCAATGCCAGCTCGCCAATATCGCGCAGTCGAACATTGTATTTAAAAGAGTCATCATCGTTGCAGCTAACAATCTCTCCGCGATGCCAGAGAGTCTCTAGGTCCGCGTTAGCCATAGTCTTGACAAAGCACATCTCGCCTGGCTCCCATGCAGACTTCTGGCTACACATCTGGTATATTTCTCCGGCAGCTGCTTGCACAGTTTGCCCCAGCTCAGCAATGGCGGGCGCAAGATGCGCTAGGGTCACATAGAACTCGTTTGGATGCTGCACGTGGAGCACATGAATGTCCGATCTAGTCAATTTACTAACATTATTGACAGGCAAGGGATGCTCCAGATACTCCTTGCACTGCTGAATCAATTTGAGCGTGTCCGCATCCAGCTGCGACTGCTGCTTCGGAGGTGTCTGCCTTACTTTGCTGCTTTCCCCGATGGACTTGCAATGTTTTTGATCAATTAGCACAGCGGCCACATTGATGATATCGGAGCAACGCGTATAGTGCATGGCGACATGGGTCACCTGGTCATGCACAAATGTCACCTCCATTTGCAGTTTGGGATTGGATGTTATCTGCTTGAAGGCAGCAATTGCAGAGGTTGTCCAGACATAGTTGTGCTCCTGCAAAGGCTCCACATCTGCGAGGCGACACTTAAAAGCCAGCTCCTGATCCCAAAATGCATTTGGCAGCACAAACAGATTATCCCAGTAGAGCTTATGCGAGACGCCGCTGTCCACCAGACGCACTACCACGAACCCTAAGGATCAGAATAAAAATGAAGTCTAATACAATATTACTTAGAAGCTATCAGCTCACCTTTGGGCAGCATCTCCACTATACAGGCTCGATGCCATTCACCCTCCATTTGTGCAACACAACCGAGATGAAGTCGACCCAAATAGATGGGCTCCAGTCGGGTGGGGCTCATGCGATCCATAAAGCATTGCAGATTTAGCTTCATCTCACACCTCTTTCTCTCCAGTTTGTGCGGCATTACATAAAACTCCTGCGGATGCTGGATGTGCAGCACTTGGACTTTTAGAACATCTCCCACATGGGTCACATATTGAGGCAATCTTTGCGATTGCAACGCCATCAGTGGCTCCACCTTCGGACTCACTGCAGTTTCAAAGTTGTCGGGGGCTCGCGCCAGGCCGGTGTATAAAAGAGATTCGCGCACAGAAATTGTTGACTTGCAATTTTTGGTTATGAGATCCACTTCGAGGACCCCTGGCCCCAAGATGTGCAGCTCGGCGATTTGCACAGGAAAGCTGAGGATAAAAATAATATTTGAAATATATTATAGGCAATTTTCATAATCACTTTTCATATTTATCCCTATTGTTGATCAAGTATTTTGTAATGAATTTGCACACAAATCAATATTTAAAAAAAGTATAATCAGAACCAAAAAACTCCACAGATATGATATCGGAGTCATTTAGAATATAGATTTGGTTCACATCGCATATATAGTTAGCAACGTACTCTTTTACCAGCTGCTTAAAAAAGGAGCCAGCCCTTGGCTCCCAATCGCAACCGGCGCTGGGAATTAGCTGCGTCAGCCTGCAGTGGACTGCAGCATATGGCAGTTGTTGCAGAAACTCGGGCAGCTCTAGGAATCTGGAAGAGAATGCAATATAAGAAATGTTGGATTACAACAATTAATTACACTACTTACTTGCTGCTGTGCACCTGACAGTTGAGGCCAATGTCCGGTAAGAAAACATGATAGACATCTCGCTGATCGGTCTTTTCTGTAACCAGAGCGCGATCCATTTCGGATTGGCTGTGGCACGCGATATACTGGTGTCCCACCACAATGACACCGGGCGGCCGGCAGGCTACCGATTGGGCAAATTCCTCCAATTTGCCCCGTATACGGTGTGCCTCACGAATGCACTGCACATAGAAGTCCTCTGGTGATTGGATTGTACGCACGTAAACAAATTCACCTATGCGAAGCCAGTCGCCTATGTTTTGGCTGCCCACAGTTTTGGACGCTGCGTGTTTCTTGCCTTGGCTAATGTCCAGCGGAGAGTATCGTTCGGTTTGCCTACTGTCGTTGCAGGTGTAGATGGAGCTAATGTTATCCAATGGGTTTTTTATCGGAATACTCATTTGCTGCTTGCTGCAAGCAGAACCAGTTTTTGATTTTTGGTTCGTTCCTTGGCTATGCCAGGACATGTTACCGACAGAGCTCTGGGCGCAATTAGAGCCCAGTATAACGCTATTGCAATCCAACTCATTGTTAAAGCGAATCTCAATTTGAGGATCAGCAAATTTGCACTCGAAATGGCTCTCAAAAATCTTTGCTAAATAATCCATGTTACAGCTGAACCTAAAAGCGAACCAGAAGAATCTTTTGTAATTAAAGGAAAAAACCACACATCAACTGAGAAATACTCAATTTCCAGCAAAATAATAAGTGGTATTTTTACTATAATAGATTGAAAATTATTGTTATTATTGGTATAGTTAAAGTATTTTAATTTTTTTAAAAGCAGAAATGAAGTATTTTAAGCTTTCTTATTTTAGATTGTATTTAATGTATTTAAAAAGTATAAGAAAATAAAAAAGTTTACATATCAAATTTTAAGGATTGGGAATATATAAAAGATTATTTGAGTTTAAAAGATGTAACTCCCTAATTCTTAAGGGAATAAGTAATCCAGTATATATAGAAAAGTAGAGTATATTCACTTACTGATATGGATTCCGATGGATCTTGGTAACCTGTACTTCGGTGGGCATTTTCTCTAAGTGCTTGTTTGCTAGAAAAATTATTTCCGAAAGCGCAATGTCCTTCGGCACCTCAGTGAGATCCTTGCCGTTGCTTTGCAGCATTTGTTTTAGGGTCTGAGGAAAAAAGATAAACAATGTGTATTTAAATATTAGTTTTTTGTAGATAAGGCTTGCCTTTAGGACTGTCTCATAGCCATTTAAATGGCTCATTGCAACATTCAGTCCAGACTGCGCCGGCAGACTGGACTCGCGCAGCATCTCAATGAATTCCAGCTCGGCATTTTGCAGTTGGCCGTGCAGCAGGCGAAAGCACTCAGAGATTTTGGCCAGCGTTTCGCTGGCAAACTGGCCCAGATTCTGTTTAGAGTTCTTCAACACCTGCAAATAGAAAGGAAAGTCATTCGCAGTTGCAGTTGTCAGTAAGAAGCAAATGGATGTGCATTTTGCGGCATTTTAATGACTACAGCCATAGGCGACAAATAGGAAGGTGAATGGCGAGCGGCATATTTGAGTTAAGTCTTTTAATTGTGCCATGCTTCTTCGCCGAATGATCATTATCAGTCAGCTAGTCAGCAGCATAGAGTGGAGTAGTTGGTGGTGTTGATTTTATTGCTGTTACTTTTGAAAGTGATTGTAAAAACAAGCAAAACTAAGTGCTACATTGATCTTACGACAGCTGATTTGCAGCAGATGACAGGCAAGTTGGCGCCAATCGTTGCCATTGATCGGTTCTACCATAAATGGCAGGCAGGCAGTGTAAATAAAACCCCGATTGGATCCAAGTGTTATTATTATTATTATTATAATTGTTGTTGTTGTTGGCACATCATTAAAACGAAATGCAACTCTTGCAGAAGTTTTTTAGGCAGGGCGACCGAAATTTTTATAGTTTGAACGCATTTTCATACAACTATGACTATGACTATGACTATGACTATGACATGGCTATGACGACTCGAGTTCAATTCAATTCACACTTGACCTTGTCTTGTCATCCAAATTGATATGCTTTATGCTCTGGCCTAATTGCCGACCAAATACTATGCGGCTATAGTGTGTATATCTCATTATTAACCACAGGCCAACTACTTTTAATGATCAACACATAAATAATATACTAAAAATAAAAATTAATTGTAATAAACTGGAAATTTTTAATGCGCACTTCTCAAAAATCTCAAATCACACTTCCTATACAGGCAGTGATACTTTTGGTCAGACTCTTACGAGCCTTGTGGAGTGCACTCAAACAGCTTTACGAGCATAATACCAATAATAATATCTGGTAACTAAAACCACAAAAGTTGAGTTTATACTTTTAACTGACCAATAAGAGTCAAAGCACTCTCGAGCTTAAACTTATTCATTGTCTTTGATATAGAGAAATGCATACACTAAACTTAGATATTACACACTTGAAGAATTCTAAACATTGTATTTAAACTTAAATGCTATTCGTATAGTAATTGTTTAGTAACAAAAAGCAACTACTGAATGGTATCAAAAAAAAAAAACAAATGAAAAATTTTCGCAGCCATTTTTAATTTAATTTTGTATATAGGAGATTGATAACCACATAAAAATGTGCTTATTATTAAATTAACTTTTGTTTAATTTAACAGGGATTGGGAAAGATTTTATAACTTGACTTATGCTTCAAATTTCCATTTAATTTTTTGTATTAGGACTTTAATTAAAAAACAAAGCCCAACACAGCAAGTAGTTACCCAAACTAACTAAGGAAGCACAAATTAAACTTGATGCTTACAAAATGTTAGTTGCCAATAATTTGCTCATAACTTAAACTACAGGAGTTAGCGCTCATTAAAACAATTACCAAAGTGGTGATTAAAAATAATGAAAAAAAAAAAATGCTAAACATAAAGTTGATTGCTCGCAATTTTGCTTAGACTAAAAACTGCGTTTTCTTTAATAAGCCGCCATAAGTCAGTCAGCCGTAAAGTAAGTCACTTCATTTCTGCCAGTTTATCAATTGCGGACAGACAATTGGACAATTGGCGCTTTGAGCCGCCTCGTTAGCTACCGATTTGCAATTTTTTTTGTTGATTTTTTTTATTGCGTTTGGGGCGTGCCGCAAAATTGGTATAAGAAATAAACTTTTGCTATTCGCAATTTATATTTGTTCAAATAATAGATAATTTATGTAGTTCCATTATATATTTTGTGCTGTTGGATTTTAATGGACACATGTGTGGGCGACTCACTTTTTTTTTTGCCCTCTTCGACTAGTTAATGAGATTATGATTTATGTTTATTGAGTGAAGCCTTGACGGCTGCTTCTGTCCAAAAACAAAAGAGAAAAAACAAAATCAGGCTAATTAGACATGCTGGTCAGCATTACGGACACAACATTAAAATGCAGTCCAGACGGAAAGTGCAAAAGCAAATATTAATTTACTTTTGTCTGCTGCCGAAGATAAAATACGCTCTCAGACGGATAATAGATAAATGATGAAACAAATTAATTTATCTATTAATAATATTTAATATTTAAATGTACTATAATAATCAGTAATGTTATAGTACAAAATTTGTAAATTTGTACAAGATAGTAAAAAGTACAAACAATGACTTTGACATGTATTCATCAAGATAAATAACAATATTTTAAGCTAGCTTTCAATATTTACTCGTCTGTAGAAAATATATAATGTTGCATTTGGATATCATAATATCATAATATCCATTTGCTATAGTTTATAAAAAGAAGTGACTACTTTAGTTTTTTTAGTATTCGTTATGGGAAGCCTGGAGAGTGGCGTGCAAAGACATTATGCCCATGTTCTGTGGCAGCAACAACAAACTTGGTCACAAGGTCAACGGCACAGCGAGTTGCAAACAAGATGCTTTGCGCTCTGTCAGCCAAAAAATTAAATAAAACTGTTGCATGCACAGATAAATAAAAATGAAAGGAGGCCTTCTGAGCAATGAAGTGTCGTTGTTTTGTTAAGGTTTTTCCGTTCTGGCCAAAACGTAACATAAACAAAAAAAAACAAAAAAAAAAACTTCTTAATTACATGATTCGGAGCTGTGACTTTGGTTGTGTGAGTCGAGACGAGATTCGATTAATACTGAAAGTGAAGGTTGCCCATTGCCTAGGGTATCTCTAAGATCTGAGTGTGATTGTGACTCATCAGGCGATTTGATTTAATTTGATTTGCAATTGCGTAAGGCCAAATCTAGTTAGCACAATTAAAAGCGAGCCAGCAAACACAGCTGAGTGGATGTGAGACAATTTTTTGGAGGCACGACAAACGAGTTTAAATCCAGGCTCAAAGCCAAGTCAAGCCAAGCCAAGCAAAGCTCAGCCAAGCGACTCAAGTTTTGACTCAAAACTTGTGAGTTGAGCTTGTTGCTGTCTGATTGTGGTTGTTTTGGTTGTCGTTTTAGTTGTCTGGATGCTCGTTGCGAAAAATTCAACAACACAATTGAAAACAGAAATCAGTTGAAGCTGAATCCGCCAAGCAATCGGTTGTTGAGCGCGTCCCAACCAACAACAGCGACAATATACTAACTTGGCTGAAAGCAATATCATTGTAGCTGACTTGTAATTGCTTGCAGCAATTGTGGCAGCAAGAGTTAAAGTATACACCACATGTGCCGCACAAAACCCAATAACAATCACAAAAGATATTAAATTAAAAATAAAAAAAGAAACCAAAAAACAAAATTGAGTGTGTCTCAATGTGTTTGTGTGTGTGCGTGTGTGAATGAGTGTAAGTGCACTAGTAGTGCAACACCCATGCGCTATTGTTTGCGGCAACTGTTGCTGCAACTGCAACTGCAAACAACAAGCACCCGCCCGCTATTTTCGGCTGCACATTAGGCAACATACAACAACATACAACCAAGCAACAGCAACAGGAACTGCTTACAGCAACGTGCAACTTGCCACTAGCTACTTTTTTATAGATCAAGTCATGCTAATTTAATACAAGCATTTTTTTCTTCTTAGTGTGGCTTGTTGTGTTATTACAATAAAAAATATGCAAAAAAGTTAAAAAACAAAAAAAAAAACTTTAAATTAACAACCCGTTAAATTGTGCGCGATTTTGAGCACGTGGAAAATAGTAACAGCGCCTTTTTACTTGCCACTTGCAACTTGGCAAAAAGAAAGGTTCATCTAAATAACAAGTTAGGCAATTAAGCAATACATTTTTTTGTAGTTAGCAACATGTTGCCAAGGATTACGTTTGCTGTGCTGATCATCTTTTGTGGATATTTACTGATCACGGGTAAGTCGCCAAGTGCCGTTTATCCATTAATCATAAATATTTATGCAACACAGCCAACAACAACAACAACCAGAACATGAATTACGACCATAGTTGTTTTTATTACTGTTGTTGTTATTGTTGCTGTTGCATCTAAATCGAATTACAGCAAAACGCAAGCTAAGCGCAATAAATTTAAGCAGATTAAATACATACTACATGTGGCACAGACCGGAGGGCGGGCACGCGGTAACACTACACACGGCCGCCTTGATGTGTCAGTAAAGTAAAAATGCGACAACAAATAAAAATAAAAAATATAAGGAAAAAAAATAGCAAGCCAAATTACAGACGGCATGCGTGTTTGACATTTATGGTCAAGACAACGCGTCGCGTCATACTAAGATTTATTTGGCTTAAGGCAAGAGGCGAGCGGGGCAAACGGAGACTTGCAACATCGTCAACAGCGATATCTGCCTTTTATGAGTGTCACGCAAATTGCAATTAGCCAATTGCTGATGTGCATCATCCATGCAACACTTTCGCAAATATGGCAAATTCACTTTCAATCCAAATTCAAAATCTACTTGCAATTTGCCAGGAAAGTTCTTTTTGACATTTAACATTTGAGCGAACGTTGAGTTTTGTGGCTCACGAAACTTGAAGGTTGCCGCCTCAGTCCGCACCCATGAAACGGCACGACAATTCATGACAATAGGGGCGAGGAGATGGTGTTCGAGGGAGAGAGGAAGAGGAAGCCATGTCTAAAATGAGCTAATATTCGTTTGCCATTTCGATTAGGTGTGAGAGAGTTCGATTTGCTTCTAATTAGCTGCCTCTTTGGCATTGCAATTTTTATTGTTACTCAGATCTTTTTTTTTATAATTTTTAATAAAGTTGCCCACATTGCGCAAAAGCAAGAGGCAAAATGTCAAACCGTTGACAATTGTATATATTATATACCCTATACATAAAATATATACCAAGATAAGGGGATTGATTTGGTCGATGGAGCTAAATTTGCAAATAAAAATGCTTGATTTTAAATATATTAAAATTTATATTACTTCTGTAATAATTTTTCACATTTCAAAATGTAAAAACAACTTGGTTTGTAAATTATTGTAAATGTAAAAAAAAAACAAACAATTGCTTGATTTTAAATATGTTAAAATTTATTCTGCGTTCCAAATTGAAAAAAGAACTTTGTTTTTTAATTATTACAAATGTTACATTTAATACACAAACAGGATATTTGTTAGTTGAGCACTTACCTTTAAAATACTTTTTGTTTTTTGTTATTTGCAAGTCAGACATATGACACTAAAATGCTTTATGATACATTTAAGTGGGGGCAACTGCATGCAAATGTTGTTAATGTTGTATGGGCTACACCAAAACAACTATCTGGGGTTTGTTATGTGGTCTCGACATCAATGTCTAGTGACATCATGGAAAATTGCAGTATTGCAGTAACAAAATAAATATGAGAAAGAAACAAATAAATTTGGTTGGACCTTAGACAGAACTCATCAATTTGTGTCGTGTGGTAAATGTTGAAGCTGTACAAATTTAGCTATATATGAATGGTTTTCGAGTTGCAAATATAGATTTTGAAAATGTGGGTCAAATGCATGTTGAAATAACTCATTTCCGCAATTTATTTTTATCGCCAACTTGAGATAATTAATTATGTATTATTAATTATATTCAAGCAGTCACGACGATTGTGTGCATAAAACTGATGTCTCTCATCTTGTGGATTTGCCATGCAAATGGCAAAACTGTTAACTTGATGTACCCGCTACAAAATCGCATTAGCAATTCACAAATTGCTGCTGGCTGTGGCGCGTATACTTAATGCAACGACAACATGGACTGCTGCTAATAGCCTTTTGTTTGGTACAAGATCGCACATCCGCCACAAGCCAAGAGAGGCAGCAAATTGCAACAACAGCATGTCAAAACATTTACCATCTATAAGTATGCAAATGATTTTCAGCGATAGGAGGAAAAATAAATTTACGAGTCTTTGAAAACACATCTGCGTAATGCGAAACGGAAACAAAAGTCGGATAAAGCTTAACTGATATATGATGGCAATAACTGCATAGTTGAGCCTATAAATTGAACTAGAAGTCCGTATTTCTATGCTGTTGTTCAAAGTGTTATTCAGTTTAAAACTTTTCCTGCAGTTGTCACTTGTTCGCCAGGTGGAGAATTGCAGAATTGCATTTGCATGTACGCAAAATTAATTGATTTATGGTTGGATAGCAAAAAATGGCTCAGTGTTGTTGGGCGAAACACGTGCAAAACAATTTACCTCTACAAATAGTATTTGTATTTCTTGTTTTTTATTTGTGCGTAAGTCAAACATTTGGCACACATGAGAAAACAATTTATAGACGGCTGTCGGACAGCCAACAATTCAACAACAGCAACAACAAATAACAAACAACAAACCAGCTGACTTATGCAAATAGCACAAAAGCGATAAGCCTTAAAAAATTATAATGCCTACTCGCAATTTGATTGCGGCTCAAAGTAATTTGGCCTTAAAAAGAAGGACAAAAGAAAAAAAAATTAAGCACCTTCCAATGCTTTGAGCTACTTCCTTACAATTTGTGTTAAGTGTTGGGCTCTTTGATGCTTTTGAAATTAATTTGCGATTAATGTTAATGCCGTGGCATAATTTTCAATTAAAATGAAATTCGTTTTGAGCAGGACAAATTGCAAAATATATATATATATAACTAATGGGAAAATATGTATAAAACAAATCTGTGTTCATTTATATTTATGAGCTGGCCGACAATAAACTGCCTATGGCCAAAGGCGGCTTTCGATGCATTTAATGTATAATACATATAATTTTATAATTATATACATATGTATGGCTATAGCTGTGTATATGTTTTTTGGCAGCAGACAATTTGATTTACCTGGCGTAGTAGACAAGAAATAAATTAATCCCATTATTGGGCGTGGACCAGTAATTTGAATGTGAAAGAAAATAAATAATAACGATTAAACAGGCCAAAATAATACATAAATCTGATTTTCCATTTTTTTTAACTGCATTATAAATATTTTTTTTAAGCGATATCAGCTTTTACCGAAACCTTTGTAAGACTGCTTTATTCGATAGAATTTATTTTCCTACTTTGGAATCTCTATATTTGATTTAGGAATTTGAGAATTTGAATTTATTTCATGTGAAAATCAAGCACTGCAAATAAAATGTAGCATTATTCTGAAGGTATAATCATTTTAAAAAGAAAACAGTTCAAAAAATGTATGTTGTAAAGCTGAAGTCGACCCTAAAAGTAAAGTAAATTAATGAAATGAATAATCGTTTATGACTCTATTTAATTTGATATATTTTTTCTGAAACGAAGCAGTTATTGTGCAATAATTAACATTGGCTTGGCCATCAATGGAAATTGTGCAGCATTTTATTGACAATTATGAGAAAATAAATCATTTATAAAAACCAAAAAGACGACGCAACACATCCTTTCACAATGGGGAACTTCCCAGGAACAACAACAATATCAACAACAAGAAAAACAACATTAAACAGGGTAACAAAAATTGGCAATGGCAAGTGACTGTCGCCGCAAACATAATTCAGCACTGGGATAATCCATTGGCGCGACTCCAACTCAGATGGGATAAAGCGGCGCAAAATAAATTAAGCTCATTATACGTATAATTGAATCCTTGATAGGCTGATTATCCACACGGCTAGCCATGTGTGTCTCTGTGTGTGCGTGTGCGTGTGGGCTTGTACCGCTTGTTAAAAGGATGATGTCCAGTTAAGTGCAAAGGATGCCAATGGGCAGCAGCACAAAAATTATGTAAATGAATTTCCTGTTGCACATGTTTCTCCTCCCTCCGCTGTTCGTCGCAGCCATCCAACAACAAGCAGACAACCCATAAATCTGTCAGGTGGGCAACAATAAATACCCTCGCTTTAATATAGATTACGCCTATATATACCCATTCAAATGTGTACTTTAAGTAGTATAATCCATGCACTGACTGGTTTTAAATTGCTGCAACCAAAAAATAACAAGAACAAATAACAAGCGATGTTTCTGTGATGGGCTGGAAGATACTCTGTGTTTTACCTCTAAGTTAAAATTATAAAAATAATAAATGCAATATTAATTAAGCAATTTGCAAGCCTCTAATATATTCAGCTCACATAATCTATAAAATTAACTCGATTATATTACCGTATTGAGTAAAATGATGCCAGATAGATGCAAAATGACTATGTTTTCGCCTTTTCTGTTCGCATATAATTTTTGTTTACTGGGTATCCGTTAAAATATGGTCGATCCCAGAAAAGCGCGCCGAGCTCCACCTTAAAAATGTGCATGTGCCGTGATCAAGCGTTGCGGTCTAGTCGTAGACTTTAACGGCAACTTCATGCAGTCACGATTTGATACACATACACAAAAGCAAACACAACAAGCATACACACACACACACACACACACACACAGAATTCAGTTAGACATTGGGTGTATGTTGCCGGCTCCTTAATCTATTGACTAAATGCATTGCATAAACTGGTGGCCAAACCTCAGCGACGACGATTTAAAACAATGCAACAAACGAGTTCGTCGTTGTTTTATTTTACTTTTTACTTCAATTTTTGTTTTTATTTTTGACTGCAAATAGCTCATAGTTGCTTTGTCTTGAGAACCTGGCAAACTCCGCTTCCCTCTCCCCTCCAAAAACCTGGCCGCCTAAACGTATTTTACGGCCATGTCAAAAATTATGAACGCAGGCCATATCCATTCGATATGGGGCCAGTGGGTTAGTCCGTTTCATGAACAAGTTTTATTTTTTTAAATTTTATTTGCATAGAAAATGGAAATTGCCAAATAACACTGAACAGAAAAAAGGCATCAAATCCGCTTTAGACTTTAGATGATTATCTAGCCATTCAATAAACGCCCTCAACTGCCTACGAACGCCATTTGGCCGAAGGCCAACACCAATTTAAAGGCGTCAGAAGTCGCGCACTATTTTTCTAACCAACTAGCATTTTGAATAGGAATTGGCGTGAATGGAGGTGATGAACTCCTTGGATTTGAGTGCGAAGGGGACGGATTGGCAACTTTAGATATTTATTTATGGTACTTAAAAAGTTTGCAAATCATTCGTTAATACTAAAGTTGGCAGTCATTTTTTAAATGGAAAATTTATAAAGTAAAAATAAATAGTGATCATATCTAGATTTTAACGTGTTATTAGATTGTGGTCAAGTGTCCTGATAAATATAAAAACAATAATAAACATAATTTACCTGAATTGCTCTTATAAAGTGAAACATGTTAAAGCAAATAAATTATGTAAGCACAATATTAAATAAAGACAAAAACACAACCATTAACCAATGCTCAGATGCAAATATTAAATGTTTCAATGGATGTGTTTTCTCCCGGAGAATTTCATGTCTGTAAGCAGTTTGCAATAAGCCAAACTCCATCAAAACGATTAATAAACAATAGCTAATTGTTGTTCTGGCAGCTGGAAAATAAACTTTACAGCCAAATGCAGTTTATCAAAAGTTACTGATAAAAATGACAGGCGAAATTTATATTTATGTTGTGCAACACAGCGGATGCGTCTGCAACCGGAAATAGTACTACGTGTGGAAGCCTTTATATATATATATATATATATATATATATACATAGGCACGGGATGTGTAATAGGCTTGGGAGTGCATATATGATTTAAGTAGCAAATATTTATTATTAGCCAGGTTAGTACAAAACCAATTACAATTGTGAAACGCATGGATATGTGTTGAGTACTTAATGTAGCAGCAGCAATAGCTGGTCTGCCACAATTTGGTGCACGGCTCCAGAGCGCATGGCAATTACTTCAATTATGCGACTGCAAAAAAAAAAAAAATCCAATCACATTGGGGCGACGACAAGCCACGAAAGTGTGGTGTTTGTGTTTTTTTGGGTTGTGTTGTTTTTGCAACACATGAGCAGAAGTAGCAGGCTCGGTTCAGGTTACCTAACCCAATGCCAGGCCATGTGGCCAACGAAAAAGGGGTGTGCCTCCAACTGTTTGCCATGATGCACTGCATCCGTTGGACAGCAGCCGAGCCCAGTTCATTTCGCTGCCCAAAATGTTTCATTATGCGCATTATACTATCCATATATATATATATATATATATTTTATTTTCTAATGGCTACGCACACCTTTTGACATTAGGCCTGGTGTAAATGCGTAGCAGATATTCAGACTCGCAGATATATATCTTTTTGTAGGCTTAACAATTTGTCGCCGGCTTATGTGAATTTATTAATGTTGTTGTTTTTGTTGTTTTTGTTATTACTGTTCCTCGTTTATTGCTGCTGTGAGGTTTTGTTTGCCTCGCGACTTGCTTCTAATTACAATTTGATTGTTTTTTCACAGTAATTATTTCAATTGTAATATGTTTTATGTCAGTTTTACGAAAATTTAATGTTGCAATTTGTAACGTGTGCTTTTGAGTGTGTATGTGTGTGAGTGTGCAGAATGTGGCCAATAATACATTTCTCAATTGCATGTTTCTCTTGCTGTGTGTTTTTGGAGGCTGCTGCTCAGTGTTTGCATGTTAATTTCATTTTGCTTTGCGCCAAATGGTACAGCTTTAATAATTCAAAAGAATAAAAATACATAATCTGATTTTCCGCAGTGGTTTATTAAATATTGGCGACAAAAACATTTATATACTGTACTTGTTGAAATACAAATACATATTGAGATACTTGTCAGGAAGGATGGATTCCTAAAATTTGAATTTGCATAAATAACTATTTACTGCTAATTTCAAATAGTTGCTCGTTAATAAAATATAAAAGTGAGTTCTTCAAAATGAAGATTTCTTTCTCCGATCTTTAACTCCATAAAGAATATATGCCTAATTGAATATATATGTACAGCCAACGAATACATGACTTGAATGATGATAGATATAGCCACAAAACTTACAATATCAGCAACAACAACAAGAACAACGTGATTAAGTCAAACTGGAAAAAAAAAACAGTGGAACAAGGTTAAGGTCAATTACATTTACACAACAAGCGACAACTGCCAAGATTGTGAATAAGTTACGAGAATTGTAGAATAAAATTAAGAACGAGTTTGCATCTTGCCGGTTTTAGCGTGGCCAACGAACGGCAAGCCAAAAGACGCTCAGAAAATATGCAAAATACTTTTAAGCAGGCTGAAAATGTAGGAAGCTTTGTTGCAGCTGCACTAACTACTGGTAAATCAAGCTAATGAGTTAAAAAGAATACAAAAGCCAAAAAAAAAAATGAAAAAAAAAACACAAATTATTTTTGAGCAATTATCGCACAATGTTCTAGTCATCTAGTCAAAGATAATGTATTTTCTCACTGTTGACGTAAAAAAAAAACAACGAAACGACTACCAGAAAAACTTGTCAAGTTTGCCACAAAATGTTGCACAACTTGCAGAAACTGAGAGCTTTTTGCGCAATAGACAACAATAAGCGGGTCGAAATAGAGACGAATCTGTTTCTGGAGATTATGTTCAAAAGGCGTGTGGCCAAACCCAAACAATTATAATCTTGACATTAATGCGATTCGCAATGCCTTCAATTGTTATGGCTCGGGCCTTGAACTTTAAAATTTCGGTTGTTAACTTCCAGTTTTAAAGCTTAGTTAAAAAAAAATCACATTTCGATTGTTGTTTTATTCAAGATTGCCGTGAAACAGAACGCTCGAAGCGCACCAAAAGGCCACGTGCCCCGGAGCCGGTTAACTTCGAGCCAGAGCCACAGCAGGATCTGGAGAATGAGGACAATGGCAGCCAGGAAAAGGATCTGCCCGAAATACCCAACAATTTTTTAAGTCCCTCCGTGCGTGAATATCTGGAGTTGGGCAAATCCATACCGGGTAAGTGCATCGCGTACCGAAAGCTCCATCGATATGCGCGACTGGTCATCATTAAGTCCAGGCCAGAAAAACAACCTAAAACAACGCTAACCCAACGTTGCAGATGGTTGGGGCGGCGCGTCGAGCTGTCGAAGCATATTTTTTTGTCTTTTTTTAGCAGTTGAAAAATGCATTTTTGGCCACAGCAAGCAGTAAAAACAAAAATTACGATTTTTAAATTATTTTTCGAACGGAAAATTTGGCACAGAAATGCAGAAACTCGTAAATTCATTTATTAGTGAGGCAAGCGAGCTCAGTTGGAATCAGGATTTTTGGGGGAGGCAACCTCAAATTTGCTTATGCCAACATGCAAACGTATTTTTTATGCGGCATCAGATCAGCGTGGTGCGTGCATTTGACATTGTTTTTTATTTTATTTTTTTGAGTCAGTCGCTGGCATCGATGGTTTATTTTTGGGCAGCTGCACTTTCTTTCAAGTAAAAAATGGACATGAAGTGAAATTGATTGGGAAGCAAACAACCAGACACGCCTGGTGTTGTTTATTTGACAGCATTAATTGCAATAACCAATAACCTTGCAGGTCGACCCGGCGTGGACTATCCAATACTCTCGGCTGTACCCTACACCAACTTCTACTGCGATGAGCAATCCTATCCGGGCTTCTTTGCGGACATGGAAACTAGATGCCAGGGTAAGTAAAGAGGACTCACAGATGCACTTGAATTAAAGCAATGTTTTTGATTTTGGATATTTGAATTAGGCTGGCATTATTGTGACATTGATGGGCGACAGGCCTCGTTTCTATGCCCCAATGGCACCCAGTTCTCGCAGGCAGTCTTCGTCTGCGACTGGTGGTTCAATGTCCGCTGCGATCTTTCCCCCCGGCTCTATGCGATTAATGCGCGACTCTATCAGCGCCCAAAGGTCAATCCAACGCGACCGCATCGGATCATCACCAAACAGCTGGTCGAAGATATATTCACTTGATCTGGAAGCCTTTTTACTGGACTATTTTATCGACGACTATTAGTTGCTGGATAGGTTAAGTCTGCAGTCTTGAATCAAGCAAGAAAAATATGTTTAAAGTAAAAAGAGTGCAAAATTATAAGCCAGAATTGAGTTTTTAGATTCAGTCTGATTATTTTATAACGTACAAATTTAAAAGCAACTTTTTTGGCTGTTTCTTCTTAATCTCATTTTTAATATCACATCCTTGATTTGAGATTTACATTTCAATTCTAGAACAAAAAATTCTTGAATCAAGCTTGCATTTGGAAAGCTTTTATATTTTTCTTTAGGTAGATGTTCTGAGGAAAAGTTTTACCACTTAAACATTACAAATGGTATTGTAATCAATCTAAGTTTAAATACAAAATGTAAGATATATTTTAAAGATATCTTTATATATATATCTAGGCATTTAAAAGGATTGCGAATATATTGAGAGCATTATACAATGGCAACATTTATTTTTCAAAGTTCATCATAGAAACTAAGAAACAGAAATTTGAGTTTTCAAAATGTGCTAACTTTAATGTGCATAAATTTCTGCGCTAGAACTAAGTTTTTATATATATAGCCCTAAATTGTCTGTGTAAATGTATGATTTTGTACATATGTACATATAGTTCGATTAATTTAAATAAAATGTATTCTTAAGTAAAAGCAGAGTTTTTATATTTTCGGAAACACCATGAATAAAATATATTATTACTGAGTTCCAACTAATTTGTTGGAAGTTTTAAAAAGGCAATCCGTTAATAAATCTCTAAAGATTAATTATTCTTTATGGTCTACTTTCAGGCTCTTTTCAAAAACAGGTTTGCTCTTTTAAAGTGTTGCATATTTTAAGTTGCGTTATGCGGTAAACTAAAAATAAGCTGAAAGTGGTCAAAAAAAAAAAAAAAACAAATGCTGCGCGTTGCATGAATTTGGTTTTGGTTGAGATTCGTGCATGTGGCTCAATGGTCTAGGGGTATGATTCTCGCTTTGGGTGCGAGAGGTCCCGGGTTCAAATCCCGGTTGAGCCCGGCGAATATATTTTAGCTGTTATTTGTGGCTGTATTTTACGGCATCTGGCTTGCGTTATTTGGTAAGTTAATTAAACAAACAACCCAAGCGCGATTGGCAAGTGGAGATATGTGCAAAACACTACTTGGCTGGCTGCAACTAACAAAATGCAGCTCAAAGAGATGGCTGCTGGTTGATTGGAACAGCAGTGGACTGCCTTTTGATCCAATGGCTGCGACGACGACGATATCTTGCGACCCGGGCAACGGTTAAAATATTTTCATTAATTCCACATGCAACTTGTTTCTTGGAGCAACGACGATTGACTTGCCGATAAGTCATTGTGATTAATATATGTATGTGCAAGCGTGTGTGTATGTGTGTGTGTTTGTATTTATTTTATCGTCGACAATTTGAAAATTGTAAACAATGAATATGCTTTGCCGGCTTGCATTCGCTTTTGGCCACTTAGTTGGCCACTGCAGCATGCACCAAAAGTGTGAAGCGATACACAAACCACAACCCACTTGCCCCGAAAATCCGATCTATGATGTAACCGAGTATCTGCGTGGATAATTTCACTTCTTTTGTGTGTGTGTGTGTGTGTGTGTGTGTGTGTTGTGTGAGGGGAAATTGATGACAAAGCCGCAATCTATTGCCATTAATAATTGAGCCAGAGCATAACGACATCATCTGCTTGTTGTGAAAACCCGAATTACTAAATCTAAAATATTTTGCAATGCTATGACCACAAACCACTTACTTTCACATTGTGGTGCAGCACAAATCAAATCTGCGAGCGATATGCATTTTTGTATTTTGGATCGTGGCCTTCGCCGCATCATTCGCCAAAGCGACACACAAAATGCGGGCTTAAAAACTAAGCAACACAAATCAAAATAAATATAAACAGCTGTGTTGGCCGAGAAACCAGCCTGAAAAGCATCAGTCAACCGAAAACAGCTCAGTATTTGCCGAATTCATGACAGGCCAGGTCAGGCCAGTCCACCAGCTGCTGCTGTCAATTTACGAATTCAAAAATTATGCCATAGAGATGTGTTCGTGCCACAAAAACAATCCCTTTGCAACAGTTACTAAAACTTTATTTCGTAAAGTGTAAAGAAAAAATACACATACAAAATTATTAACTTAGCTGAGGTAATTGTAATTGATTTTTAAAATATCTTAATTCTGACTGGACCTATAAAATATATTTTACTGGTTCTCAGTTTATCTGTTTAAAAACGAGAAAAATATCAGTATTTATCTAAAAGAGTTGTCACTTAAAATATTAATAATTAATATTAATAATAACATAATAATTGATGTCATTTATTTTTAAAATTTTATTAATTCAATTAATATGACATTAAAATAATTAAATATTACCGAACTATAAAAAATATTTTAAAGTTTTGCAGTTTATTTCTTTGAAAACCAGACAAATTTAAGTATTTATCTGAAAGAGTTGCAAAATGATTGTGACTTCAAATATTAATAACATAGCTAAGGTAATTGTAATTTATTTTTAAAGTTTTCTGATTAATTAAATAATTCTAAAATATGTATTATATTTGACCTGACATATAAGAAACATATTTTACTATTGCGCGGTTTCTTTTTAGTATTTGTCTTAAACAGTTACTAAACTTTATGCAACTCGTACTTTTGCCCATCTCCAGTGGACTCATTTTATTGAAAACTTTTGGTAAGTATTTTTTACATTTAAAAGTTATGACACTGTGATTGGAATTGTTGTGTTGTGTGTGTTGCATACGAAAAGTGCTCAAACTGTTTGACGGGTAAATGTCAGTGAATAGGCGAGATACATAAAGTATTTCATGATCTTTTTGGCTAGCACACACATGTGTAATAATTTGAGTTAGTGCTTTGTGAGAGACATTAGCAAAAACAAAAAACAAATAACAAAAAAAACATAAAACATGAAATCTATCAACTGCAATTGAACCCAGCAATTGCCGCTTGCCACTTACCTCTTGCACTTGTTGCCGTTGTCGTGGCCAACAAATTAGTGACGGTTTGCGACGGAGTCTGAGGTGTGGTTTTAACATTAATGAGTTCTGCTGACGACGGCCAAAACCTGCACTGGCACCAAAAATACACATTTTAATGAGGATCGCAAGTAAACGCCAAACAGCAGGTAGTCGTCTGTAAGATTAGTTTGCCATGATCAATGATCAATGATCAATGAACTGAATCTTGAGCCGGTCAAACATCCAAGTGAATGCAGTTTGGATTGAAAAGTGAATGTAAACAAACAGTGAAAGGATATTTATCTCAAGGTGCACCACCACCTTAATGATGGGGATGCACCAATGCGGGTTACACGACTTAAGACTACTCTGCATCAATTACTCAACTAACAATTCACTCAATTTGCCTATTTATAGAAATTAAATTAGAGTAGCAGCTGCTGATTGCGTTATAAATCAACTGCCGAGCTGAAGAATTGCAATTGTGGCGCTCTCCTCGCTGTGAAATATGAGCGGCACCGCAAGTCACGCAACTGAGTGTAAAATTACAATTTTATTCATAAATAGATAGAAGAAAAAACTGCAACTCGGTGAAAAGAAAAGCGTTCACATTTTTTTTTTTGCTTTTCGTATTCATTTTCCCTTAGGCATGAAGCAATTTTGCTGCAAGCAGCATGTTGCTTGCTTGTTTGTTTTTGGTTTGTTACGTGGGCAGTTGCCATATTGGCCACCATGTACGTACTAGTCGTAATATAAGCTGGCTCTAAAAGTCGGTTACTTGGTCAGCTGCAGGCAGAGGCACCCTCAGCAACAACAACAAGTGCAACAATAACATAACAAAACCACCACAGGCATCTCTCGTCACGCAGCTTTCCATAATGTGAGCAAAAGTTGCATCATATTTAACAAAACTATGTTTGTGTAAAATATGTTTAATATTATGTTAAATATTTTGAAGAATGAGCAGAAGACATGCAGATATTGAATTAATCTAATTACTATTATTAAAAAAACTATAACTTTCCGTGCATTTGCATAACAATTGTCTGCAAGAAAAACTTTGTTCATATCCAAATCAATATTTTTTTATTTCAGTCTTTAAAATCTATTAATTGATTAATTATTGATAAAGATTTTAAGATATTAATATCTGTCTTATATAATTTATGGAATTAGGTATTTCTTATATAAAGATTTAACAATAAATATATGATAATAAAAATATAAAACTATTAAATATTTTTATATAATATTATTAATTTCTGTCTAATAATATTTATAGATTTTAGTATTTACTATATAAATATTTAACAGTACATAAATAACATTTATATACATATTTCTCTATGAAATATATTTAAATCGTACTACTAATTTATGTCCAACATTAAATATAGATTTTAATATTTATTATTCAAAGATTTAATAATAAATATATAACTTTTATACATAGCTCTCTATAAAATATGTCTTAATCGTATAATAAATGTACGTCTGACATTATTGATAGATTTTAGCAAACTGTACTTCTTAATCAACTTAATAAAGCCAAAACTTTAACATAAATTGTAAATCTAGTTCTTACCTTAAAATTAATTTTGAACGGGTTTTTTTCAAGTTGCTTCTGCCTTAAATTCACAACTCGTTACAGAAATTCAATACAAATCTTGTTGTGATAAATAAATGTAACCTTTTTGGAACACTGAAAGCCTAATTGTTCATTGCAGCATATAAATAAATCAAGGATATTGTTTAAGTGCTTCGGTCAATTGGACAACTGATTTGGCTAACTCTATAAATGTCAATACATGCACAGCTAACAAATCAGGTTGGCAACACAAATAAAATGCTAAAACTATCGAGTCTTCTAACCACTAAAAGCATTGCCAAATTAAATGTAAATAACACGTTTGAATAAACAAGCAGATCATCATGTGTCCTGAAAAACTGTGAATGGGGGTTGTCAGGCTATCGGGAGGGGAGTTTGAGGGAGGAGAAAGCGGGCCGACAGAGTAAAGTGCATTTGCATAATGACAATGCAATTTTAAATGAACCCAGGACACATGTCAACGAATAAATTAATTAACTCTCATTTATGCAGCAAACAAGCAATGCTAAACTGAATGCAGCGCACAGACAATGAACTGACACGAGGCGGACTGACATGGTTTTGGGCCAGAATGTCAGGATGCCAAGGATGACGCCCTTGTGACTGTCAGACTGGTATCAAATTGGATGCGGGTTAAGGACACAGTGAACGTGCCTAATGTGGCAAATGTTGCCGCCAATGCAGCCAGAGACACACCTGAGTGGAAGACAATTCCCACATGCTAAAATTGATGGCAAGCCCAAACGACGTCTGCATTAATTGTATGGCTCAATCGGTATTAACCGGAACATAAACATCGTAAATAGCCTGGCTATTAAATTTGCATCCCTGCTTGCGACACTACTGGCATCAGCTACACCTTTTCTCCTCACCTCGCTGCTGGCCACATTTCAATTATAAAGAACTCAAACGAAAACGCAACTGAACTCAAAGGCGTGCAATTTTCAAATGCCAATTGATTTTGCAGCTCTGACTGATCCCTCCCCTTTCGCCCTCGCACCTCACACTCACACGCTTGCCGTTTGCCAGGCAAAATAAAAAAAAACAATAATAAAAGTATATTTCCGACGGCGTTGGCGACTTGTTAGTTGCAGTGTTTTCGTGCGCACAGGCAAACAACTACGGCGATTGCCACAGCTAACACACAACGCCAGACTATGATCGACTATCAGATACCCTATGTTGAGTTCTACTAATAATTATAATTGATTATGGTTTGATAACTTCTTTTTATAACTTAATATTTGTGATATTTTTTTATTTATTCCTCCGACGGGAGAGATTTACGCTTACAAACTCGACAATTGACTGGCAACTTGAATTTTGTTATTTTTCCTATTACATTTTATAGTATTACTCTAATTTAATGCATGACTATAAATTATAATTTATATTATTCAGACAAAATATTGAAATCAGTTCTGCTACAGAGCGTATTGAAAATATGCTTTCAACACGGCCAAAGCCATGGTTGAACTAGAGAATCAGATTCTGGCTTGCTGGAGCCTCAGGGACGCCCCGATCCGCCCCGCCCAGCCGGTTAACCGTTCTCAGTTCTCAGTTCCATTCAATTGCGTTTGGCATTCGAGGCGCGTGATTTTGCAACTTGTGCGCTGGATTTGCCTTGTACTATTTTTGAGGGCAGCGGCGACCACAGCACCCGCAACATTTTGCCAACAGGCACCGCAGCTACAATGTTGACAACAACGTCGCTGCTTTCGCATCCGTGTCCGCATCTGCATCCGTGTCCGTTTCCATTCCCAGTTTTGTCCACTATTCAAAATCATTTAAGCGCTTTGGCTAGCTCGGTTTGTGAGAGCTTTTGTGAGGTTCCTTTTTATGGTTTGCTTTACCATTTCGTTTTTTATTTTTATTATTTTTTTTTGTTCATTTTCTTTTATGTGTTATTTTGACGCCTTTGGCGCAGTGCATTTGCCTCTTTTTGCGGCAAATCGCAAAATGAACAAAAAAAAACGAAAGAAAAATAAGAGTGCCAGAGAAACGACCATGTTATATTTCTGTTGCTGGGAATTATAATTGAAAATCCCACAAAGGTGTCGTCTGTTTGCTTTGTGACTAAATTGAATTTAGTAATCGGTTCTTTACACTTCTTTTTTTATAACGAGATACAATCTAAACAACTAACTCAGCACTGAAATCGGCTTTCGGCACTTTAACTAAAAAAAAGGGCCTACAATCAAAATAGAAACATTTTCAGTACCTGCGGCTAATAAACACTGATGACTTTGTACATAAATTGTACCTCAAAAATAGTAGTAAAAAAAATTCAAGACAATTGAAGAGTCATGAAATATGTGGCATAAAACTTAGTATGATTATCACGCGAACTCAAGTTGCCTCAGTTTTTAATTATTTCGCATACATTTGTGGGAAAAAATAACGATCCCACCACACATTTTATTCATCCAATTAATTGAAATACCGAGACTTACTAATTGAACTTGAAAACTAACAAATCAAACGTAAATGTAAATGTTGGGAAATTAACGTCATTCATTAATCATAATCAGTGTAAAGAAAAACGAAACAAATAAAAAAAAAATGAACAATATAACATAATTTCAGGTCATTGAATACCAAAGCATTTGTATTACGTCTTTACGAGTGAGTATTAACGTGGCCATAACTTAATCTGACAACTTATCAATCAGCAAAACTTATAGAAAGTGCAACGATTGAATCTCAAAAAAACCATGTAAAACAACTTCATGCAAATTAAATACATCCGTAACAAGTAATCCATTAATAATCTATGATAATAATCATAATCAGCAGTTAATCTGTTCCATGCAGAGGTTATAAATAATTAAAATTCACTTTATAAAATTTTTATAGTAAATTTATTAAATAAAAGGAAGATAACAAAAAATAAAATAATTATGGTATAAAAATTAATAATAAAAAAACAGTTGATCTAATAATAATAATAATAAAAATAATGTAATTATAATTATAACAATAAAAAAGTGTAATTATAATTGTAATTATAATAATAAAAATAATGTAAGTTTAATTATAATAATAACTCTAACAATATAATATGCAATATTAATTTGCCATTTGCTCTTATTTGATCAATTTTTAACTTAGATTACACTACACTACACTTAGATTACGGATAAAATACAAAAACTAAAAGTTGAGTCCATCGTTTTGATAAACATATCTAAAACGACAAATGACAAGTATAAGCCATATACTACGTACTATTTAAGTATTCTAACTTTAGTAGTTAGCAAAATACAAAATAAAGATATTCAATATTGTACTAGGAAATATACTATGGAGGATGAGCTGATTATGTTGCTGTGTCCAAACATTCATGGAAAGCTTAAAGTTCAATGATAGCCGGCAATAATAGACACAAATATAAAACAATAAATCTAGCTCCAAAGTTAACTTTTCATGGAAAATCGATCACTTTAATGAGAAGCTCAGACCAGTAATTGTGTGTTAATGGCTTCATTACAAGCCACAAGAGACAAGAAACACAACAGCAGCAACAACAACAACAAAACAGTAGTTTATAAAAACAAAACAAAAAAAATCAAATACCTGACCTAAGGCAATGCAAAGGGAGGCAAGACAAACCAAGAAACTGAGTGTGGTAGGAGGAAGAGGCGTGGGGGAGACAAGCACTATCATCAGCGTCTGCGTCGGCAGATCATAGCACGCGCTTGCTGACCGAGCGGACAGCGAAGACAAGAGAGACATCGAGAGAGAGAGAGAGAGAGTAAGTGTTTGAGTGTGTTTGTGTTAATTTTGGCCCTCTCTCATTCAGAGCGGCAAGCAGCAAGCAGTGCGCGCACTACTGCACTGCTTGACTCAAGCTAGACTGATTCATATAAACAAACGCGCATTGGCATCGCTTCAGTTTCGATTGGAACGTTGCGCATGCGCCGTTGACGAATTATACGCGCGCTTGTAAAAAACAGTGCATAGATTAGCAATTTAATATTTGTTATGGTTTGTGCGAAATGGTATCGTAGCAGAGGACCTACACCGTGGATAGGCAGCCACAAAATTATAAAGCGAGAAATTCTTAACAATTTATACATTAATCGTCAGATCTGTGGTTGTGAAAGTTACGAGTAACTTCAAAATTCTTATAAATATTTTGGCTTATTGTGTGTACAAAAGAAACAAAAATATTTAAATAAATATAACAAAAAAAGTGAAAATATGCCGAAAAGTTGTTGTTACAACGAACCCTAAACCACACAAACAACTTAATACAAATGACCCTTTTGAATAATCCAAGCAGCACGCTATAAAAAGACAGATTTATGCACCAATTTGCTTTCAACAAACCGACTTTTCTTGGGCAGGTGGTAAAGAGAAAGAGCGACAAATTAGTGTAAATAAATGCTTAGTAATTCGGAGGTGTCAGAGGGTCATATAATATACAAATAAAAATATTGCAAAAAACAAATCAATAAAACAATAAGCAGGCAATTCTTTTGTTAGTTTATTATGTGACATATAAGGCAATTTAAGTTATTTTTGGGTTTATTTTTTTTTTTGGGGTCAAACACAATTCAATCTGAAATTTCACCTGTCAATAACCTTGTTCTGAACTTTCGAATTAGAAAGAGTTTTTAGTTTTTTAATTTTTTCACGACATCACTTCGACTGTTGTCAACTATATGTTGCACTTAAAGATATCTAAGAACTGTTACTTTTAACGCGATTAATATCAAAGACCACATCGAAATCAATTCCAAACAAGAACACATTCTCTTTTTTTCTGTTTTACAAGATAATTTATGCGCTTGTTGCTTTGTTTGCTTGCTTTCGATTCAAATAAAGTGCATAAATTAGAAGTTGATACATTTATTTTTTTTTTTATATTAATCATGATACCTATTTGTAGACTTGATATGATATGATTTTATATGCTTCCTTGCTGACTCAAAATAAAAACATACAAGTTGGTTTATAAACGTAATTGCATAGCGGAGCAGACGAGGAGAGGGGAATAACCAAAATACAAACGACATCGCAGACACAAAAAATATGCACAGTCAGAGCCATTGCAGTTGCTGCTGGCTATTGCCATTGGCATTTGGTAAGTACAAATCGACCAAAATTACCCGTTTATACCCGCTACTTGATAAACTCGTTTCACTCCGTGCTGCGGGTGCTACAAGGGGAGCAAGGTCGCAAATGTCGATATTGGCTACAAATTATGCAATCTGCATCCGAGTGGGGGAGGGGAGGGGAAAGCTGATAGATGGATGAGGACAACAGCAGCTGACAAACAACTGTTCAGTGGCATCAACGGCACAGGCTGCCTCTCTTTCACTTTGCTGCCCCTAAGGGATGCCCCTGCAATGCTTTACGAAATGTCAACAATCGAAGCACAAATGACCATTAGCTACACTCAGCAAAAAACTTTACAATATCCGAAATTTAAAATATTTGTTTGCTAGAAATTATTTTAAATTGATGAAACAAATTTTTGAAAAGCAGAAAGAATGAAATGGGAATTATCTTGATAAAATATGTATTTAAATTATGAAGAATGGATTCAATTTACTTTAAATTCATATTCGGAATTTCTAGGAAAGTTTTTATTTTAGTGTAGTCAGTGGAGTAATCGGACGGTCGCTTGCAATATGAAAATTATGTCCAAGTGCCATTAATGTGGTCGAAAATGACAAAAATCCCAAATACGTGCGAATAGCAGCGATTGATTCATAATTATGCATGGCTGAGCAATTTGCTACTCAGTGTTGCAGTTGCAGTTGCCAACGGACACGACTCTTTGCGGCCAATACAACTGTGCTGGGCTAACCATGGATAGAGAGCTCTTCATCAAATGCACTGATTGCCAGTGAATTACAACGGATAACTCAACACGATGTTAACCTGGCTAACTGTGTTTGTCTGCGGGAATTGTGTGATCATATTTCTGTCTGGGGCAAACGTGCCATATTTGGTGCATGCGGCATTTGCATAAAGCTTTAAAATTTGCAGCTAATTTATGCTGCTTCGTCATCCCGATTTCGTGGGAGTTTTTCGGAAACCACCTATTGCACATTACATGTGCTTTGTAAAGTAGACGAGTCATAATTAAGTCAGTTGCAGTGCATTTAGTGAGGAACTAATTACTCAAATCTTTGGGGGGAAATCAAATTTTCAAGCTTTTTCAAAAAACTTTACGATATGAGGCCAGAATCTAAAATTTATTTGTGTAAATATATGTAACTGGGATTTTATTCAAGTGTAGTGAACTTTATGTGCCCTTGTAATAGATATTAAAATATTGAGAGTCAGCGGCTGATGGTTATCAAAATATCAATATTTCAAAATCATCAAATCGTCTTAAAAGCAATGATTTGATATAAACAAAATATTATTAATAAACATTGCATGTGAATAATATTAGGAGTCATAAAACAGAATAAAAGCGACTTTTACAAGCAGATTTACAATCTCTTTTGTTTGCCCACTCGAATGGCAGCGCTAAGAAGGCATTTTAATGATAAATTATACTTGACTTAATTAAATTTAATGCCCCTTGATGTGTATTTAACGTGACAAGTCTTTAAAGATTACGAAATGCAAACTCTGAAACCACTTTCCCTCAACATGTTAATCGCACTTCCTAAAAATAAATAAGAGATAAAAATAAATATATTTCACGTTCAGTAATTACCCTCAAACAAATTGGCGTATTTTGCATCATAATTTGAGTTTGTCAACTTTTGGCGCTGCAAACTTAACAAATCTTGTAAACTGTTTTTCTCATTTCTGGCTAACTCACGTCAAATTGCTAAATTGAAAATAATGGTCTTCAGGTGGCGGCCAACAGCGAACATCGATGTGTTCCAAGTGCCAACAACGCCCACCTTAAAAAAGTGTATGTTAACTTAATGATGGAGAAGAGGGGTAAATGGGGGAGGGGTAGCAGGCGTACGGTGGCATGGAAAATGCTATAATAGTAACGATAGAGATTTGGGTGCCATATAGAAACGGGATTTTTCACTTGCCGCGTGGACAATCCCAACAAGAGGGCGGCACACAAAGCTGGCGAAAAGAAAAAGTAAAATGTTCGCCGAAAACCAAAAACAAGAAACTAAGAAAACAGTAGAAAAAAAATGTATGTACGTTGTTGCCGTCAGGCACTGCGGCAGTCAACTGCCGTCGCTTGTTGCAAGCCTGTGTGTCAATGACTTTGAAATGATTTCAACGCGGACCAAAGTTTCTCATTTCGAATTTCACTGCTTCTGCGGCTGTTCACTGCTGCTGCTGCTGCTGCTGCTGCTGCTGCTGCTGCTGCTGCTGCTGCTGCTGCTGCTGCTGCTGCTGCTGCTGCTGCTGCTGCTGCTGCTGCTGCGGGTCAGCGAATTTAGCAACGTACGTAAATTTTATTATCAATTGGATAATTGATATAATGTGATCTTTAACTTATCGAAAGCACTTACACATCGTAGATATTTACCCAACGTACGAAACACTTTTACCGGACTCGCGAATCGCGACTCGCGACTCGATCGCAAATCTAAATATTTATAGCTCGCTGAAAGCGGATCTGACTTGCACTTTTAACCCAATTAGTGGCATATATTAAAAGTGCAGTCTGAACTGAACTCAAGGCTTATTACATATAAAACCACAATGCAACTCTCTTGAAAACAAATTACATAACTTTTGCACAGCAACTTTTGCTTTCAAGTTTTCAAGTTCAATGCTATTTTTTCAATGTTGCTATTGCTATAACTTCCTGACTGGCAGAGATTATGCATTTATCATGCGAGTATGTAAAACTAATGTAAATTCGCATTGGCCACGTTAAGTCAGGCGAACCAATGTAGTCAAGCAAGCCAACCCACCAGCCAACTGGTTGGCCACTTAATCCTAAAGGCGAATTTCACAATTTCACGCGGCTTTCAACTATTGCAGCAACATTAAATTTCATTTGAATTGGCATTTCATTTCATTTGCACTGGTTAGCTTTGATTACTTTGTAGCCTTTGGCAAATTTGCACAATTTTACCAAAAAAAAAAAAAAAAAAAAACGTAATAACTTGGAACACACAACCCGACCAGACCCTCTGGCTGAGCTGATCAAGTGTTTTACTTAAGCAGCCAGGCGGAAGACATTGTTGCACTCAAATGCTGCCAAATGCAAATCTTATTTCGTTATAACCAAAACAGGTGCCATTTTTGGTCTGAACAGGTGTCTATAAAAAATGGTTTGATAAAAATTCGATTTTTTTATAAACTGGCAATTAATTTTTAAACAATTCTTTGACTTAAAATGAATATGGCAGTCTTTGCATTATTTACATTTTAGAATGTGAAAGTGCTTAACCAAAATTTATTTGTTGCATTGCACAAAAGACGACAACAAAACATAATTATATGAAATACAAACTAGCTTAGGGAGAAGTCCCTTATATGAAACTTTTCTTCAATCAAACCGAAGCGCAAATACTCTATAAACAATAATAAAAGAAAAGAAAAAAAATTGCACACCTTTTAAATTTATTATCAAACATATTTCATCGCAAGTTTATCCTCTTCCATGGTATTTTATCGTATTTAAATGCTTGAATAAATAAGAAATCTTTATATAAAAAACTATCCCAATTGTGGTATGCTTGCTAATATATTTTAATACATTTTACTATAGAAAATATATTTAAAGACATCTATTAAAGGCAATCATCGATTAGTACGCCGATCGTTCGTTTTGCTTTTTGCACATATATATTTTAGATAATGACAAAATGAACGATTTCGTGTTTTGGACTACTTATTTCGCTACTGGCATCAGCATGTATGTAAGACTGGTGGCAAGTTAAAACCATATTATCTTAACTGGTTTTCGACGAACTGACTACTGATAGTAGAGACGCCCAATATTTATTCAATGTCAAGCTGAGCAGTGTTTATATTTAAAAAATACACATTATTTAGCAGTTGTTTTTGATTTATTTCGTTTTAGTTTAGAACTATTTCTGTCTCTTGCAAAATTCTGTGTGGCAGCTGCTCAATAAAATGTGAAAATAATTATGTCAAGTCAATAACTCGAGTGATCCAATTAGGCGAAGTCATTGTAATAAATATAAATATGAATATTTATAAGTTCACATAGAAATTAGTATGCATACGTCACTTGCATATAAATACAAAGAGCCTTCTCGACAAAGAGTGTATTATACGAGACACAATATGTTTTTCATGCACCGCTAAACAACCCAAAATAGATAGCAAGCCAACAACAATTGAAAACTGGGCTAACAACAATTGCATGAGCAGATGATGTCGGCGCTCGCTGAGGTGTGTTAATATTTTTCAGGCATTTCATGGGGCATATTTTTTTTTTTTTTTTTTTTTGGCACCATTAGCCAAATAAAGTAAAACAAAAAAAATGTCAACACATGATACAGTTGTTTATACTTCTTCATTTTTTATTTGTTATTTTGTGTTAACTGCAGAGAGTTGGCATGTTAAATTGGCAGACAATGTGTAATGTTAACCCAAACTAAAATGCTGCATTTGGCAAGTTATTCCACAGTGGTTAACATTATTATTATTTTTAGTGTGAATGTTGCAAACGCATTTTGGCTCGTGCGTAACACTTGGACTCCAAGGGATGGATGACAGTGTGACATAATTCGCCTTTGTTATGTGAAAATGAGACTTTAGTTGACTACGCTTTGATGTGATTTAATTAATGGTCTAATTAACTAGCAAGTGATATCATGGTGACATAATATCTTAAGTCAAAGGGAAAGTTAATCTCTGCTTCACAGTTAGCTGATTGTAGTGCCAAGTATAGATCAGCTTATGAGAAACTGCGAACAGATAGTCTGTTAAACTATGGACGGGTTTGTTGAACGGTCACCAAATGGCAGCTACACAATCGCACACAATCACACACACACACACATACACACACACACATGCACACACATAGCACACTCACTGATTCAATCGTGCCGTTCATTGCACAAAAAAAGCATACCTGAAATTGTTTACCTATTGCAATAATCACGTTCATCAGTGATACGATCCACTGATTACAGTCTTTTGGGTATAGTAATTATTAATATTGCCATAGTTTTACTTTGATAATATTATTTAATTAATGCCAAAAATGAAATGTTATTACTCCTTGGATTGATGCATGAATTGAATTTATTTGATATCACTTGTTTCTCTTAATAAATTAAAAATTTTATACATACATATATATATTTTATGATTATTTTTTTGTAGTTCGATCAAAAACATAAAGTGCTCAAATATATTATCATCATTTAAAATAGGTTTTCCTCTTTCATTTTCGGTCAAGAATTAATTTCTGGTATACAAAATAATATTTCCGTAACTATATTAATTTCATTTTTAGATTAATGTGACAAAGAAGGAAGTTAAAATTATAGGAACCACTTTATTTTTTGTATATTATTATTTCTGTTTAAGATGTTTGCAAGTTTTTTATTTGCAATTAATTTTGAGCTAGATTTTGCCAACACTTTATAATTAATTTTTGATATCGTATTTATAAAACTGATGTATTTTAAATTTGTGTATATCATTATAAAAACATCGCCTGTTATCGCAAAAATGTTGATAATTAATCGATTGTATTAACTATGTTATTGTTGATTTTAAGTTAAAGCTCTCCATAAATCACTCACGTCTGATGTTCCACTGTTAAACTAGGCTTTTACTTATTTGATTTTAAAAGGTTTACGTCTACCTAAACCCAGACCCCTGAGGTGAACTCTCTAAACCGAAACGTTAACGGTACCAGGCTATTGGTGAACTTTTGTTTATACGCAATGTAGTCATTTACATAAATTAATCACTCTTAAGTTTAACTCTAACTAACAAGACAAAAAAAGCAAAAATGCTTGCTAAATGTTGCAACTGAAGGTCATTTTGATTATGGTAATTAGGTGGTTATGTCCAAAGTGGCGATTTAATAATAGAAATAAATTGATCGAAGATTGCGTAACTTTTAGCAATTTCGAAAGCCATCAAGTGGAATTGATTCACTTAACGTTCTTAGTCATTATACATAATTCGCTACCGGTACTAAAACTTGCAACCCGTGTTACCAATTTGCAGCAAAATAGTCGACACCTTGCCAAACAGCCCGAATACAGTTGGGCAATTAATTAACTTGTAGAGACGTCGACATTTTTTTCTCTACGCCTTTCGTGTTTATTTTGTTGTGGTTTTTTGGCTTGAGCCCAAAAAACAATCTAATGTCAATGATCTCGAGCATTCGACGCGAGCTTCTACAATAGTTTACTAGGCCATAAATTAGGGGCGGCATTTGGGCAACGTAGTCGACCAGCTGACACATGCCAACAACCTAAAAAAAAAAAAAACCAAAATCATGGCTTAATCCAATCTAAAGTATAAAGCGCCTTTTATATGCACCTCTAATTAATGCTGCACATCGATTTATCTTTGGCGTATGCCTAGAAAAACTCCTTAACAAAACACTGTTTTTTTTGTGATAATTTGTAGTTATATCATGGTCAATTGAGCATTTATGTTAAGTGCACAGGATACAAATTTGTTGTGTGGGTCACCTTTGTGCGACATGCAATTAAAAAAAAGAGTGGAGCTTAAGTGGAACGCACAACTTGTAATTTGCAACACGCACTTATCCGTTAGGTAAGCAGCGCTCATAATTCATAACTAAATGCATCTGTTGGCTACAGTAAAAACTTCAAGTTTTAGTTAATTGTTGCTCCCCGTAGCAGCCTTCACTAATTTCATTTAAATAGTAAAAGTCAATGTCAAGCTAAGCGCAGCATCCGTAGCAAAAGACGGGGTGGAGGAACTCATTTTCTGATTAGTCACAGTAGCTTTGCTTACTCTTTATATTATGCAAAACTTAGTTACAATATTAGTGAAATTGTAAGAAAAAAAAAACAGTTGTAATTTTATAATACTAAACAAAGAGAGATGAGAGTGGCATAATAATTACGCGAAAAATGTTAGCGCATGACGAAAATTAATTTTAGTCCGAAAGCCTTTCATTGAAGAGGTGAAAAAGGAAATAGCCTTAGATATTATAATAAAATACCTCAAATTTTCTTTTACACTTTCGCTCCAATTTGTGAGGCAGTCGTAAAGAAAATTGCCACAAACAAAAGTAAGTTGTGTTAAAAAGCGAATATACAATTCGATACGCCCTTAAAAATGTTATATCTGCCCGATTTATAATCTTTGCGTTTACTTTGTTGCCTTTGCTACGCTAGGCACGTTTTGATCAACAATTTTCGTGCCACAGATTAAGATACTTGCAATGTTTTGTGGCCTGTTATTAGGTATGCCTGTGTCAAACTCTCAAAACGTGAGCGGCTAATTAACCACATTTTGTGTTAAGTATTAGTCCAACAATGACTACTAATTCTGCACAGCTATTGATTAATTCTGCATTTTTTTGACAGGCATACATAGTCAAACAAGACTTGCAGTTTAATTGCCATTTACTGGTCGAATTGAAAACATTGAACTGACCTCGACGTGAGTCCATTTTTTATGGCAAACCTAATAGGAATAGAACTAACACTAAATAAAAACTGAACACAGCTATATCCGATTTTTATTAAATCACCTTACACTAAAATAGCAACAATGCATATATCATAAATTCGACATTTTTTTTTTTAGAGCATTTATCTCGATTTCTTAAAAAATACCAGTAGGCTACTGGAGAACTTTGAGTTACCTAAACTCAGACAAGAAATGCAATTTATTTTTCAGTTATGTTGCGAAGTAAAGTTCTGGTATAATGTCAATAACGCTTCTGATGTTCATTTCGTAAGATTAGGATTTACATTCAAATATTGTAAAAAATTTAATATGTTTTCATATTACACCAAAAGCTTAGCTTTTTTCTGAACTGTGCAGAACATTGCACAATTTTATAACGAACTTTTATGCTCATTTTATGTGTGTAGGGTATAAAAACTTTGGCGGATCTTTTGGCATCCGCATCTGAACTAGATTTAGTAGCGGCAGCAGCAGTGACAGCTGGCATCTGGTCAACCTTGATGGAACCATTGGCACAAATCTATATCTAGACGATCGAACTGTTGGCTCAATAGATATCTGTGGCGCTGCAAATTGATCGGAGCCGCCATAAAAACAAAGTTTTGCAGTCAATCGACAATCGTCTAATTTATGCAATGTTTTCCATTTGGCTTTTGGGCTTTACGTTCAATAAGCGAATTACATTTAAATTTGTTTGGTTTGGTTGCGCTTCGACTGATAATAATCACATTTCAATTCGATTTACAGTGGTTGCTTTTACTTTGGCCCAAATAAATAAATACGTTATATTTAATTTGCGTAATCATTTTATCATTTCAATAACATTAAATGGATTGTTTGGAAAATTTGATTGTGTAACATATGTCGAGGGAAAGGCCAGAATAGTACGTGTATATGGCAGTAAATCGATATTACAGTAGTAATTGTCTGTACAGATTGCCAGCCTGCCTGCATTAGTGGTTTGTCCGACAATAAATTAAGCTCACTAACAGCAACTGTCAATGGGTCGTGGAAGGGGTGTGCAGGGCAGGCACCATACAAATCGTGCGCAGTCCTCAACATTGCTCATACGTAGCGTGGACGCAAGGCAGCACGGGTCAAACAGTTAGGGTCAGGCTGCAATTTCAAAACATAAAAGGTTCGAATGTGAGACAAATTGTTTGCTGCAACCGGGCATGAGTCACAAAACAGTAGTTGAGGAACAGTAGTTTTGTTAATTTGCAGGAAGTATTTATGTAAATATTTACATATAAATCTCACAGATCGGCCAGCTGACCATGAAATGCAAAACTCGTAATGAGATGCAGCTGCCCAAAAAGAAGACCGTAAAAAATAGTAAGTTTCATTGTTCGACGGGCAGAAAGTGTAACAAAGGCCAAAAGTCATTGGACTATGATGAATTTCATTTGCATGCAATTAAAGCTCGACGATAAGACAATAATCAAAAGGGGAAGCCAACAGCTTAAATAGTTCATCTTACGCAAGAGGCAACATACAAAATAGACATTTTGGCCAAAATTAAAACTATAACGAAAAACAGTTAAATGGTTACTTTTCAACTAAGCCTGTATATATATAAATACATTTATTTTATGATCGTTTCTTTATAGATCAATAAAATCAGTTTGTGCACAATTTGCTGAAATATATTTTTATAACTTAAAAAAGCTAATCAAAAATAAAAAACGGTTGCTTTCCGTATGAAATCTATGAAACAGGTTTACAGATTTTCCGCAAAATCAGGCAACTAACATTTGTGTAACCAACTCTTTACAAATTGAGCTCATTCACTTTTCTGTGCGATTGCACACAAATCGTACAGTTCTAAAGTTGACAACGTGGCTAAAATCCCCTCCTCTCGCCCACGCCAGCCACTGTGTTGTTTCTGACATTGATGAACGCAATTTGATAATCTGCGTTTCCCGAATGGGCAGTCGCCAGTTTAAAATGCTTTTGAATGGCTGGGGTGCCACTGGCGGTGGCGTGCCTGGAGAGTCAGCAAACGGGACATTGCGACATTTAACAAAAATAAATGTTACAATTCAAAGCAAAAAAAAAAAAAAACACAAATTGAAAACCCATTCACTTTTCTTGCATGGCCGAGAGGAAAACGTGGAAATCAACAACAATTCAACATTTTGGTTTTATTTTTTTCCCATTACTCAAATTGAAATTATAATAATAGCCGCCAAAAGGTGCACATTCGCTTTTCAAGTGCAAAGTGAACATTGAACATTGCTTAAGATTAATTATTATGATTATCTTAGTATCTGCTGACACCTGTAACTATTATTTATAGATTTCTGACGTTATTTCATACAAAAGGTCAAGGATAGACACAAATAAAGCTAAAGCATTTATTAATATTGATTTTCTTCAATTATTTTAAAGAACTTTATGTGAGGAAAGTCCAAAAAAAAATTGCCTTATTAGGTAAGGGGCTGGATCTATAAAACAAATAAAATAAACACACACAGTTAAAAGCAGTAAAAAATATATTTATACTGTTTATAACAAAAGCCAAGTTTGCTTATGAGGCTAACTGATGGCAACAAATAAAGCAAAAGTGCCATTAACTGAGCTATTTTGTATACTAGTAAGTTGTTTAGCTCTTTTTTGTTAAAACAAGCTTTTTTGATGACATTTTTAAATTTGTTTTCCTCTACTCCTAATTTAATCTTGCCACATATTTGAAAGTAAATATTCTGTTATGCTAACCATCTCCAGAGAATCAATTTGAAATATATAAATTTGGAGGCATGTTTGAGTGGCTGACAAATCGAGTTGTTGGATAAAACCACAAACATTTTCTATTGGATTCCTAGATTTGTTCTGTATTATATAACAGCATAAACTAATATACATTTAATAAAGGCTATTTACATGATCACTGAATATGTATTTCTTAATCGTCTCATAATCACGTAATTAAAGTCCTTTTTTTTGCCAATTTTTTCATGCACAAAATGGCATCCTTATTTAATAATTATTATCATTTATGTTATTTATGGGAAATTGCTAAGCTGAATTAGATAAGATAAATTTAGGATTTTGCAAATTTTGACTGCCCACACTTTACCAAAAATCTTTAATAATAATATGTAATTATACTGCTTATGCAAATGCAACAAATGATTTATAATTTAGTTGGTGAACTGCGCTAATTCCACAGGCTCGATTTTAACTAAACTATGAAATTGTTCGCACTTTAAAAGCTGGCTAATATGTAGTCTTTTCACTTTGTTGTTTTTTTTGTAAGCAATCTTATTGGATTTTGCGGACACTATAATTTGCGTGAACCCAAGTCGAGACTCGTGGCAAAAGATTGGCATTGTGCAAGGCGCATGTGCAACCGTACGGGGCCAAAACAGCCTGCAATTTGGGGGAACTCGAGGTGGGAGATTGTAATTGTAGAAACTGTTGCAGTTGCAGTTGAAGCACGCTTTTCCAAGCACATAATTTAAGCCATAAATGGCCACAGTGAAGAAAAAAAAAAACAATGCAGCAGACAAATCTGGCTATTATAATTTGGAAGAGGCATCACAAATGGTCAGCCAAGTTTATTTTGGGTATGAGGAGCTTATTTCGTGCACTGACCTCAGGCACTTGGCGATGAAATCGCCAAAAACACAAAATTGCGTCGGTGAAAAAATTAAAATTCATTTGCGCTCAAGTAAATATTGACGCAATAAATTTGTTTTTAATTGCATTTTGTGAAAAGTGTGCAAGGCATGCGAAAAACACCACAAAACATTGGTCAAAATTAAATCAAATTGCAAAAACAGGCCGAAAACTCAGTCGAAATGCCAATGGCAGACTAACACCAACACTACACTTCAATATATGCCTCAACCTCAAACCCCGACTTTTACTGGCACAAATCGACGAAAACAATTTGTGCGACGTATCAAAATCTAATCAAATTATGCACCAGAAATGTCGAAAAAGCGTGAAATGTTTTGTCTGCGGCCCAGTTGCACGCCCATTAACCCTGACCAGGGCGGGGCAGTCAAACAGCGGCAGCAGCAATGAGCATTATATGTTTTGCATTGAATATGGGGGGGGGGGGGTAAGGGGGGGTAAATACAGTTGCGCACCTGACATTTCCAAAAATTGCATCAAAATTTCAGCAAATAAGAAGCGCTTCACAGCTCATTGACAAATGTTATGCAAAATGTGTGCAAAAGTGCTTGGCAAATAACGGGCTTATCTACGCTGCATCTACACACACATATTTGTATCTGTATCTGTATCTAAGTACGTACATTTAGGTAGGTTGTTTGGGTAGAGAGTTGGCATTTTTGGAACGCACCAGTTAGCTACGAAAATTGCAGCGCTGATGTTGACGTGTGGCGATGCGGGGAAAATGTTTTTATGCGGTTCGCTTAATGTGATTTAACCATAAACCAACTGACAACGGCTTAAAATGCAATACCAACAATGAACACTGAACCATGGCACAATGAAACAACATTGAATCAAATCCTAAACTTTATATCAAGTTGGGGAGGTGGGAGGTCGCGCTGGTGAAGTGGAGGTTGCTGTCAAGCTACATTTTTTTGGTAGGGTCATTTATTTGTTTTGTTCGCCTAATTGCATTTTCCACACACTCCATTTGCCCCATTGCGTGTTAGCGTAATTGAAATCGTTGTGTTGGAGACATGTGAGAAGCACATTTGACCAACCAAATATCTAAATTATTCATGTTTTTGCAACACCTTCCAATTATCCTATTAAGGTAGAATGAGCGGCTATTTGTAAAAAAAAACGCTGTATAAAATATTAGTTGAAATTGTTGTATTTGTAATTTGTACAAACATAATTAAAAAGAGTTGGTTTTTAAATATTTATAATAAACATTTAGTTCTCACAGATTAAAAAAAAATATTTAAAATCATTTGTAGAAAAAAATATTTAAAACTTTGAAACAAATAAAAAAGTTCTCATAAAAAGCTCTATTTTAAGCAAGTATGTTTGTAAGTATGTTTATTATAAATTTCAACATTAAAAAACAGTAATTTGCAATACGATTTCATTACATTTGATATCAACTAACAAAAGTTTTTACGAAAATGAAATATTTATGATTTTAATACCTTTCAATTAGTATTTAATTGTATTATACCAACTCAATTCAAGTCGAGCCAACAGTAAACCAAAGTGCAATTGGTAAAAAATGCAATAAAAGACAAAAAGATTTGTCAAGCCACAAAGATGAGAGATAACCAAAAGTGAACGGAAGTTGCCGAGCAACTTTCCACACACAATTTCTAATAAGACAGAGAGGGGGGATGGCTGGCTCCGGCATAATAAGCCGTTGCAATAACATCAAAAATGTGTCCATAGATGATTCACCCATAAAACCGACACGTTGCCTGGAAATTAATTTGAAAGCAGCCGAGCTGTGTGTGTGTTGGATGATGGCGGTGAAAATCTGAGCAAAGGCAGATAGATAAACCAGTGAACAGCATTTAAGTGCCACAGGCGAATGGAGCGATGGACATATGAAGTCCACACACATACACACATATACACAGACACATATTAATTAATTCAAAATTGCATTACGCATACGCACAGGTGTACAGCACCGCTGTGCTTAAACTAAACCGATGCAAGCTGCAGCTGCAACTTGGACAAAAGAGTCGTAAAACAGAAACACAGCCAAGAGACCATAAGGAAAAATAACACAACAACTGCAACTAACGAAGCCAACAACAACAACAACAGCAACAACAAAAGCATCCTCATCAAATAAGACCATTTTGATAGAAAATAAAGCCTGAATATGGCCAAAATTCAGGTAGCTGCTGCTGCTGCTGCTGTTGCTGTTGCCTGCAAGTTGTTCAGTGGGTGTACACTGTACACCACATGTCACACTATGTCTGTCTGGGGCATGTAGCAGCTCAGGCCCGACCCGGCCTGGTCCGGCCAGACCAAGCTTAGCCAAGCCAAACCAAGTCAGTCGCGGCCTGGCTAGTGACTGTTGTGTTGGTCGTGGAGTTGCCACTTAAGCCGCCCGCACTCCAATGCAAATCATCTACCCCCCAAGCAGCAATTTGGCTCGTACTTTGAGACACTTATTGTACCACTGCCTTTTAGAGATTGTCGTCGTTGACGTTGCCGTAGCCGTTGTCTTTGTTGCCTCTGTTGCCGTTGCCCGTCGTCATGGCTGCAAGTTTGCCTGCTTGCAACACATGCGCCGCCCAGGACACGGATGCCAAAGAGCACAATAAGCCCCACTACTAGAGATGGACGTGGCAAATAAACTTCAACTGATAATTATGCCATTCCATTTATACAATATACAAAATATAATATTTAAATTAGTCAGTTTACGTTTTGCACTTTTGTCACTTTTTACTATCAGAAATTGGAATTGATGTGCATCTCTGAAGTGTTTTGCTTGCCTCGTCTCGGCTCACTAAGCGCTGGACTATGAATTTATTTGCAGCACACAAATGCACTATAAACAAAAATGAGGTTTTCTTGAACGGTTATGGCCAGTAGTTGGTCTGTGGTCTGTGGTCAGGCTTCGTTGGGTCTCCGCAGAGGGGTTTGAATTGTTCGACAACAAAAAGGGGCCAACATGCAAAATGAGACTGTAATACTCTGGACAATTTTTAATTTATACCTCATTTAATGTGGTGTATGTTGCAGGGTTTACTAAAAATTGACCCAACAACTACTACTATTATATAGAGGTGATTCGTATACAGTTATATAAATATATATTATCAATAGCAATTGAGATCGGTTGCCACTTTAATTCCTTTCATTAATATGAGACTAATCGTTGGCCGATTGCAGCCATTCGCAGTTGAGCACTTCGCCCACGTCCCAGCGAACTTCTGAATTCGGCTCCATTAGGACAGCCACGGTGCTCTTGGCATTGGTTGAGATCAAGCTTTCTAGCTTGCGGCGAAATGAATACCTCTTTTTGTGCTGATCATCCAGCAGTTTTGTCAAATTACTATCATCGAACGGCATCTTTCCGTTTAGCATAATAAATAAGATGACGCCCAGGGACCAGGCATCGGCCCTCTTGGGATCATAAGGTACGCCGCGAACAACTTCTGGCGCAGCATAGGCAGCGGATCCACAATATGTTTCCGACTTCAACTCAGATCCGAAAGCGTCGCGACAATATCGAGCAAAACCAAAATCAGCCAATTTAACATTAAGTCGCTCCGAGAGCAAAATATTCTCGCACTTCAGATCACGATGGGCAATATCATGGATGTGTAGATATTTTATGGCTTTCGCCATCTGAAAGAACCACACTTTTGCCTGCGTCTCATTGACGGGGCCCGACTTCTTAATGTACGACAACATATCACCCCTCTCGGCATACCGCATGAATATGAAGATCTTTGGGCCGCGCTGCAGAATGCTATGGATCTGTATGATATGGGGATGATCCAGTTTCGTTAGGATTTCCAACTCGCGCGGAAAAAACTTGTGCACGAAATCGGTGGGCGCCTTTGTCTTATCGATGATCTTACAGGCTAGATGTACGCCTTGTCCACTCTCGCCCGCAAAGCCAGCGGTGAGAACAGTCGCATATGACCCTTCACCGATCTTGTGGCCAACGTTGTATCCGCGCTGAGCCAATGCATCAACATCCGAGCCGTGAGTGCCCATTTTTTAGTGGTGTCCCAGCCGTATCTACTTTTTAAACTATTTGTGTAACAGCTGCATAAATAATAAGGTAGTCAGATGGGATTACTTCTTATCAATTGGTATAGTTACCTGTGAGTTTGATTTACTGGCTACACTTGAATTTGATGGTGCGGGGTTATACAAAGTTGAAAAAAACATATGTCTATTCCAAAAATTTTGACGAAACTATAAACGTTGTGTAAAACTATATAATAAATATTGAACACAGTAAATACATTCAGTTTTTAACACTCCATGTCTACTAGGGTCGAACACATTTCTAATATGTATCAAATGTGTATGCTGTGCAATGTTTTAGTTTCGAGATTCGAGTAATTAGTCAATTCGTAGAGAAAGGCTAAAAAACTTAGTTTTAACCTAAATAAAATGTCAATAAAAATGAAGAAATCGTAATGAATGCAGGCATTAGTTGACCTATAAGATATATATATTCAACCTTAAGATATTTACTTTGGGCTAATTTGGAAAGGCTAAAGATTTTTGTCTAGCCTATACTCATTTTTGAATTTTTGTTATTAGCCGCTAATTCTCAATTATAATTATTGTTTTTTTATGTGACAATATTCAACTTTTACCTTTCATTATTTCGGTTACTTAACTTATAAAACTTTTATTGACATTATTGCAGTTGTGTGCCTGATGCAGTTGCCCCGTGCCGCAGTCGGTGGCAACAACCACAGTGGCGCCATTGCAACAGACACCGAGTTGAGCGCCTCGGAACGTAATCGCCGTCTTATACCTTATATGGCCTTTTATTTGCCGGCACCGGAGTTGCCGATCAATCAGCAATATGCTGTGAAGCACTCATCGTCTGCTGGCGGTGCACAGCTACTAGCGCCGGCTGCAGCAGGACATCCCGGCCGCATAGCTGTGCCAGTTGCTTACATGCCACAGCCACACCAAAAGCAGAGCCCCCCGCAGTTGCAGCATTATCAGTCTGGTGCAGCTGAAGTTTATCATGCGTTGGCTATTGTTGGCGGGCATCCGCCTCCACATGGCCCACCATTGCCACCTGGTCATGGCAAGGAGACGGCATCGCCTTCAGATGCAGGCGCCACATTTATTGCCTACAAGCCACTGAACTCAATACACAAGGCAAGTAGTATAAATAAACATAGACAAATAATCGTGAAATTCATAATATAAAATATATACTACGAGCAGCACAAGACTGTGCAGCATTTTCCGCCACTCTCCCAGCAGCAGCAGCAACAGCAGCAGCACCAGGAGCAGCAACTGGAGCATCCGAAGCAGCCGCCGAAGCAGTTTGATTTGTTGCCTCCGCCGTCACCAACACAGCTGCTGCAGTTTAATCGGCAACGTGGCAAACAACCTAAAGTCAATTTAACACCATTTACAGCGCAGAATACATTGCCGGGACACTTTATACCCATTATTTATACGCCACTAAGCAACAGCAACAACAACAACAACATCAACAATGAGCTGCATAATGGCAACACAATCAATTACAACAAAAACCAGTCGCCATCAGAAATCGTTTACCATAAAAATTCCCATCCAACACAAATTGTTACGGATTACGCATCGCCGGATTCACAGTCGCCCGAGGAGGAGGATGCACAACAGCAGCAGGAGCAGCCGGTGCATCAAACTCCAAGGTATGACAACTAATCAGCACGCCGAAAAAAAGAGCCCCTTCATCTGCTGACATTGGTTTTATAAGATTAAGTTGCTAATATCAGCGATGCAGAATGGCCAGAAACAAGCTGTCAATTGTCGTGGCTGTGTTGCATCATTACAGTTACATGACACGTTGCAAAGAAATTAAATATATTTCATAGCCAGTTCGTCAGTAATTTTAAATTAAAAAAAACCGAAAACTGTGTTTTAGGTAGACTTGAAACTTGGAACTTGGACATGTTCTGTGTCCGCGTCAGACAAATCGTAATAGCAAATCGATAAAATCGAAGTCTCTTACAATTTTAGGGATACAGTAACAAAGCTTGGTTAGTATGTTGTCGGCGATGTGCTTCAAAGATTGGCATATGCCACACCCACATCCACATCTACCATGAACTTTGGCTCTAATATATTGAAATGCCCATGTAACCCAGAGTCACCCAATTTTATAACATACTTATAAAATCCCCCTAAATGTCGATTAGAATTTGGATGGCCACGCCTACTGCGACTCCCGAAATCAATACACCTGTTGGTGTAAATCAATAAGACCATATATATGACACAATTTGAAACCCTTTAGAGTCAGAAGAGGAAAATGATTTATCATGCCCACTTCCGCACGATTAAAGCCGATATTTCCTCCAATTTAAGTGTTAAATTAACAAAATTTGGCAGGAATATTACTAGAAACCTTCACAATAATTATTTTTCAGCCACGCCATTTACGACCTTATCAAGCATAAATTTGAAAGAAACACCCCACCTGTTATCAGCTAGTATTAAGGTATTGGTCATTGACTTTTTTTCAATGTGAAATTTAAAAGGATTTTCGACTCAAAACTTTGTTTCTCAATTTAAATGTTGTATTTTATTACAAGTTCCATTAATATTTGATGCAATCGATGCTATTTGCAAAAAGGATTATTTCCTATGTTAAAAGAACTGAACTAAAGGCAAATAATGCTCAAAATAATCGATATAAAATAAGAACTTGAAGCTGTGCTGTGCAACAACAAGCAGTGGCTGTTGCACACGTTGCATGCAATGCCCCTGGGCCAAGAATTCAATTGTATTTAATGCATGGCTCTGCTTCTGCTTCTGCTTCTGCTGCTACATTCGATTCGTGACGTAAGAAGCTGTTTGATGTACACCACAAGGCGCTGCCCAAAGGCGACGACCAAGTGGGAGATGGCCCACAATACTGATGGGCGGCTCGTGTTATTCATTCTCAACTCTTATCATTTTCAAATTGCAAAATCATGTCAGAATTAACCGCGGGCATTGGTCAACACACAACAATAATGTGTCGGGGCTACAGGTCTCTCCTCTCAGCATTTTTACAAGCCTTAACAAACCGTACACCTTGTCAAACCACCCCTAGACATAAGCACACCACACACACACACACACACAGAATACTCTACTCATAAGCTTTTTGCATGCCCCGCAGTGTTGGCTATAACGACTACAATGAGCCAGCTGTGGTAACAGCAACAAAATCGCCCACCGCCACATCACAAACATCATCATCATCAACTGCAACATCATTGATTGTACATCAAAAGTCGCCGGGATATGGACACGTGAGCAAATACGAGAGTTACTTCAACATGTCGCCGGATCAGCAATTGACGCCGCAGGAGAAATATGTGCTCTATTTGCAGCAGCGTATGAAGCAACAACGCCAGCAGCAGCAGCAGCAGCAATCAAAACATCATCAACAAGAACTCTATCATCATCATCATGCCACAGATGACTTACATCATCTTCAGTCAGCGCAAAGCAATACAAAAGCTGGCAAACTCTCAAACAGTCACACGACGCATTTGCATATACCACAATCTCCACCACAACCCCCTCCTTCACACCAGTTACATAATTACAATGGTCTCTTTGCTCGCCCGGAGGCAGCTCAGACTGGCCAGCAGCAGCAGCAACAGGTGTTGCATATTCCCTTGCGCGCCCTTTCAGGCCAGTTGCATGAACAGCCAAAGGATACGCTGCTGGGGTAAGTTGACACAAGTTCCACTCTCATCCATCCTTAAACATTTGCTACTCCTCATCTGGCGAAGTAATAGGTAAAAATAATACCAAACAAACATTATTTTATTATTATGTTTCCCAGATTTAGGGTTTGAACTGCATTGAACTCTATTCAGTTCGATATAAGATTTTGTAAGTTAAAAATTCAGATGTTTCAACAAATTTCTTTTATTATTACTGCTACGTGTAAAAGTGAAATTATTAATTAATTAACAGAATATTATTAGGAATTCAGTTAATTATCAATTATATATATACAATTATATATTCAAATCACAATTTATGTATATAATCACACAAGATATTTATTATGATTATGAATAAATAATTAATATTCCAAGCAACATTTAAGTGAAAATTCCTAATGCGTCACAAATCTTTTTGCAAAGGTCGCCTGCCCCAACGCACTTTATCGATTACCTTGTTGACGGACCGCGTCAGTCGCTGGACGAGGAGCAGCAGCAGCAGCAGCAGCAGCACTCGCATCCATATCCACATCAGCTTGCGCAGCTGGTGCCATCGCAGGCGGCACCTTCGCGTCCGCCACAGCATGCCTTTATAGTGGTGACCACAACTAGACCCTACACAGATCATCTCTCCCATCAGTCACCAAGGATACATGATCAACCCACTCGGGCACCCGTTCCCTACAAGCAGCAGCCCACGCTACGCCTGCAACCGGTAACGCCCGAGCACAACTATCAGGCCACTAGAAGACCCGTCTACATCAGTCCACCAACGCCTAGCGAGACAGTGAAGATAACCCCCAAATATGTCTATGTGTCCAACAGGCCGCCAACAGCGCCGCCGAGCAGCGATCTGCCCAGCCGAACAGTTCCCCAGAAACTGAAGCCCATCCACAAATATGGAAACAAAAGGCCGCCAGCTCCACCCAAGCCCACACCAAGTCAGGTGTTTGCCACGGACGCAGATGATGCGGATCAGTTGCCCGATATACGCACCTCGTCGCTGGCAGAAATTCTGCACAAGCTGCAGGCAAGCAATCACTTGCCGCAAACCCTAACGCCGAACAATATTGACAACTCGATCAAGACACTGATACGCATCCTGCAGAATCTGAAGGAGACACAAACCACTATGCCCAAACAACCCCAGCATCATAAGACTAAGCCCAGCAGCAGCAACTATGACTATGGCAGTGAAGAGGAGCAGCAATCGACGATTAAAACGGCGGGAAATGTCGATGCGGATCTCCTGCATCTGAGTGGACCAAGTAAGTTGAAATATATTCAGTTAACAAGACCAGTTAGTCCAAATTGGATCTATCTGAACTTAGACAAGCATCCTGGACCGAGCACTGGTCGTGCTGGCATCGATTATCCCAACTATGCAGAGATACCCAAGACCAGTTTTGAGTGCACGCAGCAGCGTTACAAGGGCTTTTTTGGTGATCCGGAGACCAATTGCCAGGTGTGGCACTACTGTGATCTCAATGGGGGCAAAGCCTCCTTTCTTTGTCCCAATGGCACCATCTTTAGTCAGGTACAAAGCTAAACTAAAACCTACCAAAGTCAATGCCTACCAGTATATAAAAACCAATCTCATCTGCATAGATTGCTCTGACCTGCGATTGGTGGTTTAATGTGAAGTGCTCCACAACATCTCAGCTTTATGTGCTGAACGAACGTCTTTATAAATATATATTGCCCTTCAATCCGAAATTCCCCGAGGACTACAATGGACCCATTGTGGATAAGTAAATGCTGTCAAAATTATTCGATGTACAATCTTTAATACATTCTTTTCTTTAATTGATGTTGCCTGACTGCAGATACCTGGCCATGAAGTTCCAGGAAATGGAGGAGAAAATGCGCGTCGAGAAGCAGCGCAAGGCCAACGAGCAGGTGAAGAAGCCCGCGGCGCGAAATGAGGATATAGCATCAAATCCACCCATACCCAAGAATCACAAGCCTGACCCCAAACATGGTAGCGCTATTAATGCACAGGTCTATGAGCAGAGCTCGGAGCGCAACTTGCTCATCGACGATGAGATCGATGACATCTCAGAGCGCGGTACCTATGACACCTACGGCCAGGCACCAACCACTTTAATGCCAACATCAACGACAGAGGAAAGGCAACCCTTTAACCGGAGGCCCATTGTTGTGCCTTCCACGCCAGAGCCAGGAACTGAGCTGGAAGAACAACCAGAGACACAGCTTGATTCGGAGCCAGAACAAGAAGCCGAGCCCGAGCTGGACGGCGAGCCGCCGGAGAGCAGCGTGGAGGAAGAAAACAAGCTTCAAATCCTGCGGGACACAAATGCGGCTGCAGGCCAAAAACAAGTCGAGACGACAAAAGTGAGCGTGGAGAAGCTCGAAGTTATTGAGATTAAGACGGATGGAAAAACGGGACAATTAATGCCAATTTTGGGTAGCCTGTGAACGCGACAAATACAGAAACAGAGAATGAGCGATTTTAGTGAATGAGAGCAATAAGCCTGGTTAGGAGAGAAAGCTTGCCATATTTTTAATGAGAATTTTTGTACTTGTTCGTCGTTTGTTGTTTGTACGCCTTAAATTATTTATAGCAAGCGAATAGTGTAAATAGATAACTGTAAATGAAACTGTAAACTATCTATATAACTATAGAAACCCATACTATGTAATTAAATAAAAGCCAAGTATTAAGTAATAAATTATCAAATTACTTTATATTACTCACCAGCTGCGCATTGTTTATTTGCAAAAGACCAGAATCCAAAGATTGAATAGTCGCTGGCACTTCGATTAAAGAAGGTTCATTCTAAGAAAATAAATTATATTGATTAATAATACATAAACATAATGAATAATAATTTAATAGTAAACACATGCAGAATGAGGTAAACTGTTGACGTGCAAATATTGAATTAGCAGAGTTCTTAATTTATACAATTATAACCCTTATAAAATATTTTAAGTTCATTTTGCAAGTGTTTCTATTAAAACGTATTTAAGATGTAGACTGTAACTAACCAATTCGGCAAATGTGCGGCTTTCGTGATTAAGATGATATGTCTTTTTGCACAGCTCGCAGCAGTTCAGATGGCATTTGAAACAGCGGATAATTATCGGCTCATTGTGAACAGGGCATATTCGACGGTGGGGCATACGAAAGTCATCGTTGCCGACGCGAATGCGTCTTTTATCGTCGATGCGTCCAAGGATGTGCGTTTTGAGGGCGCGACTGTGCTGGTGTACGATCCCAAAGCAGTATTTGCAATAGAAGGCATTGCACTTCTTGCACTCGCCTCTTGCTGCCATATGGCCGCACTCGCTACACTTTGCTTCCAGCTCAATCTTGCTCGTGTTGTTCGCCGAGCATATCAGCATCGAGTTGTTAACCGATTCCACCGAGTGGCAACGATAATAGTCTAGGCTCTGCGTCTCGCCCATCACATGATAATTGAGCTCGTAGTAGTCGCGTAAGTTGCCCAAAATTTTGTGATTCGGAACTTTGACATTAATCGTTGGCTGTGCTGGGCTGCGGCAAATGGGGCATTTAAAGTCCATTTGCTGGCATTGCTTGAAGATGCACGATTCGCACATAGTGTGGCCGCAACGTAACAGAAATGGACGATGATTCCCTGTCAAGAAATGAAATTCATAAGCAATAATTTTATATGATTTTTCTATTTTCCCAATATTTTCCGGGTTTTAGTAATTGTTGGCTTTACGAATCAAATTGAAAACAGAGAGAAAAAACCTTTTATTTTGTTTGCACTCGAAAATTTAAAGAAAAGAACTAAATGATGTGCGTTGTTTAGAATAACCACAAAGCGGAGGCAAAAAAAACGTTGATAGCAAAGCATACAGACACCAAATAACGGTTTGTCAGTTAAGCACTAACACACACACACATGCACGCACAATGCATAAGCAGATCCAATTTTTTTGCCTCAACAGTTTTACAATTCTATGTAGATTTTATTAGATATTTAAATTTAATAAAAGTAATACTGATTTTAATTACTTACCTTCGTGTCCTTCTTTGGCAATATATTTGCGGAGATATTCGGACGAGCATTTTGGGCAGCGCAATTGGCTACACAAATTGGCTGCCACAAATTTGCGATCGAAAAACTTAGCACTGCTGTCGTCGGCGAACATCTTTCTAGAATTATCTGTGTTATTTCTTTCAATCAATATATAAAAAATAATCGAGAAGAAAAAATTCTGATGCGACCGCTACAAATAAGAAAACGAATTGAGCCTGTAAAACTGAAGTGTGTAATAATGCTAATAGACAACAATGTTGTGTAATTTCAAACAGATCACTAGTTCGGTTCAAGAGTCAGTTCGTAGTGAAGTTAATAATCAAATTATATATTGTCACGCTTTTAATACATTTAAAAATGTTCCTTAGTTCTTAAATACTTAATAAAGTTTATATATTTGTTTATTTTTTACTAATATGGAGGAATAATACAAGTGCGATTTTTTTAACTTTTTGGCAACCATCTGCTTTGGACAGCTTACCAACACCAACTTCTGTAATTCTAAAGAAAAAGTTCAATTTTACTTTGGTTTTTTATTCTACAATTATTTTTCTATTAAGTATGAAAGTTTTTTTTGCTTTTAAAATATATATTTATTTTGCGCCCAAGAAGAACACCATACTCAGAAGAACTACAAAAATGAAATCATTTTGCTTTTAACCAAACATGGAGTCCATCGCAATAATCAGAAAGTGTGTAAATAATATACGAAACTCCATACTTACAAAGATGTAGCGAAAAAGGGGACAGCAGTTTGCCTAAGAGGTTGAGTATCTCAAATCACTATTGAAAATAAAACTGGATATTAAATATTTGTATACTCTTTTTAGCCAGTGCAAAATGCACTCCTCGTGGAATTCGTGTTTGCAAGACATAATCTTGAATTTGTCGCCAGCCTCCGCCGGCTGTTTGCACACGGAACACTCTAATTCGTCGTCAACCTTCTCGGCAGCGATTTTATGGATCGGCAGTTGGACTATGACTCGCTGAACTGCATTTGGCACATCGATTCTATATCGATCATGATGCCAGCACCTCGAGGCGGCGAAGACGTTGCTCAATATCAGACGCCGTGGGCGTATTTCCCAGCTCATCAAAATAATCAGCCATATTTAATTCTAAGAGGCTGCAAGATGGTGTTTCACATATTTCGAAATATACAAAGATTCTCACCCAGTTATAGAAAATATTGTTTTAGTGAAGCCAAATGCAATTTATTTTGAAATCAAACTTTATACAATTTTCTCTCCACATTTTAGAGCTGGCACTTCAACGACAGAGGAAAGGCAATCCTTTAACCGGAGGCCCTTTGTTGTGCCTTCCACGCTAGAAACAGAGCTGAAAACCCAACCTCAGCAACAGCACGCTTCGGATTCAGAACCAGGACCCGCCAGAAGCCACCGGAGAGTATCGTGGAAGAGGAGAACAAGCTTAAAATTCTGCGGGACACAAATGCGGCTGCTGGTCAAAGATAATCGGGGAGAAGCTCGAAGTGATTGAGATTAAGATGGACGGAAAAACGGGAAATTAATGCCAATTGTGAATAGCATGTAAACGAGACAAAGCCAAATACAGAAAAAGAGAAATTGAGCGATTTTAGTGATTGAGCACAATGAGCCTGGTTAGGAGAGGATGCTTGCCATATTTGTAATAAGAATTTTGTACTAATTCGTCGTATGTTGTTTGTGTGCCTTACATAGCAAGCGATTAGTGTAAATAGCTAACTGCAAATGAAAATATAAACTATCTATATAACTATGTAATTAAATAAAAGCCAAGTATTAAGCAACTAATGATCCAATTAGATTTTATTTAAAAAACGTAGTTGTAATTTTTTTTTGTCTTACAATTTTACGTAGTTTTTTTTTGCGAGTTCCGTTCAAGAGTCAGTTAATAGTGAAGTTTATGATGAAATTAAATATTGTCACTCATTTAACACATTAAACCTAAACTTAATTCTTAAAAATGAGGATGTTTTATGTAATGATTAAATAAAAAATTGACATATTTGTTAATTTACGCTGATGTGTAAGAGTAACACAAGTGAGATTTTGTCAATTTCTTCACAAGCATCTGCTGTGAACAGCTTACCAACTTTTATATTTCTACAGCAACGGGATAATATCATGCATTTGTTTTTTATTAGACGATAACAAATATTTTTCAGTTTATTTTTTTGTTTTAAAACATACGTTTATTTTTACCACCAAGAACAAACCTCATACCCAGAAAATTACAAATTTAAATTATTCTTTAACCAAACATGGAGTCCAGAAGAGAAGTTTGACGATCACGACGATTGGACTCGTCCTGCTGAAAACGGCGCAGTTCCTCGTAAACCTCATCATCGGTCTCCTAAATAGCGCACAATAATCAGAACGTGTGTAAAAAACATACGAAACTCAATACTTACAAAGATGTAACGACAAATGGGACAGGAGTTTGCCTAAGAAGTTGAGTATATTAAATCAGAATAAAAAATAAAACTAGGTAATAAATATTTTTGTATACCTTCTTTAGCCAGAGCAAAATGCACTCCTCGTGGAATTCGTGTTTGCAAGGCAGAATCTTGAATTTGTCGCCAGTTTCCGCCGGCTGTTTGCACACGGAACACTCGAAATCGTCGTTAACCTCCTCGGCGGCGATTTGATGGATCGGCAATTGGGCTATGACCCGCTTGGAAGCCTCCGGCACCTCGATTTCTATATTGATGCCATTCATGATGGCCAGCACTTGGAGGCGGCGATGATGACGCTCATAATCGTTGGCGCCCTCAGGCCCCGTCGGCGTATGTCCCAGTTCATCAAAATAATCAGCCATATTTAATTTTATATTAAGAGGCTGCAAGAAAGCGTTTCACAAATTTGAAAATATGAAAAGATTTTTAACTAGTTACAAAAAATAAGGTTTTCACTTTTTTTTTGGGTTTGTGAAGCCAAATGCCATTTTATTTCAAAGTCAAATCAAATCGTATACAATTTTCTCTCATATGTAGTAAGTACATTTAGGTATAGTTTGAACTCGATCTTAACTGTGTACAGTAGAGCCTAGGGCTTAGTATTTAGTAGCTAGGAATACATATATATAAGAGGTCCTTGCATTTAAAATGTTCGTCTACCACTAAGATTAGATTATTCTCAAAAGTTCTTCACTAGTCTCTAAATTTACAGGCATATACTGGCATCTCGGGATTGCTACAGACTTCATAGTTCGTGTTTACTGTATTTATTAATAAGGTATTTTTTAACTTGAGCTGTGCTGAGTGAAGACAGGCAACTTGCGTAGTCAGTTTTCTGAATTTCAATTGACAATGAATAAAATCTTAATAAAAAAAGAATCTGATGTTTTCAAAATTTGAATAGATACATGCTTAAAAAGCAACATAATGTGTGGAATGCAATGTGTTTGTAGTTATGGGGCATGACATTAAAATGCTTCTGATTTAGATAAGATTTTTATATGCGTGTTATTCTAATTTACGAGAGATTAAAACTAAAATTAATAAATAATTAGAAATCATATATTAAAAACTGTTGTAAAACACATGAAGATTGAAAAATAAGATTTTAATTTGAGTTTTAAATTAAAATTCATATTTATATTTTCTGTAAATTTTAAATTTTGAAACTTTCAAACGTGCACTGCATTTTGAAAATAATTTATATTAAGGCCAATTCAAATAAAATTTCAAGGAAAGTCCCTCAATAATAACACAAAATTATGTTGTTGTTCTTATTTCTTTTTTCTTTTCTTTTTATGCTATATTTATGTTTGTTTAATATTCAATATTAATATGTAGGTTTTCGTGACTTATGTTTTATTTTTTCTTTTTTAGGTGCACTTCATTCAAATTAAATACAAGTTTTCGCGGGAAATTATTACTAACCGTAATTGGTAACTAACTGTTGGTGACACAACTGTACTTGTTGGCAATGCCGACTTAAAGATAACGGGTCTAGAAACAGCATAAAAGAAAATCAACAAAACCTTGGCTTAAACTAATTTAGATCGCTAGAGAATAAATAAAAGAATTTATCGAAATTATTATATGCCGCTACGGAAATACATACACTAGTGTTTCAACAAAATATATATATATATATATGAATTGTGTATAATATATATTAGACATATATTTATTTCTTCTTTGTTTTTGTGTTGTTTTTTTTTGTATATACAGGGAAAAGTGCGCAACTTAAAGACGACGAAACAATAACGAATAAGTACACGTTTTTCGATTTTACTTGGTTTTTTTTTCTTAACATTTTTTTTTTTTTAGCTAGATTTAGCATTTTTCTTTTTTGAGTGTTTTGGCTGCGACTAACTACGGCAGGGGAGGTAGAGGAGAAAGAAGTAATGAAGTAATTACAATGCGCATAGCGAGAGCGAGAGAGAGTTACAAATAAGAGTATGGTGTATATAAGTATGGTATTTATATTAGGTTATATAATTTCTATAGTAAACACGCGACACGACTGGCGTTTCGAATCTATAACACTAGCATTTACAGTTATAGTTCTCTAGTCTCTAGTCTATAGCTTAAAATAAGCAGTGCAGGCATTGTAACGTATAAATGACCGTATTAGGGTTTGCAACTGGAACTGGAACTGAATCTGGAACAGGAGCTGGAGCTGAAACTGTAGCTGGAGCTACACTGTGGCCAACTAGGCCAACTCCGTATCCTATTCGGTAATGGATATCTGGGCATAGCCAAAAAGCGAACGCTCGTCAAGCGTCTCGCCGGGTTGGACGCCCGAGCTGAGCTGGAACGTTATTGTCTTCATGGTGGCGCTTTGGGCGATCAGCTGATCCAGATGCAGTGCCATTGATTGCGTATCGAGCCTATCGACGAGGCCAGCATCCACCAGTTCGGAGGCAATGCCATTCGCTGTATCCTTGCCCACGGCAAACTCAAAGCGTATATCGTGCAATTCACGTCGCAGATCCCGCATGCGCAGCACCAGATTAACTGGAGGTGCCTCACCAGGACCGGCAGCTCCTTCCTCACTTGGCAACGGCATTTGTGCGAGGCCAGCTGCCAAATCGTGGGCAATCGTTGCAGCTGCTTCGCCCGCTGTGCCTGGCGTCATCGTGGCCGAGGATGCGCTGCGTGTAATATCCGGCGTTGTCTCTTCTCGATCGCTGTCCGAGCTGTCGGCGGCACGTTCGAGCCGATTAATCGGACGATCCTCGGACTCTGAATCGGATGACGGATGCTTGCGTCCACCGGTGCCACTGCCATTGTCCTCCTCCTCGCTGGACCACACCCATTCGCCGGTGACGGTGCGATGCAGACGACCCGAGGCACCCGGTTGCCGTTTGGCTGCCTTGTGGACACGGGTCTCCATACTGGGGCCGTTCTGAATGAGGGTTTGGGTAAGATATTTTCGATCCTTGGCCTTCTTAAAGAACGAATGCTTGAGCAGCTCACTGGCAGTGGGACGCTTCGAGGGTTCTTTTTGCAGGCACTCAACGATCATTTTGCGGAATGTCTTGCCATAGGCCTTATACTGATCCTTATCTTCGGCGCCCGTATCCAACGTGGGCGGCTCATTCTGCAGCGTCAGCATGAGCACCTTCATCGGCGGATATTTGTGATATGGCGCCGTCCCCGTTGCCATTTCAATGGCCGTAATGCCGAACGACCAGATGTCCGCCTTAAAATCGTAGCCATGATCCTGCTCCATTACCTCGGGCGCCATCCAGCACGGTGTGCCGACAAATGTGTGACGCACCTTTTGTCGGGACAAATCTCGACCGGTGGCCAACCAGGCACTAACACCAAAATCAGCAATCTGTATGGTGCCATCATTGCCAATGAGTATATTTCCCGCCTTGATATCCCGATGGATCTGTCCATTCGAATGGAAATACTCCAAACCCTTGAGCACCTCCTTCAGCACCGTGGCAATCGTTGCCTCATCAAAGACACCCTGTTTACAGTTGGCCGCATGCATCCGATGCTTGATAATGTCAAGGAGGGATCCACCCTCGAGCAAACGCAACACAAGCCACAGCTCCTCGCGCACCACGAACGATGTGTGATAGGTGACAACGTTCTCGTGATTGCAAGAGGACATCGCTTGGATCTCTTTGAGCAGCTCATCCATGGAGGTATTCCATTTCTCCAGATTGATTCGCTTGATGGCGCACTTCTCGTTCTTCGGTATACAGAAGGCACCATGTACCACAGCCGTGGCACCCACACCAATCACCGCACGCAACTCATAATCATCCTTCGAGTTGGGCCATGGCTGTTTATCGGGAGCAGTGGCACTGGCAGTGCCTGCAGCAGCCACATTATTGCTGGACGATACAGCTGGTATCGAAGTCATCCTTCTGATGGCGTGTGGTGTTCCTGGACGTTTGTGGTTGTTGTTGTAGTTGGTGCTTCGCTGTTGCAAGATTGCCGACTGAGATCGCCTGGGCTGTGTGGCAATAACAACTGAAATTTTTTGATGCTCCTGTTTCTGCTCTGGTTTTGCCTGCAGCTCCTCTCTGTTGATGTTGTTGTTGTAACCTAACTCAGTGTCCTTCTGCCTGTAGCTGGCCTGCTGCTTGCTGCAATCTGTTATGCTCCTCTGTTGCACGTTGTAACTGCCCGAACTTATCCGCTCGCTTCGATCCCCTTCGATCTCCGGTTGCTGTTCTGCAGTCTGTTTGTTTGTAAAGCAGCCAAAGACACGATTTCCTTTTGGATTTTGATCAGCTGTGAATTTGTTGACGCTGTTATTGTTGTTGTAATTACTGCTGTTGTTGTTGTTGTTGGCGAAGTATGCAACTTCTGCAATAGAGCAAAAGAGAGTACGTGTAAAGTAAGAGGAACAACCTTACAACAGTGACGAAAAATAAATATGTACGAAGAAATCTAGGTTAAAAAGAGTTGCATGCAACAAGCTACGTATTTACACATGTGAAATAAGAATTTTTTTCAAGCTGAACCGCAAAAAAGGTGTCACTTGGATAATGATTGAAAAAGCTTAATGTTTTAGCTTTTTTCGATTTTCGGAATAACCGTTATCGATATATATTAGATTAAGTCTGCGTGTGCTTAGTAGAATGTTAGTGGAGGCCCTAATACTTTTCGATTTTTATTTAACCAGATACCAACTTGTTTGCAAAGACATAAGAAATTATTCGAAACGTGTTCTAAGAATTTTTGATGCTTCGAAGCGAATCAAAACCTGATTTCTTAAGCATATTGTACCTTGGCCGGGACCAAAGACAGCTATTAACAGTTTTTAAGAAGCGCTCATTGTGCCTCTCATTATAATCATAAACAGCTGAGTTGATGTGCCGCACTCTTCGTTCTTATAAGCACCACTCCGAACGCCCTACGGGGGATACACTCGCACGTTTGTAAAATAAACCATTTTTTTTACGATACTTTTGCTCATGCACAAGCACACATACACAAATGCATATATTGTGTAGTGCCCTGCTGCCCTTATTATGACTGATAAATCGAATAAAAGCAAACGTTTTTCCACATAAAAAGGGATCTGATAAGCGATTTGTTTAGCTTTTTATAGTTTGATGAATCAACAATGAGTGTGTGCACATAATATGAGAAGCTGACTGTATAGCACACTCGTGGCAAAAAAAGAGTGCACACAGCTCCTCTCTCTCTGACTCTCTCTTTGATCGTCCGCGATGTAGCATAGAAATCAGTTTGAGTTGAGTTGCGGAGGTGTACGAGGGACCAATGACCGCGTTTAGCTATATTTAGACACAATTACAATGATAACAACAACCACAACAGTAAAGTGTGGAACGTGCAATTAAGTTGATAGTTTACGGTACACATGGTACACATGCACATAGAAACATTTTTGCGGTACAATTGCAAATAGAGTTGTGGATCTGCATGTTGTTATTGTTGTTGATTTGACACAGTGTGGTAATGGAAAGTAATGGGTGCGGTTGTTTAACCATTCACGGAAATTCGTTAACAGTGGCAACCCCAATGTTAAGAAAATATCGTATAGCGAATAAAAATAATAATTGTTATCCTGACGACTATTCTTTCTGGGATATTTATTTTTTTTCAGTTGAACTACAACGAAAAGCGAATACAATTTGAGCATTTACTACATTTGGGAATTTACTAGCCATAATAATAAATAATACGGCAATTAAAGAAGAAAATACAAAACTAATGTTTACATACAACAAACACGAAGCACCTTAGCAAGTGGGCATTGCGAATGGGTTAATCGCACAGGAAACGTTCCTTTTTGGTTTAGTTAAAACAAAAAAGCCGAAGGTTATGGCCAAACAGCACTCCTATATATATGCTAAATTAAGCAGCAGCACATCTTGAGGAAAAAGCAAATTTTTTAAAATAGCAACAAGTCAAAAGCAACAAAATAAAAATAAAAAAAAAAACAAAATCAGAAAAAAAAAACCCAACTGAAATCGTTGCCAGGCGCCGCTAAGTAAAATCGCAATGAATCAATATTAAAACAGAGCAGGGTGAGGGTGCGGGAGGTGTTTATATATATAATACATGTATACATATATATGGTCTGGGGATGGTCACACGATCATGTGAAAATGTGATAAGCAAGCTGCGTTGTCACACGACCGACCCATAAGTAAATTGCTGGCGATCACAAGAGTTCTATTAGTTTTGATTAGGGCCTGTTGCTGCACTGCAATATTCGATATTTTTTTGATTTCACGCAAAAGAAATCAAAACAATTTACGCAAAACAACAACAATGTTTTCTTCATTGCTATTGCTATGGTAATTACTTTATTTTAGTGCACTTCTTCCCCTCTAAATTTCCTCAAGCTCTATCTTTCTCTCTTACACTCACACAACGATCGACGATCAGCAAACACACGCGCGTTTTGTTTTGTCTTCGTTCGTATTTTTTCTTCCCGCTTAGTGTTCGATGCGATTTTGACGCGTTGATATTCAGCGTCGAGTAAGAACTGAGCGAACGTTGGCGCAACCCAAAGCGGAATAGCCCAGAAAGCCGAGGCAAGAAACGTCAGAGTCAACGTCAGCAGCAGAAACAGAAACAACAAAGCACAACAATTGTGCGAAGAGACTGGATATAGGCAAAAAAAGTACATTACACTACAAAAATAAATGTATTGAGCAAATATCAACAGTTGAAGGTGGAAGTGGAGGGTGTGGGTTACTACAGTGCAGCACACTGGCGCCGAGAGAGAGCGTAACGAACCAGAGAGAGACGGAAAGAGACACAGAGCGCCCTGTTATAGTTGCACAGTGGTTCGCATACTTTAAAAAATCAACCGTTGATTGGCTGTTGACTGCTTCTACTCATACCTACATTTGCATGTATCCATAAAAAAAATATAAACGCAATATTTTGTAAAAATAACTTTTCTTTTTTTTATAATCAGTTATTTTGTTCACATATATTTATTTTTTATAAATAAGAACATTTCTTAAGCGCTTCACAACCACGAATTCAACTGGCTTGTGACTTCTATTTTTTTTTTCTACTTTTCACCAGAATTTTATCAGTACTAACAACAACAATAGCAGCGATTACAACAAACGAATACAATAAGCAACAACAGAGCTCCTAAAAAGTAGAGCATAGCCAAAAATACAATGTATTTAAAATAGTAAACTCATACACACACACATTCACACACGTAGAGCTATCTCTTGTTGAGATAAGTTGTGTATCCACGTTAAAATGCGATCGTCATGGAAAATTCGTGAATTGCTTTGGGGTCTGGCAAATGGTTTAGTTTTTGTGTGTCTGGCATAAAGTACACAAGAATTTCTCTGACGATCGCCATATGGGTTTACGAGTTATGTTACTAAATCATCTACATCAACATCTCTATATGTATTTTTATTTAGAGTCTACATTTTTAACTCAAGACAAATGCTGTGCATTTTTATGCGTCTCACAACAGTACTATAAAAATACAAATTTGCACAAAACATATCACATTTTTGCGTGTGTTTATTTATAGACACTTTTGCTGTGCGGCTTAGCATGTCATTTCCAATGCAATCCACTGGCCAAAGAGAGGGGCATAGAGAGCCATCAAAAGGTGATCGTGATCGGCTAGTCGATAGTTGAGTGTGTATGTGTGTGTGGAGTGCGTGCAGCCTGCATGTAAATATCTGTAGTATGTGTTTGCGCGTGTGTGTGTTTGTGCGTCAACACATTTTGCGTTTATTGCACTTTGCATTTATAAACCGACTATTTATAGACAAAGCAATTTATGCACAATATTAATAATTTTAATATTGACACATTAACGACTGAATGCACAACGCACAGTGAGCCTGAACTCATAATGGGAATTTCGTTTTTTTAAAACATTACAATATTATCTTGATTTATTTTGTCACATTAATTTCAATTACAGCTATGGAAATGTTGTCCTATAAAAGTGACATATTTTTAAATCGTATTTAATATATATTTTGATAATAAAGATATACAATTTATGTTTATATTAGATCTTTAAAAATTCTTAAAACTAAAATAAATCTTTCAAAAATGTAAAAATTATTTAATTTTAAAGATTCTTTGTTACTAAAATTTCAAGATCTCATGTCTCAATTATTTCAAAAGTTGAATGCAAGTAGTGTTGACTTAAATACAAATTGTAGCAATTAAACTTTTCAGCGCGTAACGTTAAAATAAATTGAATTTTGAATTTATCTGTTGCATTTTCGATTATTTTTAATGATTTTGAATAATTACTCGGTTGGGAAAAACGTGGCATTCAAATAGACGAATCGCATTTGCTTTGTACGAAAATAAAAATATGTAAATAAATATGTATATTTATTTAGTTACAAGAAGCGTAATTTTTATTAATTACGTTGTTTTTGTCAACTGACCTCAGCAGTTGACATGTAAAAGTTGCCTACTATATAAATACGTAAATGTGTACATATATATATATATATATATACATATATATATTTGTATATATATGAATTTTTATTATTTTTAAATATTTTTTGAGCCTGTTACCTTATAGAGAATTATGTTTGTACATTTGTTATGGAAATTATTATTATTATTAGATTATTTTCGGTGATTCATGTTCAAATTAGCGATTAATAAAATCAATATATATGTATATATGTTATATTAAGATATATACATATACTCACCCGTCTGTACAAACATATCGATCTCAGATGCTTGACATATTGGAAAACAAGTTCTTATATGGAACAGGAAGATAAAGTTTGTTTCATTTGATCGATAATTGCCAGACTTTTGTAAATATTTATAAAATAGATTGACGATAGACATAAAAGTAAATATTGTGGAGATATAGCCATCCAATAAAATATACATAATACTCTAACATATTATTGATAAGCTCTAAGAATTTCATTGATTGGATATCCAAATTGTATTGTATTTACCAAAACCGTTACCAAAATTACTATTAACACAACTTCTCTGTTGTTAAAGTCTATTTTATATTCATTCAGTTTTTCTGTGAAATCAATGTTATTTTAAATGCCAATATTTTTGTTTTATAACTGCTGGGTTTTACTAAAACTAGTATACTATTATCAAAAATTTCTTAAGAGTTAAAAAACAAATTTTTAAAGCGGTATTAAATTTTTTTTTAAAATAAAAATGTTAATTGTGTTCTTTTTTATTAAGAGGTACGATCAATTTATATGACATATGAGCATTTTCAGTAACTGTTGAATCCGCTTATATATTCTCATATATTATTAAATTTTATAGCTCAAAATCAATAATGTTCACGTGAATATTAACAGATAAAGTTAGCACAATTTATTTATGTTTTTTTTGGCAATTTTTTTTTATTTGTCTTTTGAATGATAAATGCACAACAAAAAACATATTTATTGGTTAGTCACACAATGTAAATTTTAAATAATTTTTTAGCACAGATATTAGAAATTAATTTATTACAAAATTGCGAACCCACTTTGCTTGAGGCAAATCATATTTAAGAAATGCATTTTGCCGATTTCGTTGATGGGTTTGTACACTTTTACACAGACACTTTTAATTTAGAGGCCACTTGCAAGCGAGTTGAGCTGAGTGTTGCACAAAGTGGCTTTTAAGACTGATCTGATTTGGGCGACTGATAGGCCGGAATCGATTTACGTGCAATTTAAAATCGCATTGCTAGCGGTCGCTCCTCCAGCGTGAAAATCAGAAATTCAACTGAACTTCACAAATCGTTGTAATCAAACATTTAAAATGAACATTTTGTTAAGCAATAAACAACAATAAAAAATTAAATGAGCGCTACAAATGGCGGAACACGACGACAGCAACGCCAACTGCGACGAAGCCAGCACAAAAAATGTGCGAAATTTTGAGTGCCTACATTGGTTGCGAACGTGTTCGTGTGTTTGTGTGTATGTGTTTATGTGTGTGTGTCTTACTAGTATTTCATAAAACTACAACTACACATCGAGCTAGTGGTATTGGTGCCCAAAATTTATTGGGTGGTTTGTTGGGGGATTTTTTAGTTAAGACAACTGTCTAAAATAATTTACCAGACTTTTCATATTGATTGAAAATTTAATTTAGTACTGATTTATTGACGGCTCTTGTTATCTGTTTCATGGCGGTACCTTTGATTATTTACTCATAAATATGCAGTCATGTAAAGTCATCACAAATCTATAAAATTTTTCAAAGGTATTTTAAAAATGTAAATATTTATATTCAAATAAGTGTTTTGTTTTAACATCTGAAATATATCTGTCTTTTTAACGTATGATATTTAAAGATTCTATAAAAATTTATTGTGCTTGTAAAATAAAAAAAAGTGTGATTTTCAAAATAAAAATCTTTATTGTTGACTATGTCTATTCTTGTTAAACATATTTATTTGATTTCCAACTAAATGCTATATGAATACTTATAAAACATTAAAGGGTAACGCATAAATTCAGTGAAATTTTGATAAGGTATATTATAGGGAAATAAGATAAAAATAAGTAAAAGTAAAAAAAAAAATAAAATAAAATTAAATTTATTATTAATGATTCACTTTGACAATTTGAAGCCCTCCGTTTGCAAAATATTTGTTTAAAATGGTGGTTGTTGTTGTCTATATATATAATTCAATAAGTATTTAGTGTTGCAACCCTGGCATACCAATGTTTTTAATCTCTATTTGCATATTGTTTAGCAGCAGTTTTGCTAAGCTGCGCAGTTATTATTATTCTTAACAATTTACACGCAGCCTATACGTAATTTATTTTTAACCTTTTGATTGTTGCCACAAACTTGCTTTCTTTTTATACAATTGCTAGTACATTAATACTCTTTATATATATATATATATATATATATATATATATATATATATATATATATATATATATTTATATATATATTTATATATAGATTCGAAAATGCATGTGTGAAATGTGCGAAAAATCGCAAATGGTATCGTATTTATTACACAGATTCAAGTGATTGAGTTTGATAAAATCGAAAAATTAGAGCCACATTTTATAGCACGTGTGAAGGCGTTGCAGAGTTTTTGCAACTGGTTCGTTGCACGCTTTATGCCAAAATTCGCTTTGATTTTATGCAGATAATTAACACATTATAAAATGCCACCAAGGGAGATGACATCGCTGCTGGTCCCTGAAAGCTGGCTGCGTGAAGTGAACTAAAAAATCAATGTGAATGAATTATGTCCCTACTGTAGACATGTGTCGTACCCCGACAAGAATTCAGTTAAACCAGACTGCACTAAATTTATTCATACACTCAAAAAAATAAAATCGCCCTAAAGTTTACAATCTCACTATAATTTTGGTAAAACCCAATTTATATTCTCTTTTCTGAAATTTGAAAAAAAAATTGTTTAATGATTGAGTGATTTTTTGTATGTGTAGTTTACAAAAAACTTTAAAAATTATTATAAGATTTAAAAATTTTTAGAAAGATTATAAATAATTTTCTTACGATTCAGTAAATTTTATTATTTATTCTTTTTTATTCTTTAAATAAATATTTGTATTTATAGAAATATTTTCTATGATTAAGACAAATACCAAGTCTTTTTAATATTTTTATTTATTTACAAATTCTTTCTTAAATCAAGAAAAGCTTTCTAGCTTTCATTCAAAAATTCACGTCGATTTTTTGTGCTGTTCCCCAAATGTGTATTTTAAAACAAGCGTTTGTGTGCCTGCAGCTTTTTTTTTATATATATTGAAAAAATGCTAAGAATGTGTAAAGTGTCAATTTGATGTGTGTGAAACATAGCTCATATGTTTATTGCAATTAGTGATCAGACAGATATCTAATACTTATTTCTATTTTGCCATAGCTCAGCTCAAGGCGAGGACACACGTCTATTGCTCTCTGAAAAGGTGTGCAAAAAATTTCAAAATATTCCAATAATATTTTGCATTTGCTTTGAGTAATTGCCAAGGTTGATTTAGTTGAATGAACTTTTAACTGCAGGAAGTTTTTTTTAACTATAACTATGCTGCAAAACTTAAAGTGCTCGTAACATTAAATTGCGAGAGACAAAGCGCAATCAAATTCACATTTGAATTTGATAATTTGGCTTTATAATCTAGAGCCAAGTAGTGGGTAGTCGACTATATACAGCTTACAACAAATCCTGCGAGAATGGCTTGTTTTGTCCACGCTTTTTTCCCAATTATTCCCCAGCTTTTTAGACCATCTATGTAAATTCTGTACTCAACACCAAATATTTTTATTAATATTTATAAATCAGGGCAGACATCTACATCTAAAATGTAAACACATTCATGATTCTTAAAAAAATGCATAACTTTTGGTTTTTTCTATTTTAAAGATATTATTCTATGTAAACTTGTGATATAGTGAATGGTCCTAGTTACTGTAAAGGCTGTAAACTGTAAATAATAAAAAAAAAAAAACAGAGCTGAATCAGTCATTGTTCAACAATTAATAAATAGTTTGATTTTAATACCTACAAAATATATCTATCAATTGTTATATCACTTAAATGCCTTTAGAAAACTGAGCTTGCCGCAAAATGTGAAGCATATGCAATTTGACAAAAAAACACAACTATTGAACAAGTCACGTACTATTTGTTTGCGATTTGCAGTAACTCACGACATTTCGCTCAATATGCAAATAATGATTAAATAAAAAAATACAAGTAAAATTCTTTAGCGCTTGATGACAATGACTAAAAATAGAAGTCGCAATTGAAATGTCGGTCCACAAATAAAACCCAACTGCTTTATGTTTTGCTTATTGTTGCTAAATTTAAAACGATGAACGTCAAACGCGTCGTCGGTCGCTTTAGTGAGTGGGCAACTGGGTAAAAACTGACCAGGAAACATGCAGCATCCATTAAAAACGAAAAACATACCACAAAATGCGAATGTCGGTGAAGAGCTGTGCGAATTTAACTCTGCGGCTACGGTGACTAAAAGCACAACAGAAAGAGGGAACATAATAATAGCCACAACAACAACAACAATCGGTTACACACACGCACAGCCACATACATAGCAAAGCATACACAAGTTCAAAGTCAAAAGTAAATGTAAAAATTGCTGTAAATCGAGGGCGCCACAAATTGAGCAACAACAAGAATAAAGAAGACAATGATAATGATGTTGATCATTAGCCAGCACGATCATTATGTCAATTTGTTGTTATTTTTCTGCTTGGCCAAGCATGCAAACGAATTAAATCTGGGCGGGAAACGCCTTGCAGGAACTCAGGCTAGCAAAATTTAATTAACATTGGCTGTAAGTCACAGAGGTCTGCACATACATAATATGTGCGAACACTCAGAGAAAAATTTGAATAGCTTATTTGCTCAAATAAAGTGAAAGCCATTTGGAATTCTCAACATTTTTTCTTTTAATATTAATCAGTGTACCTTCTTAAATATTACTAAAAGAGAAAATGTTACTCAAGTGTTAAATATTATTTACAATTATTTTCTTTTTGAAACTAACTTAAGTGTTCAATAATTTAAATAAGAAGAAACTATTATTTGTATTAATAATAATAAAAAATTTAAATTCATATTTTAAATAAAACTTAATACTTACTATTTACGTACTTTAGTAAAGCTGACTTAATTAATTCCTAAATAATATTAGTCCTTGGTTTTTCTCAGTGTACACGTAGAAGTACCTATATCTATGCATGGGTATTAATACTGTGTGCCTGCTCGGCCTGCCTGCCTGCAACTGACAATATCAAAGTTTTCACATGCTGCCAATTAGACGATTAGCGCCGTGCGTCCCGTCCCCTACGTGACCCACTACTCGTAGTACTGACACACCCCACCACTCCCCATTGCACCACCTGACCACTTCCCCAACACCCTTCTTGTAAATGCCTAGTGCGATGATTTCCAATTTAATCGCGATCCTAGATTACAATTTAGATTTCGCAGTCGTAAATTGCAATTATTTTAATTAATGCATTTTGTCTACGCGTATTTTTAGTAAAACACGTCTGCCTCATATCGTATCAATGCTGGTGACTAATCCGCAAGCTGTACACAAAATGGCAATCTCGATAATCCAAATACTCTTATTATATTATGCATATTAGATTTAAAGCTAGCTTCAAATCACAAATTTATAAATCCATATATTCAACTTACCAACTTGTCCGTTTAAATCTGCAAATATAATTTACAATTATTTTATTACATATTTTATAAATAATTTTTTTTTTTGTATATTAAGTGGATTTATATATTGAGTGTAAATATATAAAAATTAAGTTACAATGCTTAACTTCTGTGATTTTAAAAACCCCATATAAAATCCTATAAAGAAGTTTTTCTAATACCACATTTGCAAATAATGCCTAAATAAACTAAATCAGACTTAATTACACTATTTGGAAATGACAGTCTACGTTGTCTAAATTAGTATTATTATTTTTTTTTTTATATTTTATTTATGACAGGGTGTGCCGTTTTATATTTACAATAATATTGCAATAAATTGTTGGACCCTTCAGTAAAAATATATTTTAATAATAATAAATAATACATCAATTAGATTTAATGAGTTGATGAACAGCCTAAATATATATTTTGTTTTGTTTCTATAGTTTTCGGGCTAAAGTTTCTAAATATTTATTGCAATCTCTGCGTTTGGTGGGGCGGGCCAAGCTCGAAACTTATTAACTTACGTAAATACTGAACTGCTGACGTCATTGCGTTTTCAAATTTTATGCACAAAAGGTTTCATGACCTGGCAACAGAATAATTAAAAAAAAACCATAGATCTACAATTATAGAAGAATAAGAATACTTAAATATTATTGATTGCGAAGGCAAATTATAACTGGAATATACTAACTTCAAAGCACTAAGATTTGTATAAATATTATGCAAACATTTGCTTAAAAATGCTTTAAATTTCAAGGTTTATGAAACAATTGTTGAATTATTTGACAGCTGTATGTGTCGTGTGTCATAAATTAGATCCTTTAATACCCGACACGCTTTGTGCTAAAAATGCATAAAAATAATAATCAACAAACAAACATTCGTGCTATGAGCTGGCACGTGCTGTAAAACCCATTAAAATATCAATATTGCAACTAGAAAATCCAAAAAACACAAATAAACATAGACACGATGTATTAAATATTAAATCTTTGTGGATGCCAAAATGACATGCAAGACAAACACATTGCGCATAATTTAATGACCGACACACGGACTACAAATAAACAACAAATAAATAAATGTGCAAATAAAATGTTAGACAGATACTAAATGTCCACATCAATGCAGTTTTTTTTTGTCTTTGCGGCAACCAAAAACTTGAAAACTCATGTGGAACAAAATGAGTAAAAAGGCAAATTGCTTAGTTAATTATTTAACTCATTTCATATACATTTTTATTTAATCCTCTTATATTGTTTTCCTGTACATATTCTAATACTGTAGTAAACCTATAAACTTTTTCATCCACATTATTAATTTCATTTTTAATTTAGCATGCAAATCTTTAAAACGCATAGACAATATTTGTTTAGTTTTTGAGCTCAATTGGAGTATGCATATTATATTGAATTTTGGGGTCATTTTTTTCATGTTCGCTGTTTGAAATCACGCTGCCCCTTATCAGTTACTTTATTCAGCCGTGCTTTTAAGTATATTTTTATTTATTATTTTTTAAAAATATTATTACTAATCAATGCGACTGTGCAACAAGTTTTGCTGCTGTTGTTGCAGCGATCAAATGTTCTGAACGTGACCAAAGTACAATGGACCCCAATAAACATTAACAAATTAAAACTTAGGTGCTACCCGAGCAAATAATAAAAAATCAACACAATCAGCAGCAGCAGGCGACAGAATGCACGTGGTGTCACATGAGCAACAGCTCACCACAATAACAATAACAATTATAAGGCTCAGCTGGAAAGATGGCTGCTGCTGCTGCCTCTGCAGGGCATCTCAACCATAATTGTGACTGCGGATGCATCTAATTGTAAACGCAAATTGGCAGGCAATAAAAGTAAGGCAGGTGTAAATGGTTTATCGATCAAATTAGCAGACATTTCATAAATCAGCCAAGTTTGGCGCGTGGCGTTATCTGCGATATTTGTGCCAATTGCAGGGATGGATCAGAAATATGCGTTGCGTGCTTTCAAGTGGCCAGTTAAAGTGTCGAGATTATTGACCAAGTTCAGTATGAGTTCAGCTCAATTGTTGTACAATTAACCTTCAAAAGTTAGTGTGAGAAATTTAACCTTAGTGACGAGTTAAGGCATAATGCAAAACAACAACATCTTCTACAATCAAAACCACAATAAAACAAATATATATCGTTATTAGTTTATTTCTTTTGAAAATCTGCAGATAAAATTGTACAGAAATTATGCTTACATTCTTTTGAATACAGTGCTAAAATCAAATATATTAACTGTGAGAATTTCTTCGATAATTTAAAGTGTTTGAGGGTTGCATTTTGAAAATTGAAAACTAAAGTTATTTTAAAAAGATACAGTGGTGTTAAATTAAAATAATGATTGTATGTATCAACTATCTTATATTTTCCCTCTGAACATTAAAAAAATCGAAAAATATATAAAAAAAAAACTTGAATTACTTGAGAATCCCTTCTGAATGCACACAATTCTAATATGCAAGCGCACACTGTACAAGTAATAAAAAACAAGAACACTCTAAATTGTTTATTGCATAATGGATATGACGTTCTCTCACTATTTCTCTGTCTCTCGCGTGCGCGCCTTCCTCTGTGCAAAATGCAAATGCATTTGCGCGGGAAAGGGTAATAAACAGCTGGGCGCACAGCTGCTGCTGCACCCACAAGTCGCAGTTGCAGTTGCTGTCGCGTTGCTGGTGAAATGCATAGAAAGCAAACTGCCGCTAATTGAGACTAGTCGTCGTAACGACGTGCATTTGAAGTTCGTATCAATTAAGAAAATGCTACAATTCAATCAATTTCACAGGCATGCCTTTTCCTACTAAAGTGGGACGGTAGTGTAGTCGCTAGCTCACTTGCTCACTCGTTTTGCACGCGCGTTCCAATTCCAAATGACACGCATAACCTCACACAACTACAAGCGCATTTACTGAGTCACCAATGCAAACGCCAGAGAGAGCGAGTATCTGCCGCAGTTTGTGTGTGACGTTTTCTCTCTCTTTTTCCACGATGACAACAAGCCGGTATTTCGATTTCATTTTCGCAACGATTGAAAAGTTGAAAAAGTAAACGCAAATGAAATACTTCATCTGCGAATGAATATTGACAAATACTCAAGCATACTCAGAGGCAAAAGAGCCAGTTACTCTCGTTCAAATAGGCTGATAAATACAGACGAAGAACAGAAAAGAAACCAACCTGTTCTCCTCTTGATATAGCAGCAGACGAACAGTCGGCAAAATCGATTTAATACTAACACGCTCTTTTCTCGCACGAGGACTCCACTGTTCACAGCTGTCGCGAATTAGCTTTTTTCTTTTTTTTTTGTTTAGCAAGTCCAGCGAAAACTTCCACTGTCCACAATAAGAGCAACAAACACCGCAAGCGTAAAGTTCAGCGTGAACATACGTTTTTTTTCTTCGTCTTCTTCGCTGTTGCTTGTGTATCTGCGAGGGACGGGAGGTTGTGTGTTACGCTGGCAACTTCTGTTCCGTTTATATTATGATTTGAACTGCATATAATGCACACTAGTTCAGGTTTTAAATTAATTAAGTTTTTTTTGCACTTTCTTTACTGTTTGATGACTAACGTAAATTGAACGCCAATTTCGCGAAACGTTTCTGCAGTGACTTGAATAAATATACAACAAATTCGTATTGCTCGTTTCATTCCCGTTTCGTTTTAGCTATTTGTTTTTTGTTTACCATTTGTACCTCAAAGAGAGAGAGAAAAAGAGAGCGTAAATGCGAGTCGCAAGTATTTTACAACACTTTAAACTACGACACTGGTGTCGCTGCGCGCGCAAATTGAAATATTTTTACATGATGTGTAAAATCACCTATTTTGAGTTTGAGTAAATTTTGTATATACTATTTTTAGCGCTAGATGGGCAAATGTTTTCTAAATCGCAGAAATTAATTATGTCTACTATTTTTTTTTCCATGAATAGAGGAACATCTTTGTAAATTTCTTAAAAATTAGAAACTGTACCAAAAATTTAATTTTTCTCTGATAATCAGCCCTAGGACATTATTTAACAATAAGATCTCTCGGATTGTGGAATATAAGCATTAGTTTGACAGATAGTTAACCAATCAAGACAACTATTTGAACGGGCCGCTTGAGATGACACCCCGCAAAATGCAATCAGGCGACGGCGATGCTGACGAAAGCCAATCAACTAAGTGTCCAGCTCCAAAAATTAGCATAAGAAAGCGTCCGACATGAAAACTGTGCACATTTAGTTACCCCATTGAAATTTAAACCCAAGGGCAAGGCCCAACTCGTTAAAATGGATCATTTCACTCGCCGCTGTTTACAGAGCAACAGAGCAACAGAAATAGAGCACCACCCACCACGCACTACCCAATTGCCACCTGCCACCTACCACCTGCCACTTGTCTGGCAAGTTTGACTTAAGTGCAGCTTTAGCGAGGCGCCTGTCTGGTTACCGTTACGTTTACTGTTACCCATACGCCCTTATGCATCCGTCCGCGAGAACGTGTTAAATGCAGGTGTTTGGCATTTGAGTTACGTGCGAACGCAACAAATTGCTAGCCCCACTTTTGCCGTTTACATTGTAGCCACCCGCACCACACACCCAGCAATCCAACTGTAATTAAATTCCACAGCTTATCTCTATGTTCTCTGTGTGTGGGTGTGTGTATGTGTGGGTGCTTGTTTGGCGCAATCGAGGGTGTGAGAAGAATTTCTCACAGTTGCATTGGTAAATCTACGCAAATCACATAATCTGACGTCACGTAATCTAACGGCTTACATGCAACGAGCCAATCGGCCAACGGCTAATGGCCACTAAAATCACTCACAACTCAATCGACTCGTGAATTGAGTATTGACGGGTTAAGTTCATAATTCGCCATCAAAGGGTGTGAAATAAACGATTTGTAAACTGTAAGATATATATATATATATATATATGTATTATTAAACCGTATAACTTAAATATTAAAAAATGTGAAGAGTTACAAATAAGTCGTACTAATTCCCCTTGTGATCAAAATTCTTTCGAAATCATTGTCATTTTAAACCCGTCTCTAATTGAAAGTTTTGAATGTAACTTTTGTCTTTCTTTCTTTTTTAAAAAAATATGTTATTTATTTATTTTACTTATCAAATAAAATATGAACAAGCACGAAAACATAAAAATATTTGCTTTAAAAAATCCGTTTCTGACCACTTCTCACTTTTTGGGTTTGGCAAAAAAAAAAGAAATCGATCTTAACGCAATTTCGAGTAAGACTTGTCTTGTTTCTTAATTTTACAATTAATCTTTGTATTTTTTGTATTTGTATTTTCCAGTTGGAAAAGTTTGTTTTTTAAGTTAAGAACTCAACAAGCTTAGCTGTATTTATTTCTATGATAAAACTACGAAATGGTAATGGAGATTTATACATTACAAAAAAGCAAAAAAGTAGAGAATTTTAAAAAGCCCCTTTAAGACTGCCGTTAATTCAATTAAATATAAATTTTTGATCAAAGTTTTATTTTTTTCTTATATGTTTTCTGAAGTCTTAACAATTATTTTTATATCTTTCCTGTTTCAGCCATAATGTTCCGATTATGATGATTATTAATGTCAAATATAAGAAAGTTTAATTAATTTAAATTTTTGAGTATTGTTTCGTAGAATATGTCAGATATCTTCTATTTATTTATTTTAATTCTGGTCCACAATTATAAATTAAATTTAGTTAACATTCACAGCAATTCTCTGAATTCACTAAACTATAATCAGAGGCGAAAAATACCAATTAGATCAGGTTAAGCTTAGCATCTGTGTTGATTTCATAATTTGTATCTTGATGGATGCGACTGGGCCAAGTGATTGCCAAGTGCTGACAGGACTATAAAACAATTAAATGGCTGTTTGACGCACCGGGTAACGAGTGTCCATAAGCCCGACTCCAACTGTTGAATGGTAAATGGTAACTGGTTATCCAGGGGGCAATAAGCAAACAGACATTGGTCCACTCTGCGTCCAGGTTGAGGTCTGTGTCAATGGAACGTGACGCGGCAAGAGTGTTCTTAATGCATTCGAGCCTGGTTGCCAATTTGGTTGGTAACCCTAAATGCAATCAGTTTCGGGGAGCCTTCATATATTAGCTAATGGCAAAATTTCACGATGAGGTGATGGGGCAAAACCTGAGCTGAACTGAGGTGAGATGAGATGAGATTGGGTGGGTGGTTTAAGAGCAGCTAAGCCATGTGACTCATTGGGCAGGTCATTTGGCAGCCGCACACGTTTCACGTTCAGCTTATTCAGTTGCTCCTTGGCAGAAGTGAATTTCATTTGAAGTCTAAGCTAGTTAAGCAATAACGGTGCAGAATGTCATCAGCGTAAGTAAAACAAGGCAAAAAAGGAGTCGGGCCACGACAACAATACAAACAGCTGAGGTGTACTTATGCCATGGCATTAGCATTCCTCACAGCCAGTCAGCCAGTCCGCCAGTCAGCCAGTCAGCGAGTTGCAGCTAGTTTGGCTGAAGACAGAGATAACAAAAACACGCACAACAATTGAACCCAAGTCTGCAGCAGAAGCAGCACAGGAGCAGCACCAGCAGCAGGCGCTCTGGTCGCATACTTTCCACATAAACATGCCCCACACACGCCCACATGTAGCAGCTTGTTTGCGTCAAAAGGCTTCAGCGATTTTATGGCTGCACTTGCAGCCGTTGCGCGTTCCCGTTGCCGTTGCCAATGTGAATGCGATTGTGAATACGATTGTGAATGTGAATGTGATTGTGAATGTCGATGGTGGCGCTGATAATAAACACATTTTCAAGCTCAATGCCAGCGAAGGCATGTTGCTCTTAAAAGTCAATGTTACAATCAGAAAAAAAATAAATTAAATAAAAATGCTTAAGTCAAGTAAAAACTTATGTTTTCAATTAAGAGCTTAAATTTATGTATTTAAAATATTAATTCTGTATTAAAGATTTTTTAATTATATTCATTAATGATTTTTTGCTATTAATTGACATTGGAATATTGAGTATGGGATTGCAGTAAATTAAAAATGTGTTTGATAATGTGTTTGAATTTCAATATATTTAAAAATACATAAGAAATTACTGCGAGTTAATAGATGAAAAAATATCGAAATGGAGTTTTTGACATTGACTCCAGTCAATTTTTTGATTTGAACAGATCAAAAATTATTTCTGATGCACAAATTTAATGAATAATTAATTAGAAATTGACGAAAGCTATAAGAATTTTTATAAATACATCAGATATATATAAATATATAGCCCACTATTCATTTCTGAAGGATTTATTTATATCTTTATTTTGGATAAGCTTCCCTAATTGCCATTGATATCTTGTAAAATGAAAACTGGCAGTGAAAATAACACCAATCATAAAATGGTTGATAATTAAATTAATTAGAGATAATTGCATTAATTCCTTACACAATGCTTAACAGAATTGAAATAACCCTTGGCAAGTGTATAAAAAACAACAGAGTTGAGAACAAAACCAAAAGGAAACAGAAATAGAAATGGAAAAGAACTGGCCTCGCCTTGTGCCGGGTATTGGTATCCGTATTGAGTTTTGCAACTGGAACTGGGTCTTTCTGCCTGCCCCAACTGCCTGCCACAACTGGCTGCACCAACTGCCTGCCCTGCCAACGGATATATAATGAAGTTTCGCAATCTCGTTGACTGTGCGAATGGCCATGCTGTCTGCCCGTGACAGCTATTCAGAGGTGGTGTGTGACGAAAGTGGCGAAAGCAGGACAGGAAGGGGAGTGAATGGAGGGGATAAGGATGAGTCTGTCGGTGCAGTGGAGGCAACTATTGCCGCCGGCTCAAGTGTGATTACATGGCTATGTTCGTTGGCGTCGAGTGTTTGTGGCATAATATTATTGTTTCTGTGCTCGCGTGTGAAATCAAACTCGATGCAATGCCAAAAGGATTAAAAGGATACAACGACTAGCATGACGCTGCACATACGCTTCCAATACTTGCGCACGAGTATGTGTGTGTATGTGTACTTGTTTGTGTATCCTTCACAAAAGTTCAGCCCATGCCACATTTTCTGGCTCACATGCAGCTCACCACAGGTCTGCAGCGCCCATCGACAGCTTGTAAGTGTAAACAGCTACATAGCCGGGTGAAAGTTTGAACTTGAACCGGTTTTAGTACCGGATTGAAGGACTTTTCAAGTCCGCTGCAGCACATTGGGAAATTATTGAAGAATTCAAATACGTAAAATAAAAAATTGTGAAATATATTTTAGTTAAACACCAAAAAAGTCAATTTTTTAAATTATAATTTAATTAAATTAAAATAAAAGTCAAAGAGTAAAATATCAATTTGTGCACTAAAATCGGTACCCCAAATTCAAAATGACATATTTATTTATATAATTGTTGTAGTATATAATTAGATTTTAATTAAAATTGAAAGAATTAATATAATGGATAAAAATAATCTGTGGATAATAAAATTTCAAATGGTTCACTATTATTTATCGAGGAAGAGGTAACAAAGTCGTTTTTTGGAATTGTTTAAAATTGTTCTATTAACTAGTGTAACCATTTATAGGGTCCACGCGATGTTGTAAAAAGCCGTTGCACGTTGCACGTTGCCGTTGCAGACGTTCAAATATTTTCCCAAAGGGCGCTCAGCACACACACAGATCAGTGGTGGACTTTGCGGAGCAAACAGTTGAAACGACAGGCAAAAAGGACTGCAACATGGAGTAGCATACAGTTATTTGACTTTTAACTTTTATTGCTTTATGTAGTTTAGATAAACGTTTGTGGCATGCCATAAATACGCAACAAACGGCAAGCAGCATATTCAACAATTCTTCAAACCAAAAAAAACAATGCGAAAAGGGATGCCAAACTTTGAGAAACTTCAGCTCAAACTGAAACTAACAAAAAAAATACTTTTGCAGTTCGCCTTCTGTTGTCCTTCGATGAAAGACAATCAGCCGGCAGACAAATTGAGAAAGATGTTTGCGGCTGATGATTTATGTTGTAAGTGGGTAACAAGCATGCCACTTGCCTCCTGCCACATGCCACTTTCCACTTGCCTCTTGACTTTGCCGCAAAGTTTCCTGAGTTTCAGCTTAAAGTTAAAGTTGAAGTTTACGTTAAATTTCGCGCACTTTTACGCACCATCAAAAAGCTCAAGTTACTTTTCGCTTGTGGCGAAAGTTTTAATTAATTTCACACGCACGAAACTTAACTTGTGCATCTAATTACATGGAACAGGTATAAGAAGTGGGAAATGTGTCTGTGGCAGCCACCATTATCGGCAATATCATCAACAAGCATTGCTGCTGTTGCTGCGGCTGCAGCTGCCCATAAAACGCCAGGAAAAGGCAAAACAAACAGCAGCTGCAGCCGCAAAGTATGCAACACTTTTACCAAAATAGTTAAGTTGTTGGTTGTGTATATTAAAGGGGGGGGGGAGAGGGGGATTGAATTGTGTTGAGGCAAAGGCAAGCGGAAGTGCACTGGGCGAGAAACAAATAAATAAACAAGCAGCATCCCTGCTTCCCCCTTCACCACTTCTTTGAACATTGAGTATAACTTTTGATGCGGGTCTCAGTTACACATATTCACCCACAGTTGCAATACAATTGCCCATTTTGAACCCTAACGCATCATCTTTAATAACATATTAATAATATTTAATAATACTCAAATGCTGATTAAACAAAAAAAAAAAATAATAAAAACAATTAGTGAGAAATGGAATAATCTTATCACATTTAGAGTTCGTATTCTTTCTTTAAATTCCTTATAAGCAATACAAAATAAAAAAAAGTACTAATCAGGTAAGAAATAAAAACAGAGTCAATAAATTTATATTAAATATAGATTAATAATTAATTCTTGGTATTTTTCAAGTCACAAAGTAAATTTCAAGAATTATTATTAAAGTAAAGTATTATTAATCAAAGGGAAAAGGATGCAATAAAATTATTCTGGTAAATAAATAGTTAGTAAAGTCTTTATTAATAAGTAAAAAAAAAAAACAGTTTATCTCCAAAAAGGTTAGAAATTATTTGCTATTTTAGGTATTTAGTGGTATTTCAATAGTTTTTTAAAAATTCACATTAATGCAACTTGCGTGCACTTCAATTGGCAAAGGCAGACAACAGACGAAGAAACACACACACACACACACACACACACCCTGGTACACCTGCAGACATCGACTCAAACGCCTGCGAAATTGAATGGGAAATTTCCTTTGTGTGTAGTGCGTTCAAACTTATTTCCACTACGACACGTTCAACAAATATACAAAAGACCAGCTAGAATGCGAAATGTATACATACATACGTATATATATATTTATATATATATATACAAATAGACACCATCCAAAATCCAAAAATAGTTGGCAAAACAATTTTTCCACCAAAAGATTTTTGCAATACAACAGATTTTAAATGCCAGAAACCGCATTGAAACTTGTTGGCTGCTGGTCAGAAAAGGTAAGCAAATATAAAAATAAATTAGTATTGCTATCAAGTCAGTGTTGAAGCTGAAGCGAAAACCTTGCAGTAAATTGCACTAGCTAAAAAAAAAAAATAAATGGGGCTACATTTAAATTAATCAAAACTTTGTTCATCACTGCAAATGTGTGTTGATGGTGTGTATGTTGTTATTTAGCACATATCGTTGTGGACGTATCAGTTGTGTATGTTGTGCGGCTTTTTACTTCATCGTAAAGCGTCAAAAGTCAGCGACAGGCAAACGGCGCGTCTAACAATTTCAAAGTTGAATTGAGTTTCGTCTGATACGCTAAAGTTGCTGCGTTATACGGCGTATTTCATCACTCGTCTGACTGTTTGTTTATCGTGTACGTGTTGAGAGTGCTCTCCCACTGGGACTGGGACTGGTGCTGATGATGTTGATGCTGATACTGCATCTGCCGCTGTTCTCCCATTGGTAATATGCGCAACCCTTATGAAGATAATGAAAGATTTGCGGAACCACAAACAAACTCTCCATATTAATCACACAACACAGCTTACATATAAATTCTGTATTTAATTCTCCATATAGAAATTGCAATTGAGCAGGCGGCCTCAGTTTCCGAACTGAGCTTGAGCAGTTCAATTGTCCACAATGAGCATGGAGTGGTTTGATAAAGAATACTGTTTTTTGGCATGGCACATATTACTATTTGTGCTTGGAACAATAATACTCATTATCGGCCTATGCATGTATGCTCTATTTGGGCGCAGCCGACGTCCTACAGAGGACCTGAAGGTGTTTACTGTAGATAGAATCCGGGAAAAGCATCAAAACCAAATGTTAGATTATTATTAAGAAGACAACAAAGTGGTTATAAATAAAATGATTAAGCTTAAAAAACAGTGCAAATAATAAGGCACACATCTGTTAACATGTGTTTATTTGCAAAAGTTTTCATAAAAAACAAAAATGTTTATATCATAAGAGCTTTGTGGAATAAAATACTGATAAATCCGACATATGTGTCATTAGTAACCTTGAACTTAAATACTCTAAAGGAAATGCAAAATCTTTATAATAAAAACTAAAATATAATATATTAATGCAAATTTATATAATTAAATAGTTGATTGTGATGGATAAACAAAAATTTATTTAGTTTATTAAACATTAACTTTGCCAAATATCGAATATTCAATTAAGAGAAATTACTTTCAAAACTGTTTACAAATTATTTATATTGAATTGCCATCAAATTTCACGATGATAAATATATAAAAGTTAATATGTTAAATAAATTTGAATGCATGAGCATATTACTTTTTATTATTATAATATTATTATAATTGAAAATGGGCGTGTTATTTAAATTTACTCATACCAACGTCAACTGGGTAGGTTTTGTTGATAAGCTGCTCTTCAAGCAGAACTTCATCACTTTTTAAGCTATATGTTTTTAGGTTGTAATATTCAGATACGCGTATAAACAGATGACATCATATCTTATACTATATATATACACAACTGTTGAAATAAAATCGTATGTGCATAATTTTTCTAAAAGAAAAAAATAACATTTCCGCACTTAAATTTTTTGTATTGCCTTGAAATGTTTTTTTTCGGAATAGCTATCAGTTTTAGCTTGTTAAGTATTTATAGAGTAGAAAGCTTATGATTTCAAATATTCTTACTAATTTAATTAGTATATCGATATGAGGATTCTTTTATTTGATTCTGTTATTGAGCAATACGAAAAAACCCACTTTACTACAGTAAATGTGGATGTCTGTTGGAAGAGTTGTGGTTGTTTTTTTAAAAATTAAAACCGAGGTTTTCTCGCATTTAACTTGCTATCAGCATATTATTGCTAGTATGTAGTTGCTTTTTCTGCATTAAGAGGTGCTGCAAGGAGCCTAAAAGGCAGTCCTTATACGTTTCAATGTCCTGCCATAAAGTGGAATTTATTTCTCATCAATTCAACTGCAGAACGATAGTGCTGGAAATGGATGGAAATGGAAGACCGCAGAACATAGGAAAATATGATGGTGACAGTTGTGAAACAACTAAATGCCATCTTAGGGAAGAACTGACATTATAAGAAAATAATCAATTTAATCATTTTAATGCTTCAAGAAAAAACATCAACCAGACTTAAGATGAAATGAAAAGAATTTTTTTATCGATTGTGTTTTTAAGTTTTTTTTTAATAAAAAAGAGTAAAAAAAAAATCACTAATTTGAAATAAGAATTTAAGTACTACTCTAAATATTCAAATTATTTTTGAAATACTAATGTTTGTTTTTGAAATGAAAATGATGTAATTTAATTGTCAAACTTTAAAAAAAATAAAATGCATCAGATTTAGCATATTTAGTGTTCACCCTAATAATAATGCACAAAAACTGGCAAACAAAAGTTTATTAAAAGAAATTTAAAATTGTATTTGTTTGAAATATAGAATTTTTTTGTATTCATGTACCTTCAGATGTTGGCGATTTTTGAGTCACATATAAAATTATTAATAAATTTTACTAAAATTAAAGAATCGAGCCAGACACAATATCGGGTTTTGGCTCGGTCACATTTAAAATTATTAATTTATTTTTATTAATAATTTTATATATTGTTTTTACAATAAAAAGCAGCGATAAGTTATCGAAATGAACAGGTGATCATTAAAAATCAGTTATATTCAATTTAGTTTGACCAAACATTATTAATTAATTTGTTCACATTTATATAAAGAAATAAATATTTGAAAAAAAAAACAGCAAAACGCTCTTTTCTATAGACCTAAATCGGATTGTATCAATATGGGAAACGTGGAAGTTGTCAATTAATTTTAATAAAATTAATCGGCGAATTGTTTAGGAAAACATATATTTTTTTGTTAAAGTCTCCAGGTTTTAAAACGTTTGAAAAGAATATATTTAATTACAATTTATGGAGTAGTAGGTATTCCTAAACAAAACCTATATAAATTCAAAGCTTCTTTGTTTTTTTCTGATTTACACAGACCTCAGTCCTGAATCCGTTCAACCCTTACACTTAATAATATTTATAGGGCTGAAATGTGATGACTACATTTGCATTTACGACGACCTGAAGACTTTCATAGATTCATTCGGTCTCAGTTTTAAATTATTTGTTTCAGCGATACGAACATACATCCTCTACACAAATCCAAATGGATTTGGCAAAGAATATATGTTTGGAGGAAAGCAGGAGATGAGAAGTTGAGCGATGGAATTGGCATACAATTGTGGATAAAGTAAATTCTATGTACAAGCAGCATAAATACCGAGAAGCTCAGTAAATAAATTTGTCAAGAAATACGAGTGCCTTAAATGCTGCTTAAAATGTGGACGTGACTTGGGTTTCTTCGTTCTAATTTTTTGTTTTTATTTTTGGTTTTGCAAATGGCGGGTCATAAATTTTACAGTACAGTTTAAGTTCTGCTCCTGCTTTTGCTGACGTTTCTTTTCATGAACCGCAAATTTAGCATCGCACCGCGCTTTTTGATAGCCATCAGGTGCAGGACGAAGTGCGCTAATAAACGGCATTGGGCTTTTAACTTGGCTGACACTCTAGTAGACTCTGGCTAGAGCTAAAACACAATTTACTGAAATTCAGGCGAATTATGGTGCACTTCCAATAAAAATGAATACAAAAGTGAAATTAAATGCTTAAATTGAAATTATTAAATATAAATAAAGCTATAAAATATATTCGGAAACTTTTACTGTAACTTTTAGGCAACAAAATATTATTTAATTTTTTTTGTTTTTTCTGGTCTTACGAGTTTAGATTAATAAAAGTTACCCAATGTATAAAATAAATATTCCTGTACAATACTTGGTCAAGGTAAATATTCTCTACTTTCAATAAGAGATTTTTTAGTTGTCTTGAATGCAAATTGGAATTAAATCGAAATGTCAAACTTTATGCTGCAAGTAGAAGATGCCGTGAAACTGGTCACCTTACTCGACAAATTGACACGGTAAAACAATTTACGGCTAAACTAGCCCCGTCCAAACTTAACCAGCCGACTTTTTATCTGCTACTCTTGGCTTGAAGGCACCACCGAAATGCTCCCAGTTGGAAAATTAGTTTAAAAATACGTTATGTACGTTGGTAGAGTGGCAAAGTGGCAGAGGACAACAAGCAGCAACATGGGGCACAGTGTCATAGTGTACCGCCCACTTTGCTCTCTGCTCATCTTTGTTGTTGTTGCTGTTGCAGCAACGTGCCGGCTGCGTTTCGGGTGGTATAAAAATTCACTTTGGCCGACCATTTTGCAACGATCACCAAAGGGGCAGTTCACTAGAAATGTGGGTGTGGAAGCGTTCAAGCTGCAAAAACTTAACGACGGCTCTCAATAAAATGTCGTGTTTTACAATTTTATTATGTGACGCCAGTCGCACGACTCGACTACATCAAATATTTAATAAAACATTTGGCCAATTGCCAACCAACCACCACTTCTTTCAGCAGCATTGTTCAACTGGCTCTTAAGTAATTGCATTTTAGTGGACATACATTTCATACCGAAGACCGAAGACTTTAAATCATTTTTCCCCAAACCGACAGCTGCTTCTACGCGCCGTTCAATCGTTTTGTCTGCAGCAAGATGTTGTTTATTTTGCGACCATAAATTAACGCATTACCCGTTCTGTCTATAGTCGTTGTTGTTGTTGTTGTTGTTGGTATTGGCATAGTCCTTGGCCAAAGCAGGCATCGAACTATTTGCATTTTGACCGTTGCATTTTGCCATGCAGCTGCTGCCGTCAAAGTCGCTGGCCATTGTGGGGTTTACACTGTGGCCGAGGTTAACCACAATCGAAGTCGAACGAAAGCAAAAACTCCTTCTGTGCTCGGATCATTAATCGATTCGAAGAAGGGTGTGCGTGTGTGTGTGTGGATGTGAGCGTGTGTGCCTGCATTTGTGGCCAAAAGTTTTGCCATCACATTTTGTTTGATTAAGTACCAATGGCACCGCATCACGCACTTCAAACTTTGCCCATTGCCAGTTTTCTGTTTTTCGGCAGTCCAAAGAAAACGGCAATCTGTCTGCTAATGAGTCAATTTAGTTGCATCGAACGAAATTGCATTCTGTCTGCGCCTCTACGCACTTCAAATACTTCAAAACTTCGCCAATAGCCACAGCCAACGCTTTGAAATGTTAAGCAGCTACACTTACTGTCAATAGGGCGGCCAAGAGGCGAATGTGGCACAGAATAAGTGTTGCAACAGATTCAGCTAAATGCCACACACATTGTTGTAGTTGTGCTTAGCTTAATTGTAGACAGCCACATTGCGAGTAGACATTTTGAACTAAATTAATTTAATTTAATTATTAATATTTTTGTTAACTCCTCAAAAAACGAACTCAGCTAAAAACATGAATATTTAGAGAAGACCCGTTGATTAAGACTTAAAGTTTAATGGATTGAGGGCTACTATGACATTGACACTCATAATATTCATCCAAGGATGCTGCATCTTTTCCTGGATAGGGCGATACATTCTGTTACGATGTGAGTTGAGAACTTTTCCTCACCTTTACAAAACACACACTTATTGGTACTATAAATACACAGTTTGGATAGATGGCTTCTTAGTCCACAATGTCCTGTCAGTAGACCAACAAATATCCAAAGCTTATTCCTACCCATGGATATTACTTGCTTAAATCGACATTTAGCCTGTCCTTTGCCTTTTTTCGTTCCTAAGTTGCAGCCGTGTTGTGTGCTTTCCTATGCCACATAACGGTTCTCTGCACCCATTCTAGCCTGCTCATCCGCCGCTTCGTTCCCTGCTATTTCCCTGTGTCCCGGGGCCCATCTAAGGGTAACCCTATTGTGAGCCCCTAGTTGGTCATGCTTGGATCGCACTTCATGGACTAATTTTGAAGTTAACGAAGTTTAAAATGCAATAAGGCAATAATATAAATAATATATTAATATTAATAATTGTTTTTACATATTTATTAAATGCGTTTTTTCCTTTGCTTCACTTTTAGCAGGAACTTGCGGCAAGCTTGCAGCGAGTGGAGTTTTAGATAGCCCTCCTCTTCAAAGTACTTGCCACATTGGCCACACTGATGTTTCCAGAGATGATGGCCCATGCTTTGCTGATGCGAACGCATATTGGAGCTATGAATGACAAAGGAATACTTTTTTTGGGCATTTTTTAAAAGGCACAGTTTTACTTACCGATCTGCAAAAGATTTTTGGCACCTCTTCTCTGGGCAGACAAAGGGCTTCTCGCCGGTATGGATTCGCTGGTGGGCGACCAGATTACTGGAATTCTTAAAAATCTTAAGGCACTCGGTGCACTCAAATTTCTCGCCCGGCTGCTTGTTGCGACGAGTTGCCGCTTTTTTCTTGACCAAAGCGGATTGCACTTGTTCAGAGTGAGCTGGTTTTGGTTGTAGCTCGAAGTCGTCTTCATCGGAATATATTTCTTTTTTCTTTTTTTTGGGGCGTTTTATGTCTCTGAACAACTTCTTGATTCTGCCCAGCTTTGGGCCATCCCCTTGCACTTGCTTGTTGGCCGAGAATATGCCGAGCTCCTCACCTATCCCCTCAACCTTCCAGACGGTGTGACTGAATCCGCTGATCGGCGTGTCCTGAACGCCCATTAACTGTACGCCCCATGCACACTCCATCTTGCGACGCTCCACAATTGGCACATTATCGCCAGTTCGCCAATCGGTGCAGGGTTCATCCATTCCATAGTGGTAGGTCTTTTTCCAGCCCTTATGAGGTGCAATTCGAAACTTTTTTAAATTGCTTTGATTAACTTGTGGTCGTGGCTTTGGTGCTATATTGGGAATAGCTTGACGTAATGCTAAGATATGTACACTAATGTATTATTTGCAATAAGAAATATATCTTCGATTACCTTCATATTGCTTATAGCAGCGCTCTTTCTTATTATTGTAGCGATTGGAAAACATTCTGTGAAAATATCCAGGCATTTTTCGCGTTCTTTGTATTTTTCACTGCTCAACTTGATATTTTACTTAAACTATTTAATTTGATAGCTGTTTTGCTTTTGACAAGTGTCAAGCTTCGTGTGTAATTCTTAACCCAACATGGTCACACTATCGGCCTATTTTTCCAAATTTCTAAATTAATCAAAATTAATTCACCAGCAGGAATTTGTGTAAAGTCAAGATATTCAGCGTATTAACTTATTTTCCACTTGTTCGTTTTTTGGCTTAAAGTTGATAATGATAATCTGATATTTGATTTAATTTATTTTATTTGATAGCTGTTTTGCTTTTGACAAGTGTCAAGCCTAGTGTGTTCTTAAATGGTTTTAATTCTTAGCCCAATATGGTCACACTATCGGCCTACTTGTCCAAACTTCGAAATTAATCATTCTCGTTTAACTGCCAGCCAGAATTTGTGTAAAGTCAAGATTCTCAGTGAATTGACTTGTTTTCCACTTGTTTGTTTTTTGGCTTAAAGTTGCATAAGCATTTCCGTCTGAACCGTTCTGTATTCATGGGGCCACTTAAGACCAAAAACTTAAACAAATTTCTTGTTAAAATTTTTGCACACGATTTGCATAGAATGCGGATGGTCAGATGGAGCACGAAATCGAGGCGATCAGAGTGCTCATGAATGTGGTATACAATAAAATTAGTTTGCCAAACGTATTTTTGTGTGTGTGTGTGTGTTTGTGTGTGTTAGCCAGACATGCAAAGACGTTTGCTATTTGCGTGTAATCCTCTCGCTTCGACAGCTAGAGTTTGGGGCAGCTTCCACCACTGCCACAACTGCCACAACTGCCACAACTGCCACCACTGCCGCAATTCCCCACTTAACAATTCTTAACATCATCACTTTAAACATCGAAATTGAATTGTATCGCAGTTTTCTTGAGCATAGTTGGGCAGCCTTCGGTAAGCACTTAAGTCCTTGCTGTACCATTGTGTGAATTTTCAATTGTTTGGCAGTTTACGTTTTATTTGGTTGGGTTTTTATTTGTGTGTTTTAAGTGTGTTTTGTAATAAAAGCCGGAAGACTTGTTCAACAGCTTTATTTCATTTATTTGGCACTTTATTACCCACGTTCACAGTACTCGTCGTCTCATGGGAGTTATTCGTTTTTGCTGTTAAATGACTCAAAGGCCACAAAATATTGGTTAGCAAATTACTTGGGTAATTTAAAATGCAGAAGCATAAATATGCTCGGCAGCTATTGCAAAAATATAACAAGCAATTTTCAGTTAAACATTAATTCATTTTGACAAGTGCAAATTTACTCTGCGCCATCCCTCGCCCCTTTTCTGCATCTATGTCAAAATGCTTTATAGAAGAGCAGAGTGAATCTACAAAACTGCAATGCATAAATGCACATATTTCATATTAGTTGTTTGTGTTTCATAAATTTTTATTTGCTCTGTGCGTCTAACGACAAAATCGCATAAATGTTTTCGACTATCAACAAAGGCCGACATGAAAGCGACTGCAAACGTAATAAAATGATTGTGTGCTCCAAAATACGGATGTGTCTCTGTGTGTGTGTGTGTGTGTGTGTGTATGTGTGTAGCTCCATCTGTGTTCTTATACTTGTGCATATCGTTTGGACTATTAAAAATCTATTTCAAGTACATTGAAATTGTGTTTAACTGGCTTGCTTGCAAAGCACAATCTTTGCACAAAACGGCGGACTTTATGGCAGCTGCAAAGCAAAAATATTGCATACTCTTGGGTAGACAATAAAGCCATAGTTTTTATCATTTTTATAATTTTTTTTCCCCCAGAGCCAGCTGGTAATGAAAGCATTGCAAATTGTTCGTACGACAACATGTGTTTTGCATTTTTATGCCTTGTCAGTGGCCACTAATTTAAAACAGAGCTGACACAACAAATGTCGCAGATGAGCTGTGGGTCGTCAGTCAAAAGCACATTTTATAATGTTTGCGACTCAGGAATGAACGAAAATAATTATGTATTTTTAGTAAGAATATATTAGACTATAAAAAATTCAAGCTTACTGGAAATCAGTTCAAAAATTGTAATTTAAGTATGATTGAAAATTACACATTTTTAAAATTTTCCTTGTTAACTTTCTACATGTATGTGTGATTTCAAAAATGGGATAGGCAAACAAGATGCGTTCAGAGCTATCTGGCAACCTTGTCCCGATAATATTGAGAGCGACTAATTGATCAATGCTGATATATGAAAAGTATCGATATCTAATCGTGGGACGAGAGAGTTCAGTTTAATTTACCTTTATTTAGCTTGTAGGCACCAACATATCTGTATATCTTTTAAGTCAAACTAAAAATATAAAAATATATAAATATATATATATATATATATATATAAACAACACATAAAAATATTATAATAGGTATTAAAATTATATTATTAAACTATGAATGAGTTAGTTTATTACGATAAAAATGATTATTTATAATTCTAGATGTGTTGTACATATTGATTGATATGTCTGTGTAAAAGAATTCACAATTTGTTATTAATATCTCGATAAAATTTCAAATCCATTTTTGTCATGTTATTAAAAACGACAAGGAGCAATTTGAACGTTTTTAAAAATTATCTGTTATATTAAGGTTATTAAGTGTAAGTATGTTTTTACATGTTATCTGCATTAATTTATATTTTTAAATATGTTACTTTTATTATTGTTAGGTAACAGTTAAAAGTCGTAAGGCATCTGTTAGTCGAGTACAAGTGACAAAAGCATGCTTTTTAGTTGGCTTATATCATAGATATGCTGCATCTTACGAAGCTTGTTTCGAATATGTTGTAAAGCCTTGGCTTTAAGCCAGTTGTGGCTTGGTTGGCTTGGAAAAATCGAAATTTAATCTGAGTTAAGGCGAATAACTTTGAACGCAATAAACGCGTATTGTTGTTCCCAGAAGGCTTTGGGCTAGGATTGCATTCAAATTTTCTCATCAACATATAAATGAAGTATCAATCCTTGTGACAGACGTTGCTGCCAATTTGAAATCGAGCAACGTTTTGGCCAATAAATCAAGGCTGCTACGTTGTGAACAGTTGTCTTTTGGCCAATCTCACATTTTTCGTTTGAAATGCAATTACTTTAGCTAAGCCCGAAGATTTGTTTGGTTTGTGTGTATCAAATAATTTCACATTTGATAAATTACTTAAAAACTGTGTATATTCAACTGATTTAATATTCAACAAAATCCCAAGAATATAAAAATGTATAATTTAATCAAACGAGTTTCTGGCTAGCTTAACTCAGGACATGTCACAGGACGAAAACAACCAGGATTGCCTGCAGGCGTTGGCAAATTAAATTTGCATGCCGCAATTGTATTCAACAAAAAAGTGTCAAAGTCCGAACTCGTGTCGTGTTATTTACTAAAGAAAAACACAATTGTTTGTAGCATTTTGTGGACTGGCCACAAATTTTGACCGTGCCTCTCAAAACTCCACCTACTTTCGTGAGGGTAGCAGTACAAACTCCGACATAGGCAAATATAACTTATTTTTGTTGTATGAGCAGATTTGAAAATTTGTTAATTTGCACAAAAGTTTGCACTGCATTTGCACAGTGCAGCGACGTGTGTGGCATAAACACAGGAGTCTCTGCCACTAGTGATGAGGAGTGAATGCTGTGTTTTTATTATACCCTGAATCCGTTAAAAATTAACAGTCAGATGAATGCATTTCAGAACCCATAAGGAATTCTTAAAGTAGCCATAAATTTTGATGGGATTTTATTTTTTATTTATATTTATTTCTTGCAAAATGTTTTCGTGTTTTGATAGTTGATTATGCAATTGACACGCGCGCATCTCTATGACCAGCCCAACGGGCCTGTTGCCTGGCCAGGCGATTATGCGATTTTGGCTGGATTTGGCCGAGCAATAAGCGTTCAGAATGAAGTTGACCATTTTGCTGTAATTAATGTACACAACACTAATTCCAAAATTAAGTTATGGCACAAAATACGCAACATGCATGGGATTTTGGAAAAAAAAAATATAATTACTTATCGCATGCACTTGATAATTGATTATTGATCCGGTTTTGAAAAGAGATTTTAAATTTGGAATATCTGTTTTCGTTTACTAGCCTGAGAACGGGTAAATTAAAATATGATGTTCTTTTTTTCTGTTTGTAATGTTGGTTGATTATAAATCAAAAGTGCTTAACCTTGTTTGGTCAAACTAAATTTAATGTAATTAATTTTTAATGATCAGCTGTTAATTTCGTCAATTTATCTGTGCTTTACATAACTGTGTGACAATAATGTAAATACGACATTGAAATCTTAGTAAAAAGTTATTACTTAAATGCCCAAATCTGAAGTTTCATCGAGCAAACTTTAAGGCAGTCAAATAAAACTTTCGTTTTATAGTAAAAATGTGCAAATAAATCAAAATAAACTTTAACATTTGTACGTTTTACTTATTTATTATTAATAACAATGAATTCTAGTTTTAAACCAGTTTCTTCCCGCTTAGGTTTACACACTGTACTACATAAAATGTGTGTCCAATACTTGCCAGGAATACAGCCAAAGCCAGTTTGTATAACGAAATATCGATCATAAATAAAATATGGCAGCAATCGCACGCTTTGGCTTTATTTCCTCTCGAGTCGAAATTTAGACTATAAAAAAGCATTGTTGCCAGCCTGCAATTGCATCAATTTAACATCAATGCAACATGACAAATGTGTATTTGTTGTGCACATTGTACTTGAGCCCCATTTATATTCTGCCTGGGTTTGCCTGGGTAAGACGATAGCAAGTATATTTGTACAAACTTTAGCTTTGCCTGCAACTGCTGTCAGCTGCAATGGGAATGTCATTGATATGATATTAATCTCTGGTAATTTGCAGGGCAATCGTTAAGTTTACAGAATATCAATTATATAGTAATAAAGAATGAATGGTAAGCCAATCATTGATTAAAATACTAGTTCAATTCTTTGTTAACTCAATCCTCGCCTTCTGGCTTATTTATTTTTTAAACTAACGAATTAAAAAGCAAATTCAGAAGTTGACCAGTATTTAATACAGAGCTTGTACTAAAAAAAAAGATGTGTGCGTGTTTGCAGCAGTTGTGTGTGTGTTTTGTTAATTGTATTTCGTTTGCAGAAGAAATATGCAATGCATATACAAATTTAATTTACACACACAATCAAACACACATGCACACGTACACTCAGCGCATAGCAATAGTCATAGCATACTTTTCAGCGCCGCCGGGCATTAAAAAATAAATTCTTCTCTGTCAGTCCGCAACGGCAACGGCGCGTAAGTATGTGTTGTGTATGGGTGTGTGAGTGTGTGTGTGTATGTGAATAAAAATTATCACATGTGCAAAATAAATAATTTGATTCTCATCTGGTGGTAGGCAGCTAAGCTCATGGGTGGGTGACGTACTGCTTGTTTAACCATTTATAGGGCAAATTTTCAAATCAGAATTATTTGCCATAAATAAAGTATTCACACACAAAAAATTTGAAAAATTTGTATAGTTAGTTATGGGGGTAAAGAATAAATTGTTTTTGTGTTTGCAAATCTGTTTAGCATTTGTTTTTGCTTATGGTTAAAATAATTTATGGGCTAGCATAAAAAAGCAATTGAGGTCTTAGTTATGCTATCCGTATTACCAATTTATCAATTTGCCACATTAAATCTGGCGGTAGAAATTTAAGTTTTTCGCGATGTTGTGGTGGTTTTTTGCATTTATTTGGTTGGTAAAATTGCAGTTGTTAATTAAAAAAAACAATAATAATAATAACTTTTAATTTACATGATGCTAGTGTCAATAGGCCGTGGGCCTTTTGTAATTATGAACACCAGATTTTTTGTATTTTTTTTGTTGTCATTTTTCGTATTTATTTTATGGTTCAAATAAAGTTTTTTTATTAATGGCACAAAGTACTTTATAAAGTGCATTGTCATGCAAATTACGTTAAGCTCATGAATTTATAATTTAATGAAGACACTTTGTAGCCATAATTGGTCACAACAACGCTCAATGTGGCCATAATATTGTTGTTAATTTAATAAATGCGATACGGTGGTAGCTCCGATTGCGATTACTATTTCAATATATTTATTTTTCTCATGTTTTACATTATTATTATTCATGTATGATATACACTCTTACTTATAAATGCACGTACTTAATTAAATTGCACGTTTTCGTTTACGATTGGTTTTTTATATGTTTTCATTGGCAAACAGCAATTGCCTTGAGTTTGGCTTTTTATGCACAACCGCAATCATCGAGCGGATGCGGATGCGGATTGAGATAAAAGTTAAGAGGATGCAAATGCAGTGACTTAAGATAATTTTAACTTAATCCCATTATCGACATGTTCATGCGTGTGCGGATTGCATGTTTGATTTTTAAAAAATTATATTCGAATTCTCAGCATGTGAAATAAATATATTGTATTAAACTGTTGCTGTTTAATTTGCCACAGATAAACTGAGGAGGAGCATTTTTATCGAGAAGAGATGTAGATCCCTTCATGATAGCAATGAATACTTTGAAGAAGGCATGTTCTGATACTTGTATATGCATTTTAAATTAAAGTTTGTGTATCAGATATCAATACCTAAAATTAAATCTGTTGCCTAAATCATAGTTTGCAGCTGCATAAACGTTGCAACGCAGCTGACATCTCTGTCAGGTTGCATTCTTGCATGTGTTTCAATTAACTTTTTGCCCGCACCAAAGACGTTGATACGAGAATGAAGTTAAGAATGTGTCGAGTTGGTGGTGGCGTGGGCGGTTTCGGTGGTGCTGGCAATGGGAGCTGCTTGTATAATAAGCAGCTTCTTCGCTTGTTTGAACATAAAAATTCGACGCTTAACATAAATTACGCTTCGTGTCAGTTCTTTGCTGTTTGAGCGTGTTTGTGTTTGCCCCAGTAGAGAACAGCGGCAAGAAAGGATGGCGGATGGCGTGTGGCACAGCGGCCGCTGCAGGTGCAAGCCAAGTTAATTGTTAAGTGCTTGCCGCCATGCAGTTTGCTGGCTTGAAGCAGCTTCGTCCGGATTAGCAGCGCAATTCTGTCTTAAGCATCAAAGTTTTGGCCATGTTTTTATGTGCGTACGCGTTTCAGGCACAAAGTTGCCCCAGCAATTTCTGCAAATTTATGTGGCAAGCCAGCTAGATCAATAACCAAAAGAAGAAAGAAACTGTAAATTATAATTGCATATTTTCATATTTTACAATTGACGGCGTCAGACTTGCGTTGGCAGCTCCTGCATCCTGTCATACTTTGTCCTGTCTTGCAGTTTAATGAGAAATTAAATGCCAGCACTGCTTATGCATGCAATTTCCACAAGTTTTAAATTGAAAATTGTTCTTTACTCCTACCTAAAAATTTACCATTTGAGCTGCATTCAAAAGACGAGCTGCAACTGAAGCACTTTTTTTTTGGCTGCAGATGTTCGCATTTGCACATAGCCGTTTTGAAACAAAACGTTAAAAAATTTTGAATTTGAAGTGATCAATTTAACTTTATAAATTTGAACTTTGAACTTTGTTCTGCATTATGTATATATTGTCAGTCCATAAGAATTGATTAGGTTTGGGATTAAAACTTATTTTGATAATTTTTGTTGATAATAAGAAATAATGATATCAAAATAATATTATCTGACATATACTTTACGCGTAATGTTCACCTGCTTACATCTATATCCCATAATGAATTTTAAAATTCAACCGATACTTTCCAGTTGTACTAATTCTATTAAAAATAATAATTTTTAACACATTATTATCTCTATTGTTAAGCCGCATAAGCCTGATTAAGTGATGACCCGATTGTTCAACAATCTATTTTCTTATGTATATTGTTTAATAACTTTAACATTAAATATATTTCCACTTTCGCATAATGTTTATTTATTACAAGACGCATATAGCAAAGTACTCCGAAAAAGATAACAAATTCAAACAGTCGGAGAGATCTGACTATATAGTCTTGACTGTCGTTGCTTTACAGGAATATAAAAAGGGGCATGCTTATATGGAATCCTCCATCGATGCTGATTGAGATTGTATATTTAAATTTCTTCTTTATTCGATCGCTATTTACATTCCTACTTATTTATTAGGAGAGATATAATTAATCGTAGTTCAAAGTCCGTCTTTTTGCAAGATTTGCAAATTACAAATTAGTTTTCCTCACCTATTAGAAGCTAATCAACCAGTTATTTGAACCCCTTTTATATAGGAAAACAATTAAAATATTGTTGACAATATAATATAATTATTGTGTAATTCATATGATTGTGCCTTTTGGGAGTTTAACATGTTTTGCTTTTCCCGACCACAAAATTGATTGATAGATTAAGATCAGCATGGCTAGTTTAGCCGATATAAACATATCTGCCCAAATTGTTGATATTCAAGTTGTATTTTTACTTCGGTCACTTATGATTTTCGTCATAGAAAATCATTTTCAATTATTTTTTTTGGTAAGGGCTAACTGCGGCAAATCTGCGAAACTCGAAAACTTTCCACTAGATCAGTCAGTTTAAGTTTGTAAAAGTTCAGCATCTTACTTTCATATCAAAGTTTCTGCCTTAACATGATTCTTTGCCAACAACTAGAAAAAGTTTTCAGCCAGGCTAATCAACACACACATTTTTATAAACATCTAATTTGAAAAAAGCTGTGCGACAATCGAAAGAAAAGGAGTTAGAATTCCCCCAGGGGTCAAAACGAGTAGCCGATGACAAGCTGTCAATGGTTGGAAGATTGCTGCCTTTGGGGCTGCTCGGACTGTTGGAAAATTATTTCACAGTTGAAGTAATTTTCATGAAATTAGTTTTTCTTTTGGCATGTGCCGTTTTGTATGTGGATCTGTTTTTGCTTTGGTTTTTTTGGCATGTCTTCCACAGGTTTTTACCAAGCCGAAAATCTCATTTGATACCTGGCGTAAAATTTGCGCACGTCGCGACAAAATGAAGTTGGATAAATTATCCAAGTCGGGTTAATTCAAATACAATGCGTCTACGATTAATATTTTATAATTTTGCGCACGATTTTCAATTTCTGGCAGTGTCTGCTAACAGGGCTAAGAAGCCGTTGATGTTTGTGCCAGTGAAAGTTTCTGTGCTGCGTCATTTTCTATTTTCTATTTTCTATTTGATAATTTTCTCTGCTAAGCTGGTTTTGTGGCCATTGCCTGTGGCTACCAGACATGCATTTGAATTTTGAATCCGGCCAATGTTTTGCTTTCCTTTGCGTTGTCCATCTTAGCCGTGCTCAAGGTTATGCGAGCAGTGAAAGGCTTTTCTTTTCGGCCTAATTCAAATGAAAATTTTCCATAAAATGCCATAGCATCCAGTGAATGAATGAATGAATGAATGAATGAACGAGGTCTTTGTCTGCGCACTTCAGTCGAGTGCATTATGAATAATTAATTGCGGAACAATTGCCGCACCATGTCAAAGACCATCATTAAGTCAAGGGTCTGGGCCAGCATATTTTCAGAGCCCTTGAATACAACACTTTTCCAGCTGGCAAAAACTACTCCAGATCAAGTTACTGGTTTAACAAGCAATTTTCAAGGATAACAGGCAATTGTGTACGGCCTGTGTCCTTCTATTTCTATTCCTGCACAAAAGCTGTCGGATTAATTTTCCATTTGCAAGCAACTAATCCTGTAAAAATTGTCTGCGTGCCGAAACTTTCTTTGTAATTGTTAAATGCAATTGAATTTATAAGCGGCGCATAATTAAAATTAAGCAGCCGGCACGATAAAACTTTTGCAAGTGTTGCACTTCCTGAGCTTTGCATCCTGATCCTGCCACCCCAGTGTCCTGTGTCTTTGGTGAGTTTCCCTTTGAGCAGCTGTTAAGCTTGTTATGCGGTGCCTAACCGGATGCTCTGCCGTAAAGTATGTCCTTGCCATCATCCGCCAAGAGTCGTGCACCGCGTCTTACACTTTCGAGCGGTTTATGGAAGGTATATTATGCTTAAATGCAGTGGATTACATAGCCTGGAAAAAGTTACGATAGTTGTGTTCCATAGTTGTAATCACTTTAATTATACAGCTAAATTCAAACTAACATTAACTAACCTTCTTGATTGCTATAGGCGTAGACATTTATCTTATATAAATCACTACTTTTGACCTATGCCAATAAAATGATATGGTGTATCGGTCCAGTCATCTCCGACCCACGTACTTCTTAAAGTCTCATCTTGATTAAAAACTCGGACAGACTAGGCTAGATAGACAGACTGTCATGGCTATATGGACTCACCTACTGATGCTGATCAAGAATATAAATACCTTATGTGATCTACGATGTCTCCCTTAATGCAAGCTTGAAAACAAAATTATGATGAAAATATAAATACTTTAAAGAACTCTGTGTCAACTGCCGTTTTTACTTATTTGTGTTTTTGTTCTGTTTTTGAATTCTTAAGAAAAACTAAAACTTCTTAATCTGACATACATACATATTGTGCTGCTTAATATAATGCTGCTTATCTGCTGGCTAAATATGCAGTTGCTAAAAACTAAAAACCCAAAGAACAACAAACAACAATTCCCATAAAGAGACACAAACCATTTGGCATTTTCATCAAGAAAATACACACACACACACACCAACACACACACACATGGAATTGGCGACTCCTTTGCTTGTCGCCAGCTGTAATGCAAATGCATGAAATGCTTCAGTAAATGACGCTCAGTTGTAAACACAAAACATGAGGCATCCCAGAAGCTGCCACCGATGTTGGAGCTTGAGCTAAGGTTGTTGTTTTTCAGCAAAAGCAAGTGATTTGGAAATTCTCTGATGATGAAAAGCTGCCGCTTCGTCATCACATTTGTAAGCAAAAACATCTCAGCTAAATTAGTTTCTGCATTTTGGGAATTGCATTAACTAATGTAGTTGCAGTGCTCTCTGTGGAAAGTTGGCATTGCTGCCAGCCAAACAGAAGTACAAATAAACAAGCAATTTAAAGTGCTATTAGAATCACATTTAATTAGGATTAAAATTGATGCAACCAAAACGAGCTCAGGCCATTGGCTAAAATAAAAATAATTCAACTAAAAAAAAGATAATGCAAAAAAAATCATATAGCAAGCTGAAAGTGTTTTAAATCCATTTTTGTAAATATTACGCATACGCCCCGCCCCCCAACATTTCGCCTTGTCTCGAAGCCTGGCCACGAGGCCAAACGAGCAACATTGTATGCCAAGTTCGGGCCAGGATACGGGCGAGGGCCCTCACAAACGTCCGACGAATGAGACGACGAGTTACTCCCCTCGCCGTGCCCCGGCTCCGTATGTACCGAGCAATGTAGGCGAAATAAATGCCCGTCGTTGGTTGGCTGCCAGCAAAATTGGAGCCTATGTAAACGACGCACGCACCCGTCGGCATGTACTAGTGTGTGTTTGTCGGTGTGTCCATTTATGTGTGTGCGTGTGGCTTTATGTGTATGTAGGTGACATGTACCACAACAACAAGATTCATGGCAATGGCAAAAGGTAGCAGAGTAAAGGCCAAAATTCTGTAGGGAACCCATGCAGGGGAATTTTACGCCAAACATGTTGCAAGGGGAGGAGTTAATAATATAAAATTGCATTTTTTACTGCATTCTACATTATTTAAGATTTTCATAACCTTAAAAATAAATAAATGTTGAAAAATTATTAATATGTATTTCTAAGGTTATTTGCATATTGAATAAAAAAAAAAACATTATTTTGGGGAAAGAAGAGTAAAATCTCATATTTTTTATTGCATTCTTGAAAATATAATTAATTCCCAGGTATTAGCTTCATTTCATAATATTTTTAATTATATTCATAAACAGCAATTTATTATTTTTATACGTAGAAAAAAACATAGATTTAACAAAAGTGTGTAAAATAATGTAGGCTTGGTTTTGAGTAGTTAAATTTAATTTTTTAATTTAATTTTTTTATATACCATTTCTTAGTTTAGTTTGACTTAATGTATGCCCACTGATATCTTTTTTTGCAGTTTTTATACTGCTACAAATATATAAGATGTTGTTTTTATTTAATTAGAATTAGTAGTTCTTTATCGAAACACGACTTAATTTTTTCAGAATAGAAATATCCAATTCTGTAAAAAGCTAACCCTTGTTCCGTGTGCAAATTTTATTGCGAATTCTATTCGTGCAATTAAAAGTAAGCTATAAAACGACCTGCCCCAAAAAAGCGCGCAACATTTAAATGGAATTGAAGACAGCGAATAACACACACTACCGAATATTTCGCACATTTCATTCGTTGCCCGATCGGACATAGATGCATGTAGTAGGTGCCCATATACATATGTAAATTGACTGCAGTTGCGTAGGTGGAGCGAGCCGACTTATGTAATAGTTGTTTTTTTGTTGTTGTTGATGTTTTTGTTGTTGTACGAGCGACGAATATTTGATGTTGCTTGGCGGGGCAATGCGAGAGCGAGATGAATAGAGCCGAATGCAACATGTTCGATGTGGCGAGCATTTCGTTGCATGATGCAGGGCGCCACTAAGTTTACACTGGCCAGGTTGTAAACAGAGCGCAGGCTGCTCTTAGCAAGAGAGCGAGAGCGTGACAGTGAGAGAGAGAGAGGTACAAAATGCCGGCCACGTGGCATTGTTGCATTTTCTGCTCAGTGTGTGTGTGTGTCTGTGTATGTGTATGCGTAGCTGTTGATAAGCAGCAGCGAAGCTATTAATCAAAACAAAATCAAAAAAGCGATTCCATTGTGTGCGTGCACTGAGTGGCGTGAGAGAAACACGTGCCGGCCACTTAACAGTGCTGACTTAACAGAGCTCGCTTAACGTCGCCCAGTTGGCAGCAAGCACTGAAAATTGCTTGCGTTGGCGTCTTACTGCTCCCACTGCTGCTCCAGATTTCGTTTCCGCTCCTGCTCCTGCCACTGCTCTAGCGAGTCTACTGCTTTAAGTATTCTAATAAGTTAAAGACTTGTAGATAGGTAAGATACCACTTAGCTACACAGGTGGGAAAAGAGAGGGCGTTTGATTGTTAGCGTCAAACCTTCAACCTTGGCATTGACTATTGCGACTACCTCACGCCTTTAAGTTGGTAAGTAAACTATTGAATGATTCAGCAGCCGGTCACATTAAGTCAATTGTCTTAGAAAATCACACGCGCTGCTGCATTGATGCCTAAGCCGTTAAGCGACTGCTGTCAACTCAGCTTTCCTGCGTTTTGCTTTTGCCTGTTTGCCCAACACTTGGCACGCACACGCATCAGATATATATATATATATCTTTATATATATATTGGTACATAAAATTGTCCTTGTACTTTTACATAATAAACGAGTCAATGCCGAAGCCAAGTGCGATGGTAGGGAAAAAATTAAAATGGAAAGGTAGGTGCTACAGCTGGTGGCGTTTAACAGAGCCCTGTAAATGACAACACCAGTGATAAGAACCGGCAAAATTAACGCCAAAAACACAGAGAGAGAACTTGAGAAATAGAGCGAGAGAGAGAGAGAGAGAGTGAGCAGTTAAGGAGAGAACAAATGTTTAAGTATTGCTGCTGTTGTTACTGTAAGTTGCTATGTAGTTGCGTGGCACTAAGCCAACAAATGTGGGGCGCAGTTGGACGTGTGTGGGTTGCAACCGCTCACAACTGCGCTGCCCTCGGTTCTGCTCTGCTCTCTGTTCTGTTCTGTTCTGTTCTGTTCTGCTCAGTTTGGCTTGCAACTATAACTACATCTACAGCTGCAACAACTGACGTTATGGGAGGTGGTGAGTGTGTGTGTGTGCTTGTGCGTGTGTGTGTGGAGGGGGTTAGGGTGTTTTGCTTTGGCTACACAACCCTTGACACAAGCCATGACTTCGGCTAGTGTTCGTCTGTCGTGCATTATGTACATTCCGACAACACATGCACATGGGCCCTGCATCTATGTGTTAGTTGGCGCTGCTTCTGCTGCTGCTGCTGCGGCTGCTGCGGCGGCTGTTGTTGTTGGCACCTTTGCTGCTGTTGCTGCTGCTTCTGCTGCTGCTGCGCCAGCTTCACAGGACACACGGTCGTTGCAATAATCGCACTTTGCACATTCAGGCAGCATTCAGTTGTACGCGGTGGGTTCTTCAGTAAGGACGCACAAAACTTCCTGCACCCAAAAGGCAGTCAGTTAGTTAGCCAACCAACCAACCAGTAAGCCAGCCAGCCAACCAGTTAGTAACTTGACATCTTTTGGTAACTGTAAGCCAAGTAGTGCGATGTAAACAGTACTTATCAACCCAACCTCACATTGAATAAGGCAATAACAACAGACTCCACAGAGCCAAATTTCAACAATCAGCTGATTTACAGAAAGCCGGCGCTGTAAACTTTACAGCGCCCATTACATAAATGCTGAGGCACTGCTAGAGGTAGATTTATTAAGAACGATTAGATAAAAACTATTAGCCCCAACGCGACAACTAGTTTGTGGGCACTTTGGCATCCTCAACCAAATTGCTAGTTGGTGCCACCAAAGTCCATTACAAGCAACTTGAAGCTTAAGTTGTGCCATTGACATACAACAAATCACTGTTTAAGACTTCCTTTTTGTGTATGTGAAAAAGAAATCGCTGTCATTGTTGATTTTCTTCTTTTTTTTTTTCGTTAATGTTTATTTGTGTCGCGGCAAGTAGTGTAATTTTATTAAACTTTCGTGCTCAGTGAACATTACTTTGAGAAAAGACCATCAAAACTAATACTGTCTTGCTTGTTATCTCCGTGGCGTAAAAAAGTGCATTTTTATTAAAGTCAACAAGCTGCTGCGTAATAACAAAGACTTCAATCAGGTAAGTTTCACATGACAAAGTAGTTGTTATTATCTTTCGTTGTTATTACATTCCTTGCTTAATCTAATTGCTATTCGTGCTTACGATACTAACATATACAAAAGTGGCTTATTCTGTGTGCTGCTCCAGTTTGGCATGTAAAATTGTTTGAGATTGCCTGCTTTCATGGAAACTGGGCTTAATGCGGCTTAGTCTATTAAAAAAAAATAAAATAGACATAAAATTAGCATATTCAAATTTAAAACATATTTGGAAAATAATTTTTAGTTCTTTTTTGTATTAAAAAATACATTTACAAAATTATTTTCCAACAATAACAATAACTCTTAACTATCCTTTACTTATTACTTTTATGAAAAATACAAAATATACTTTTAATTATAAATTACGTTAGTTTTACTTAGCTAAGAGGATGTTGTTTTCAAAATACCCACAAAAATAGAAGTAGGCTTAACTTAAATGAAAGAAAAACGTGCCATCAGTAAATACACATCGTCTTAATTTTGTGAACCAAATGAAATAATAAAGATAAATTTCTCTTTATATATATTCAGCAGAATCAATTTGCAAGAGAACACAATTTATATATTGTAATCAAATTTATCTAATGGCTCTTCATAAAAAAAAAGAACAATTATTAGCAGGAAAAAGATATAAATAAATAATTTTGCATGAGTAAACATAAATTTGAATTGAAATTCTTTTTTATGTTATTTTATAGTTTTACCAAAAGCTCAAAAAATATGTACAGAATATATGTTAAGCTGGGCTTAAAATATTTGAAAACGTAGACGTATGCAATTTAATAAAAATATAAACGGAATTATTTGTGGTATTGTTGAATAGTCAAAATATTTTGAAAAGCGTTCCTTTTTAATGCAAAACCTTATAATACGACGCCTTGGTTTGTTTACATAAATCGCACACTCCTCAGCCGCAAAAACAAAAGCAATTACAACAACAATACCAAAAACTGAAACAGTAACGAATTCCAATAAAAAAAATATTCTTTATTTACAAAAGACGATTTACACACTGGCTGGCAACACACACACACACACACACACACATATATATATATATATCACAGTGGCAGCGTTGCCAAGCAAAGCTGTCTGTCTATTTGTGAGCCCCGTCACTGAGTGGGTGACTTGAGGGTTGAGATTGTGCTGTAAAATGTGTGTAAGCCGAACTGCTGCCTGCTGAACATGTAGACAAACGCGTTGGAGAGGCATGCATTTGTGGCAAGTGGAAAAACGGGAAGTTAGCAAGGAAAGCATCATAGCAGAGTTGTTCTTGTAACTGCTCTGTGGTGAGACTGTTAGCCAAGATCAGGGCCACACAATTCCAAGTGTCTGTGTATGCAGTCTCAATTTGTACGAGTTCAGCTGAATTGAAAACAACATACGGAAGTAATTCGATTTTGTTGGCATGCTGATGATGAGCCTATGACATCCTTGTGTAATTCACGGACAGGCAGTCAAATAAACATTACTGAATGGTTTGAGCTGTCACAGCTGTCACATTTGCACTTAGTTTATTTGCAGTAGACAGCCAGATAATTGTTTAATGTAAATTAGGAACAATTTAGATATTAATTTACTCCAATCAACAACTTTTACTTTAACTTTATGCCATCGCTATACAACACATAATAATCTATCTTCATATGCACACATTCAAAGTCGTACATATTTCCCTGTATGTCTCTATTAAATACAAAAATATTATATACATTTACAATATTTGGCTTAAGTAATAAGAGCTTGGTTGCAGGCCATGAGCATTTTAATTTTTATTTATGACATTGATAGACGTTATTTGTCTAAAATCTAAATGTTTTGTTAAGCAATTATTGCCCACTAAATTACATTAACGCAGCCATTTTTATATAAAAACGTAATTTAAATAAAATTTACCTGTTGAGTTATCTATTTAATTTTTACAATTTATGTAGCATTTAAGTAAATATTTGTGGTTTTTTAAATAAAATTCTCGTGACTTTAATGGAACACATTTCAACACATATAACAAATTTAAATTGTTGCAGAAATATACAGTGTAGAGTGAGATAATATTTTGCAGATAGTTCTTTTCGATGATTTTTAAAGTGCTTTTGCCAATTTGTTACACAACTTTTCACAAATTCTTCTTCCTCAAACGCTTAATAAGCCAACCACAAATTGTTAAATGAATTTCAGGCCACAACTTTACAGTCATCCCACAGCCCTGACAAACAGGCTGCAATAAGTTTTACCAACTACAGTGATGCCATTTTACGTGCACAGTGCAAAAATTCTGTCCGTTGTTGTGACTTGCACCAAATTAAAGAAGACACAAATATTTATGATGAAGCTGTCGACGCATAATTGCTTCAATTTAAAAATGCATGACAACTCTTTTTGAGATATACTCAACGCACTCAAAAATGTACAAAGTAATGCCAGGAAAATTGTAAATTTGTTGAGAAATTGCATTGCCTTTATATTGATTATCTAATGTTTTGCCTGTGCGTATTTTTATTAGGTCTGCAGTCAGTGGTATTTCGACATCGAGTCATCCATACTTAATTCCATTACAATCAACAAACTGTCAAAAGAGCATCAGCGTCACATTTGCCCCACACAAATGTGTAATAAATAATTCGAAATTTCTATAAAAATTATGATTTAAATATGCCTTTGAGCCGATTTAGTACATAGTCGATTAAGGTTGCTGCGAGAGTCATCTGATCTAATCAAGGACATAACTTTAAACTAAGCTTAAAGCACTTCGATGCATTATTTTAACAACCAAACAGCATCAAAGTAACTATTGTCTCCGTCTCCGTATTGGACGTCCACAATCAACTACATTTTATTTTATTCATTCCACTTGTCGGAAAGCTACTGTCTCCGCCCGATTGCGCCCTGAGCCCCATTTTGGCTTGATAGCGTTGAGAGCGTCGGGTTTGTGGTGAAGACAAATGTGTGGCATTGAGGCGTGAAAATATCGCACTATAAATACACACAGGAGGCGAAAATCCAAATTTAAACGGTGTGTAATTTTCAGTAAAGTGTGGTCGTTCGGTTATTTACGGATTTAAGATAATTTACACAATATTTTTGGTCTGGTTTGCAATCATGCCAAATTTAACATAACTTGTGAATTTGCGTCGGCCAATCCAATATTAAAAAAAAAACACTTAAGTCAATAATATGTTAAGGAAGTGTAGACTTCTTAATTTAAATGTCAGACTGTTAGATCATGTTAATAGTTTAATATTTAATTTTTTTTTGGTTGATTTTAAAACAATAAATGTAAAACAAGCATTTATATTTATTTGCAATCAAATCAAAATAACAGTATTTTTTTAAAGCATCTAACAAAATAAGTAAGTTAAAAATTTAAGTGATGTTTTTTACAGAGCTAAACTATCCGAAATAAGCTACTAACTAAATAACATTTTATTTTATACAGTTGCTAATGATAAACAAATATAAACATGACTCTACAAATACTATGTGTGCTACTTTGCTGTACTCGTTAAAAAACAGTCAAAATTCTCTAGTCGAGTGGGGTCGACAAGAAGATACCTTGAAAATACATTAAATCGATTAAATCACATAATTAAGACGTATTTTCCCTTCCAATTTAATGTATTGGATGGACCCCTAAAAATTCAGTAATATGCCTTTTTGTCATTTGAATTGTAGCGATATTCGCGAAACGTGAAGATTTATCGACAAATAAGTTTAGCTATATTATTTAAGTATCTTTATTCTATTAGATTCTATATACTTTTTAGTGTTGTAATTGTGTTCTTATGCCTGTTACAAACTTTTGCTGCAATTCATTGTACCATTATTATTCACTTTCAATGAATTTAGGGTATGCAAATTTGGCAAGTCGCGCAGACAGAATGCCACTACCCCCCTTTGCGTTTCCCTAGTCTGTAAGCAGACTGTCAACAGCCAGTGAAAAACACTAGTAACGCTACTAAATGTAAAAATAAGTTACAAAAACGAAACCAGGCGACATCGACCCAATTTTCTATAGTAGAAAAATCGCTGCTTTTATGAACCACCACAATGCCAGTCTATTGAGGTAAAGGGCAGCAAAACGTGGCATGCAGATGCTGCCACAACTGTCGCGTCTGCCATCGACCGCGTGGAAAATAGCAGAAAAAAGCCAAACGAATTTTTGGAGTGGCTAATCGGAGGTTTGAAGTAAAAGTCGTTTGTTTGCTAGTCTCCAGTCCAAAGCGGTTAATGTGGTTGATGTCTTTGTTCCGACTGGGCTAAGTATTCCATCTGCTAATATTTGTGCATATATACGTATACAAATAGAGATTCGTAAAAAGTCTATGCTTTAAACGTTTAATCAAAGCTTGGGGTGCCAAGTGAAAAAGTTTTGTTGGATCTGCAGTCAATGCGGAAATTAAATGTCTGCGATTCTTGGCATTTGGCATAAGGAAAGGATGCTTTCAATTGCTTGTGTCATCTGCAATTAATTTTCTTTTTGACCAGGTTTGTACGATGTCCGTCTTTCGAAGCAGCTATCATTTCAATTGGGTGCTCAAAGTGTTTTTGGCAAAAAAAACTTGCAATAATTTTCCCAAATATCGAAAATATTTGCAGCGCCTAAGAGCCGAATGCATTTTTAATTAGCCAAAGGAAATGCAATTATTCCAGACCAGATATTTAAGTATGAACGCTTATCGTTATCGAACTTTTAAGCAGCTAGCAAAAATATTGCCTTTTACTGTGGAAGCAGCATAAATCAAGAAGTGCTTGTGCTGATGGAAGGTGCGGTAAGCGGAAAGGCAGAAAGGCAGAAAGGTTATGGATGTGCACATCCTTACGGCAATTCGTCCAGTTCTTTCAATGTTTGCTTGTGTAACCCTGAGCAGCATGCTTCTGCTGCTGGCATATGCTAATGGCAGCAACGTTACTAGCAGTTGGACTCCTGCTCGGACTCGGACTCCGACTCCTTTTGCAACAACTGTCTAAAAATGTATGCCAAATGCGATTTACATATAACGTTCTGTACTAACTAGACAGGCCGAGTACGGTGCGGAATGCCTTTTACCCGGACGTAGGCAATGGCTCGAACGTTGCTTTATCCAGACAGAGATACGCAGTTAGGTATTTGTATCTCTTTCTACCTCTCACTCACACACACACACGCACAGACACCCATGCACCCCTACACTTTCTCTGCTCATCTTTCTCTCTGATTAGTATTTCAGCTAAGGATATTTGTCAGTTTTGATATGCTGAACGCCTTCTAACTGTGAGCTTAGCTATGATACCGATTGACCTGGCAAATTTGCACTTGCGTTTTCCATTTGATTCACCTGAGGATTAGCTGAACATCTATATAGACTATTGTATATGCTGATCATGTCATTAGTATGCTCAATTTTTAGAGCGTATGCATAAAATTAATAAGCCCTCAAATTTATGCATAACTCCAGGCATGCAGCACAACTGAAATAAAGTTTAATTACGATGCCAAAAACAATTGATGAAAATCAAATCAGAGTCGGGCAATACCCCGTTGTTTTCATGATGTGTAAAATCACTGCAACCGATTTTGCGCCAAGTGCTCCCACATATCATGTGGGTATTTACATGACGCAACGTTCGACATGAGGGATGCCATCCATCCGGTTGCCTTGCATATGTATCTGTATCTGTATCTGTTTTTATCTGTGTACGTGAAGCTAACTCTATTCAATGTTTTTGTGATGCTGCTAAAAGGCATTGCTGAAATAAGTTTGAGTGAAACATAAATTTTTCCCCTTTAGCCAAGTTACACAATCTTGTCCCAAAGGTGTGCTTTTGTTCGAGGCAAGGCTAGTTGTGAAGGACGATTTTTTGATGAAGGGGACAGATTGTGTAAATTAGGCTGAGCACCCAAGTATTTGAAGCTGACATAAAGCCAAAAATAGCATTATGTAATCATAAGCATTGGTCAAAATGAAAGTGATTAAATTAAATTGAAGAGTCAGCCAATTAAAATCGTTGGTATATTTACACTTTGATTACATATTGTATTTTTTGATCAAATCTAATTCGTATTAATGGCATTTTCTAAAGTAAATAAAAAACGCTCTGATTGATTCGTATGCAAAATCAATGAATTATTTGAGTTCTAGAAGCCAACAGCTTGGTTTAGTAAGTTTAGCTTTTAGCCGTGTTAATGGGGTGAGGATGACTCTGTCTGTGTGTTTTAGATTTATTTCTTTTTTCAGTTACTTTCATTGGTATTTTCTATTTGGGTACGGCAAATAGGATTGCCAGGCAGTGAAATTAAATTTTCAACTCTTTTCGATGCCAAAAAGTCAGTGGTTTAGCCTAAGGCAGCAACCTATTTACTGTTTGCTTGAGGTTCGAGGGTTTAGAGCCCATGAAGAGCTAAAAAAAGCTTTACTTGCAGTTTTAACAACGAACAATCAGCTGTTAGAAATGCAACGCAATTTTTCATCGCGCTTGTTTTTTTTCTTCTTTTTTATTTGGTGCGTCAGAGCGGCACCGACAAAAGCTTTTGGCCGTCTGCGATGGCAGTGCCAAGTCATTCGGTTAGTCAGCCAGTCTTTCAGTAATACGAAACGGATTGCCGCCTCGCCTGTCTGTCTGTCTGTCGGTTTGTCTGTCTGTCGGTTTGTCTGTCCGTCTGTCAGTCTGTCAGTCTGTGCATTGTGCATTCCATTTACGAGCTCTGTTGACGCTGAGAGTTGTTTAACTGTCTGTGTGTGCGTATGTTCTGAGCCATTTAAACTGAGCTTTGAATTGAACTTGCTTTCCTTTCGCATCTTTTTTTTTTTTTACTTTTCTCCTCAGCCTGTGCTCTTCAAAAGTGCAAGTAAATATGTAGCTTGGTGATTTATCAAGTTATGCAACAGACGCGAAGAGAGAAATTTATTTACATGTTTAGCCCCAACAACATACATAATTATAGATATTACCATAATTATCGGTCCGTCTGAAATAAATTATTTTTATTTTAACAAAACGTGCTCAGATATGTTTTTCTACTTTGTATTTTTTTTTATCATTTCTTAATATCTTAAAAAGGGTTTGTTCTTAAAAAGTGTTTAGATTTTATAAAATATTTGTTTTGGTCTCTGTCTAAGATTCTACTGCATTTTGAGGGTGTGCTAAGAGGTATCCTCTAATCGGGCACCGTCGAAGATGCCACAAGAGTGATGAGAACAGCTCGTTCATCCAGTTCTTCCTTTGCTTTTTTTGTTGCCAGTCACAGACATTATGTCTACTGCTCTTAATGTTTTATAGATTTGACTTTAAAGTATAAAATAAGCCACCCGCCTCTAATTGGCTGAGGGTTGTGACTTCTATTTCCTTCTTTCTCCATTTCAATTTCCGTGGGTCACATAACTTAAATATGCAACTTATCATTTTGGCTGAGCTCTGCTCTCCACATTTGGCTCATCAACGACATCCGTTGCCCATCAGAGTGAAGCATTTCAATTTATTTAATTTGATATTTGTTTTGCTGGTACAACTGCGAATGACTGCATGTATAGATGCAAACACAAACACAAACACAAGCACTCACACACCAACACACACACATAGATACACACCAACACACACGCGTAGATTACCAATGCCCAAGTGCATTGATTTGAATGTCAGCAATTTGTGTAGTTTTGTGCTCGACTGGAAGTCTCCTTCTCCAGCGACAGCATCAGGATCAGCATCAGCGCCTGGATGTATGCAATGAATACATTGCCGCCGGGCGACGCTGCGTAATGCAATGTAAACCAAACCAAACAATTTAAAATCATGGCATCCATTTGGCTTCAATTCAATTTAAACTGAAATGAGCTCCACGAGCCGTGGGCCGTGAAATGCTGGAAAGATCAGAGGGCGATGAGGGCCTCATACAGAGGTAAACTTAGCTTAGTGGCATTGCACAGTTTCACTTTATTAAATTGCAGTTGGGCTCTTTTATGTTACCTCATATGCCATTGTATTAGGAAAGTGGTAAGTATTTCACATGGGAATAAATAACGCTTGCAGCAACTGCCTTGCAGCTAGGCTGAACTGAATTCTAAGTTGAAAATCAGAACGTTGTTTATTTTATTTTTATTTTTGTGTATCAGTATCAGTATCAGTGTATCAGCAAAATCAGACACATTGCTTATGGAATTCCTATACAAATATATGCATAGTCCTTTATTTAAGTATTTCGAAGGTTTCAACGAATTCTGAACTGCAGCAAAATGAGTGCTGTTAAAGATTGCGGCAAGTACTTGCAAATTGTTAAAAATGAAACGATTTTGAAAGTTTTTCGGTCATAAATTTATTTACCAATATTTCTTTTTCATAATTGCTTCAAGATATTTTGCATTTTCAATGCGTTGTTCTTCTTCTGTTGACACTTGCACACAACTGAGACATATAATTTATGGCATGCTGTATGTAAGCGAATGACACCCAAAATATGCATACAAATCTGATATGCTTTTGGGCTAACGGAAATATAATAGAGACGAAGACAATTGAAACGTTGCTTTGGCCAATTAAAAGTTTGCCACAAAAATCAACCTGCCGTGTCCAAATGCGATCCTTGCCGCACGAACGCCTTGTTAGCGCCAACTTTATTTGCAATGCCAACTATTTGGCGTGTTAGCTTAATGAGAAAAAGTAGGACACTACTGATGCTCCATTCACTGCCAGGCAGTCAAGCAGACAGCCAGCCAGCCAGCCAGCCACTCAGCCAGCCAGTCAGCCAGCCAGTCAGCCAGTCAGTCAGACAGAAAGAGCATCGTCTGACTCAAGACTGAAGTACTATTCAAATAGTCTGAGTGCCCCGTTTAGAAAATCACCCAAAATTAAAGTCAGTTCGGTGTTGTTGCTGTTGCTTTTGGCTAAATTATTCAAAAATTCGTTGGGGCAATCGTCATCAATGTGTGCGGTTCTTGTTAGCATCGGGCATTTTATGCTGTAAATTCGTGACTGGCAAATAAGTTTGTTTACAACTTGCAAACAAGCGACAAACAGCGACAAAACATAGCCATAACAATAACAATCTGGCATCCAAATTAATTATGACACCAATTCCACCATATTCCGTCCGTTTACAGCAGCGTTGAATTGTGTTGCATAAAATGTGCTGCATATTTTATTGCGTTGCCGGCAGCAAATAAGTTTTCCTGCCACTCGGCTGTTTGTCGGTGTGCATTTTCCCTCCTAGCCTCCTGGCAGCTCTGGTTAAGTTGTGTAGGTTTGCAAGTCAACCAATAGAAGAGGACACGAAAGTCAAGCATAAGAAAAATTGACAATAAAGATGTGGAAAACGTATGCATTTGGCTCTCTCTCTCTCCATACTTTCACCAATATAGTGGCCATAAACTTAAGTGTTCTGGCCTTTGCGCATCTCTACAACTTGCCATGGCCAGCACGCAGAATGCAGGTTTTATTAGAGGCATCTGCTTTAGTCAATTCCCGGTAAGGACCTAAGACTTTTAAAACGCCTTAATAGTTGTAACTTGATGAGTATTGAAAACTGTGGAGCATGGATAGATTTTAAATAACCAAGGTTGCAAAATGCTTATGACACAATTCATTTGGTTTCATTGCCTAACACTTTTTTCGGCAATTTTGTTGTTGTTTCGTAAACAGGTAATTAAAGACTAGTATAGAAATTTTCAAAAGTGTTTACATAGACTAAACAATGCTCTGTAGCCATGTGGGTAACTATAATTATAAATTAACTACAATTCGAAGCTAATTTCACTTATTGACTTAACTTTTGCCTGTGTTAAGCAACTTGCCTAAAGCGAAGACTGGTCAATTTTAGAATGAGAACAATTGCTCGATTATTTATTATTTAATATTTATTATTATTTCGACACTGGAACTTCAATAGCAGTGCGAAAACACTGTTTTTTTTAGGCATTAAGTAAAATTTGTTTACCATTGCCGTTTAAAAGGCTCACCCAAAAGCGAGCTACAGACACAAAACTCTAAAATAAAGGCGAGCAAATCGCCAAATGCTTGTTTTAATTTTATTTGCGAGTAATATTCACTTTTATTGGTGTACAAATTTTTAAGAATTTTTCTTTTATTTACCATGTCTGCACATTTTTAATTATACCAATTTCAGCCGCAGTTTGGTTTATGGCTTCCAAGCTAGACCAGGAAATGTTATCTGTCTATTTGAATGAATGTTTGTTTGCATCTGGGACTGTATCTGTAACTGTTAGTTGGATGTTGGCTAAATGTTGAGTAATTGGCAGGGTTAGCTAATTAGTGCAGAAGTACTAACACACTTACCGATTTCACTTCACAGCCCGGTAACCATGTCATCATTGTGGTATCTGTGTATATCCTGCCGGGTAGATTGAATAGGTTTGTGTGCAATTATTAACACATCTTAAAATTGCAATTTGAGGAGCTAACGAGTTGATTGATGAGTGATTAGAATGCGTTTTGAACAAAACTGAAATGAAATATAAAATGAGAATTTAATATTAGATGAAGTGACTGATTGTCGGTCAGAGTTGTTGCAAGAACGCGTTGATTTCCTTGTAAAACAAATATCACTTAATATGGCTCTGCCTGTCAGCCAGTCTGTCTAATGGAAAACAAAAGGCACGTAGTTGCCTGAATTCTTGTTATGGCTGTGTCTGTTGCCCACTGGGTAAGCCACGTCAACGGCGCCAGTTGGTTAACACGCAGCTGCTATCGTGACAGACCTGCCACCTGGACACGTGTGCATGTGTGGCTCATAATAAAAAAGTGTGCGTCGGATGGCAAACTGCACAGAGGGGCACTGGAAATGCTGCATTCTGTGTGGCATTGAAAGCAACTGTTGACAAACAACAACAAACACATCGGGAGCCATGGCATACAACCACCTGATGGCACTAGTACCCTGCACCATGGTAGAAAAAAACTGAAATTAATACAAATTTAAACTAATATTTAATTTTATTGAAAATATGAAAACTATGAAAATAATATGCAGTTTATTGGAAGAAGAATATTAATAGAATAGGATAAAGATATAATTCTTACGCTAATCGTAATATCCTGTTTATTATTAATAGCATAAACAAAAAAGTGCTAACAACTTACAAAATTATTAACTTATTAAATTAATTGATTATTTACTCATTTTTTAAGAATATAAACACTGTCCTGTGACACTGTCCCGTGTCTACTGCACTTAATTTTAATAAACAAAATACTCGACGCGTGTGTTCGCTGGACCAGCAGCGTGTCCAGAACCAGAACCAGAACCAGAACCATGACCAGAGCCTGAACCAATAATAGAAGGGTAGAAGGAAGCGCTTGTGTGTACTTCCATATGGAAGGAGCAGACATAAAAAGACAGACACCTACACACACACTCTGACATGGGTTAGATGAGATAGTCGTATTTTTGCCGCTCTGTTAGAGTTGTAATGAGCCGCACGAGAAATGCATAAAGTTTTTGGGCACCCGGTAGATCAATGTCTAACCATAAGTCTGCCACAGCTAAGCTGCAGCTCGAGTTGCAAGTGTGCGAGGCGGAACTGGAGTTGGCGTTGCGACGTAAACAAACTCCCGTTATGCGAATCTACGCTCCTGGGCCTGGCCATGACTACTGTTCGGGAGTTTTGGCTTAGTGGCAGGTCGCACGTGTGCTTGTCATTTTACTTTTAAAACTTTTGCGCTATGCTGTCGTTGTTATTATTGTTGTTATTATTGTTGTTGTTGACGGAGACAGTGACGGAGACGGAGACGGAGAGGGTCCAGCTGGTTTTTTGGCTCTTTTTCAATTTTATCGTAGAAAACAACTGAAACTGTAAATGGCGTTGGGGTGCTACGTGATTTACACCTAGGCGGATGTGCATCTGTGGATCATTTTACGAGTATGCGAGAGACTCGACGGCACTTACCACATACCACACACCGCCGCATGCCACATGCCCTATCTGAGAGCAACAACTTGTCAGCCCAGCTCAACCCGTTTAATGTTTATAAGGTGCTGCTTTTAGCTGGCAGTCAAGAATTTTCTTTATATGCATTTCAGTTGATGACTTGCTCTGCTGAATTTATTCTTACCTGAGCCATTTTACAGCAGCCTCCACATCAACGTCGCGTTCCTGATGTGACTTTTACGTGCGTGTTGATGCGACTCAGTGGCTCACTTGATATATATATATATATATATACGAAAGCATATAGCATAGCATTTGGAACTTTTTTTTTCGCTGTTTGCTGTCCTCTGGCCATTGGCCATGTCAAAGTCAAAGGACCGCGCAACCGTTGTCATTACACGCGTGGCCGCTTTACACGTTTTAAGTTTTGGTATAAGGAGGAGATTGGAGGAGGTGGCAAGGTCCTTGAATCTGATCTGGCTGGCTTCGTTGTTTGATTGCTGTTTGTCCCGCTCAGAGAACCAAGAATGCATTGCATTTTAATGAAGATATACTGTGCAGCACCGCGAGACCTTACCAGCACGAGTGTCAGCCACATTGCCTGTCACGACTTCATTAGAGCCCCCTACACCCCCTTCTCACACCCACTCGCTTGTCAGCCTGGTTCCCTTTTTGGGCCGTGTCCTGCTGGCTTTTCATTTAGGACATTGGCTTCGGAACTGTTGGCATATTAGATTTATCACCACTAATCGATTGGAGAGTCGATGAGTACATTTTGAAAGCGTATGGTAAGTTATTCAGTGATAGGTATTAGAGAATCGAGAAAGATTTATGATTGCCTCTGAGAACAACTCTCACAAAATTGATTAAGCCTTTTAAATACAAAAACTTACCAACAAAATGACATCAAGTATTCTTAAATGCAAAGTTTTCCTCTATTTGCTGCGTATTAGCTGCATATTATGCTCTCTCATTCAAATATTTAAAATTAAAAGTAATGAATTTTTATTTTTATTTTATTTTAAATCATAATAATCAAAAAAGAGACATAATTACTCATAAAATATATACAGCATAACTGCAAACTATGTTATTAGAAAACCTGTAAAATTTCCATAAACCAATATAAATTAAATTGTATTTATTCCACCTAATACTGTGCATTATAAAACTTTTAAGTATTCGAGCGCACTTCAGTAAATTTCATGATAACTTTAGTAACTGGTATAAAAATATTAAGGGGCTGCTCAGTCATAAATGTTCTTTGCATTATAAAAGTTGTGTTTCTTCGGGGGAAACACAATTTATAAGGCTTAACTGTCTTATGGAGTGTTAACGTAATAAAACTACCAATCCAAATCAGTTTTTAGTAGTTTTACTCAACTCAAGTCTGATGCAATATTTACTTTGAGTATTTTGTAATATTCTGTATGTTAATTTCTGAGTAAGTTTCGTAGAGAATTTACTTAAGTGCTGTTGAATGTGAGATAAAAAGTACTTGAAATAATTTCTTTGTCTTTGTCTAGCAAATTTGTCTTCTTAGCTGTTTGTTTTGACTGCGGCGTCTCCAAAATTTATTTTAACGGCTTTTCGTCTTCGTTTCTTTTGTCTTTTTGTGTGTTTGGCAACTTTACGCATTAATTCTGTTAATAAATTTATTGTCTGCATGTGTTGCAGTAAGCCAAAGTTCACGAACCAGTTACACACACATGGTAAATGGCAATTTAATTGCTCTGCCAATATGTGGCTTAACATGCTTCTCGGCTCTTTGAGAGTTGCAGCACCTACAAAAAAAAAAAGTTATAAATTGAACAAAATGTATTTTCATTGCATATTCCTCCAGAGAGGAGACAAAACAAGAAACGTGTTTAAAAATCATCGACTGGTCAGACGTGAGAACATTAGGGTCCACACATCAATTGTTTTGACGTGTTAAAAGCCACTCGACGTCTTAATAACTTGATAAAACATGCACGCACTTATATAATATATAAATAGCAGACATTTTTATCTATAATTTAAGTATATGAACTATATCGTTTGCGTGCAAACATCTTTTGTATGTAATATTGGTAGTGGGCACAACTTTACCTGTGTTCATATAAATGCAAAATAGCATATTTTTGCATATGTTGCTATGCATGCTGAAAGGATATTTTTGCTTTCCTTTTATTGACGCATCCTTAAACAAAAGAATTTCAATATGCTCTACTTTTGATCTTGGACTTAAGTCTAGAGTATTTGTGCAAAGAAAAAGCAACACAATTCATTTCAATATAATTTCTTGCATTGAATTTGTTCTTTAGAATTATTACCAAAAGCATATAATATAATTTATTTAATAATCGATGTGACTTTATATAAATGAGTGCCTAATAAATTGAAAAACCAAATATTTATATTTTAAAAGACGTAATTTTATTTTAATTTTGCTTTGAGATTAAACCCATAATTTGTTGCAGCCAATATTTAAAATCCAAATAGCATTGAGTCTCACAATTTACATTTTAAAAATTAAGTCACACAAATACAAAACTAAAATGTAAAATTAATAAGAGAATACTCCTCACATATTTAAATAAGCTATTAGAGTCAATATGTATTAATCTGTATAAGTCATTAGTTTAATAAATATAAAATGAGTCAAATGACTTAAATTTGCTGCCCTTGCTCGAATTAAATAATGTTTATATTAACTTGTAGCACTTGGGTACTTAGTAGCAAGTTCAATTTGGCTGATTGTGTAAATAAAGTAGCTCTTTGAGTTTTCTAATCTAAACTTTGATTTTCGTTCAGTTGGCCAGTGGGGTCAGTAAATATTTGCGGCAGTCGTCTAGAGTGTGCAGTTGCAATTCGGAACTTGGCCAAAATGCTGGACATACATGTTGCAATGCAGCATTGACACTTGCTGTAAGTCGAAAGCAAATCTGTTACAAATAACGAATAGTAAAAGATTACTTGTGCAAAACTTATCAAAATCTCCTCCCCACGTGCAATATCCTAATTAAATATTGGCCAACAAGTTGCATTGATTTTTTCGCCGCCAGCAACATTTTTCCATTTGATTGGGCCACGCGTGTTCATCTGACTGGAATTGTTAATATCCTTGTGCCTTTTATTTGGTTTATCAGTGAGTCGCAGCGAGCGTCTGGGCTGTATCACATCCTTACCATGTGGCCTTGACCAGGAGCGTAAACTGCAGACATCGATGCCTTGGCAGAGAGCAGCCTGTATTAATTGGCTGCAGTTCCAAAAAAGGGCAGCAATCTTTTGAGTTTAACAATATGCCTAATTAGATTTTACGCTGTCTGAAGGAACATTCGCCTCATTCGCCTAAACTAACCAATTATCGAGATTATAGTCTGCTGGCTTTCGCTTTTTTTTTTTTGGTTATTTTTGAGACTTGCTGACTATTGATTTTAATTTGTCTGCAAAACGGCAATTTGAGAAACCGCTGTCGAGAAACAAAATTATATTAAAAAAAGTTATGTATTGCAGTTTAAATCGGTATATTCCTTATATTGTATATACCAAATTTTGCATTTCTTATTATCGCTATTGGAGAAGTTGCGAAACATTTTAAATGCACCTAATTCGACTCGAGAATTATTTGAGTCATCGTCTTAAGTTATAAAGCAAACGGCAGCAATAGCGATAAGAAAATAAACAGTTGCTAGTTGAGTCAGAATTGTATTTCCATGTAGTTTATCATATAAGTATATGATATATATAAATAAATATATATATATAAATATATATTTTATATGTATAATTTTATATTTTGTTAAGTAATTCAATAATAATTATCACAGCTGAAGGCATACACAGCTTTTGATATTTTATATATCTGTCAAAAGAAATATTTATAGAAAGATAAGTTCCAATTGAGTAGAATTGAGTTAAAATTTGCAGTAATTAATTGCTGGCCTCTAAAAAAATACTAAAAATAATTGCGGAACACGATATTTTCTAGAAATTTAAAATGATCCTTTATTATAAATTGATAATAAATATGATTTGCTAATTTTTTATATTGCTTAAAACTTAAGTTTACACTGCTAAAAAAGTTGTTCAAAAACCAGCAATTTGACACAATTAAAGTTATAAACTAATGTTGCTGGAACAGGAGTTAATAAGATTTCGATATCAAATCGCAAAGTTTGAAGTGGGATCTGTCCGAGTGACCGCAGGAGCTAGATTCAAAAAAAGACAACAAAATGTTGACACAGTAAACGTGAGAGTGTGTATGTGTGTGTGTGTGAGTGTGTGAGTGTGTGAGTATGCATGTCTTGCTGAAAATCAGAACTTTAATTAGCTATTAGCGCTGGTCGCTGCACAAAGGCGGATGGCTAATTGCAATTATCGCTGTAATTTTTGATAAAATTGCGAGTTTTGATTACATTAAAAGTTCAAAAATTATTACCAAAGCCGCGAAAATCATATTAAAAACTTGTTTAAAATAATATGACAAATTTGTAAAAAGTAATTTTCACACGTCTAACTTAACAAACGTAAATGAAAATAAAAATTATTTGCATATTCGTATACCTTTTCATCGAGCTGCAGTGAATTTAAAAAGGCGATACAATGCAAAGCTCAATTATTTTTAGCAAAGGCGTTGGCCGTCGGTAGCAGGACACGATATAAAATAATTCCAATAAAATGCATTTTTCATGTCAAACACCTGAGCTGCTGGAATAACCTGAATGCACGCACAGGATTTTACGGAATTGCACGCAAACAAAATGCCGCACAAATAAGGCACATGAAAAATAAGAACAAATTGGAATGAGACTTTCGTTAGCCACCAATTTTGAGTTGCACTGCAACTGCAGCGCTGCAACTCTTTGTTATTTCAGTGTAATAAGCAAAGAAAACGAAAAATAATATTTGTACTGGTTGCAAGGAAAGCTAAGCAAATACCAAGAGAACAAAACAAAACAAAACAGAACAAGAAAAAGTAACTATTAAAGATAAAGAGAGTCAAGAGTCAACAGTGAGAGGGGAGGAGAAGGAAAGTGCATCAAATGCAATTGGCGCAAATCAGCTTATGTTTATCCATTTTACTAAACAACTGGACTTACAGCTTGCAACAGCTGGAGTCTCTGGGGATATTTGACTTGTCGCCAAACTTAATTTATTGTCTTGAACCGCAAAGCAAAAGGATAACGCGTTAAAGCAACAAAGGATTATCTATGGTCCTCTGGCCTCTGGCCAACAACAGCCCACACTCCATCCCCTCTCATCTGCGAAGAGAGACTTTACTTTTGCTAACGTTACTTTGTCCCAAGTTAAACGGGATTCGATATTTAAGTTAAAGACGGCTGAACTTTTACACTACACGCTGATAGCACGCTGCCAAAACTTTTTAACATTTGGCTGCAAATAGAAAAATAAAATGGAAGGACAAAAAGAAACGCAAAGTTTTTCGTTTGGAAGCCGAGTTACAAATTCAGAGCCCATGCCAAGTAGTACAATTAATTAAAAGTCAGGCAATATGAATAACGAGCAGACAGAGTCGAACCTGTTACCGCCCAAATGTTGTATTTTATACCACTGGGTGGTTGGGGCTCCCCCTCCCTCTCAAGTATCAATTAGCCTTGCAAATCTTTGATGATTCTGGGGGCCATTTATGCTCATTGCGTAAATGTGTGTAAGCCAATTCCGAATCAGTTGAAGGATGTGAAATTCTTGCATGAAGCTCGAGTGCTGAGTGCTTAACTGATACATGATAACGTTAAAGAAACTATAAGTTTTGAACAAAGAGACAAGCCCTAAAAGGAATATATATTAATTAAGATAAAAAGAAGAGCAATTAAATTGACATTTTTCATGATTTTTTTGTTGCAGACAATGGAAACATTTTATTGCCTAATACATTATATATTATAATTAAATTTAACTTTTATACATATTTTGTTGTAATATACTAGTTGTAATATTAAATATTTAGAATAGGAGGTGAATTGTAATTTAAGTGAAAATGAGAACATAAAATAGCTAAAACTCTGGTATATCATTTTTAGTTTATGGCCATCTTTAAACGCCCACCTCTAGGATCCAACACTTAGTTCAGAAATTCGCAACCTTCTTTAACCGCGCAAAAATAGACAATACAAAAACAAGAAACGTTTGCCATTCTTGCCACTCGCTAAGTTTCAGGGCGACGAAAACCCACTTAAACTCTCCCACGCAGAACCACACACTCACACACACACACACACACACACGCACACTCATCCGTATGAAGACTCCCTCGCAGACAGAGGAAAACCCAAAGCCAAGCAGCCCACAGAAACCCTGTCTTGACTCATTAACATCAGCAGAGGAATTGCGAGCGTTGTTAATGTTCCGCAGCAGACATTACTTTGCCTGTGTCTGGGCGCCCAGATTCGTGTTCAGTTCAGTAGGTGACACCATTGCGGGCGTTAGTGCCGACGTTCACATCGGTGCTCTATTTGCTTTATTCTTTATCCTGTGCGTAGGGCGGAGTGTGGCGTGGGGAGTACGGAGTGCGGAGTGACACAAGCTGCGTGCACCTGACGCATTTGCTCCAGATTTGGTGTGAGTGTGTTGAGCGTTGAATGTTTTCAAGTGTAGGTGTGCACACACAAGTTAAAGTCAACGATACTCTGGGGCATGCATCTGCCATTAATGCCTCGGCGGTACAAATGTCATATCCCATGCAAATACATATAATAAAAGTTAAACCACAAAAGTCTTAATGCTCCGTTCGCTGACTATCAATTCATAGAGTCAAAATTATTGAAAAAGCTTTCAGCCCTCCATAAAACTGAGCTCAAACCAATCCAAAAGCTGGCAAATTCATTTCTTTCACGTAATTATGCAAAATATAAAGGATGCCATCGTTACATGTCATATCATCCTAGTCATCACCATAGTCACCGCCATCGCCATCGCCATGGGCGTCTGGCTGAGCAGCCTATTCGAAATTCAGCCATCTCTTGAGCATTTCGTGCGCAAATTAAGGATTCATTAAAAAGTTGACTGCCAACAAAATAAGGTCAAGTGTCAACTATATTATTATTTAATAATATTTGTATTTTTTAGTTTAAATAGTACAGATTTGCAACGTTAAGACTTGTAGCTGATATTAAAACTTTATGTTGGTATTAATTAACTAAAAGATTTTGTGTAACTATTTAATTATTTTTAAATCTTTCATGCAACATTAAAACTTTAAGCTATCACTGAAACTTTTGGTTTGTTTAAGTAATTAATACTTTTAGTTTCGTGCATTATGAAATAAATAGCAAGGGAAAAAGTTGCCAGTTTGCGAATCCCATCTCGAATTATTTCCATAAAATAAGTAAAAATAGGCCGAGCTGTCTTTTAAAATTGGGGTAGGCATTTTTATGGATTTTTAAAGGGTATTACTAGCAATGTGTCTGTTAAATTGTGTGGGATATATGTCTTAAACGACTTACATTAACATATGCCAATCTTTGAAAAACATCTACAACATTCTAACAACCAAATTTTATGCCTGAATGTGTAGAAAAAAGAGGTGTCATACAGAGTCTGTCTGACTGACAGACAGAACGACAATATACCATGATATCTTTTGTGTCAATGTATAAAAACTAAAAAATAAAAACATTTTATGCTTAAAAGTGGTGAAGCCAGCTAAAGAGATATTCAAAATATACTAAAAAACGAGGTGTAACACAAATTTTATATTTTTAATTTTTTTTTTTTTATATTTATATTATTTATATTTATATTTTTTATATTTATATTTTTTATATAATTAATTTTTGTATATCTCACTAGATTTGGTACCCACTACATAAAATAATTATACAAATATTATTTTTTTTTTTACTAATTGTTGTACTAATACAAATATAGTAGTAGCCACCAGTTTTTCAAATTATTTAAATTTAAAATTAAAATACTGAACCTACTCGTACTCGTAGAAACATTTCATTATCTATTGGCGCCGATAATTCTTGTTTGGCTTTATTAATGGGATTTTGGACTATTATCAGCAGCTCGTTAAACACAATATGGAATTGACTGGCACTTAAAGCGACATGCGGTCAGGACACTTAATAATATGCTTTGCACATTGCTGTTCTGTTATATCCGTTCATATTGTCCGTTGTCCGTTGTCCATTTCCCAATGAACACTGTCCATGTAGGATGTCAATTATGGCGTGTTCGACAAAAGGGGCTGGATTCGTGTTGTGGGTATCAATCAAATGGACATGTTACAATAATTTTATTGCACAACAAAATGGAATGTAGTCGCGTGCCTCGCACACTTACATTTAAAAAACATAAATGCACACTACACGCTCAGAACAAACTTTTGAGCCGCAATCGTTTAGTAATCTTTGAATAAATTAACTTAAAAAATGGTTTAGTAACATGACAACAATTATATATGTACTGCTATGCTTGATGAATATGTTTTTGCATTCCAAATGGCAAATCGGTGTTTGTAAATAAAATTAAGTACTTGATGATATCGTCACTTTTTAGATTCTAATCGTTTCTCTTGATTGCTCTCTGTTTTTTAGTGCATTAATTTCGACATGATGGCCACTTCACAGGATTATTTTGGCAATCCTTATGCTCTATTTCGCGGTCCGCCCATCACAATGCGGCCGCGCACATCGCCGCTGGGCGTGTCTGGACACTCGCATGGCAGCTATTCGGCCCTCGATCTGCAGTCGCCGCACAAGCGTCACATTGAGACGGATGTGCGTGCACCGCCGCCACCGTTGCCACCGCCGCCACTGGCGATGCCGCCGTTGCCGCCATCTTCGCCGAGGTAAGCCAGAGTCGAAGTGCAGGCGGGGGAGAATTGAATTGATATACATTTCATCAGCAACACATCAACACGTCTATGTTAAGTCTTCAATCAACAAACTAAAAAAAAAAAAACGAGCCTGCAAAAGAGAAGTCAACCACAAAAAAAATTGGAATTTCGGTTTTTCTTTTTACCAATTTTAAGTAAAACTAAAGTAAAAATACTCAAAACCCACTAAAGTTAAAGTAATCAAAAATCTTTTCGCTTTGTTTAATCTTTGCAAATGGACTTTGATCCCATCATAAAGTTAATAATACGAGAGAGAATATAACTAAGAAAAAGTCAATAAAAAAGTGTTTGCTACACTAGATGGCATTATATCTTAAAATAAGCATGGAGTTATCTTAAGTCTTATTAAAATAAGTATAATCAACAGCTCATTAAACTGCTATAAGAATAAACACCAATCTATTAAAAATTTGTAGACTATAAGAGTTCTCAATATATTATAAATATTATGCGATTGAAACTAGTTTGTAGATCTTAAGCTATTGCAGAGTATTTCAACTGAGCACTTGTACCGTTGAAGATGAAAGGTTCTTTGTTTAAGTAAATATAGTATAAGAAAAATACATAGTTTTGAATTACTAAAAAGATTTAATCACATTATAGACTCCATATTAAAACCCTCATATATATGTAATGTAGATTTTTACATTTATCAGTAGTATGCTAAACTTTGCGCAAAACAGCCTATATAATAACTTAACTTGAACACAAATATTTAGTGGAAATATGCAATATACTAACACACTGATTAAAAAAAGGATACAATACAATAACTATAGAAATTATTCTTATTAAAATTGTCTTTATAGCAGTTAAATATGCATTAATTCGAAGTAGAAACAGCTAAATTTATGGGTCCACAGGTGCTCATACTTATATTAATTTGGCATAGACAAGTTCATTGAACATTAGAAAAGAAATGAGCATATATTCTATATACCACAATAATTCATATTCTAAAATCGTATTGCCTAATCAAGTCTATAGTGCTTTGTAGAATCAACAATAAAATATATATATATATATATACAAATACCGCTAAAGTTAACTCAAAGTATACGTACACGAATAGCCTCTTGAAATTGAAGAATTTTCGAAGATAGACAACCTTAGTATTTAAAATAAAGCAATAAAATTAACAATAATTACACTTACATTAAATTTATTGCTAGAATATTATTAAACAAATGCATATATGCGAAAGTATTCCAAATTAATCAAATATAGAATATACATTGTATACTAAAATTTTATTATATTGTAGTGCAAATTATTTTCTAGTTTTCTAAGCGATTTTTGTTTATGCCTACTTACTATTAGAAATCCAAAGTCCTAGGCATAAGCACGCACCTAATGAGCACAATGTAAAATGCAAAATTTTAAGCCAAGAGTACAAAATGTAACAAAAAAAAAAACATAACAAATTAGCCCAAATTGGCAAGCCCAGAAAATATCAACCTGTACTTTATTAAGTAGATTTAAGCAATTGTAAAGCAAACACTTTTCAACTGACAAATCTTTAGAGATATTCATAAAGTAAAAAAAAGCACAATTGTGGGATGCAAGGAAACGAGCCCCAACGAACGCGTTTTGACCAACGTCTTCAATCAACAACAATCCAGTTGCCAAAGCTGGTGGCTAATCATCAATCAACAATCTACTACTATCAACTGTTTTGCCTACATACTAGTCGAAAATAATTTATTAGAAAGTCGAAAAGATTATTACCATTTCTCTCATATACTACTTATATTCAAGTAATCAAATTTAAACCTAACAACAATCAACATGCACCTTAAAAATCCTGTCAAGGAGCGCGGTAAGTCAAGAGCCATTTCACATTTAACTGTAACCAAAACCAACAATCACGTGCCTAGCGAATGTTGTAGTGGCAACGTAGATGCAACTAATTTATAGAACTGCATTCGGTCTGCATTCGAGCAATGACTGCAATGAATGAGCTGCATGTGAAAGGCCTATCATCAGGTGTATATAAGTCACAATAATCTGTAGTGTATCGGATCGATTGCATTCGCGCATGCCCACAACAATTGTGAGTTTTTAAGGTCGCCAACGACACAGCAACTTGCAATTAATTGCTAATTTCGTTGTGACATGAAATTAATTTCAGACAGCAATATTATTTTAATAAATCGATTATTATCTGATTGGGATTCGGTGATTTTTTTAAGTCTAACAGAAATGTAATTAAAATTCAACGAAACCGAATGATGCAAAAACTTCTAAATAAAAGTGTACAAATACTAAATAATACGTACCACATTCAAAATGTTTTTAATATTTTAAATTTGACAAAATCTTGATTAAACGAGTATGACTATACTCTGAAATGAACAGTATGTTTTTATTGTTCTAGTCTTGTTGCGCAAAATCCCTTTTAAAAGATGCATACAATTTGCGTAAGTTCTCTTAATTCTTATGACTGATACAGATACTAAATCTGATATTGTTTTTCCATAATGATCTATATATCCAGTCGGCTGATCAAGAATAAAATTTACTTATAGGATCAAAGAATTGTCCTTCTACCAGCTACATTCTTTTGCATTACTTTATAGCTCATATATACTTACTTTTTATATATTTATATTTAATGTCTCCTTGATTACATCTGTGGGTTTTTTACAAAAGGAAAACTTAGAAATTGCAAACAAAATTTAGCTTACAACATTTATATTATAAAGTTTTGGGGTCCTGTAACTTGTTCTTGCGATATTAAACATTACCGATTATTTTTGTTAGGGGTCATGTAATAAATATCTCAATCTCCTTGCATGTGGCATGCTGGGGCGTGTGGTAAGTTGACAACTTAAAGTGGTCATGCAATTTCTAAAAATGTAAAATTCATTTGCGCTTAATGAACACATGTAGCTGCCAAATGGCCACTCTTACGGCCCGGTCTGTAAGGTTAATAAACGTGGCATTTTAACATGCAAAGTCATCAAACAAAATGTCAACGACATACAATTTTGGCGCGTATATTCGACTCCTAGAGCTAAGCTACATATTAATGCTGCAGTCGAGTGAGCTCGACTACAATATACTCTGAACACCGCTGTATAATATATACACTAATTTGCCTTAAAAAATGACACAAATGTGAGCATACTAACTTGTTTCTTATGTCACTGAAGAGTAAAAAATCACAAGCCCAAGCTGAACCCCAATTGGCTGGCTAGAAACACATGCATATACATATATATACATACATACATACATACTTACGTACACGCAACCGTACGTAACGGGATTCTTCAGCATACACGCAGGAATGTATTGACGCTCACTTCGGTTATCTTGCCATCTCGTTCTCACACATGCGCTCGTATACCGAAAATGTTACAGCTGAGAATATGTTTTTGACCATAACTTGGGTTTATCTTATCCGATCTTGATGAAATTTATTCAGTTGGTTAATAATATGCATATGCCAATTAATTAGAAGATTCTATCTATAAAGTTGTGGCATTTATTGCTATCGGAAATTGAATGTATCGATAGTCGAGAAACGGGTGCAGTTATTGATTAAATAACGAAAACTTAATCTGCACCGGATATAGGAGAACCTGTATAATTTCAAGTATCTAGCTTTTATAGTCTCTGAGATCCGCGTGTTTATCTAAACAGACGAACGATCGGATGGACGGGCATTGCTATATCGACTGCGCTATTGATCCTACAACAGAATATATATATATAAAATTTTTTTTTTTTTGGTTTGCATATGATTTCTTTTGCCTGTTACATACATTTGCACAAACACATTAAACCGTTATTAGTCATTTTTTATGGGCTCTGGGCATAAAAAAAATTTAATTTTCTATTTGTTATGGTTCTGCAATTCATTAGTAATTAGCCAATTTCTCAGCAGTGGATCATTAGTGTCTAACTAAGCCTAGTTACATAAGAAATTGTAAAAGGGTAAACTCCTTTTCGCTAACAGCAAGGAACTTCAGGTTTTAGCGACCACAACAAGACTAGTAATAATAATAACGAATAGTGGTTATGTGCCCCTAAGTCATGTAACACCATTAGGCAGCTGGGTTTGTGGCTTTGCCAAGGCTGACGAAATGGTTGTTCATGGAATTTAATTCTATGTAGGTTTGGTGGCTCAGAAGCAAGTGAATGCCACTTGGCTTAGTCTAATGAATGCAGCAGACTGTGGAACTGGAGCAGCATAAACACAAAAGACTGAGTATAAGACTGGGACTGAGGTTGAAGGTACACTCTGCCTGGGGTTGCCAGGATGCACGCATTGACACCGATACACACGCATACACACGCATACACACGCATACACATGCACATACACTGAGACCAACTAATAACAAGAACAGTAGCAACAACGCACAATTCGTATGGGGAATATGCAAAGTGATGTCGCTGTTTGTTTGCACCTCTTTCCCTTTCCTCCCCCGCTACTGTTGCTTTAAGTGGCCTTACAGTGCATGTTGTGCGTATTTCAAAGGAATTGCCCATGGTTATGCGTAACAGAAATCTGTAATTAAAAACTGTTTATATGGACATTTGAGCATACTCAGACACATACACAGCCAAGTTCATATGACATTTTGTTCCCGGAAATGGACACTAAAGCCATCGGCACCTCCTCTCTTATTTGTATATAAACAGCTACAGTTGCAAGTGGCGAAAGTAATTGCGGATGCAACCGCAAATAGCAGAAAATTGCACCTGCGGACAGGACAAGTCAATAATTCACAACTCTGGAAGCCAGCAGTGGAAATAAATAACAAAGCACCTAAATAACGATTTGCATTCTTCAATACTGAAAGCTGGCATAATCCACCAAACTGACAGGTTCTTTTTTCTCGAGTTTAAAAACTGTTTACATGTTTTACTCACTTTCTGGTTGCGTTCCGCCCAACTTGGGTTTCTTAACTATTTACTTCTGTTGGTTTGCCATTTTGCGGCCCAGTAGCACTTCCGTTTCCGTTTTGGGCTGCTGCCAGGTGCCTGTTTACTCACCTCAAGCCTTGTAGCAAAGTTTAAAAAGAAGTAATTTATGGTACTATTTATTATGAAAGCGTTACTGCTAAAACTTTGAATAGCAGAAGGTTAATCAAATTGTTTAACATAAGATAACATAAGGCCACCGCAGATTTTAGCAAACCATTTAATAATAATAATAATAATAATATTAATAAAATTAATAAAAAAAAAGAGATTATCTGTTATTACTTAAGGCAACCTTATATTCATGATAGAAAATAAATAATTTCTCACATTTAATAAATTTTCTCAATTAAATGATTTGTTAACGACTTGGTATCTATTAGAAGGTTTCAGTCAGTATTTATCTCTTTATCTCTTCCCAACTTATAATATTAGCTTGTAAAAACCTTGAATTGGGATAGAAATAAATATTTAAAATTTAAATTGTGACTCAACTAACATTGATACACAGCTTACAACCAGAAGCAAAGGAACTCTTCTAAAAAGAAAGTAGTTAAAAGTCAACGCAAAATAACTGTATTCAAAAAAATCTTGACCATTCATTACAGTTTTTGACTAATTGGAAGCCAAAAAAGTTCGCAAAACACACTCAAAAGTTAATAAATTGACGAAATGTATTTAAATTTCGGTTTCTTAAAATTGCACTAAAGTAAAGCTTAACTTCGAAACTGGAAAACTGGCTGACAGGACGAAATGCTCCGCAATCGTTTCGCACTTTGTCTCGGTGTTGGCGAATGTTGAGTCTGAGTCAGAATGAGAAAACAAAACCGTTTGTATTGTGACCAATGGCATAAATCTTAATTTTAAATATTTAAAAAAATAGAGTGCATCGTCTCTGACTGTGTACCACTCTGTGACTTACCACTTAAACAAATGAACTGACAGTGCTTGGTAAGTTCCTGTCTCAGTGTGGAACTTACTGAGTATTGTCAGCTCCGCCATTATCATATATATCGCACATATCCTGTTTTACTATTTTACTAAATATTTTACTCATCAATATGAAATTCTTCACCTGCAGTTGATTTACTGTTGATTACAAATACGTTAATACTTGCGGAAAAGACAGGCAGAAAAACTGGCGAACATATAATCACCGAATCCTTTAATTTAAGATGCAGAATTAATTTCTCTAATATGGCATATTATATAAGTGTTTGCATGCTCCAACACAATTGTGTAATTAAATGGAACACAACTGCTCATTAAGCGCATTTGGCCAGCACGTATTTGGCCTGGGTTCGCATTGCTTGTATTGGTAATTTAATTACATTATTTATAATTCGCCCCAAAGGCTATCAAAGACTTTCTGCACGACTTGCTACTGGCAATTACAATTTGTGCAACCGATATCCACATGGCGTATCCGCAACGTTATTTGTAACTGCTACCAAAAGAACGGGGACGATAGGGCCAATAGCGATATGCAAGCACTTATTGCACTCTCTTGGCCAACAATTTGGGTCACTGAGAATTTTAGTTTAGAATATAATTTGCTTTCGGGCACATTAAATAGCCAGACATATGTGAGGGTCCCGACAATGACAATTTTCAAATAAAAAAACTCAAATTTTAAGTTACGTGCGACTCGATGGTTTTAACGCGTATTTTAAAATAATGAACACACTGAGCAGGCAGCCAGATAATCAAAATTATACTCCTGCTGCATTTGTGTCTGATTGTTTCATATTTCATTAAATATATTGCATGCCAACGCGTTACCGAGTACTGGGCCTCTAGTCCCACTTCCTGTTCGCTGCATCAATGCATCCACTGCAACATCTCTCCCCTCATTCGCACAATTTTCTAATATACACACATAAATGCGTATGCAACGTCTGTTGCATAAAATGGCACACACGGACACACTCTCATTTGAAAATGTGCGTGGCACTTAAGCGCCAGACCCATCAAAAACCAACTCAGCTCGATGCGTGAGGTTGCACTCCAGGGATAGAGCTCTGTTGCATTTGTGCGTGAGCGTTCAAGATGTATACCTATGTAGAGATGTATATACACTACACACATGCTGGTTTATGTATATGCAAATATGCTTTTATATGTATGTAGGCAATTAGTGCTGACGCAAAAAAGTGCAGCCTTTCTGCAAACATCTTGTAACCGCAAAGTTCAAGTTGCAAAAGTTTTTATTTTATATTGCTGTTTGCTAGCATTTCTTTTCTCAGCCAAATGCATCTTATTGGATTTTTCAAGTAGCTGGCTTAGTTTACGTTTTCTTTTAATTAATGCGCAAAAGTACTAGTATGTAATTAATACAACGGTTTGAGTATATTTTATTGACATCTTTGGGGCGTTAAATAAAACTAGGGCGCAACCAGCCTAAAAGTATGCAACGATATCGCAAATATCTGACATTGACAGCAGTGAAAGAGGCTATAACCAAGTGCCACATAAATAGTAAAAATAAAGGTGTTCAATACTAGACATGTAACTATACTACTAGCTATATATACATGCCAACATTCTATTCATATTTTTGTAATTTAATCTAATTAACTTGTGACACTTTTAGCTTGAACTACTGTGCCACAAAATGTGGCCCATAGCAAACAGTTGGCAACAGTAGGTTTCTGGCATAAGAAGGGTGAAAAGGGAAAGGCATGGTAGGATGGAAATCGCATTTTAAATACTCTACAATTGATTATTTAAAATGTATTTATTAGTTATAATATCATACTAAATAAAATATAAAATATCCATATAAAAATATAACATTTTATAAAATATATTTTTGTTCAGATCTTATAATATTTTTTTTTTATAATTTAAATTACAGATTGTGGTGCGAGTTTGATGTGCTGCTCAATTAAATATAAACTTAATTTAAGTGGAATATCATTTAATATATTTAAATATACCCAAAAGAGCAACAATATCATAAAATCCATACATCGATAAGCGGCTTTAGTAATTTTTGCTTTGTTATTCACAGTTTGTGTGTCAGAACCAAATCGCAGTGTGGCTAACCTTCAGCCACTTGGATGTTACAGTTACCTGGTTTACCTGTGCCACCATTATATGTGCGCTGGCCACAAATTGCACTCAAGTTGCGTCTTGCACTTGTTCTCAACTGCAAATGGTTTGGCTCAAAGCGAAATTATGAACCGTATTCAGTTAATGGCGAAGCGTCGCGGCTGCAAAATCGCTGTGTCAAGAATATTATTAAAGAATACCATAATCAATTGTGCTGCGACGTGTGAGTACAATTTTCTCAGGTCAACGAGCTGACAATTAGTAGTTGTAATTAAAATTAATTGATAAGCTGATCGACATTTAAATGCCCATCGAAAATCATTAGGCAGCATCAATACAATAATGTCAAGCATTTTGGCCATTTTTGGTCAGACTGACCGTGCTCATATGCTTGAAGTTGGCGCACAGACAATGCCAATTTTAGAGCAGATTCCATTACCAGACATGACCGCTTGCCGCTTGCCCACGTTGGCTTCTGGCACCGGCACCGGCACCGGCACCAGAACTGTCACTGGCAACTCGCTACCCATTTTGCCATTGAGCCAATGAAGCTATTATTTGTGGGGCCTGGCTAACACAATTGCCTATGCTGATTTTTGCCTCTGAGGTCGCTCCATAGGTGTCACTAACCACAGTGCAGTGCTGCAGGAGAGCTCCAATTGAAGTTGCAGTTGGAGTGCAGCTGCCCCCGCTGCATGTGCTCGGCTGTCTTTCAGTTGTCTGTTGGCCCCATTGGAATTGCAGGAGAACTTTTCGCAATTAGCTGAACTAAAATTACCTGCCCGTTGTGACGGACACTTGTAGTGGTAGTATCTAGCATATCTGCTTTGTGCAATTGTTGCATGCAACAATTTATATTAGCCCCAACGATTGTTCTCTGGACTGCTCCATAAAAATGCATTCCTGACGGAAGACTGGCCAAAGTAGTCGTCTAATCTAAATGTTTAGCTAAGACATTTGATGGCCAACATGCGCCGTTGCCATTTGACGTCAACAGAGCTGAGTGGCAGCTTCAGCTTTGCTGTCAATCGTCGTCTTCTTCTACTTCTCACTGGCAGCAGCAGCCACAAACGGTGGCACTTTACAATTGCACTTGCGGATTGGACTCTGCCTCCGAAACGTGCAATTATCGTAATCTATCCGGCTTGCTCCTGCATAACAATACCAACTTGTTTTTTCAGTGGGCGTGTACGTATATATATATTATACACACTCTTTATATAGTACTGTATATATATTAGAAACTTGAATCGTGCTGCATTAGCCCATTGACCTTGTTAAGCTGGACAAGGTGGGCGACTGATGGATGCCTCACGTTTTTGTGTCGCTTCTGATGCGATTGTGCTTCCTGCCGCAACCGGTTCATCGGTTTTGGTCAACAGTACCAAATTCGACACCCGGTAAAATCAATCGCACAATTCTTATCATTAAAACATCAAATATTGGCAGCCAGCATGTAAACGCTGCCGTGGAGCAACTTCATTTCCCAAGCGGAGACGTCAACAGACGAGGTTGGCAACACACAGCTGCAAACATTAGTGGCAATCAACGGCAGACAATCAAATGCAGGGGCAGCCAAATAGCCAGGATAAAATCTACAGGTGCCGTCCATCCACTCGGTCCGTCAGTCCACATCCCCTCCCCTCTCCAACACATCGATTTGCTCCAACTTTTCCCTCAAATGTAGCAACCGGTTTAAGTAATTTTATAGAAAAAAATTGCATTTGTGTTGATCCACGAACTGATGCTGTAGATGATGAGCAGGATTAGCCGCCGCATTGACAACCATTTCCAACTCCAACTTAGACGACTCCAACTTCCAACCTGTCCGTTTGACATGCAGAAATTATGTTTTGCCACATGGCAAAGCTTTAAGATGCCTCCAACTTCTTAACGCCTGTTGCACTTGCCTCCTGCTTCGTGCAAATCAATGTCAGCTGTAATTACACACAATGCACAGTGGGGCAAATGAAAATAAGGAAAAAAAGAAACGAACTTGATTGCATAGAGTAAGCTGCTTAAAATTCCTTATTGCCATTCAAAATCAATCAGTTAATGAATAATAACGTTTGCATTAGAAAAATCTATCTATGTTGCAGCGAAATCTGATAAATATTAATGAGATATGCAAAGCAATTTTGTTTGTATTTGCCAGATTACAACTTATACGAAAATATATTTTAAAATTATAGTTGTTAAACATGGTAGAAAGGGCTTAGATGAAATATATAAATGGTCAATAAATTGTTTTTGATTTTATTCTATTTTTTTACTTGAAATGTTTCAGTTTAATCTGTTGTTCACTGATTGTTTTATGTTATGTCTAATGTAAGATAATAATAAATTTGTAAAACAGCATCAAAGGCGTATTTTCAACAAGGCCAATTTTAAATCGGCTAATAACTTCATTTTCATTGTACTTTGTTGACTGTTACATATAATAGGCACACGCTCCCCAGCCACATTGGCAGGGGAGCAAGAAGCGTTTTACAGTTGTGTTTTCGCTTTGAAAAATACAAACCGTTGCCTGTTGATATTGCACCTGCAGCAGCAGCAGCAACAGCAGCAGCAGCAACAGCCAGTGGCGCATCATTGGCAGCAACAATAATAACAAGAACAACTGCCTGCAATAAATCTCAATTTAAATGGCGCCCCAGCATGCGTGGCCACAACGGTGCTTGCTGGTTTTCTGGCTTGATGGTGGCTGTTGGCTGGTTGGCTGGTTGGCTGGTTTGCTTGTTGGCCTTCCACTAGTTTTCCTTCAGCTTTTTGCTTGCTTTCTTTCTATTCATCTTGGTATCTATCTGTAAGTATCTGGCCCCGCTCATTTGTAGCAGCGCGCGTCAAATTTGTTGCCGAACCAGTTAGGAGGCTGTGCAGCTGTTGCAAATACGATCTGGGCGGCTCATCGCCTGCTTCAACAGCAGCAACAACAGCAACAACAGCAACAGCAGCAGCGCATTCGAACTGTACTCTGGTGTCCGTTGAGTTTCGAATTGCGATTTACTGTGCCAATGCGCGATCATTATCCTAACGCAATTTATGCGCGCACCAACAGTGCCCCACGCCCAGACTAATTGCAACAGGCAACAGGCAACTGACAACAGGCAACCAGCAACTGGCAACGAATTGCATTGTTAGTTGCCTTTTGTGTGCAACAGTAGCTAACAGCAACAGCGGTCAATAATGGCGATAATCATTATAAAATCGAACGTTGCTCGATAACAGCAAACCACAGCAACAACAACAACAACAACAACAACAACAAAAACAGAGAGTTGCTTGCAACAGGTTCTGCACGCGTCACCAAGCAAACTTGGAGCTGCTTGGACTAGTCCAAGGCATAAGCAGCCAATCTAAACTCTCTTTGTCTTCCTGTCATCAACAAGATCGTTTGGCAAAGACATTAAGCATACCCCCAAACACGGCCCAAACCCAAACCCGGTTAGTTCTGGGCATACCGTCAAGTATTAACATAGCCATCAACGGATTTGTCGGTCTATATCAATTACGCTGACTTGCATTCTGTATTCTGTATTCTGCATTCGACATTTGCCACATTTACAGCAAGTGACATCGACATTGGCATCTGCTGCCCCTGCTGTCCATGTAACTGTTCCTGCCGAGCTTAATCTATGCCACATAGCTAACAGCTAACAGCTAACAGCTGGCAAGCGGAACTGATGTGCAATCGCCATTTATTTGATCAATTTGAAAATAGTTGCAAATTCGAAATTTATTTCATGTACTATAAATTATCAACAAATATTTACTATATATAAATATTGAAATATATGTATATATAAATAATAATCAATAACTTTGATTACAAGCACGTTTTTTTACCAGTGATTTCCATTTATCTCTGCCATTTTACAAATGGCTTTTTCACATCAATTTATATTTATGATTTTTCTAATCTCACAGTTGTCAATGCTTCAACAATATAAATGTTATTTCTGAACTTTTTTGTAAATCTATTTTACATGACATTTCGATACTTTTCAGAGTGGCAATGAAACGGAAATACTCTTTACAACTGAATATATATGCATAGATAAGTTTAGGTTTAGATACTCTTTTAATGACGTGTGCTGTTATTGGCTACAGCTACTCTATCAGCGATCAAAAACAGTTAACTCTTTCAAGGACATATAACGGGCAGCAAAGTGACAGCAGCAATAGTCGCAGCTAGCGGTAAAGCCACTCACACACACACACACACACACAGTCGACATGAACAAGTGCAACTAATTCAAAAAAAATAAAAGAAAATCTACTCGATGCGACAGCCCAACAGATAACTTTATAAGATTTAACAGGCGAGCGAACCCAGAACAGAAACGACGACGACGACGACGACGACGACGACGACGACGACGACGACGAGCAACGGAATCAGCGAAAAGAGACTGGCCAACATAGCAGGGAACAATAACGAGTACAAGCAGCGTTGATAGTTGGCCGATAACAGGGAATAAGAATAATAACAACAACAACAAAAAATCAACAACAACAACCAAAGTAAAAACAATAAGCAGGGTTAGGAAAAATCGAGGAATTTTCAAGTGGATTACCCAGTTTTTGTTTCCCCTTTTTTTGTTGTTGAGCGAAATGCAACATGAAAATAAATAAGCTCGTGGCATGATTGGCTGTGCATGATTAGTCATATGTTGAAAGGAGAATGGGATAACGACTGCAAGAGAGAAAGAGAGAGAGAGAAAAAGAGAGAGAGAGAGAGAGAGAACAGATCTGGGAAGCTATTGTGCTTAATAGAATTGATATAAGCAAGGCCGGTTGTTAGATACACGAAAGATAGGAAACATCAACAGCAGCAGCAACATCAACATCAACAGCAGCAGCAGCAGCAGCAGAAGCAGCAGACAACAACAGCAGCAACATTGCAATGCCGTTTTTGCAGCAACAACAGTTATTGTAACAATAAAATTAGCTAACGATATGAAGGCAAGGCTAAACAAGAAACAATAACGGCAAACTAACACACAGAACACATAACACAGGAACAGGTGGCAAACGTTGCACGAACAACGGAAAATGGAAAATGGAATTGCTGTTGCAGAGTGGCGTATTACTGCTGCTGCTGCTGCTTCTGCTGCTGCTGCTCCTCTTCTAGGGTAAACGCTGCATGTAAATCATTTTCGTTGCCTCTAGTTTCTTATGGCTAATATTCAAAATTATTTGCTGTTCAATTATGTGGAGAATTATTCGAATCTGTCTAAAGCTACCGAGACGGCAAAAAGAATTGGCCACTGCTGTTACCTGTTGTCTATGTTTTGAATCTTGGATTTCTTCGATTTTATTGAATTTCTGCGCTTTTCATTTACTCTTTGTTGTAGCAATCTCCTCAATTTTGGCCATAAATTTAACTTTTGTTTTATTGGACTTAACCTGCTTATCTCATGTCTATAACAGGCTCAAAATGGGCAGTTTACTTTATTAACTTTTGGTAGCTGATGATTCAAGTGTGATGCGAATTTTCCATAAATTGATGATCTCATTTATTCTGCTTGTGCCCATTCAATTATTGTTTGCTAAAGAACTTAACGTATACGTAATATTTTGAAATCCCATTTTTGCTACTTATATTATATTGTATCACTAAAACAAAACTCAGTCAGTAACTAAATAAATCTGAATTGGTTTGAGTAAGGAAAGAAATTCTTAGATAATAAAAGTTGCTGAGTAACTTTTATTACACAGATTTTCCGCTTGATTATTGCCATTGTTATTGTTTATGGCAGCTGCTTATATTAATTGAATATATTTAAAAAAAAAATGTCCATCATAATTAATGACAGTCAACTTATGCAAGCAGATAGCAAGTAAACAACACACAATCAGAGAAATGAGAATCGAGCAAAAAAATCAATTTTCTTGAAAAATGCATACGATGTGACGCCCAGCCAAGAGGCTGGGGAAGAGTTAGTGGAGGGGAGGAGAGGGAAGGGGGAGCAGACCGTTGCATTGGCGCTGCACAGTCAGCTGGCCATGCGATGCGTGCGCCATTAGAAAGAGCCAATGGGCAGGCAGACAGGCAAGGCAGGTGGCCAGCTAGGAAAGGGAGGTGAGGGACGAGGCTATTCTCGATGGGTTTACGTGGCTGGGTACCGTTAGGCCGTAGCATGAGCAGCGTCTCAGAAGTTTCATTGATGGCAGGCAGCCCCGTCCGGTCCATTGCGGGCCAACTCAATCAGGCAGTCAGTTGGACAGGCATGCGCCAGGAGAGCTGCAAAGCAGTTTACAGTTGTTGCCCAATGGGACGCCCCAAGGATCAATGGCAGGTTTTTGCCGTTATTGGCCGCTTCACTGTTGTGTAATGCATGTTAATTTCATTTACTAGCTAAATTATTGTTATTATTGACTTGGCCAACGTGAGACAAAACGAAGTGAGACAAATGGCCAATGAACGATGCTATTTTATTGTGCAGCCTCTATTTGAAAGCGAATATCAAAAAGAAATACCTTAAATAGTAACATTTTATCTGCTTGTCAGCTTGAACTTAAAAAAATTGGTTTAAAATTAAGAAAGACCCAATATCGCACAGAATCTTATTATATTATATATTATTTATTTATTATATTATTATTTATTTATTTTTATTTAATGTCTAATGTCAGTCGACGTAATATTAAAATATAAAAATCAAAAATAAAATTATATATAAAAATATATAAAAATACACATTGCCAAATAATTAAATTTAAATTTATTAAATTAAAAATAAAATTCAAAAAATTAAAAAGATTTTTAGTTTCTAATATCTAACAGTAAAAATAAATAAAAAAAATAGTGAATAAAATATCAGTATAAATATTAAAAATAAAACAAGCGAAAATTCATTGGATATTCGCAATGAAAACTGAATTTTCTTCTTATGAATCTTGATAAATTCTAAAACTACCAAATTGATGAGCGGCCAACGTATTACAAAATATGATAAAAATTGTATGCATCTGAAGCTTTTGCGCGTTATTCAATGCTACTTAAGGCATTGAATTTTTACAGTAATTTATTTGGGCCACAAATATAACTTTTGAGCCGCATCGCATTTGGACAGTCGAAACACCTGCAACCCAATAAGCTGATAGATACTTACTAATAATTGAAAGCCTTAACGTCTTTCTGTTGCCGTCGCCGTCGCTGTCGCTGTCGTCATCGCAGTCGCTGCTCGATGGTGCGATTAGCGTGCAACAAATTGCACAGATTTATTACGCGCCGGCGACTGCAACGTCGACTGCAGCGAGTGCCGGGCAAGTGTGCGACTATGCGGTGGCTTATCAAGTGGCTTTGCCAATTTTGGCAACAACAGTTGCTGTGTTATGAATTATTGGACGCTTTTGACTGCCGCCACACGGCGTGCTACCAAATTTGTGCGCCATGCTGGCCGGAGGACTTCCATTCGATGCTGAGATGCTGGCGACAACAACAAAAGCAGCAGCAGCAACAACAACAACAACAACAATAACAGCAGCAGCTGCAACAACAGCAGCAGCAGCAGCAGGCTGCGATTGTGGCAATTTGTCAGCAGAGTTGCAACGTGTCTGGGTTTGGGTCTGTTAGTTTGGGCAGTTGGCAAAGCCAATGCCAAATATGGCCGGGCCGTGGTAAATGCTGCGTCTCTCGAAGTTGGCCAGCTGCCTTATGCCCGCTTGCCCGTTGTATGGCAGGCTGAACTGAACCCTCTTGCCACCTTGCACCAGCATCATGCTGCCCCTGTTGCCGCTGTGCACTTGCGCATGCGCATTTATCGTTTACGTTATTTGTTGCCGCTAGTTTTCCAGTTAGCCTCAGTTAGCTGTGCTGCATTTGCTCAAAGTGAAAGATTTACGCGGCCTCGGCCATCTCTATGGTGTCCCCTGTACCCTCCTCTCTGCTGGTGGTGGTGCAATGGTGCAATGGTGCAATGGTGCGCATGCGTGCCGTTATGGTTTATTTAATGCGTTTTGAAAGTGCATTTTCATGTTCGATGAGATTGATGAGAAAATTTGATTTATTTTTTAACGTATCGTTCTTGTTCCCTCATCGTATTGTATTTTCTTACTTCTCCATCTCTCTCACACACACACACACACTGGTTATCTGCTTTGAACCCGGCCATTGGCCATTGGCCATTGGGCCATCGGTTGTCAGTTACACTTGCAGGTTGCGGCATTTTGTCAGAAGGACAGTTAGAAAAGGCCGCCTTGCCGATCGGCATTCGGACTGGCATTCGCTGCCATAAATGGCCAGCCATGGGAAATGTGATGAAGTATTTTTTGCTGTCTTCGCTTGGCTGGGAAATGAATCGCATACAGCGCTTATAATGCCAAAGTTGGGTTTGGTATTGACATTGGCGTTTGGCAAAATGCTTTTGGCCATATACATTTGAACATCACACACATTTGATAAGCTGCATAGCTTAAATTGTATCTCTTCTGTGGTTAACCCTCAAGCGATCTCCTATAATTAAATAATATTACAAGAAACTATTAAAAAATAAAACAAATTAATAACAAATTTTAATAAATTTTTAAAATATTAATAAGTTATTATTTAATCAAAATGCAACATCTTAAAGATGCCAATGAATGCAACAATTGCAATTACGAAAGCTACTGTCTGCTAATAAAATTGAGAGCTTCTATCCATAAATTGGCAAACAATTAATGCGATCATAAAAAACGTTAAGAAAGTTGCCGAGGGAGATGCTGCGTCTGCGGACTTTGTTGCCAATATTAGTAACGTTGGCCAATTAATTACATGATCGTAAAATATACATTTCTAAGCGCATTGATAACGGAGATAAAGGCCATTGCATTGGCCCATAAAACGTGTCTAGTTGCTGTTATAGTATTTGTGATCGTGCCACAGCCACTGCCAACTTGCAACTTGCAACTTCCAACTGCTACTGACGGTATCAATAAACGCATCGTTAAACGTCTCAGCAGCCGCTCGTTATAACTGTGCTCACATCTCGAGCTCTGCTCGGTCTTCGGTCTTCGGTCTTCTTTCGCCGATCGCTGCTTCTCTTGGACTTTATATTACATAAAATTCACACACCTCGGTGGGGGTCAAGCTGGCACTCCTTCTCGGAGTGTTGTTCTTGTTGTTGTTGTTGTTGTGCTTGGTAGCCACATCAGATTGGCTAGCAACGTGTCGCCTCATTTGCTGTCTGTCGCATCTTGCATAATGTTTATTAATGCGCAAATTTTTACGATTCTCTGCTCCCCCTTTAACGATGCCTTTTAACGTTTGTGAACGATGCGAGGACGGTGCCCAAGATACAGCCAATAGCTATTCAATAAGTTCCTGTTGCCAAGCAACAATCGCTTTTAGGCCTTAACAGCATTTTTATGGGCCATGGATGTTCCCGAGACGGTCAGTTAACTGCGGATGCTGCTGCTGCTGCTGCTGTTGCTTACTGTTCTTTGGCAACAATTTAAATTGCAACAATTTACAATTAGCCACGTTTGTGCTCCATTTTGTTGCTCTTGTCGTAGTCATCTAACGGTCAAGAAATGTACACTATGTGGTCTCCAATGAAAAACCTCGATGCACAGCAATTAAATTTAGCAATTTAGCAATTTTGCTATATGCGGTTTGCCGCTTATAATGTGGCTTCACTTTAAGCACTCGCATTTCTTTCAGAGAGGCGTAAATCAATTGTGCCACAAACTTTTGCTGCTGTTGCAACACTAAATCATGATTTCCAATAACTCAGATAATTCATTGCCACACGCCACCCACTTGGCAGGTTTTGGCATTTTCTTTTAACTCGCTTTTCGCTTTTGCCACGACCTTGACCATGAAAGTTGTCTAATGCATCTTTTGGTGGCTTTTTTGGCTTCTACTGACATTTGGGTGTAGCATCGCACATTTCCTAATGCGTGCCATTACATTGACATACATTTTTTATAAAAAATTATAGTCTTTCATCAGTTTCATCAGTAAAGTTTTGCGTAGTTTCCGACAACTTAGTTGTCATCAATCGAGTAATGTAACAACAGGGCTAACTTTGAATTTCCTCTTGGCAATCTTAGCTGCAATTTTAAAAACTAATGCTGAAGTTTTTTAAAGAATTTTTTTTTTTTGTAAATGAACAGGATATGAAATGAGCATTGTATAATAAAAAAGTTCAGTCAATTCTTTTTTACAATATTTTAAGTTGAATCAGTCAAAAAGTTTATGAAAAGAAAAAATTTTTATATTAAAAATGAAATTTAAAAATGGTGGAAGTTAAAGCAAATTCAATTTAATTTTAAACTTAAATATTCTTGGTACTGCAATTGTCAATTTGTGGTCTATAAGACCTTTGGTAATATAGTTTAATAATAACGCATATAATCACAACTTTTACTTAAAAGTATTCTATATTACTAGAAATACTTAGCACATCAAAACAACGTAATGTAGAATATAATTGTGTTCCGATTTTGTGGGTCTGAACGTAGATTGCGAATGTGGTCATTTAAAAATTCGACATGAGTACGATAAAAAATTATAAACTTGTATCAATATGTATCTAAACTATTATCATCATCAGTAAGTTCTCAAGAATAAAGCTCAATATTGGATTATAAATCAACAAAATCGGCTGTCCGATTGCAACTACTGCAACAATTGTAGACAACATGCAACTTAAGTAAATAATGTCTTAAATAAAAAAGACTTTGTTGCATAGAGTTATTTGGATATTCTGCTGATTATTGTTGCTCTGAAATTGTTTAAACAGTTTCCGTTGGATGCCAACGCCAGTAGAACAATTGCACGGATATAGTCTTTGTGGTCACTCCCATACTTAAATGTTTCCTTAAAACTAAACTTACAGTCAATCATAACAAATAAGAGTATATCCGATTCAAAGTTATCCTGATGCACAACTAAAGAGAAAGTATATCTAAATTACACATGCAAAGCGCCTTTAACCCCTAATTCAAAAATCTTTGTTACTCAATTAATGAAGGTGCAACACTCTGTTGAATGTACCCTTGTAAAAAGCGCAGCTGGATATATGAGTCTGATTATCCTGGACATTAAAACCAATAATGTGACTAGAACGTATGTCGTTAAACTTTTATACTAAATCGAGAAGTGCCACATTCTCAATAAGTCAAAATAGGAATTTGACCAGCTGCGTTAATTCGAGCTGTTTTTACCACCACACATAAATTGAAGTAAACTGAAACTATACAAATTAAATCGAATATGAAATGTTTTAATTTCTTATGTGTATCGGCTGCGGCAACTGATACATAAATATCTTCAGAGTAAATGTCGATAGGGAAATATTTATTGGCTTTATCCACAAAATGGCAGATCTCGCCAAATGCAACTGCTTATATATCACAATAAATCAACAACTTATTCTGCAATCGGTAGTCCAGAAGGGCAATGATCTACTCCGATTCAACCAGATGCGTAAAATATATTCTGCTGGGTTGATATAAAAGATAATTGCAAGTCGATAAAAGTCGAGATAATGCATTCCCTGGAACATATTCGAAACAAACAAATCCAATCGGAGCTGGTTAAATTATCCAAAATATACATGTCTAACTGAGATCTAAATTAAACGAACTTTACCTGTATCCGTGAGATATTCCCAGCGGTTCTCCTTAGGCATTAATAGCTGTCAGACACGCCTTTAAAAGTCCCTCGGACAATAATTACAATACTGTACTAAAAGCCAATTAATGTGAAATAAAATGGTTAGTAGAACAATTAAATTAATTTAAAATGCTGCATCAAAAAAATAAACTACAAAATAACTGAATTGTTCACATAAATGCGTCGATTTAAACTAATTAGTAAATATATATTTTACAAAACAACTTTATAAAATATTGATAATTCTTTAGGTTGCAATAGTTGCAATATTTCTATAGCTGAAATGCAATTTTAATCGATTATTTGAAAAGTTAAATTATTAATTTAGAATTTCATTCTGTGTGCACTAAATGACTAAGGCTATTTTTTATATTTTATTTTATTCATTTATTATTATTTTATTTTATATTTACATTTTAATTTTTCAAAACTTATTGCTGGGAAAATATAAACTGGCGATGCATTTATATTTTTATTAAATACAAATTTATTAAGCGTGTCAAAAAGGGATTAAAAAAACTATTCGAAGTAACGTCCAAACAGTAATTTGTAATTTAGTAATTTGTAATAAAGTATCCTCTAATTAAATAAACCCCTCATGCCTCACATATATACTTAACTGAATGATTAGAGTCAGTGGCATTAATTTCAGATCAGCATATGAGCAGGCGATGCTGTCGTGTTTCTAGTTTTAATGCTGCCATTGCCAGTTACAGTTAACGTTATTAGCCATGCCATTGAGAACAAGTCTGCAGAGTTGCCGCTTAATGACTTTAATAATCCTGTCACCGATCATTAAAAAATCTGTGCGAACACACAAAAGAAATTCCATGGCAGCTCCAATCAAAATAAAGTACACGCTCTTCCTGCCCATTCCGCTGAGATGTCCACAGAGACTTTGTTTTGGGGCCAGCCAGCCAGCTGAGAGAAGAAGGCGGCCAATTATAGCCAGGCCAAGAGACATTGCTGGTCAAAAAGCTGCAGAAAGCAGCGAAGATCTGGAAGGAAGCATTGGACGTCAGTGACGATCGTCTGTTCTCACATGGTATTCAAATTTTAACAACATTTTAATGATAACTTCAGCAAACATTAAAACTCATTCAGGCATAATAAACATTAATAACACTTTAATCCAGCGAATGGCAAAGGAGGGTTGAAAGGGGGGATGGGAGCTGCAGCTGCAGCTGCGCACCAATGCTATCGAAATAATCAGAGGAAAGGCTGCAACATAAAAGTGTATAGGAAAGGGGGGGTGCAGTGCAATCGTGGACTGTGGCCGCCAGGTTGGAATAAATAATAGAGAAACTTGTTGTTGCCTGGGCGCGTTGTAAGGCTATAAAAATGCATGTTTGCTAAATCAATGCAACAACTTGGGGGCATGGCTGCGGCAACAACAGAAACAACAGCCAGTTGCAGCAATAGCATCCCACATTCAGGCCTTTGGACTTATGTGTGTGTGTCTGTGTGTGTAAGTGTGTGTGTATATCTACCTGCCCACCTTTCGCTTGGCATCCTTTAGTGCCAGCTCGGTCGGCTGTGTGCGATCTTGCCACTTACGTAGGCCGCGTGTGGCAGGTTGCAGTTGCTCATTGCAATGGGCCCATACCACATACCACATGCCCCATACTCCATACACCATACCCCATACCCCATACCCCATACCAAGGTCTTTCTTGCTCGCAGGCCAGATATGTTTGCTTCCTAGTTGCCCCATGTAATTCTATAGCCATATGTGCGTGTGTGTGTGAGCGAGACAGAGAAAAAGCAACTCTCCTGGTTCTTGGCGGGTTCTAAATGTCGCTGTCCCTTGGACTTTGCTGTGATTCACTGGCTCAATTAATTATCCTATGCAGTTTGCTACGATCAGCACAAGACATAGATGAGGTCAAATAAAATCATTTACCTAAATTACCATTAATTATAAATTGAAAAAAAAAAACAAAAAAAAATTAGAAAAAGTTTTTAAAAAAGGTTTTAAACATATTACAGATTTAGAGAAAATATTTAATATAGTCTATGAGGATATTTGTTCACAATTAAAACAAGCAAAATTTAATTAAATAAAATCAATATTTTTTTTAACTATAACCAATTAAATTTTAAATATTATAATACTAATTTATTGAGGTAAGTGTACTCAAATCGTTGGCTTTTGAATAGTTTTTTTTTTTGCATTGGATTCTATTACTTTTATTTCAGTTATCGGGCGAAACATGGTGCCGTTGCACGGCCCCCTGCCGCAAACTTGTTGCCACAGGAAAATGGCAAATGGTGGTGGACGGTCCGCTATCTTTTAGTATGGTAGCTTCTTATGGCCAACGAGTAGGTCCGCAAAAAAGCGTTTAGAATCTGGTTGGCCGTACTGGACCGGTCCTCTGGCATATTTAAAGGTTATTTCGAGGGCTTCCTGACTGGACTGGCTGACTGGCTGACTGGCTGTTTGGGTGCTTGCAGAGGAGAAGTCTAAAGTGCTGGGCTGCGTAATAAACATAAAATTCAATTTTCATTAAGATGTTGGCTAGATCCCTTGGAATTTACCGTTACGCGGCAGACATAGCAAACGGGCACATAGGGCTTACGGTAAAAAATTATTTCAATAATGAATTCGCGATAAGCTGGTCGCATCTCGGCCGTTCACTCGCATGTTGGCTAAAACAAGAATGGCATAAAGCATTTTGTGGCCTCCAAGAATGTTCAGTTTGTACCAGCAACGAGGTTATTGCGATCCCAGAACTGTGAGTGTAACCTGAAGGTTCTCAGCGCAGCGCGCTGCTCAAGTGAGCAATTTTCTCACATGGTCCAGTCCTCATGGCTTGGTGCAGCCAGTCAAGTTATCCCTCGGAAAGTTGTAGATTTAAATGAACACGGCGCTGGTTGATGGCGACAGCGGGACACCGGCTAATGCCCAGGCCCATGCGTGTTGATCTTCCTGCCTGGTCTGGCTTGGTCTGGCTTGGCCTAGCTTGGCCTGGCCAGCGATTGCCCATTGCTGACACCGTTGACGAACTTCATTATGAGCTATAGCTGCTGATAATGAAGATTAGCGGTGCGACCAGCGATTGAGATTGCAGATGCATCTGCGAGCTTTTAACCCAAAAACAAGTTTTGCCTCACTGCAGTTGCCGTTGCACGTCTTTGCTTTTGTTGGCGATGTGGTTGCAAGTGCAGCGCGGCAATATTTAAATTGTTTTATGCTTTCGAGTGCTGTTAGATGCCCCTGTCTGCTGCTTCTGTTGCACTCGAACAAAAAAGTATTTTCTTCATTCCAAATCATATTTAGATCAACATTTTTTTTTTCACAATTAAATAAATTAAATCTAAAATTTATATTTAATAATGATAATTTTTAAAGATGTGGCGAATTATTCATGCAATGACATACGCATTTTTTTTGAAGTGTGCTTCTTCCGCTTCGGTTCAACTCTCCCCGGCTGGGCCGACGCATGTCCTAATGCGTAAAAAACAGCGCTGCTTTTTAGATGCAACGCAATTGCTTCCTTGTTGGGCTGGGATTTGCCTCGTTGCATCGTTGTTGGCCATTTGAATTGCTGTTACTGGGGCTACTGCTTTGCCTGCTTTAAATTTCCGCTTATGCCTTTTGAGAGCCTGTAAAATGTTGAATAAAATTTAAATTTATTGCATTGCCGAGCAGCGATTGACGTCTCCGCATATCACCAAGCAAGTGCTCAGCTCAGCTCACCCAGCCGACAACCAAGTAGCCAGCAACCAGCAACCAGCTGGCCATCGCTTAATGCTTATCGCAATTGCTTATGGCCAGCTTCTACTTGCCACAACTTCAGTGGAAAAGTCTCGTGTCTTTTTCTATTTTTTTTTTTTTAGGGTGGGCCTGCATCACCCATTCCAGGGCAACTAACGGAAAATGCTTTGGAACATAACATTTTATTGCAAAATTCCATTTAATTGATTAAATGGATTGGCAAATGTGATCAAATTTAACGCTTTTAGAAACTGTTGTCGGTTTTATATTTTTTTATTTTTATTGTTATGTGATGTTTCCTCTATAATATTTACAAGCATTTTAATCAGAAATTGGCTTAAGTTAAAAGTCATCCAACTAAAAACGATCATTTATTTTGTTTGCTATAATTATTAATTTTTGAGTTGTGTTTTTCAACTGAAAAAATATAAGACATTAATTAACTGCAAAGAGCAACTGTCAAATTAACTTATTGAATTTATTAGTCGCTTAGCTATTTTAATCTGCTTTTAATTTTTAAATTATGAAATTATTATTATAAAGTATCCAGAAATTGGCAGCAGCTTATCAATGTGTAAGCACCTCAAACTGATTACCTGTTCCAGTGATTTTAAGCATGTCCTCCGACTTAGTTAATATATATATATATATAGATTTTGATATAGATATATAATTTTAATGTTGTTGTAAGCAAATCTTATTGCCTTTAATGACGCGTGGTTTTACTGACTAAACATGGCTATTAAATACAAAATCAGGGTAACCGCAAAATGGCAAAAACAAAAACAACAACAATAACAATTTTCCACTTGACTTGCGCGTTGCAGTTATGAACCAGTCGGAAGAGGCCGACCGAGAGGCATTTAGCAGGGGAGTCGCCCCGCTGGAGTGGCCCCCGTATTTTTCGTCGGCCTCACTTACCGCCTACTTTTTTTTTTGTTACCTAAAAGGAGTTTGAGTGCAGTGCACAAATCCAAAAACCGAATAGCCAACTCGAATCTAAACTCGAACCTGTTGCCTACTGAAATGTAAATCTTGATGGTAATTTTAATAGAAAAAACAACAAAAAAAATCAGCAGCGCGGCCCTCGAAAAAAGGAAAACTGTGAGACAACAGGAGCAACGCGTGGCAGGGGAATGAAAGTTGGGGCAGCAACAGCATACAGGCGTTGAGCATACAAAACGTTGGCTAACTAAGCGCTGCCACGGGATAACACTGTGGCAACAACAACAACAACAACGAGAGAGACCCACACCCATGCGAGAAGGCAACACCTAATGTTTATTGTGCCATATAAATGGCAGCATTTGCAGTTAACCAATGTCCGCTTGATAGTTGCTGTTGTTGTTGTTGTTGTTGCTGTTGCTGTTGTTGTTGCAGCCTGCTGAACGCATTCCTTGTCCAAAGTGTCTGCTTCTCAGAGGTACATTGGCCCAATCCTATCTAGCTGCAACTGCGCTGGGCCGTCGCCCGCTGAGCTGAACCTGGCGCTGGAGTTGAAGCTGGAGCTGGAGCTGGAGCTGAGTGGACAAACCAGATATTGATAACGGCTCTTCGATGCTGTTACTTTGCAGCCGCATTGCTTAGTCCCTGGTTGCAGCAGCAGCAGCAGCAGAAGAAGAAGCGTCGCAACATTGGCTATCATGCAACATTTGTTGCCTGCCTCACACACAGCGACACTCTGCTATTTTTTTTTTCTTACTGGCTTTTGTTACCGTTTGGGCTGTTTGTTTTCGTATGGAATTAAATGCCGCGCACAGGTGCTGGTGCCAAGAACGAAGTCTTTTGGCTTCAGGTGCAACAGTGCTGCAGTTGCAGTTTCAGCTGAGGCTGGCTGCATTTTATTTGCAATTATTTTGTAGCGCACTTTATTCAGTTAGCCAATGGAATTACTTGGCCATGGCTGTGGCGTTGGCTTTGGCTTTGGCTCTTTTGGTTCTCTCTCTTTTATCAGATACCTGGCCATCTTCGAGCGCGACTTTGGCCCGACTGAAATTCTAATTTTTCAATGCAGCTGCGCGCCTGTGCAGCCTGCACACACACCACACACCACACTCACACTCACACACACACACCTCCTGGCCACAGCCCCTTGTCCCCATTTTGCACATTCAATGCGGCCCATGTCGACCCGATTGCCTGTCGCGCTGTTGGTGGCGCTGTTGGTGTTCATTACGCAAGAGGTTAATGCACCATCCTCGGCACTGGCACTGCCACTTGGACTCGCCGCACTTGCTGCGACTGCCCTGCAGTCATTGCATTAAATCAAGACGAACTTGTTCGCTAATTGGTGCCGCCGTGTTGCCCATTTATGTGTGTATCTATGCATGTGTGTATGTGTATGTGTTGCACTTTAGGACAACAAAAAATCAGACAGGCCACGCAGCGATAGCAAACATATTTTAAATATAATTTTCAAAATGAATTGCAAGTTGAGCTACAGTGAGTAAAATAGCAAAAACCTTACCTTAATCCTAATCCTGGAAACGGCTTAACTATTTGACTACCATCACTAAGCAGACAATGATTCGCTCCTTAAACTTACTAAAAAAAACAAATGAATAAAATCGTTTTGTTAATGTTAAAAATAATTAATTTTTTATTAAAACTGTATTTAAATATATATATCTATATAATATAATTTTTAAAATAGTCTTATTTACATTTTTGTAAGAATAAAAAATTAAATGCCTTCAATTAATTTCGGGGAGTGTATTTTAAATTTGTGAAAAAAGCCTATTTTAATTATAATAATTTTTTATTTAACAAATCGATTCTATTTTGAACATCTTTTTATTATAAAAATAAAATATTCCATTTATTAAACATATTTAATCCAGATCCTGCGTAACTCAACAATATTTATAATTATTTTACCAGTATGCTTAAAATTGTGTTATTTTGACATATGGCTTGCCTAAAAGCATGCAACGATAAATTTCTTATTTCATAAATGGAATTTATTTTGTGGCACATTTCCTAAGAAATTGCCGCCCACATTTACAACTTTTATGTACGGTTACAAAAAAAAAATAATGCTTATGAATGAGAAATATTTTTCACCAGTAAGAAAATAAAACATTAGCTATGACAAAAGAGTCATTTTATATAACAACTAAATTATTTATAAATATTAAATGAAAAATGTTTATTTACCACAAGCTTAAAGGCATCACAATAATTCAATTGTATTGAGTTTGTTTAAATATTCTACCAAAATCAGTTCAATTTATTTTTATTATTTTTATTAACATATGGTGAGAGTTTTTAGTCATAATCCTTTTGGATTATGTAAGCATTGGGAAAACATGGTTTACCCCAGCCAAATAAACAATCTAATGAAGAATAAAAAAAACATAGCAACTTAATATGCAAACAAAATACAATTTAAATTCTTGGAAATAGCAAAGGTCGACCAGCAAATCAGTGACAGCAACAACAACAAGAAACAGCACTAGTTGCGATAACGAAAGCATTTTTGAAGGCTGTTCTCATGCAGCGGCCCAAATCCGAGCAAATACATTAACTAGTCGCAGCAACAAAATACAAAAATAATTAAAAACACACAAAAAAAAAACACATAATCTTAGCTCACAAAAGAGCAATAATTAAATTAAAAGCAATCGGCAACAATGTTCGCGAATCGATGACTGCAACAAATGCTGAACAAATTTATTACGATTTAAGGCGAAGGCAAAAACACAAGAAAACGCAGCAAAAATAAAAACTTCCGTATTTGCAAAAGGAAAAAAAAATACAAATGCTGCTGTCATTTTGTGTTTGTCGTTGTTTTTGTTGATGTATGTTTGTTGTTGTTTGTGCTCTACGATTTTTGCTATAAATTACGAGACGACCTGTCGTTGCCAAAGGGGCCAAGAGGCGGTCATGGGGACCGCGGTTGAGGGCAGCTCGTATAATTTTGGCAAAGTTAACGAAGGCCTGCGCCAGCGTCGCAGCGCGTCGCAGCGCGTCGGTGTCCCCGCTAGACCAGTTTTTTAAATTACATGCAAAGCATTCAAAATGCAAACTAAAACATTTATTTTATTCGCTTCTTTTGTTTTTGGTGCTGCTGATTTTTAGTTGTTGTTGTTGTTGTTGTTGTAGCGATAGCTTTTGGCGACGTGTCTTCCTGCATTTATGTTGTGTGTGCCTTTGTGTATCAAATGTTAAACAAAATGCAAACAGCTCAACAAATGCCAAAAAATACAACAACAAGAGATAAGCAAAAACAACATTTGTTTGCTAACTAAACTTTATTTTTCAAGGGCAAATACGCGAATTTTTTGTCAATTTGTTGTTTTTGTTGTTTGGTTTCTTGCGCTGTTTTGTCGACGTTGCAATGCGTCGTCATCGTCTTGGCTATGGAATACCCTACACTTGGGAGAGTTGACAAAAAAAGGCATGTGTTTTGGCACGAGAATTTCATTAAATTATCAAACTGATAAATTAGTATTGCCAACTGGCGTTGAGAAGTTCAAACATTTTCCACTCTAATCTGGACATATCTAAACTTCTAAGGTGTAGAAAGTTCTTAAATTGACATATATCTAATCTGTAAATATATAAAAATGCTCGATCGAAATCTGTACATTTGAATTTGTTTAAATTCTGATTTATTATACTTGAATTTGTCAAAATTTTCTTACAAAATAAGCAAGTAACAGAAATACTATATTTCGGAATTAACTGAAAAAACTTTATAATAAATGAATGAATAAAAATTTAAACGTTCATTAATTTTAGAGGATATTTTCGTGTCCTATAATCTCCGCCAAAAAAGTTCTTCTTTTTAATTTTTTTTTGCAATTCTCGCTTGGTTTTGATAAATTGTGAGGCGCCAAACGCAGGCGTTTTGTTTTCCGAGTAAACTTTACTGAAGTGCTTTAGATTTATGCGCAGAGGCATTTAAATTCATTAAACGAAATTTATGAGCAGTTTGTGGGTGACATAATGGAGCCGACCAAAATTTAAATGCGAGTAAACAATATAATTGTGCGGAATTTGAAAATGGGCTAAGTAAATTACGCACGTTTGACTTAAACAAACAGGCCGAGTAAACAATAACTTTGTAAGGCATACGTATTTATGCAAAATGTATGTAAACATATCACTGCTCAATTGTAGTGTGCAGAGAGCATACTAAAACACCACAGCGTGTAATATTTTTGCTATAATCAAAACTGAGGCGATAAAAACCATATTGTTTTGCCGATCGCAATCGGCCGATCCGGCCAGGCTTGCATATGGTGCCCTACTTTCTGATAGGTTTTCCTTCTATCTAATTTGTGCGAAATATACTAAGCATTTAAGTAACATACATAAATTTGAGCTATTGGTAATTATTTTAGGCGGTCCAAATTCCAATTTAGGGCAGCTACACACGTTTATTTGTAAAACTGGCTGTTATTGTTGTTCTTTTGTTGCTGTTGCTGTTGCTGTTGCCGAATAAAAGAAAACACATGTGCGCAAACTTTACCAAATGCCAAATAAAAACAGCAAATAAAAAAACAGACAAAAATATCATAACAAAAAATGTTAAACACTACTCGTATTTGCAAAATATGAAAATATTGAGAAATTGAGAACGAGTCATACGCAGCGTGCGCCGCGGTGTACTTCTTGGCCAAGTGGCAAATCCCTGCATGCCAATCAAATGATCGTTCCACGTGCAACATTATAACCCAACCTAATTCTTATTTAATGATTGATAACTCAGATAAGATACAAAAACTTAGGTTGCGTTAAATATTGATTTGTCACTGGCACGGGCCATCTGATAACTACCTGTTTTTGTTATTATTTATACTTTGTCATAAATATGTACACACAGATGTTAAGTATATTTGGTTCTCTAAATAAATATACATTATTAAATTACATATTCTACTTAAACATTATTTAATTGAATAATTCAACATACCGATTTTATAATGGGTAAAAATAAAAAATGTATTGTTTGTAACTCGAACTGCAATTTATTAAATTACGAATTAGTAACTGAAACCATATTGCTTGGCACCAGTTCTTAAGAACAAGATTCTATTTTCCGTAATGCAATCTTCTCCAGAACTTAAAAAAGGCAAGATTTTTATTACACAGACAATTTTAATGTTAAATCGATTACTAATATTTTTGTATAGAATAAGAAGCAATTTGATTTATTAGCAGTTGAAATTACTTGGAATAAAAGTGTAGAAGTTGATTATTTGTTAACTAACGACCCAAAAAAAAAGGTAATGCCAAATTTAACAGAAGCATTCCCTTTTTTGGTCAAGTGTGTTTTATTGTTTTATTTTGCTTTTTGCTATTGTTGGTTTTGTTGCTGCTGTTTGCTCTTAGCCCGACAACTTGTAATGCGACCGGTGATTCTCATGGGTCTGGGACAGACAACAAATGCAAACAGGCAATGTTTGTTTTTGCCATTCGTTCCACTAGCTATCGTTCGGTTGCTGCTCATTCGTTCGTTTGCAGTTTGGCCAAAAAGCAAACGCGGCGCAGCAGCAGAAGCCAAGCAAAACGTTGCCAATGATTACGACAAATGCCGAAACGACCTTGCCAATTACTGCCACCACACTCCCCAAATAACCACAAGCCATACACAATTTTTATTTTTTTGTTGTTTGTTTTGGTTTCTCCGTGCGCTGTTTGCATATGCGTTGCGAGTGCTCAGCTAGATGAGTAATTGTGTGAGTAAATGTCTGTGGGTGTGTGTGTGGCATTCAACTAAGCAATGTTAAAGGTTAAATGCAAGCCCTAAACTTATTGACTGGGCAACTAAGAGCGAACGACAACTAAGAATATTAAGTATATATAGTTATTGATATGTATGTATGTATGTAAGAACAAAAACAACGAAAAACTCTTCCGAATAATTAGCGCAAATTTGACGCTAGTCGCTCAGTCGCTGAGTGCGTGCGATCGCAAGCTGAATGCCGTTTTATGCGCGTGCATCTGTGTGTGTATCTACACAGCTGTGAATCTTTTGGCGTTCAAATTGTTTTTACATGAGATAGAGAACGAGAAGAGAAGAGTCATGCACAAAAGAGAGCATGCGTATATGTATCCATATTGTGTGTTTGCGAGAGTGAGAAATAGAAAGAATAAGGGAGAGGGAAAGAGAGAGCGAGTGAGAGGGAGATCAAGAGAAAGACGGCTTAGGCGCGCAAAAATGTTTGCGAAAAAATCGTTGAGTAGTTTGACTGTTGTCCGCATGTACGAAAACGAAGCGATCTATGTACGCCTTTCTGTTGTTGTTGTTGTTGTTTGTGTGCCCATCTTTTGTGTATGTGTGCTTTTTGCAAAGTTTACGCATGGCCCCTTGCTTCTTTGTTCCCTTCTCTGTTTTGTGTTTGCCTTTGTGTTTGTGTTTGTGTTTGCTTTTGTATTTGTATTTGTGTTTGTGTTTTGTAGCTGTGGGCCAGTAGCAGCGTCAGCGACATCACTTCGAAAGCCACTTAAATGTTGTTGCGCACATGTGCCGCAAGAACTGAGCGTTTCACACACACTTAAACACATATATGCATACTTAGAGACAGTAGGCATTTCATTGCTCAGCTACAAACCGGCAAGTCAAGAAAGCAAACCGATCTGGCCAAAGGCACGAAGCCCACTCGGACTTTGGTTCGGACTTAGTCTTAATCTAAGTCTATTCTAATGCAGGCCCTGGCAAGAGCGAGAACGATAGCGTGCGACGGAGATGAAAAGAATGCGAGAGCAACTGCATTTTTTTTTATTATTTTTTTTTTTTGCCAGCTTTAGCATTTGCCACATGCGGCGTCGCGATGTTGTTGCGGTTGTTTGCTCTCAGCTGCAACGGCGGCGACTGCGACGCTGCTGCTAAAGTTGTAGATATTGTTTTTGTTGTTGCTGCCGCCGCCGCCGCTGCTGCTGAACGTGTTCTTTTTAGACTTTTAGCATTATTTGCAGCATTTGCAACGAACACTCGCTAAAAACAACTGCAACCGCGACGTTGTGGCACGCGTTTCTATCGCAACAAGAAAAAAAAATACATAACAAACAAAAATAGAAAAAAAAACAAACAACACAAATTAATAGCATAATACAATAGTAGATTGGTAAACGATATTAATCTTAGACAAAACTGTGACTAAAAGTGTGTGTGCGTGTGTGTGTGGCGAAACGGTGCAATATTGAAACAACAATAACAACAATGCAAACTATCTAACAAACAAATGCCAACAACAACAATTGCAACTAAAGCGAAGCAACTTCAAAGCCGATCAACAACTTAACTCAAGCTTAACAACGGCAACGTGCAACATGTGTCGCGCAACATATTGAGTTTTTCCCCTATTTTTTGCGTATTAAGATCAGCAAAAAAACACACACAGAGATTTTGGCAAAGTATGTGGCAGGTTGAGCTTAATCATCCACTTAATCCACTTATTAAAATATATGAAACTTAATACAATAATTCTTAAAAGTAATAAAATATATTCTCATTTAATTATATGGAAATAATTGTAGGGAGGGTAGGGGGGAGTTTCGCATTCGCATACTTTCGTTGTAATGTAATGTTATATTTAGTAACAAACTCCACTCAGTTCGATTGAAAAATGAAAATGTGCTGTAAGAGAACCAGAATAAACAAATGCAAATCGCGAATTTCAATTCAAATTCTACTAAAATAACAAAAGGTGCGCACACAGAAAAGCCAGAAAGACAGGCTAGTCCCAGGCACAGAAACACAAAGCTCGAACAGCTGATGATCATTAAGAAGCCAAGGAGCTGAAAGATCGTCATCAGCTTTAACTGTCAGTCCCTTGAATGTCTAACAACATGTGAGGCGCACATTTTGCACACAGTCAGCCAAACGCAAACGCAAACGCTTCATCGGATGAACTTTTTCATTTCTTTTTACGCGCTTAATTTTTCAGACAATTCCATGGAATTAAAATGATATGAGACTGAGACTGTTTTTTTTTTATTCTCTTTTAATATATTTTTTTTGGGGATGATGCCGATGATGGGCACACGAAACGGAACAGAAGCGAACCGAAGGAGAGCAAAGCAAAAGCGAATGAGACAAAACGAGACTTACAAGAACATTATGAAAACAAAGAATAAAAAAACACACATATATATATATATATATTCATACATATATATATATATATTCATACATATATATATATATGTATATAAAAGCACAGATCGGGTACTAGGTTAGCAGGCAAAAGAGGAATAGGAATAAAATTCTGCTGTCGAAGAAGAAATTCGCAAGTTGCGCGTTTGAAAGCGAAAACTCAAACATCAGATACACAGATACACAGCACACACAAATGCAGATAAAGATACATGAACGAGTGCGGTGCGCACACAGATACCAATGCAAGATCGCTGCTGTAAGCGCCTTCAAGGGTAAGACAACAGCAGCGACAGCAGCGACGTCAACGGTAACGTCGACGTCGTCGTGTCCAATATGCCCTTGATCGTTGCTGCTGTGGCTGCTCGAAATGTCGCGCCTGCAGAGACAGCAGCAGCGGCAGCAACAGCAACGAATGAAAACGTATCTGTAAGCTTTGCCGCCGCTTTGCCTGTCCCTGTCCCTTTCCCTTTCCCTTACCCAACTCGAACCGACCAGTCACCGAATTTTGGCAACATACACATACAACAAATAAAGAAAGAAATATTCAAGCCAAAGAAAAGACAAAAAAAAAAACAAAGCATAAACAGCGTTCACTGTTTTGCCGTCGCTTGCCTTTTGATACTCGAAATTTGTTGCTCAGTTTTTGCGATTTTCTGCTTTTAAATTATGTTATTTATTTTGTTTACTTGGGAATTGGCAAGGGTTAGGTCTGTCGCATGGCCGGACGGACAGACAGTCGGCGCTACGTGCTGATGCGGTTCGCTTTGCATTCCTGTGTTTATTACAAGCATGCGCATACAATACATACATAAATACGTATCCGTATCCGTCAGATAGTGCCACTACTATTAATTAGCCAGCCCGCAGCCCGCCTCTGTCCGTTCTCTTTTCATATTTTTGTTTTTATATATTTTTTTGCCATTTTGGCAGGGCGGGAACTCTCTTCAACGAATTGTGTAACAATTTGCCAAATTGCCAACAAAAGGCAGCAACAGCAGCAATAACTAATACAACAAATATTTCGCGTGTTCTTCGCAGCTCATAAAATTTTTTACTGCCGTTCGCGTAGGAAGTCGCACGTTGGCCGTCCAAAGTTAGAATGCGTGTGTGTATTCTAGATACAACAAATTATTGATTGGTGCTAGTTGGACATGTTAGATACTGCAGCATAAAAAAGAAAAAGAAAGAAAGAAAAGCAAACAAAAAGAAGAAAAATTAATAATAATATATAACGAGAGATACTCACTAAATACACTCTGCATGTATCTCAACTCAATACGCATATTGTGCAAATGTTATAAGGCGTCCAAATCTACTTTGCGGAAATGACCAGGTTGGTGTTGCACTTCAATTACATGCTACTCAAAATGAGTTATATTTTGTTAAATAAGAACAAATATAAAATTTATGAGTTATACAATTATAAATGTTTATACCTATATTATTATTATTTTTAATTCCATTCCATTATTTTAATATGATTTGATATGCTCGAAAAGCATTAAAAATATTGAATAAATCTCGAAAACATACCTATATTAAAAAAAAGCGTTTGTCTGTTCTTATCAGTACCAAAGAGCTCTATCTAATTGAAGATTTATAACTATAATAAAAAGAAATCAGCAGATGCAAATATGTACAAATTGAATTTATTCTGAAGTCTTTATAAATAATGATGAGCTCATCTAGATTTGTAGAGATTTTTATATTATATTCTATATACTTTTTCATATAAAAAAAAATAACTACAAATTTTAAAGTTAAGTGGGTTGTGTGATATAGTTTTAACCATGAAACAAATTAATTTCACTTTATAAAAGTTAATATTTAAAATTATAAATCTTATTGACATGCCAAATTTACATAATTGATGATTAATATTAATTTTAGTTCGCAATGCTTAATAGTCAACAATTGCTAATTGGCCAAGTTTAGTGGCCCGCATGTTGCGCCCAGCTTGATTTTCAGTATATTTTTTTTTTAGCAAATTGATTTTTGCAGCACTAACTTCAGTCGTGGTCATTAAAGTATAAAAGTCGTCTGCCCGCGCCCATATGGCTTAAAATGCTGCTGCTGCTGCTGCTGCTGCTGCAGCAGCAAATGTTGCCAAATCAATTCCAATTTAGCCAACGGATTGTGAAGGACAAACCGAAACGATCATTTGGCTAGCTCAAAATCAGACTATGGCAATGTGGGGCTAAGCTAAATAGGAGCAGCTCGTAGCTGATTGGCGACGTCATCAATTTAAAATAGATGAAAATACGCATTGCATGCTAATTGGCCAAGTGGCACCTACAACAACTACCGATTTTGCATTTGTCAAAATGTTTATTTAGCTGTTGTTTTCACAGTCGTTGCAAGTGATATTTTGACGGCTCGACTTACGTTGGCGTTGGCATGTTGCTGTTGCTGTTGCTGTTGCTGTTGTTGTGGGTGGCAGCAGCAACATCGTCAGCACCAACAGCAACAGCACAAGCAACAACCCCGTTGTCTAATCAATGCAAATGCACATTTTTGGTCAATTGTGCGCAAATGTAATTTATAACGTTCAACATTTCGCATACGACTTTGGCCAACTTTGGCTAACATTGCGTCGAAAACACACACATTCTGAAATGATGTCATCCTACAGCTGCTGCTGCTGCTGCTGCTGTAGCTGTTGCTGCAATTGTGTGACAGACATGCAGGGTCAGGTTAAAGTTGAATCATTTGTTTTGTTTTGCAACACGATTTTTCTTTTAGAACAGCAAAAACATTTGATATGCCATTGCAATTGCCAGCTAATTAATTGAAAGCCATTTTATCGCGCGCACAAAAGCCGACTGGCAATCAATTTCTCAGCAATTGTTGCTATTATTATTAATATTATTATTATTCTGTTGAATTTTTTACAACAATAATTTACTTACAATAACGGCTAATGGCAATATGGGCAGCATATCTTATAACTGCTGTTTTGCTAGCATTTCAAACATGCCCCAAAAACGGGCACAGGCTCGCCTCAGACAAAGTCCTCCAATCGCAAAAAACAAAGCCATAACAACAAAAGCAACAACAACAATAGCAACGACAACCGCAACAACAAAGCCAGACAACAGCTTGAGTTTTGCGAGATATTCTTTTTGGCGTTTTCAGTTTCGTTTTTTGTTGGACTGGCCATCGCCTGCTGGCTGTTAACTGTTGGCTATTCGCTGCTGGCTTACAACAAATAAACTGCTTTTAACCTTGAGCCGTGCGCATTTAGTTTGTAAGTCACGTCTAAGTCGCCAACGCCGCTCAAAGGTTTTGACAGTAACGTTAACGTTGACGTTGACGCTGACTGCGGCGCTGACGCCTGCCGAGGCAGCGGCACTTGCGCTCTTTTTTATTTTTGGCCACAGACTTCGACGCGTCAGCGCTGCGTCGGCTTCAGCTTCGGTTAGATGTCTTTTTCTTCTTTTTTTTTGCTCTTGTATTATATTAATTTTTTTTGTTTGCCATTTTTGCAAATTTTCGGCGTGCTTCGTTTCTACCCTTTTTGCCTTATTCTTGTTGCCAAGTGAGAGTGTGTGTGTGTGTTGTATGTCTTTAATTTTTTTAAACTTGTAAAGTTGCTGAGACGTATGACCATTTTGAGTTTGCGTTCTGCACGCTACGAAAAAGGTTAAAACATGTTTTTGCAGACGGTTTTTCAGTCGCTTCTAATGATACCTTTAGAAACTGGGCAGAGCTGAGGCAACTGTTATGTAATGACAGAAATGTAGCCTATTTTACCAGTTTAGCAAAATATTTGGGAATTAATTTCATTTAAATTGAGTTTCAAATCATATAAATATAATGTATCTGTATCAAATCAATTTTTTGCAAACCAAACTGCTCAAGTTGTTCATTCAAAAAAGTTGACCACTTAATAGATAGTCTTATGAATCCAAAAAAATTAGATGATTAAGCAAAATTGAACTAAAACCAATCATATTTTCGTCAATTGTTGAACTGTGGACACTTTAAGTAAATCACTTGTTGATTTTATTGCAATAGTTGCTATCTTAAGTGAATTTGAAAACAGATAAGAAATATACTCATTATGGGCATAATGAAATTCTCTTTTCCGTTTGCTTATCAATTGTTTTTTATCAACCAAATAACATTTTTATATATGCACGCTTACATTTAATTTAGCCAAACACGCGCGTTCCTGTTTGTTTAATCCACATCATTAATCGCTCCACACACACACACACACACACAATCATACAGCTGCCAAAAAGTTGTTTACGCATACAAACACTCAAACACAGACACACACACACAGAGAGCGATAGAAAATACTTAAATTTATAGAGCGAATCAATAAGAGCGAAGTAAACAATTGTACAGTTACATTGGTTTACTCAATTTTTAGCAAATACACATCAATCAAAAATTAAAAGAGCACAAACCATAATTAAAAAACGATGAACAGCAAACACATCAACAATAAAAGAAAATAACAAAAATTTAACATCAAAAAATTAATACAAATATTTTATAATATAGTTGTTAGTGGCCACCAGATAAATATATATGAATGTTGTTGTTGGCTATTTCGGGTTTTTTTTTAAGTGTATTCAGTTACACACGCGCAGACACACACACTTGCACATATTTATGTATATAGACAGCAACAGCCTTTTTTGGGTTTGCATATGTGCGAACTTTAAATTAGACGAAATACGACAACAGCAGCATCATCAGAAACAACAATAACAACAACAACAACAACTACAGCTGCCCATGCGAGCAGACCCTAATAAATTTCGCATACTTTGCGAATTTATGCTGAGAGCGAACAACAACAACAACAACAACAGAAGCAGCAACAAACAACGACAGTTGTTCGCTGCTGAGCAGCAGCGATGGCAGCAGCCAAACCCAAAGCAGCGACGGCTCGCTTCGTCTAATGGCGTCGACGTTTACGTTGACTGCAGCTGGCAGCGCTGCCTTCGCTTTGGCTGCTCATTTGGCGTTTGTGTGATCTTCTTTTGCTTCGCTTAGCATTCAAGGACAAGTGGCTGGAGTCCGCTCTTCTGCCGGCTGCCTGCCTGCCTTCCCTTTTGTCTGTTTTCTCTGTTACTGCCCTGGTTCGGGATGAATTTCGCATAGTCACTCTTCTTCTTCTGTTCCTTTCAACTTCTTTTGATTTTTTTTTATGTCTTTTCAAGTCTTGAATTGATTTCAGAAAGACTAGTTAGATATTAGCAAAGATATTTGAATTTTAAGAACACTGAAATTAATTACAACAAAAATTTTGTTTATTGTTTTGGTCAACACATCAAAAACAAAATAACAATGATGTAATTAATCTACATTTTGTGTTTACTGAGCACTTCCTTATCAATTAACGCTGATAACGTATACGTTACTAGGCAAGAATAACTATGAATGAATTACGATAAAATATAAGAACCATATGCAATACACACATAATTAGAAGACATATTTTTAAGGCAATAATGTTTAGTATGTACTATTTATTTAGATAGTAATATATGCCAGCTTCATGCCAGTAATGAGTACAAACTAAACAACTAAATTATGCATTTAAAACAAGGAATGCAAAAATCTATGCAATCTATGCCCTTCTAACTGAGATCCCTTTTAACAAATATATAAATTGTGTAAGTCAAATGTGTTATTAGCTTCTAATTTTGTATACGTTTACAAAACTTGAATTCCCTAGCTTTCTTGTAGGGTATAATAAAAATACGGCTATGATAAAAAAAAAAGCTTTAAGATTTCTCCATTTGCTCATTTGTGTTGCTCTCTTCGGTTGGCTTTTTCGTTCGTTTTCGTTTTGCTTACTTTTTTATTCGCTCTTTATCGTGCGCTTAATTTTTGCATGCACGTTTCGGCACCGACCTTGAAATATTTTTTCTTTTGCTTTTACGTTTTGTTTGCTGCTCTTGTTGTGGTTGTTGTTTCTGCTGCTGTTGGTGCTGCTGTTGCTGCTGCTACGTTACTGTTGTTTTTTTTATTATCTTATTTCTTTTTTGTTTATTTAAATTTCTTATATATATATTTTTTATTACGTTACTACGACTGCAAAATTTTGAAAAGGAAGCAATATTCACAAGGCAGCAGCAACAACCACATGCAGCCGAATATAACACATAATAATGAAATAAAATATAAAAAAAAAAAAAACCAACCGACAACAGGAAGAAAAAAACAATGCACACGCTTGCTATTATGTCTTATAATTATTTATTGTACATATGCATTTAAATTTAGCTGGTTTTTGTGTTTTAGTTAATCAGTTTACGTTTTATCCACTGGCAATTCAATTAATCTGTTTAAAATTGTGTTTCTTTTTTTACTTTTTTTAAATGGATTTTAAATTAACTCATCTTGGCATGATTTGTGTTTTAATGAAACTGACTTTCTTTGGGGTCTAAAAATTAAAATGATACACAAATTAATCATTTGTGAATTTAAGTAGTTTGTCAGATTTGGGGAACTTAATTAATATATACGACATTTAATATTTATTCTCTCTGTTCGGCTCTTTATAGCACAGACAATGTATGTATCTACATATGTTTTTATCGCTGCCTTTTTGCAGCTCATTAAAAATTGTCGCCAGCATTCGCACCTGTCGCGTCGACTGCCACCTTCAAAATTTTTACTGACAATGCGGCCAAGATGGCCAACTTGGTGGCAACAACAAAACGCGCACTGAGAAACAGATTCGTAATTGAAATCGAAAGTGTCTGTTGTGTTTGTTGTTGTTGTTGTTGTTGGTGTTGTTGCTGCCTTTGTAAATTTGTAGACATCTTTCGCCTACCTATTGCTGTTTTTAATTTAGTTTTTAATTCTCATAATGTGACTATTTACATATGTCTGTATTTTTGTGTGTGTGCGTTAGTATGTAAATTTTACAAATTCATTTTGTATTTTTCAATTTTATGCGTGCTTTCGCATTACTTGTGCACAAATTTTTGTACACGCATCTTTTTTTGTGGCTATTAATTTGACCCAAATTCGCTGAAAAGTCGACAAATATTGTGGATGGCCAACACTTATTGCTATCTTTAACAACATCGTGGGGCAGCAGGCCTAAAGCATGCAAAGGTGCTTCTACCCTGTAAAAAAATATTGAAGTTGGGTATGCGCTGCTAGTTGGGAACAATGTGCTTGAAATTAATATATGAATCTCAAATGTGTTCAAAATTTAAAAATAATAAAAATATTTATGTAAATGAATAAGCTTAGAATTCCTTATAAAAATGTTCTTAACATAATCTGAACTATTAATTTCTCTGGAATGGTCAATATAATTAATAATTATTATTCTTTTATATAGTTTGACTTTTGTCAATCTCAGATTAGTTTTAATGTTAAAAAATTCCTTATAAATATGATAAAAATAAAACATTTTAATGTCAATAAATTAACTACTTTTCAATGTATATATTTTATGTGAAAGGTACTTAAACTGTATAAATGGACTTATTAATTGTAATATTGTTGCAACTTATGCATAAGTTGCAGCATTGCAGTGAGTTGAGAGTCAGTTTGAGGCATTGGGTAATTTGTCAACGGATAGCAGTCTTCACAGGCAGCTTCATTATCCAAATGACAGTTTTGTGACAGTTGCTGTGACAGCACTTTCCGCATTATTAGCTGGCATTACATGTGTGGCATGTGCTTGGGGCCGATGAAAGCGAAAGCAGCCAAAGGAAGCAAATCCCGAACGGGGTCAATAGATCAAAAGTACTTCAAATTCAATGCAGCTGTTAATTCTGTCAATTATGCCATGTGTCAATTTGCTGTTATACACGGGTGGTAATAATTTAATTTAATTTAATTAGGTAAGAAGTGTATTGATCTAACACCTCTGATTATATTCAATTCACACATTGCGCATACGCCACGCTAGTTGGCTGAGAGACAAAAGGCTGGTTGGTGTTGCTGCTTGTAATTTATCATTTGGCTTGTGCATAAAGTCGGTGCATGTCTGCACCAATTATTAAATAAATACATCATGCCGGCCAAAGAAAGCAGCAAAAGCACAAAAGACGCCACACGAAAATTAACTTGTACCAAGCGACTAAGTGCCGGACTTGGCCACACTCAAAGCGTCCAAGCGTCCAAGCGTCAAAACGTCAAACCGACAAACCGTCAGCCCAACCTGTCGTCTGTCGGCTGCTGCAATACTTTGCTTGACAGAACGAGTGCAGCAAGCGAAGGCGTTTTGTCATCTGCGTTGCCCAAAATGCCTCCCCTTCTCCGTCTCCTGCTCTGCATATGATTTTCTGTAAATAATTACAATTCTTAATACCCTTTAAAGGAAGGATGCGTCTCCAATCACTTAGTGTTGATACACAAAAAAATAACTAGTCGAGTCGAGTCGCACTTTTGACACATTTTCTAAAAGATTTCGCGTATTTCTTGTATTTTACTGCAGTTTCATTTGTCATATTTTTTGTGGGATGACTTTTAGTGTGAAAAAGATTAATACTTATTAATAATAATTATTTTCATGTGATAATTTTTGTAAAAAAATAACTATTTCTACTTATTTTAATGGGTTTTGTTGTTATCAAAAAAGTGTAATGTACTTATTACTAAAGAGTTTTGTAATATTATCATAAACTCTACAAGAGTATTTAATCGTCGAAGTGCCTCCAAGTTAGCCAGGTTCTTTCTTGTTTTGTTGACTAATGCAAAAAACATGCTGGCCATTTAATTGGGTTCCTCGTTTGATTTTTCTGAGCGCTGGAGCGCCCACGTTTGTGAAATGCGTACAAATGAAAAGCTGCATCTCATAAAGATGCACAAATTATGTCTTATTAAGTGTGAAGAGGCCACTTGGCCGCATTTGTCATTAGCATTTGGCCTGTCGCTGTAAATTATGCAAAAGGCAATTACACAACAAAATAAAACTAAGCAAGATTTTTAGCATATATATTTATATATATATATAGGGGCTGTCAGTTCAGATGTTTCCAGTTTGGTTTCCAGCCCCGAAACATTTGCGCCAAGCACTCGTTAATTGCACCGGAAGTGCCGTCATCAAGATTTTGCAATTTGAATATTATTATTATAAGTCTTTTTGTTTGCCATTTATTTACTTAAAATGCGCACACTTTTATTTTATTTGTTGTTAATGGGTTCTTTGTTTGTTATGTCTAATTAAGTCCAGTGAATAGTGTTGTGTGTGGTCAAGAAATGAGGCAGGAAAGCAGATAAACTAAATTTGAATATTACTTTTTGCCAGACTCTCGCATATAAATCTTGCACATCCAATGAATCACAATCATATTTTGTATGTATGTATGTATATATATTGGTACTCTAAAAATTCCTCGGCTACTTTTGCATAATCCTCGCTCGACAGCGCAGCCTTTTGTGAAGTGCGCCAGACTGGGCGTGTTGGCCTTTGTCTGGACACTTTTGCATCCAAATAAGTTGAGTCAGACGAAACACAACACAGTTCATATATTTTAAATATATGTATGTATCCTAAGCACGTATGTAAATGTATTTGGATTTAGTTGGTGGATGTGCATTCGTGAGTCAGTCACGCCAAAATTGCCGCGCTTCGGTAAGCCACCTTACAAGCCTGCTGTAACTGTAACTGTTACTGCAGCCTGTGTCAGCGAAGCGGGCAACCAGCCAAACTTGCAACAATATGAAAATGCGGCAAATATGCAAGGGGAGCGTTAGCAAATCAGACCGCAGAATCAACTCAACTCAACTAAACTCAACTTTTTCTGTTGTCATTTCACATCACAACAACTGGCGGGATATTTGAGTCAGGTGTGTGTGGAGAAAGGTGTTGTGCTGCCAGAGAAAGTTACTGCATTTGCTTTACTGATATATTTTCATTTATTATGACTTGTAGCCATATTTGCTTTATGTTCCATCATCAACTTGAAGACATTAAAAATTATGTACCAAAAACAAAAACGATAAAGATTTCAATGACATCGACCTAATCCCAGAAATCCCAACTACGAAAAGATTATGGTTTTGGTATTCTTGTTCTCGTTTAGAGAAATAAAGTTAGATTTAATTTGAAATGTTTCGTTTTTAGTAAAAGGCTCTTAACAAGAATAACACATTTCAAATTTTTGAGCTTAATTAAAATGTCGAAAAGTTGGACTCTCAATACTGAGTTAAATTTAAATTTACTTTTAAACTTTTAACAACAATAATATCTAAACTTCAGCCTTCAGAGCGTAACTTATTTCAAAATGAATAATCCGTTTTAGGAAAAGTGTATTACTTTAACAAATTATAAATTAAATATTTCGCATTTATTATATTTTGTATTTATTGCGAAATATTTTACAAAGCTCTTAATTATGGACAAGTAATTACAAACTTTCATAAAATATTAAAATATATTAACCTTAGCGAGAGCAACAAACAAATAAACAAAACTGAAAAAAAAATTCAAAAATTCGACAACTCAAATGTTGTAGTTAGCCTAATTAATGTGCGTGTAACAACAATAAATTAGCAACAAATTTTTATCAAGGCCAACCTCAAGTTAAACTCTTGTAAGCCAACGCAATATTTAAATACGAAACAAATTGAAAAACCAATTTCGCATGCGTTAAAGACTAAAACCAAATAGCAATAAAAACAACAACAACAATAACATTAAAAATAAAAGCAAGAGCAACAACAACAACAGCAACTGTAAAATGGGCCGGCCAATAAATTAGGTATTCAAATGCTTACAGCGCGAACAACTTGTGTGTGTGTGTGTGTATTAGTGTAGCGGGCGTCAGTCGCTGTGATAGGTGCTGGGGCGGTAGGGTGGCCGAGGGACTGAAGGCTTGATGGTTTCATCGAACGCCCTTTACCTTGCTGACACACATTTTATGCAAAATAGCCGACGGCAAAGCGGACGTTGTTTTTTTTGTTGTTGTTGTTGGCGTTGGTTTGTGCTGGTTGTGTCAGTGGGTCTAGTGGATCTTGTTGTCTACGAACCCACTAATTTGGCAATAATCTAAACGGGGATTTGTTTTGTGTTTTTTTATGTGTGTTTGTGCTTTTAACCTTCAAATGCGACAACAACAAATGCACATTTACATTTAAGCTGAGCAAAAACTTAAAAATGTAGGCGAAGGTGTAGAAAATTTTACATATTTTCTAACTAAAACAAACTTGAAACACTTGTGCTTTTATTCAAAAACACAAATTTTTTAATTTTAAATGTTTAAAAACACTTCAGCAACTTTTTTTTTAAAATGGGTAACAAGTAATAAGGCCGTAAAAAAAAGTGCTGAATTAATTTCCTTAAAAAAATATAAAAAAAATAATTAGAACAATTTTACAAAAACAATAATATTTTTTCCTACTTATCAATTTATGTGCCAACTCAAAATTGCTTACAAGTGCCAACAAACTTGGTCCAAAGTAAGAACAATAAAGTTATATTTTTAGATGTCGTAGAATAAATACCCTTCAATTTCTATGCGGATATATCTCAAATTGTGTCACACTTCATGTCAAATATTTAATAGCCTCCAAAAAAGTGTATTAAACAAAAACATTTCTGCTGATTTGCTGAAAGAAACAAAATTTCGAAAAAAAGCTCTTCAGCTTTTGTTGACGCAGCTGGGCAGAGTGTTGGGGCCTCTTAACTTACAGTTATAAGCCCGTTGGCGCCAACGTCAACCCTCGCGAAGGTTTCCCCACTAGCGCCAGCCATCACAGCAGAAATTGGCCAACCCAAATGCACTTTAAAAACAATACATATGCGTGATATATATGCATAAATATAACTTTATAACTGTTTGACAGAAAAAAAAAACCAGTTACAATGACTTTTTAGCAGCAGCAGTAGGCACGATACTCAAGTGCCATTAAGTGCCGCTTTGTTGGCCATAAACGGCCAACAAATTGTTCATCAATTGTACAGTAAAAATGTATTTTTTAAGAGACAACTATTGGGATTTTAGAATTTTTGACATAGCTAAAAATTATAAATATTTTAATAAATTATTTAAGTTTTAATTCAGATAAATTTTAGTACTATTCTTCTATGAATTACTGCAAATAATTTGATACATATTTTAAATAGCTGTAATTGAAGAATAAATAATATATATATATACATATATATGTATATAATTTTCTGTCAAATTTTTTATTATTTGTTTGTCAAACAAGTTTTTATTTTAAATTTTTGTTTGTTTGTTAATTTCCCGCAAAAGGCCAGCGGAGCGTGCAGTTTGGCTAAGTCGACGACTTCTAGTTTAGTGGTAGTAGTTGCCCCTTGGTTTGGTTACCGGATTGCCATTTGGTAAAATTCAGTTGGCGCTGCTTCGTTTTGGCCGCGTTGCATGAGCGTGTTCTAATGTGAAATTAATTCAGCATGTTTTTTATTTTATTTTCATTTTTTTATGTAATTTTTGTTGTTTGCTTGCAAATTAAAATCTTTAAAGCCACAAGCAGACAAAAATTCTAAAGTTAATTTTATTACTAGTTAGACGCAGCTGCTGCAGCTAACTGGTTTTCATCTTAGCCAAATATGGTCTTTTTTGTTTTTAAAGTTATGTCTTGCTATGCGCTCTGCTGTCGTTAATGAACGAAGGTCAGATTTGTGCCGGCTCTCTTTTAATTCAGCACTCAATACATATTTATTCAAATTTAATATATTTTATGAAAATATAGTAGCAAAAGCAAATTGATAGCAATAATAATTGAAATTTAAAATGCATTTTGTTTCAAAATTAAAATGCACTATTTGAAAGTGGAAAGCTCAAAATCTTTTTTCGTCCTTTAAATGCAGTACTCAAATGCATTATCTAAAACGTATAGCTTGCAAAAATGGGCTTAAATTGATTTATCGAGTTAGAAATTTTACTTAAAATTCGCACAAAAATCAATAATTCAGATCAAAAATATTCTTTGTAAATAAAAAGTTAGTTTTTATTTAGAATGTCGCAATATTAATTAATGTTCTATGTAAAAAAAATGTGACAGCTTTTTATTTGTTTCTTTTAAGATTTACCAAAACTGATTACATTTTCCGAATATTTTTTTGTTTGCAAGTTAAATTATGAATCTATTTCATAGATGACGCAATGAGTATATATATTAAGGAAAGAAATACTCCTTTTGTTCTTTTCATAAGGAATAAAAAAAAGAAAACAGATTCACAGCACCATCGATCTCAGCTTAGAATGCTGCCTGCCACATGCCCCTGCCCCCTTGTAAAATAGGTATTCAATGGATGCATAAAGCTCAGCTACTCGCCCAACCAGACAACCGCCACTTTCCGTTTGTAAGCACGCCCCGCCCCCGTTGGCGGACGTTGTTAACGCGGCTCATGTGAAATGCAAACAGGCAATTAAATGGCGTTGCAAAAGGCGCAAAAGCCAGCAATGTGCCACAGTTGCAGTTCCAGTTGCAGTTGCTGTTGCTGTTGCTGTTGCTGCACTTGCCCAGACTAAGGCGATCTGTGCATTTGTGTGTGTATGTATGTGTGTGTGTGTGTGTGTGTGTGTGTGTGTGTGTGTGCGCATGCGTCCAGTTTTTACAGTTTTATTAACTGCATTTTTATCTAGCTGCAACCAAACAACAACTCGCAGCAAACTGCACGAACTGGCTCTCAAACTCGGCGCATTGAGCGGAAAAAACATTGCCCATGTTGTTGAGCTGTTGTTGTTGTTATTGCTGCTGTTGCTGTTCGTATCGCACGAAATACCCTTTTGGCCAAGAAGAATTTTACTGGCTTAAGGTACTACAACGAGGAGGAGGAAGCTGTTCGTCGGCCTCAATGCAACCACTTGTTTCTGCAAACCAGTTGAGCGCCAATGCAACGTCAACGGTTTCTAACTGTTCACAGCGGCGGCCAGTTGGGGCAAGTGCAACAGCAACAGCAACAGGCAGCAGCCAGGTCCGTTGGATCTTGGCTTATTACTTACAAAATTTATTTGGCCCACAACAAACCAACAAACCAAGCAAGCAGGCAAGCAGGCAGCGGCAGCAAAGCACGACAGACTTGTACAGCAAAAAAAAAATATATATATATAAAATAATGATAACTGTTGAATCGTAAAAAAAGGTTGTGCATTTTTTATAACTACTGGCATTTGCCAATGCCCAGGAGCACAGCCAGATCTAAGGCAGCTTAAATTGTTTGTCCTACAAAAAACAAAAACAAAAAAATATAAAAAAAAAAAAATAGATAAGTAGAAGAAAAAAATAAAATCGGCTGCTGTTTGTTATTTGTTCTCATTGCTGAGTTACTGGTTGTTGTAATAGAGATAGCGCTGTCGGGCACGGGCTGTTTTCCTTATAGGGGCAATCAGCCATCGACAACTTGGCTCTAATTCAGGTTGCAGCTACAGCTACAGCTACAGCTACAGCTACTGCTGCTGCTTGCCGCTGTTGCAGTTGCAGTTGCAGTTACCGTTGCAATCGCATATTTACCAAGGAATGTCAACAATTTCCTTTTAATAATTTGCCATAGGCATACAGGTTTTTCAACCCCGCAACTTCTTTGATGTGAAAAACAAATACAATTTTCCACTTTAGCAATTAATTAATTAGTTAAGCAACAGCCTAATGCATATTTAAATTTGTGTGAATTGTTTTCCCAGCTAAAAACATAAAACAAATAGGATAATAACTATCATTAGTAACTCTTTATTAATATCCAAATTCTTCAATTTTGTATCAAATGTTTAATTTAACATGTTTTATTTTGTTATAAATTTCTCGATATAAGTTCAATGTTTAAGTTCTTAAATGTTTAATTTCCCGAAGTGTAATTATACACTGAACGCATAAATAAAAATATAATTTTCTTTAGTGCCTGTGTTTCCTGTAGGAAATGAGTGCACATCTGGGTTCAGGGTATATCGTAGGCGAGCTTACTCGACTGCACCATCCTTATTTGTTATTATCGAGGAGTAATTATTATTATAATTACGATAAGAAATCGAAAAATTTTAGTTTATTGAATCCAATCGTCAAGATTCATTTCCTTGGCCAAAGTCATTACAGTAAAGGCAAATTTAGCCATCTGGAATTGAAAAACAATCGACAATCAAATCACAAATGTATTGATTTATACATGAATGAAGTTCGACCCACCTTTATGTTGCTGTTCAGGGAGATGGGAAAAAGGCCTCCTGCAATGAAAATGACCGGTTGTTGAAGACGTATTAAAAATATATGCAACGACGTCTTGTATTTTCGATCAGCACCGATCCAATTCGATTGGGCCAATGTGTTGGCCAAATCCGCCGCATCTTCGGCGAGCAAATCGCAAACGTAACAAAACGGAAACGACTCACTCAACACTGCACAGATAAATAAAATTGGGGATACTGCCATAAGTCCATCAGAGTATAAAATGTTTATCGAAGTCAGTCCGAGCACAACGCCAATCAGCAGAAACTGTACGAAAATTGTGCGAGTTACAACGGGACGCAACATCTCGCAGCACCTGGTCAAAAAACGAATAGATTCATGGCAAAATTAATATTATTATATAATTTGGGGTTGACTTACTCGAGGATCGACTGGTGGTAGGATATGCAGGACACAAGCTCATCATAGTTCTCGGCCTCTGCCTTGAGAGGATCGGAGCGAAGGTTATGAATATGATCCTTTAATACAGCGTTGTGGCTTCGAATTAAATTCAGGAAAATTGTTGTATACGTGTCCAAAATTATAATCACATACGCCAGGATTATATTTTGTATAAGCTCAACTAATGATCGCAACCAAATATATCTGCTTTCGTTTCCCCAATCGAAAATTGGATTGTACACTAAGCTGGTCGGCTTGCCATTTTCCATTCCGGTTATTAGATCATATATAATACAGACGATAAATATTTTGACATAAATCAACAAAATTTTGTTTGACATGGCAACACCCTTATGGATCTTCTCCCGATCGCTATCACTCAGCACTCTCTCGTCGAGGGAATCCAGCAACGGCAGCATTTTATGCACACGTTCAAGAAAATATAACATTATTAAACTTTTAAATGTTGCTCCAATTGTGTTTGCGAAGAGCTGCAAGCAGCGAAGAGTTAGAAAGGGTGTAAACCGACTAGAGTTCATAATAATACTGAGGCCGAGACCGACTGGTATGTAAGTAGATGATACAAAACTTAGACACGACCACAATATATATATATATCGCCTTGCTCCTTCCGCGTACGGTGGTACCCAGCCAACAATCATCATAGATCGAAACAGATAGATGCATCCGTCTCTGGAACGCACCCGAACCGACAACGGAGCTGGATAAGTCAGTGTAAAAGTTGTTGCCATTTGAATGATACTGTGAGCTGAGGATTCGTGTCTGGCTTTTATACTAAAACAAGGACTACAAATAATTATAAATAAATAAATTTATATATATATAAATAAAATAAATATGCAAATGGCCAGAAGTGATGAACGGTTTGCCGGAATCCGAGCAGGTGCAATAAAAGGGAATTCCAGTGTTGAATGTCAATCAATTCAAATATGCATTGAAATACTTGGCCAAATTGCCGAGGTGTTCAGATATATGGTTCCACCCATTTTAATAATACCTTTCACACTTGGACTTGTATTTCCCATCGAAATGTGTCCAATTGTATTGATCAAATTGCAAACTTTCTTAAATTAATTTAATTATTGCAATGGCCGGGAAGTATCAGACTTAATATATATATATATATATATATAGTTATACATATACATATTCATGTTAACCGAACTTCTGTTTATTTAGCACGTGTATTGATTGCACTTGAAATTATCTTTAGCAAATCTAGTTATAAATTGATGGCAATTCAATTTGTTTAAGATTATTCGATTGTTTAAGAATATGTAAAAATTATTTTTCACTGTTGAATCGTTGTTTCTTTTCTCATGCCTGAATCAAAATTATTTAATTTAAAAATAAAAGTGTTGTCTAAAAATCGGATTTCCCTTTAAGTTGTTTTTTTTATGAACCGAGTTGGCAGCACTTTGCCACTTTCCAGATTAAAGCCGCTGGGTGCATTTTTCCGATTAAATGTTGATTGACAGCTGTTTAAACACTTGGCCAACACTTAACTGGACTCGAGAGACTGAGAGTTTCTGGACTTAAACATTTACTTGACTCTTCCGCTTTGGCACCTCGAACTGGCTTAATAAAATTAAGATAATAGTGTTGCATGTTGCTGATTGATTGGCTATAGTAGCTAATCCACCAGATAAATAATAATAAAATTTAAGAGTTGCCAAATTATTATAATTGACACAACAAATAGTCTGGACGTGGTTGCCCCGGATACTATATACATTAGACATAAGTGCATTAATAAAATATATATATATATATATTTATTTAGTTGTAAGTAGCTAAAAATTGCAAGCTGCGAATAGATTTGCTTGCGTTAGATTCTAGTGTCTTGGAGAAAAAAGAAAATTAGTTGACACCTAATAATCAATAATCGTGAAAATATCTAATCAATAAAATCATGTAGCTTAAAAATAAACTCTTTAATAATATTATATAAACAAATGAAAACTAAAACCAGCTAAATATATTAGTATAAACATTACAAGGATATGCATTGAACACATTAGCTCATTTTATATATTATTTTTATATGGTTTTCAATAAATAATTTTCTTATTTTTTCACTCGACTAATTTACATTTTTCTCTACTTTTAGGTAAGTGCTATTGAATGAAGTAACCACTAAATTTTAAACGATACACATAAGCAAAATCAACGTATCAGGTAATAATGTAATAAGTAAGAGTTAACTTTGGTTATAGCCAAAATTAAAATGTTGACTGCAAGCGCAAAAGTAATATAAATTTTTTATAAAACAAACTTAAAATTCTTAATGAACTTCACAAATTTCGCGCTTGCAACAAACTGTGTGCGACTTTTTTATTGCGGCATGTTTAAAATTCCGTTTTTTCGCCTCTCGGGCATTCAAATCACTTGACCGCAGCTATGAATGGCAAAAAAAGCAAACAAAACCAAAAACGGGCAACAAAAAATTGTGGACAGTAAGGCCACAAAAAATGCCACAAGCGTAAACAGCGACACAGCTGAAGGGCTTGCAACAGCAAGAACAAGCCACAAAGGCAACAAGAGCAACAAGGGAACAACATTTAAGTGGCACGAGCTGAGAGGGGTGCACGCCACTTGCCGGCATTAAAGTAAAAGCGCAAAATAATGTCATAAAATTGTGCAATAAACTAAACGCCACATTTTGACCACGCCCACAACACGTCATTGCTTGCTACCAAATAAAAGTTGCAATTTTGAATGCCATAAACATTAATGCGCATAGATAAATTTTCGCTTAAGTAGCAATATTGCGTGGAGCTATGGGCAATGTTGCAGCAGCAGCAGCAGCAGCAGCAGCCATGACGCTGCCACATTTAGTATGTGCAATATTTAAATGCATTTGCATTTGCCTATCATATTTTTACATTCTTTAGTGGCTGTTGCATATGTCAAGCTGCAAGATCCGCGTGGGCAGCCAGCTATTGGCTAATAAAGTCATAAAGAACACAGCAACAAATTAATTAAACAAAATAACAAGATAAGTTGCAAACAGAGAAAGAGAAGGGAGATGGAGACAGAGATGGGAGACGGAGATGGAGACGGGGTCAGAGACCTGGTGAGTGCTCGAGAAATCTATGCAAATCTGTTAAGTTGCATGATGTCAGCGCCCAAAAAGAGCAGACACCGAAAAAGCGCGACACAGATACAAAGATACAAATAAGTATTGTACAAATGTATCTGTGCTGCATGTGGGTTGGTGCACAGTGCGCATCTGTCAGATACTTATGCGATGTTGCACTTCGTTGTCACCTGCCTGGCAGCTGCCCACGCCCGCCAACCGGCCGATCGCGTTGCACCTTGTTTGCGGCCAAAGTGGCAAGTAGCGCAAAATGCCCCAAAAACCCGACCAAACCAAAAACCAAACAAAACATTAGTCATAATTGTGTCGTCCGCGACGAGAGAAACCTTTTTGGTTTGGTCTTTTTTTGATCAGCTTTGTGCGGCAGCTCCTTTTTGGCTCTGTTATATTTTTGCTGTCTTTGGCTTTGGTGATTCGAAATAAAGTCAAGGAGAACAAATGGATGCTGACCAAGCCAACCGGTTTCTTATTTTGTATACCCTGCTGCCTGTTCCAAATTGGTGAGGTGGGCATTATATGAGCTGATTATACCCAACATGGTTCAAGGTTAGAAAAAAAGTAAATAAAATAAAATAAAAAAAAAGGAAAAACTATTTTATTAGAGTTGCAGAATTATAGTTTAAAATGTTTGCCTGCTTTTTTTAATTGTTATAAATTTAAAATCAACTTAAATATATATATATATTGTTATATGAGTAGAGGGCATCTTCTAATCGAGCATTCTCGACTGGAGCATTCTTACCTGTATTTCGATATTGTGTGGCATGCCAGGGCGTGGGTGTGCCACTGCCAGTGCCTGTCCCAGAGCCTGCGCAGCAGCCGCAACAACGAATCTCGTTTTGGCCTAAACCGCACTGACGGATTGCTTTCTAATAGATGGCTAATGTAAGCCATTTGTTGTTGTTGCTGTTGCTGTTGTTATTGTTGCTGGCTGACCCTTTTGCATGGTTTCTTGGCGTGACCACAGCGAGGCCAATAAAGGCAGGCGGCACGAAAAGCGCTGTTGTGGCTGCTGCCTAATGCGGCTGCTGTTAGCTGCTTGAATAAAAACGGTTAGATCACCGCAGGCGCGTAACCTGTCTTAAGACCTTTTGTGCAAGTGCAGAAATTGGCTAAGAGTGGCGGCGGCAACATTTAACTGCGTCGGAGTCAAAGTCAAAGTTGGTCAAATCCGTTTTTAGTGAATCTTGTGCTGTTCGTTTGCGTGCCACATGGCCACATTGGATCCGCAGCATGCAATCCCCATATTTGGCCGAAATAACATATATACATATACACAAAATAATATATATATATATATATATATCTGCAGGTATAAAGACTGCATTTAGCTTGATGGCCATTTTGGCTAGCAAAATAAAAAAAAAGAAGAAAAATAGGTTTGCATGCCACTTGACTTGCCGCTTTACTCGTATTTGGTTAGACGTCGCCCTAGGCCCCAGCTTGAGCTGAGACTACAGTCAGGCAAACAGGCAGACAGGCAGACAGGCCAGTCAGTCATTCACCGCACCCCTGAATTGTCCAAAACCCTTGTCTAAGCCGGTTTTTTTTGGGCTCATAATTCACAAGGCATTCGCAGTTTGGCTTCCAGTTGTGGTGTTTGTTGTTTCTGCCATTTTGTAACTAACTCAAGCTCACATTTGACTTTTGACTTTTGGGCCAACCGAAATGTGCAACATGGCTTAAATCGGCGACAGCCATTTTGATCATATGTGTGCCCAAATGGAAATCGATTCCAAGCCACGCAGCGCTAAAAAAAATAAACAATAGTTTTGTTTGAGATCTCTAAAATATTGACCACTTTTTTACATTCTTTATTTAATTATTACTTATTTTTATATTTAGTTATTATAGTCATCCATTAAAATATTAATCCCAGTAACTCGCATCCTTGAACCCACTTTTATATGGAAACTTTTGATAACTTTGATTTATATTATTAATATTTTTTAAGTTTTTTTTTTTATAACTTGTATAGAAAAAATTGTGAAAAACCTTAATTCTAATAACTAAAACATTTGATTTTAATATACCTAAGATTTTATAAAACTAGTATAGGAAAAATTGTAAAAATCCGGGACCGATATCGATTTGCTTCATTTACTGCCTTAATTTTAATATTAAAAAAATTAGATTTTATTTTTTGTAAATAGCCAAAAAGGAATTTCGGTCTTACTGATCCCTTTTAGTAATTATGACTCCACAGTCGGAATTAATGTTACTGAAAATAAGACATCAAAATGATTTAATTAATTATAAATATAAATATAATAAATATCTTAAGATGTTAACCGATTAATCGCTTATAATAACTGTACTTCCATACTACAGAAAATGCATTACAATAATTGATAAAAATATAGTAATAACAGTAATTATACATTTAAAAAATTAATAAAAATTACTAAGCTCTTAACTAAGTCATGATGGGCTTTTAGAGCATCGAAGCAAATCTAAGCAAATCAAATTAAGGCCACACTTTAAGAATTAACGTGGCTTGCAAATTTGCTTTAACGGTGCTGAAGTAATGCGCGACGTCAAAATCGCTGCAGCGTGCTACAAAAAACAACAATAACAGCACAAATAACGACGGCAACAACAACAACAACAGCACTTTATCCGGCAAACGAGAAAAATATACATGCACTTAAGTAAATATGTTTGTTTGTGCACGAAAACAAAAACAAAAACACAAACAGTAAAGCTGCGATCTGGCTAGCAAAAATAAAAAATAAAACACAACTAAAAAATGAACAACAATAATAATGAAAATAAAGCAAGCATATTATAAATAAATATAATCGCTGGCGCCACGACACGCTTCGTGGGTCAAAAGCGGTTGCAGTTGCAGTTGCATGGCAAAAATAATACACCAACAAAAGCAAGAAAAAATTAAGCGCCAAAAGCAACATCAACAACAACAACAGCAATCGGCAACCACCAATGGCCAAAAGTGCAGTAGCAAATAAAAGCCGAAGAAAAAGAAGCAAATTTGTTGTAAAAAAAAAGAAATTGTACGAAGAGAAGAAAAAATGCACATGCAACGTCAGCAGCAGCAGTAGAAAAAACGAGGCAGCTATGCTAAGGGCTACGGGGAGGGTGCGAAGCTGCAGCAAACTATCTGTCATGCAGTCAGTCAGTCAGTCAGTCAGTCAGTCAGTCAATGGCACATTTCTTTTTTACAACTTGCACGCGCACAGACTGGCTGGCAATCCATCAATAAAATGGAACCAGGAGCGTGCAAAGATTCAGCCAGCTAGCCAATAAACACTACGATTAGCAGGGGGCGTTTCAGTGAGAGGCGGGGAGAGAGACAGGGAGTTGCACAGCCGTCTGGTGTCTTTGGGGGCATATACCACAATATGGCTGTGGGTTTTTTCATGACTTTAGCTTGGCTGCACTTGACTGCTTGCCACCGTTTCCTGCTCATGTCAGTCCCAATACCCTGTGGAAAAAAATCAGTTATATTAATATTAAATAGGTTTTCAAAACGAAAATATTTTGTATAACTTTGATTAGTTTTTTTTATTAATTTGACAAGGATTTTTGGAAATAAAATTTTGCTTAACATATGTTAAGATGTAATTTTGCATTTAATTTCTCTGAGGCACAAAAAAATGCAAATATATCAAATATAAATATTGTTGTTGAATTTATTTTTAACATTTTTAAAAAAATTGCGTCTTGTTAATAGTTGCTAATTTTTGTTAATATTTTTATTATTATTATTTTTATATTATTTTGATTAGCAGACGTATAGTATGCAATTCGTTCGTTGGGGCGTCCCATTTGTATTCCACCGTGCCCTGCCACCCCATCCGCCATTCACCTGCTGCTAATGTGGCGCACTCATTCAATCAGCAGCAACACACAACAATAACAAACAACAACAACAATCTGACTGCAGCTAAGCAGCGTGCAATCAACGTGCGCATCAACGTTGCATATTTCACATAGCACGCTTCATCCTCAGCATTCCCACCTTGCCCCCATGCAACGTGCCCCAAGTTGTTCTCTCTTTCCACACGTCATTCGCACTGTTTTTTTTTTCACTGTTCTTCTTTTTTCTCTTTTCTGTGTGTGTGTTGTGTGTGTGCTTGTTTGCTCATCTCATGTAGCCACTTAACGGTTTTTCAGTATACACCACTCGCCCAGTAAGCAGCCGCAGCAGTTAATTTCCGAGTAATTGGCTAAGCGTTTCGCTTGCGTTCAGATTGTGGGGTGTCTGTCACAATTGGCCAGAAATACGTCCGGCGAAACAGTGCTTTTAACTCAAATGATATCCAAGCTGTTAATAGGCGAAAATAATTAATAAGAAAAGAGGCAAAATTTATATAATTAATGCAATTGATTTGCAGCACACAAATAAAATAGATCAAAACTGAAGCATTCGATAAAGATAAGTTTAAAATAATAATCAAATAATACTACAATAACAATATATTTATTATTATTATCTGAAATAATATCAAATAGTTAATTAATCATTTAGATCATGTGGAAACGCGTGGGCCAATTAGCCCTTTAATCTGGTCGCTGACCCTAATTTACCAACAAACACAATAACATCATAATTATGTTGCCAACTGTAGCGTTACTGAATAGAATCAGTTTTGCTAAACTATTGTAAATGTTTTCGTTATGGTTGCCATTGTCGGCACGTGCCAACCCATCGTCATTCATTGAGTGCAACTGCGATAACAACAACAACATGAACAACAATGGCAACGGTGACCAGACTCTGCAAGTTGCAACATAAGTAAGCAAGGTAAAATCAACAAACAGACAACTTTAAAGCTGCAGTTGAAAGTGCATGACTAAGATATTCCACGTCTACTAGAAAGAAAAAAATTATTATTGCTAAATATATATATATATATATGAATATTTATTAAATGTTAAAAATGTCGACAAGTGAACTTTTCCAGTAATTGATTTTTCACGAAGTATTTCTCAGTTGATGTTGTCGTGTAACCTGCTAGGTAATTAGAAAAACGGGGTGAAAGGTTCAAGTTGCCGAAAAGCTAACTTGGCTAATTGACCGCCAGTAGCAGCATAATTAAGTACAGTAACTTGCTGCAGCTGATAGCTGTAGAGGATATCGAGAACTGTGTAAAAAGTACGGCAAACGGAAAAAATAAAAAAAAAGAAAGAAGCAAAGAAATAAATGCTGCAACCACCTTCGACATTGCAACTCCTGACCAAAAGAGCGTCGTGTCGCAGGAAGTTGCATGCATTCTCGTGAAGATGCGCAAAGCTTTGTGCTGCTAACCCGTCTGTCAAAGCAGACAGATTACCGGCAACATCAACAATAACAGCAACAGCAACAACAACAACAACATTTCAACTATGCCCCAGAACCGCTCACGACTGAAGGTCGACGTTTTAGTCATCATTGTGAGTAAAGTTATCTGCATCACGTTTTGCTCATTTGCTCAGGTCTTGCCCCTGTAAAACTCACCACACCACCACAAACCCCCCCCACCCCACAATCCCCATTCAGTCAATGAGTCAATTTGTCAATCTGTGTCGTACTCTCAGCAAAGCATACGTTTCATTCAGTTGGCGCTCTTAGGGTCAAGGTAGCCTTCCCTTGATAACGATTACGTATTCGTCGAGGGCTCAGCTGATGTAATCTGGTGCCTTTGGTGTCTTTGGGCTTGACATTTCGCTTTCGTCACTTACCGTTATTTCAACTTTACACAAAAAAACCAAGTAAGAATTCTGTAGTTGAGTTATCTCGACAACGATGTACCCTAAACCAAGTTATTGGCAAATTTCCTAGGTTAAATATTTTCCTATAGCCAGCACAGCCACTGAAAAGTAAAAAAAAAATTAAGTGTAGCGCATATTTTTATCACAAGCCCGAACTGATCACTAATTGGCTGGCCAGGAACACATCAATATACATCCATACATACATACGTAAGTTCAAGCAATAGAACTTAACGGTGTATTTCGGAATACGCACAAAAATATATTGATGCTTGCTTCGATTATCATGGCATCTCTTTCCAACACATGCGCTCGCTTACAGAATTTGATTGCAGCTAATGGAAATCGGATCAATTTGAGAATTTATTTTTTACCTTAACTTGGGTTCTTTTTATCCAATCCTAATGAAATTTGGGCAGTTTCTCAATAATAAGCATATGCATATTATGTGTTAATTAGTAAATTCGATATTTGTCCATAATCGATAAATGGATGCAGTTATAGATAAAACAGAGCATCTCCAATATGTTTTCCGAATTAGTAGCTTTTAATGTATCTGTAATCCGACTGTTCATATAAATAGACGGCTCTATCGACTCTGCTGTTGATCCTGATCCTGAATAAATATTTGATGGTGTTGCAGATGTTTCCTTCTGTGTATTACATACATATGCACAAAACCATTTTTAGCCATTTTCAATGGTTTCAGGGTATAAAATTGAAAACAAAAAACGCTGTTTCCAATTTTTGCTATACTTTTCGATGACGTTGTTTAATTTCACAGTTGAGTGCGTAACGCGGCTTAGACGTTCCCATCGCTGTATCTAAATATCTAAATGTATCTGTATCCACATACGTACACGTTTTTTTTAGTCACTTTCACGTTTACAAGCCGCAATCAGACATTTGGTTAGACAGCGCCGACAGCCGCCGCAAATTTTGACTTTGTTGTTTGACGTGATTTTGTTTTGTTTTTTATTTTATTTATTTTTTTTGCAAGCAAAAGGCAACAGAAGCAAAGAAAAAACGTTTGTTGCTTTTTAAGCCAACATGTAACCTTGGCTTTAAAAACCGGAAGTTCAATGCTGTATGCTGTATCGCTTTTCCTTTTGTATTTGTTATTGTTATCATTTAAACAGTGCATTATATTTTGATGGCTAAATGCTTTCGTTCATATACATTACCCCTAATATTGTCCTGGCTAAAAATATTTGTGGTTTTAAAATGTTCGCTTTTAGTTTACATTTAACGTATGCCCTTTTTAAATGATTTATATGTAAGCAAAGAATGTGTTTTATATCAGAGCTTATAAAGAAAAGCTTCTTACCAATTCCAACCTCCTTTCAATTTCAACATCCTATGGAATCAACGAAAAACATATATATCTTTAAAGCATTTTTACTATATGATAAGCTTATCTTATGATGTCAATCAATTCATGCGATTTTATATTAATGGATATTTTATTATTTAACAATAAATGTTTTCCCAATCCACCAATTTTATTTATAGAGTATTATTTTCAATGATAAATGGTTTATGTCCTCATAAAGACATAAATATGATAAATAAAAAAAAATATAATACATCCGTTGACATTTCGCTTTTATTGAAATAAATTTTTTTTTTTTTAAGTATTTCTTTCCACAAAATTGAAATGCTATTAAAGTCAATTACAAACATTTTTTCCCATATTTTCGCTAATGGCGAATAGTCGACAGGAAAGAAAACCAACAAAAAGCGAGCCATAAATATTAAACAGTTTTCATGTCGGCCAATTGAAAAGGCCGTGGCGCTGACAATTTGAGCGCCAGGATATTAAAGCCGGGTTTGAGGACTCTCTACATGAATGGTTTTTTAAGCGATTGCTGTCACTTGACTTGTTCACAAGTGGCAACTGTTGACCATTGTTGCTTACAGAGATTTACATAACCCACCCCACCACACCCCAGTTCCCAACCCCACAATCCTCAATCCAGCAAACAAGACCAATGCTTAATTACGCCATAATTTTACTGTCATGCGGAGCTGTCACAAAACCGCGTCCGTTTCGCGCATTGTTTTTTAATTATTTGCTTAACTTTTGTGGAGTTTGTAAAACGAAGCCTTTGCTGCTGCCCCTGCCGCTGCTGCTGTTAATGAGCCAACATTGTTGTGTTAACTTACTAGACCAGGCGCCCAGTGGTCCTGGGACAGTAGGTTTTTTTGTTTTTTTGTTTTTTCCTTTTGGGTCCGCTTTACTTCGGTTATTAAATTGACATTCGTGCTGATGACACGTTGATTGCGATTCCCGGCACAGGGACATGTAATTTTTATGTCCGCCATTTTTTATGGAAATTCAATTTGGCATTTAATTGATTTTAATGTGCACACTGCGCATTGCAATGCATTGCCCCATTGGTATTTGTATTTGTGGCGACACACAGAAAGAGAGAGAGGGGGATAGAGAGACAGAAATGCATATGCCGCCCATTGACAACTTTAACGGGATACAAAAAAGAAATTGATAACCTGCAAACTTGATATTTTATGCATATTTTGTGGGCAATAAACATTAAATTCAACAAGCAAATTCACCTTTCATTTATTGCTTTTTACACACTGACTCCGACCCGAGGGCATAAACGAGGACCAAAAAGACCGCTTATCCGCCTTAAAATATGCAACACTCGAGTATATCCAAAATATGTGAATATACAGTTACTATATATATACATATATATATATATATATATATATATCGTACAGGTAACACAAATATTGTAAAAACATTTTCAAAGCGTTGGCAATCGGCAATCCCAAATGCATTGTCCACTTAAACATACAAGAGAAATATTTTATTTATGCAAATTTTGTGTAAATTTTTTACAATTCGCGTATTTTATTCAAATAAATTTATTCTGCGCAGACTTACAAATTTAATTATATAAAAAATATAGTAACGCTTTTACTCTGTGTACAAATATCGTAAGCCAATATTATTTTATTGATTTACTATATTTTGGTCACTTACATTTCATTAAATTATTAATGTTTAGTGAATAATCAAATAATTTATTTAATTTCGTTTATTATGCAATTGTAATTTAATGGGCTGCACAAAGCTATTCTGTGGTTACTCTTCTAACTCATTAAATTATAATCATATTATGCATGGCTTATTAAATTTATTATGTAATAAAACAAATTTATTGTTTTATATTTATATTTTGTAAAGAGCATATTGAACACATATGTTTTCACTTCATAAAGTAAAATTATAACGCAATTTAATGCACTAAAAACTCCTTAAAATAATTTACGTCTATAGTTTTTTTTATGGCCAAATGTGCTGGGCCTGATAAATAATGTATTTTTTTCTACTTAGTTCAGTGTGTTTATGTGTGATTGTGTGTGAGTTACATGGCCAACATAAGCTGACGCTATATTTGACAATAAATATTGTGTTGCAAGTTAATTACAAATTGCACTCGTCGCACACTTTGTTTAGCTTATTAGCGGATTGCATTCATTTGTGTTTTTGCCCGGTCAAGTGTGGGATTTGTGGGCTGTATTTTTGCGGGATTCAACTAGCTGGTTGGTAAGGCACCACGTTAGTTGATTTGGCTAAATTGTTTGTGTAAATATATGCTTATTAAATGAGTTGCTGGCAACAGCATCCACTCAATTCCATTCATGGCTGCCCCAATTAGCACCCAAATATGTGTTAGAAAACAAAAGTACTCGTAAAAATAAATTTAAAAAGTTACAACAACAAAAACCAACTGAGAAATGTGAATGAAAACTTATCGCTCGGAAATGCCAAACACATATTTATAAAATTTTTAAGATATTTCTCGCTGCCGATATAAAAAAATTCTTTCTTTATCTATGAGTACTTGCTACGTGCAACTTGGACAAGTTGTGGTATTTGCGGGACTTATTATTATATTTTTTTTCCCATTTTTTGCACACTTTTCGATTACAAAACTGCGGGGATCTGGTTGAGGTCGCCCACGCGCTATTTGCGTGAACGTGAACTTTGCGCACCAACTGTATCTAAAAAAAAACTATGTATGTATGCATGTGGATATGAGATATATATTTATACACAGATACACATACTAACATTATTCCATATCAGTTTCTCACGCTCACAATATGGTTTTTTTACAACAGGTAAAATGCCAAGCCAAGATTTTGCCGTTTTTGGGCGCCAGAAGGTTTTGTGTTGCCTGCGATTTTTGCGATTTTTTACATGACAAGCGTCCGTTTGGGCTTATTCGTTTGTTGTAGTTGTTGTTATTGTTGGTGTCGTTGGTGTTGTTGTGGTTGGGTTGAGTTTTTGCACGGCGCATGCGCCACACGTTTTGGGCGAGTGTGTCAAGGCGAATAGATATAAAATAAGCAAATGTTTGTATGTCCGAATCCAACTGTCGTCTACTGTCAGCTTCTGTAACTGAATGTCAGCCTTTTATGGCCATTACGTATTTGGCGCAATTCATATTTTGAGCGAGGCACAGTCTTGCTACAGATCAGATCAACGGCAACATGCCTCCTAATTAATGGGCGCTAATAGAGCTGAAATTAACTTTTGTCATTAACAGTCACGGCTAAATCGGAGTCTCGTGATTGTCAATTTACATATATATTTCGATGGAGTTTTTTAGCTAGCCGACTTACAACAACTTTTCAATTTAACCATTTATAATTGAAAAATACAAATATTTCATAATTCATAAAAATCTGTAATCTGTAAACAAGTAAAATTCCAAAGGATCTCTTTTGAGGCTTTTAATTAGTGAAACTTATTTTACTAAAGAGGTTAAAAATCAATTTTATTTAAAGTTTCTGAAGAATATTTCTTATTTGTGATTTAAAACAGCAAAGTTTTTATTTTTTTTTAAAGTCATTTAATAAATTTATTTAATTTGTAATCAAATTTATGTTTAATATTATTATTAAGTTTTAAATTGCTTGTACCAATTAATGCAAGCAATTATTCGTAGTAGTGGAATTTTCATCAACTTCCCATTTTATAGGCAACACTTTCAATAGTTTTTTCTTACCTTATGCAAAGCATATTCAAATTACCATTAAAACCATACTAAAAAAATCTTTTTAAACTGAAAAGTGTTGCACAGATTGCAGATTGTAAACAAATTTTTATTTGAGCTGCGGTAATTTTCTGTTTTTTTATTCTCTGCAAATTAGGCTCCCAGCATGATAAACGCAGGCGCACCAGCAGCGTCACGTCAAACCCATACACACAGATACACACGCACACAGAGAGACAAGCAGGCGCGAAAGATTATCTGATAGCGTCGTGTCGTGACGTCGACTGCGCAAATCGCTTGCCAAAATAAGAGCCAGTTCAGTTGGCATTCGCTCTTTATTCGCTCTTACTCTCTTAATTGCTTGCGACGCAAATACCGTTCTTTCAATTTATTTATTTTTTTTTGCTATATTTTGCATAACTTTTTCGATGTGTGCGTGCGCGTGCGTTTTTATTTAATAAGTTTGTTGTAGCTGCTATTGCTACGTCCTCTGCCTCTGCCTGTGCTTGATTATGTGAGCGCGACGCTCAACAACATTATTGCGTGTTCAGTTCTTTTCTAAGCGGCATGCGGTGTAATTCTTCTTCTAATCGCTCTGAATTTTTCGCACTACTTCGGCTCTCTCACTCCCGCGTTATTGCTGTAAGAAAAGTTATCAGTGTGTGTGTGTGTGCTGAAAGTGAAGTTTTTGTTGTCATCGTTAGCTCATCGATTGTATATATGTGTGTGTGTGACATAAAAAAAGCTCCTTGTAATAATTACCAGTCCCAATTGACGTTTGTGAAACCAAGAGCCCAAAGCGATAATACTGTGTATTTTTAGCATTGTCTAATCACGCGTGATTGATAATCATGCTGTCAATCGTGTCACCATATGTGCTTACACACACATACTCAAACTCATACATTTACACTTAGAAATGCATATGAAATAATAACGCCTACATTGCAATAAGAGATTATTTTTGTGATTGAGAATTTGATGTTAAATTCGCATTTGGAGTAAAACAGCCTTGCTTAAACATATAAATAATTAAATTCGTACATGTTAGCTTTCAAAAATATTAGTGAAAACTATGAGAATAAGTAAAATTTAAATTCAATTGTATAGATGATATATTATTCAGCTTCATTGTTCATATTTTAATATTTGAATTTCCAATTGATTGCATTAACATTTAATGCATTGAAACGGTCAGTTCCGAGAGCAAATCTTATTTTTGAAAACCACTGAGAAAATGTATTAAATTTAACATGATATTTATATGTGAATAAGCATCTGGTCATTAATGAACTTAAAAATTGCAGTTTCACCAAGAATTTCAATCATAAAAACCAAAATAACTACGAAATGCTTATGTGTAATCTAGTAGAGATATATTATCTTATCAATAAAAGGTTGAAGTCAATTTAATATTCATTCATAAAAAATGCCACCCTGTGAAAAACTAACTGGTGTAAGTGTATGTACACACATACAAGCACGCATAGGCATAAATGCACATATATATATATAAATATATATATATATTTATATATATATAAATAAATATATATATATGTAGATTTATACATATGTACATTTATATACATTTGTGTATGTGTAGCTTGTAGCAATAAAAAATCAACAATTAAAAATACTCAAACGGAACGAGCCCAACAGCGGTTTTGATTATATAAATGCAAAAAAAACTGCAAAAATTCTAAATTTATAAAAAGGCAACAACAAAGCTCCATATACAAATACATATACACATATTTATGTGTTTGTATGTATATGCATGTGTGTCTTTTATTCGCTAACGGCTACAACAAATTGGGCAGCTTGCGTTAGTGTGTGTGCGTGATCAAGGCAGCCGGCGCAGCAGCAGCGACGCCGGCATCGGCCGTTAAAAAGGCAGCGGACCGACCCTACACGCGCATGTAAAGTTACCCGAGCGCACTCACACACACACACACTAGCTAGCGCAGAACCAAAAAGCCGAATGTGCCAAAAATAAAGCAAAAAACAACAACAACAAACGTTGGCAGCGTCATGGCGATGGCAGCGACTGCGACGCAACTATCGCCAAGTAAAACTGGGAGCAACAAAAAAATTTTGCGCTTATGGGTCGTAAAGTTGACCTTCAAAAAACACACAACGAAAATTGGCCAAAAAAATTGCAGGTTTTTTTTTGTGTTTGTTGGCTATGCTGCGCCCAGTTTTAGTTTATTTTTTTCAAAAGCCGTCAGCGCACGACGATGACGTTATGTGCACGCCATTGTCGTTGTTGCTTTTGTTTCATAAATTTGTACGGGCAGCGGCAAAATCGAACTTGCTGAGCGCATTTTACAAAGAGAGTCGAGCTGATCAGATCGCTGCTCATGGCGGGGGCGAGGACGCTGCACATGCTTCTGCTGTTGCTTTGTGTTATGTTTTTTGTTATTTTTTTTTTGTTTTTATTACTTTTGCTCTTTTTTTTGCAAACACCAGTGATCTCTTACTCTTTTTTGATTGGTTTTACTTTGCTCTTTTCTGCTGGCAGCGGCGCTCTTATTGCTGTTGCCTTTTGCGATTTCTATACCCTATGCAAAAGCAACACTGGGGGTATATTTATATTTGTAACAGCAAATGATGACATTTAGGTAATATATGCAAATGAGCTTATCTAAAGTCGATGCCAAGTTGGGTTGGTTGTCAAGCAACTGTAGTTTTTGGATAGATTGATTCAATGCGAATTTTTTGCTCAGACACTGAAATCCGCACTCTTAAGGGGTATTTTGCAACGAGTACTAAGTTACAAACTTAATTCAACTTGTGGATGTATATCTCTGTGTGTGTGTGAGTGTGCGGCTCGATCGGTATCAAGGTTTTTGGCAATTTGGTGTGTGCTGCCGCTTCAGTCGGTTGGTAGGTCGCGTCGTCAACGCCGGCGTTGCTGATGTTGTTCTGCTGCTGCCGCTGTCGCTGTCTCTGCCATTGTTTACTGCGCTGCTTGCTGTTGCGCCTTTTCTAGCTGTGGCTCGCTTGAAATTATTTTCTGTATTTGTATTTCTTTTTTTTCGCAAATTGCCAATGCAGAGATCAACATAGCCGCGTCGTACGTGTGTGCTCCACTCGCGTGCGCGTTTAGTTTTTGAAACGTTGACGTCGACGTCGCGGTCGCAGCCAACGCCAACACAGTTGCCGCAGCATTGCGCGACACTCTTAACCTATTTTCTCGCGAACTGAACATTAGTTACAATTTTGTTGTGATGTTGCGTGGCAGATACGCGTCGGACACGGACGCTGCTTGCGCGAATTCTAAGCATGCACACTTACAATAGCCCCACTCACACATACATACACACATACACTTACTTCAACGCATAATACGCGCGATAATGTTGTCCAATCAGATCTTGTAACGAAATCAAAAATAATTTAATAACAATAATTGTTCTAGAAGTTTGCAAAAAATTTACAAAAAAAAAAATCAAATAATTATAATTGAATTTTGTGTGAAATAATTAAATATAAATAATTAATACAAATAATTATTTGCAAGTAATTTACAGTTTAAGAAAATGTGGTGCATTGATAAAATCTTAAAATTGTATGCATAAAAAGTGAAAAAAAAACCCAATTAAAGGCCAAATTTTTTTTGGATAATATACGGATAAACTATTTTTTCCGCTCGTCAACTGTACCCCTAAAGAGAAAAGCGCATCAAATTGGATTACAATAATTTTTGGTCCCTGCTCTCGCTCTGTGAAAGGTTAGTACCGCACTAAGTTTACCGCCATATGGGCCGACAAATGATGAATGGAATAGCAACGAAAGCAAAAGTTCCGCTTTAGCAAGTAATAAGTATACAAATAAATACATATATGGACTATAAAAGATAGTATATAAATAATGACATAAAACAAGTGCTGATAATGTTTGGCTTGGGAATTTCAAGAAAATACCAGGAACCTCTCGACACTTGGGTGATCTGTGTAGATATTTTTAAAAGTGCTTTTAAAAAGAGGAAATAATCTGTAAAACACTTTCGTGTTTCTTACTGCAGTTGATAATAATTTGCTAATTTTTTTTAGCTATGGTCTTTATTTTGTGTTTATTGAAAGGCACTTTTAAAAATGTATATTTTTTGACTACATTTTATGGGCTATTGTGCTCGTTTTAGAAGAAAAAGAACTTCAAGAACATTTTTAAAATGTAGATTTTTTATTAGCTATCTTGCCCTTCCACGCAAATTCACAATAATTGCTAATTGATAGATTAATAGATTAATTCTTTCATATATATTTCATCATCTATCTATTGAATTATTTCTAATTTAATAACTTAAATACTTAAATTACTATATTTATACCGATAGAGAATCAACTTATAATTATTGTTTAATTTTTGATTGCAATTGGATATTTATTTTTTGGTTTTTGGCAATAAATACTTTGCTTGTTCATTTTTTCAGTCTTCGCAAACTAATTACATAAATATGTTTAATAATGTCCTATCCAAAGTAAACCAAATTTTTGCGGTACTTTGGAAAGTTAACTTATCTTATCTGTGCAGGGCTGTTTACTAGATATAGTCCTAGATTTGTAATAACCTTAATTCAACAGTGATATTTTATAATTAATAATATTTTTTGTACAATATCAGATTTGGTTTATGAATTAGATCTTGTTGTTTATTAGGAAATTGGCAAATATATTTGTTATTTCTGTCTCCAAAAAGGAGCAATAGACAAATTCAGACATTTTTTAATAGTTGTTCAAAAATTTCATGCATATCATCTCAAACAAATATTAAGTATAACGACAGGCACTGCTGTACTTTCTTATATAACAATATATATATATTTATATATATATATATTATATATATGCTGCTTCTATGTTATAATTATGATGTCAAAGGTACCGTTACTCATATATAAACGAGTCATGCGTTAAGGTACACACATATACATGCATATGTGTATTTAAATACTATATACACAAAAACATGCGAAAATTATCTATAAATTTAAATTCTTACAATCTGTGTGCGATTATACGGAAAGCAACAACAAAAAGTGCTGCCCAAAAAAGCTTTGGGCTGACGTCAAACGGTGAAGTCGACTGCGTCGCAAGCAGAGCCAATTTATTTTACACAATTAAGGGTGTGCGCGTAGCCTGCGAGTGAGCGAGAAAGAGAAAGAAAGAGAGAGGCATAGAGAGTAAAAAAGAGAGAGGGAGAGAGAGAGATGGAAAGAGCAGGGGCAGATATGTATGTATGAGCATTTTATACACATGTAAAAATTGAGCGATCACACACACAATGATGTGAAAAAAAAACAGACACACAATTCTATGCGCCAATTTAGATTAAAGCAATGAGCGACAACGCCCCACAGCCGGCTGACTGGCCTACCAACCAAACCGTCAAACAAAAATTGGTTAACCGCTTTTAAAATAATATTAGAAAAAGGAACTCGTCGCTGCACAGAGGGAATACATTGTTGCCTTTTGGCATATTATTTATTTAGTAGTTTATATTTATGAAATATCTAATATTATTGTAATTATTTTATTTTTATTATTATTTTTTAACACAACAAGCACAAACTTTAACGCCAACTGTGCAAATATTTTGCGCTTTTGTTGTTGTTGTTGTCGCTGTGTTTTAAACGAGAACAACGAGCACAAGCGAAAATATTACCCTATGCACATATTGCGTACACAGGGCAAAAAAGTTCTAGATAATTGGCCATTAAATTGAATTTTGCGCACATATTAAAAAGAGACTTCTATAGATTAATGCACCATTTGTGAAATAGATACACATTAATTATTTATTATTTTGTAGTGTTAACATAATATTTGCTACGTAAGTTATAAGATTTATTTTTGTGTGTATTTTGTGTACCTCTTGCATTGACGGGCCCTGTGCTCTTAAGCTTATGACATACAAATACATATTGGGATCATTCAATCCGATCACTGGCAAAATACCAGCAGCATAGATATTTGGGGGATGTATGTCAGTCTAGTCGAACAACCCACCAAGCAGCCAAGCACCCAACCCAACACAAGCCAATCCAAACCAACCACCTACCGCACACCTTGTGCTGCTGACGTAGTAGATCAGATGTGACTGCGAGTGTGTGTGTGTGTGTGTGTGTGTGTGTGTGTGTGTGTGTGGGTGGGTGTGTGTGTGCCCATTACGCCTCATTTCGTTTGGTTACTATTGTTGTTGTTGTTGCCTCGTTCCCTTAGCAGAGGCGCGAATCGTTTCTTGTTGTAGTTTGCTTAGCATATGGGTATACCCTACCAAAATGGTATTCTACTATTTTCATAACATTTGTCAAGCAAATAATATATATTTATGTTCGATATTAAACCATTGACTTCTACCAATTTCAGCTTAAACACTGTTTTTGTATATTAATCAAACGAACTAAAGTTTGTACTTTATTAGCTAGGGTGTTTTATTTTCGGTATTCCTTAGTTCCTTTATGTTTTGTTTTTGCAACTCGCGCAGCTTAAAAATACATTTTTTGGCAAAATGTTGAAATAAAATAAAAAGTTTAATATTATTTTCATACGTAGCCTTTGGCTTGACGCTTGTTCCTGTTGCCAGTTTTGTTGGCCCACCATTTGCCAATTGGCGACTACATCGAAAAGTATTTGCAAACAAAAACATAAATTCATCGGGTATACGAATATATATTTAGACGCTTGAGTTCTTAGAACGCTTATTTATAAATGACTGATACGAGAAATTCGACTATTTATATATCGCACCATGTGCGGCATTCAACTTTAAGTAATAACCATAATAATAATATCCAAAATACGATGATTAAGCTAAAACTATACTAATTTTTATTGCACTTTGTATTCCACATTGGAATCTCGACTTCAATCAAACAAAAAAAACCAAATAAAACACGGTAAGCTTATCAGCAACGTGTCTTAAACGTCAACTTTATGACGGCGGTTCTTTACTTCTTGATAGTTGTTGATAAGATCATGTTTACCAGAAATTGTGCATGGATTACATTATTAACGTGTTTGCTTGTGCCCGATTGACAATCCAGATAACTATTGGCAGTTTATGTTGATGTTTTTTTTTTTAAATGTTGCATAAAAATATATATTCATTTTTATTATTTATTTCCAATGTTTAAACATATTTCAAAATGTATAAATTCAAATCATATATTTTTATAATTTTCAAACTTATTTCTCAATGCTTAAGTTCATAAGAAGACAAAATTCGCAAAGACAAAACACTTTTTAGCAAACTGTTTTAGCTTACAGAAGAACTATAGCAAACAGCAAATCAATGATATATGATATTAATAAAAGTATCATACATAAATTAATTTTTCTGTGTAGACAGTTAGTAAACATTAAAATAAAAATAGTGGTTTATTGTTTGGTATCCTCTGATTACTTACTTATACTTATTATGCTGAAAAGTAATTAAAAAAAAAACTCTTGACACATATTTATATAGTTATATCAAGTAAAAGTGTTGTTTAAACTTCTGCTACACTCTACAACTAAATGCTTAATCATCCTCAGAGCAGTTAACTGTTTCAGTTAACTGAATTCTCTAAACTGACTTGCACTTACCTTAGGCGTTTCCTGCCTATCGCACACAATAATTACGATGACTGATTCTCGTTATTCGTTTGCATGAATTAGGGCCACATTTTGGCGATCCACGCTGCCACAACAACAACAACAGTGCCACTGCTGCCCACGCAATGCGCACGCAAAAATTTACGCGACTTGTCAGCTTTTTTTTTGTCTGCTCTTTTTTTATTTGAATACTTTTTTGTTGTTGTTGTTGTGGCACATTTGATGCTTACATATTGCTTGTTGGTTCTTTCAAATGCTTGAGGTTGCTTTCGGCAGGGTTTAAGTGGGCCTACACACACAGGCCGCCACACACGCGCAAACACACACAGACATGAAGACTGTTTGTTTTTCTTGTTGTGTACTTATTGCTATCGAAGCTGTCGTTGTTGTTGTTGTTGTTCCCGTTGTATTTTGCTTGTAGACAATTTCTAAGTGTGTTCAAATTTAGGTCAGCTCTTCTACGCACTGACGCTGCCTGCCTGCCGGCCTGCCTGCCTGCCTGCCTGTCAGTCAGTCCGGCCACAAAGTGTCATTGTAATTGCAAATATCGCAGCAGCAGCGACACTCACTCACTCAGTTAAAATACGAAAATCACTCATATGCGTTCATAGCATTTACTCGGCCCACGCTCAAAAGGAGAAAAACCAAACGCAAATTGTCATCATTTTCATTTCAGTTGTTGCTTGTAACACGCTAGCCAAATGAAAATTAGCGCATTTAATTGCCCAAAATGTGATGTCTGCCAAGCAGACGTAATGCAACTCACACAACATGCAACAACAACAACCACAACATGATACAGCGCCAGCAACAAGGCGCTTGACGTAATTGCCCAGACAACTTTCTGCCTTGCATTTTGCACATCGCACATTTTTGACAGACCCAAAACGTTGCCTGTCTGCTTACAACATTCAAATCTATATATTATTTGTGGCTATAAATATAAATATGAATTTTATTGCACTACCATGCAAGGCAGCCTGATTTCTTGTCTAAATTTGTGTCTTTATAAAAAAAAAACTTGAATAATTTTTAATTTAATAATTATAGCTTTGCGAGGCTGTCATCAATTTTAAAGTTATAATATTTGTGCGAAGTTAAGTACGAAGTATGTTCAAGTCGGTAGTGCTCAGGATTGTGTAAGCTTTGGCAGTGTGTTAATTAATTTAACTACTGGTCAAGTGACGTATGCGCAATATTTTAACAAATGTTGCGCATACACCGATGCGGTATTTGAAAACAACGCGTGATTTTGAGAAAACTCTGGCATTTAGCAAGCCATAAAACACAAACCCTTTGCCAACATATGCATAAATATTTATGTGTTTCTTTTATACATAGCTGTACTTTCCCAGCTTAGCCCTTAGTGGGCCCTAATTAATGCTAATTCAGAGTTTTTTTTATATTGCTCCCAATTAACATTTCGTTAATGGTCATCACAATATTCGCCACTGTCAACACACACACACTTTGAACAGACTTTCGTGTAAACAACTACAAAAAAAATGATGAGCTGCTCGACAACTGAAGAGATGCTTAACATCGCGTTGAGTTTGTGGTCGCCAAGTGCCCGGCAACGATGACATGCTGCCAAAAGGGAGTCTGGAGTGTACATTAAAAAAAAAGATGGGCCAAAATTTTGATATATATATTTACATATATATACTTTTTTTTATTACTTAAATAAATAAAAATGTGGAATAAATGATTAAATAATTAATAATTTAATAACTACATACTGTTTGCAAACTCTTTACATAAATAATCTCTCTTTATGAATTTTTACTGTGTATTATTCTCTTGCCGGCATTGTTGTAAAGCTCCATTGAACAAGAGTTTTTGCTCATTTTAGTGTTTTGGCAGCCCACGGCAAATTTCACAATCAAACAACCCACCATCGATGAACGGCGCTGCCTTTTCAAGTGCTAACAAGTTGTTGTCGCGTCCCTCTTCCCTTCTCCACGTCGACTATACTGTGTGTGTGTGTGTGTGTCTGTGTGAAAGCGGCAAAAAGTTCCCCCTGAATAGTCTCGGATTAAGGTATTTGGCACCCACAACGAACTGAATAACAACTAGCCGACATAACTGTAATAATTACAGAGCATTACATTGTCCCTACACACTGTACCCCTTATCCTCTCCGCTCCTATTTCTGAAGTTAGTCATGCGGTGGCCGAAGTTCACCATTCGAGAGCTTATTAAAGCACATATTTGGCTGTGTTGTTTGGTGCGTGGGGAAAATGCAGCCAATAAGAGACGGTCATTCATTAGGGTTTAGTGCATGACATCATCCGCTGTAAACTGAAGGCAATTGAGACAGTCACCAACAAGCACTGGCCATCATTATACCCTGTAGACAAAAGAGAATTTGAAGTAGATAAGGTATAATTTTTTAGTTAAAGATATTTAAAAGTCATTTCACTTTGATTCTCAGATTTATAATTGATGTTTGTATTAAATAAGTAAATATATAAAACTGAAGCAATTATTTTTTCCACTAGTACTATCGAAAAGCTTTAATATTTTAGTTCGATACGAGGCATTTAAAATCTTGGCCATTGTTATTGGTGTTGGAGTGCCCACAATATTCCCATCATAATTAATCAGACAATCAGACAATTTTAAATTAGAAGTAGAGTATTTGAAAGTCGCCAACTGCCAAGTGTAAATGCTAAATTGTTTTTGACTGTTTTGCAGGTGCACATCCAGCCAGTCGCATGCATCGCTTTATGGGCATTTTATGCAAGTGCAGCGTCAACAGCAAGTTGCACATTGTCGCTCTTTACACAATTTCGCACTTTGCAACAATTTATATTTTTGCCGCCCAAACGTCGCCCGACACCGTTTTTGGCGCTGCTTTAATTCAGCCCATTTTTTTGTATTTATTTGCTCTCGGCCTGCCTCTTAGCCCCTCTTTTAGGCAGTGTAAACAACAGTTGCGTGTGGGCGTTCTATTCTTGGCACACGCACTGCAGCAGCAGCAGTTCAGCGTAATTAACACATTTGTATCTGACAAATGCAATCTGTGAATACGTATCTTTAGCCGTTCACTTGCACTTTCCTCTGCCTAATAATGTGCATTTTGCGCCAAAATAAATTGCTGGTAGACAAGTTAAAATAATTAGCTCGCCATGTTGTAAGTGTTGAAATAACGAAATGCAAATAATTAAAAATAAATAACAACATTGAGTATGTATGAAAAATGCATTTCAGTATTTCAGCACTTTATAGATCGTTCAATGCGAATTATAATTTGTAAACAAGATTAAGTTTTTGCTGTCTAGATTAAGGAATACTGCTGACCAATCTTAACAAAACTTAAGTAATTAAGTAAAAGCTGAAAAATGCAACCTCTTAAAATATATGTTTATATGACTAACTACCGAGCTTAACTCGCAATATTCAATTGTCTTGACACCGATCTTAGAGAAAAGAGATTCAAATTTGGAATGCATATCACTTTATCGATAATTTGATACATTTTCTGATTATCAATATAAATTGATAATCAGTAAAAGCCACGCTTCGAAAGATATTAATTTCTAATCGGGAACATACCTTCTAGTTGAGCTTTCTTGAATAAGTAATAATTAAATCATATTAGTTTTTTTTTTTAACTTTAGACATGTGAAAAATAACTGTTGCTTTTATCTAAAATCACTAACTAAGTTGTAAGTTTCACATTTGGTTGGCAGCCTGCAATATTGACCCACATTCGCGATCCAGAGCTTCATCCAATAACCTCTGGCATTTGACCTTGTTGTTTTAGCTGGCCAAACCCCTAGTTTAGTTTTTTAGCCGCTATATCAATCATGAGTTTGCCAGTATCTGTATCTACGTCTGAGCGTATCTTTGTATCTGTAACTGATGACCTTCGTATTTTACAATTTGCTGCTGCTGCTGCGGCAGCTGCGGCCAAACCTAAAGCTACTCTGTTGCTTGTGTATTTAAATCTATTATGTTGTGTTTGTTGTTGTTGTTGTTGTTGCTTTGATTATTGCTGCTTTTGTTGCCTTTCGGCTGATTCATTTTCAACTTTAACGTTTTGAGGCATTTTTTTGCACATTTGACCATTGAGCCAAGGTGAACTTCAAACGCTAATCTTGATCTCGTTTACCTTCTGCAATATATCTACTTGTGCGTGTGCATTTGTGTGTGTGTGTGTAGATACATAAATGTATTTATGCGAGCATTAATAAATATAAAATATACATTTTTGTTATCTCGATTTGCTTGCGCATCTTTTGGCAATTCAAATTGATTTGTGCGCCGCTCTCAATGTTGAAGGGCAAATGCTTAGAATCCCCAATTCACACACATACATACACACACACACACACATACAGATCTCATTTGATCTATTTGAGTTTGTAGGTATGTAAAGAGATACATAAATATAAATATATCTGGCTGATGATTGATTTGCTTAGCGGCCATGTGGGCGATCGCAATTGTTGTAACGCTCACGCGCTCGTTCACTCAGCGTTCGTTCAACCTAACGGTAAACTTACAACGTAGTGAAGAAACGTTAATAGCAAGTAAAGCAACACACAACAACAAAAACAACAACAACAATAAAGAATGACAAACGCACAAAACCTACGCCAACATGTAAACTTCTAGCGCAAAAGATAAACAAAGGCAAAATTGAAAATGAGCAACAACAAATATCAACAAACTACTCTGTATTTATAATTATTATCGCAGTCGTACGGCAGCACGCTCGCAGCGGCATTTCAAATGCTCGTGTATCTCTCTGCACTGCCCAAACCCCCCCAACCCCCAACAAACGTAGCGATTTTTGCGATTTAGAACGTGTAAATTGAAAAACTATTTGGATGTAACAGCAGCGTGTGCTGCCTCTGCCGCTGTTGCTGCTGCTGCTCTCGCTGTCGCTGTCTACGTCACAGTCGGCGTCGCTGCTGCGCACGATAAGCGAACTAAAAGTTGAAGGCCATTGCTGATACGCCGCGTGGGACGCGTGTGTTGGCAATTGTATAAGTGCGCCTGCCTCTGTGTGCGTACGTGTGTGCGCGTCTCTCTGTGTGTGTAGCTAGTTGTTAGCATAGATTATCTAAGTACCAACAGAGATGTGTGTAAAAATGTATGTATGTGTGACAGGCACGTGACAAAATAATCTATTTGTATCTGTTTTGGAGTTGGGCGTCACATTTAATGTTTATTTAATTTTTTTTCTCTTTTTTTTTGCTATTTTGAAAGTATTTTTATTTATTTCAATAACATTCATTATTTTGTGATAACTCCTAACATTTCTTTCATAATTTGTTTATCATTATCATATTTTCGAATGTTTTTATAAGCATAAAAGTCGCTTTCAGCTGAAAGCACCGCAAAGCTGTTCAAAGAGAGCAAAGTTGTTTTTAGATTTTTAACGAAGATTACTGTAAAGTATTATATAACCATTCTGTATCCCGTAGATATTACATTAACTTTGTTAGCTTGCTCAGCAAACAGTCAACGGAATAAGCGGACATATTTACCATATTGCGCAATTTGCTGATCGGTCACCTCAACTCTCGGTACTTTTTTTTTGTTTGCGGGGAGCAAATTATGGGGAACGGGGGTTTTATTTTGTTGTATTCTTTTGTATATTCAAGTGTTTTTTTTTGTGCGCCTCCCTGCGCTTGATAAGCGCCAATTGTGCGCACACAAGTTTTAAACAATTTTACGTAAGCAGCTGAAAGTAAAAGTTGATACTGCCATTGCACCCATTAAATAAATACAAAAGCAGCCGAAGCAGCAGCAGCAGCAGAAGGGGAAATTGTTTTTGCATTCGCTGCAAATGCGCATTGAAAGTGTAAGTGAAAATGAGAACTGCAAACGTGAATTACAAACTGCAAACTGTAAAATTGCGTTGACTTTCGTCAATGAAAATAAATGCAATTAAATGAAAAATAAAAACGTTGCGCTTTTTTTCATTTGTGCTGCAGGCGCCGGCGCTGCAATTTTTTTTTATTATTTTGAGTACATATTAAAATTGCGAAAAACGGTTTAATGGTTTTGTGCAGAAGTAATCGTCTTTGATCACACAAGAAATATTTATATTAATAATCAGTGTCAACAGCCGAGTCGATATAGCCATGTCTGTCTATCTGATTAGCTAGAGATAGTAATTTTAAATTCGTATTAACTAATAAACATTGCAATATTATTGATCAATTGTGTAAATCAATATCATATTATACATGATACGGATTCTCACAATGATTCCATTACAATCAGGCGCAGGCGATTTAAATTATTAAACAACCGGCGTCAGTGTTTTTTTTTTATAATTTTTTATGTATTTTTTTTATTTCTTGCCTCTGAATTCTTGAAATGTCACAATAATAATAATATTAATATTATAAGTGTTGCGAAATACATTTGTGTGACTTTGATTATGGCTATAAAATACAGATGTAATTTTTATTTAAATTCAATAAGAAAAATATACATTTAACTCGAAATGGCAACATTGATATTAAATTAATTACACTTATCTTGACAGCAAATATAATTGGAATAATGATGGGAAAATCCAGTTTTCGATATTGTAAACAACTAATCATTCGCTTTAGCTTGATTCTTGATAATAATTACTTATAGAGATGTAACTGCATGTGATAAAAGTGACAGCACATTAGACAATAATTAATTAACTCTAAAAAGAAAAATCTTTTCCAAAATGAATGCAAAATGTGAGGAATATAAGAACAAGTTGTGCATTTTATTCCTTTGAGTGCCACAAATAAACGACATTCAAATTGTAATACCAAATAAAAGCCGCGTGATCGTCTGTCCCTGCAAATTTAGAACGATTGCAGAAAACATTAAATCAAAAAACAAATACCACAAACACACACATGCAAAAAAAAAGGCGAAACAAATTAACGCAAAAGTTTTCTCAGCTGAAAGCGAAAGTTCTCTGCGAGAGATAGTTTAATGCCCGTTGTTTGTGTGCATGCTTGTATGTGTTTTGTTCTCGTAGTGGTTTGTGCTATTAATTTTTTTAGAAGCCCACAAACACTGCCAGCCAAATATATAAAAAAAACACACACACAAATTGCAGGCGTCGGCGTCGGCGCCGCATATAAAAAAACGCTTACGACAGCGTCGGGCCCCAAAAGAGCACTAATACATGCATGTGTAGTTGTAATCGTTATTATTGTTATTGTTACTGTTCAGTACACATACAATACACACACACATACAAAAGCACACTCACAAGATCGCTCAGTCGCGTTCACTATCTCTCTCTCTCTCTCTCTCTCTTTCTCTCTCTCCACGGTCACACACATTTGCAAAAATGTTTTTTGACGTTTTGTTTATTTATTTTGTTAAGCTGTGCGCGTCTGCCAGCAGGAAAAAAATACAACATTTGTGTTTCTATTACTCAAAGCTCTGCCAAAAGCTCTCTTTCTCTTTCTCTTAAAATGTGTCTCTCTTCTGAGTTGCTTTCTTTTTGTCTTTGATGCTTTTGTTTTATTTATTTTTTATTTTATAAATCGTAAAGAAAAGCAAAAGTGTTTCTTATCAATTGATTTGCTTGCACTGCACATTCTGTGTGCTGCAATAGAACTTTGTCCAAAAGCAGTAAAGATTAGAAAAACTAAGCACTAAACTACAACTACTACTACACATACACATACACATTCATGTATTTGTGCAATTTTAAAAACAAATCACAAGTAAATCTAATAATAGGAGCAGAAAGCACGTATGTCCGAGGGTGGCACTAAAAGTTTTCTTTTGTCTACATAGTATCTGTAAATGTAAATATATATTTAGAAATGAATAATTGAAAAGCAGAAAATTTATTGTAAATTTAAAAGTATATCAATATCAATGAGTTAAATGCCCATTTTTTTCTATTTTTTAAAGTGCATTTCTGCTTTTAATTAGTGAAAAATATAAATTTATGTAAAAGAATTTAGTTTTTTGAGTCGATTGAGTAAATGCATCCTAATAAATTATCAATAGCTTACCGAGGCCATTAAATTTAGCCGCAAAACAAATGCATATATATGTATATGTAAATATGTATATATATGTACATTATTATGTACGTATTTAGGCTTGTGCTTATCTCTCAACTTTCTACTTAATGTTCATGTGCATTTGCTAGTGCAATTAACAGTTCGTTTAAACAGTCTAAGCATGGCGACAACAAGCGTCAATTAACACTCGATACACCAGTGAACACACACTTGAACATACACACGCGTACACAACCACACAGACAAACACACACATACACGCACAGACAAATCAACCCATTCGTTGTATGCAGCGCAATCAGAGCGAGATAAAATTGGCACACGACTGGCGCTTGTTATCTGCTAACGGAAATGCAATTAATAATTTGGCCATCCTATCTACCCGTTCCCGTTCCCTTTCTGCTCGCTTTCCCCCCCTCGAACTTATAGTAACGAGCAATTACAATTTGCTACTGACAATAGGAAAACACATGGCGATAGCGATAATGATAACATGCCTCTTCCGCTTCCGACATGGAAATTGATAAATAGCTGCACATTATTAAAAAGCAAAGCGGCTGAATTTGAAATTAAACTGGAATTGCTGGCATACCAATAATATTAATATTAACTGATAACAAGAATACTTTGCATACTTTCAAGAATACAAAATAGATTTCATTTTTGTGCTGCTATAGTTTCCCATGTAGAAACTGAATTTGAATTTATAATTTTTAATAGAAATAAAATTCAATTTCAATAAAGATCAAATAAATGATTACGACAAACACAAATAATAATAAATTTACATAGACAAGTGGAAATATAATTAAGTTTTCTACACTTTTTAAAATGACCACATTGGGAATATCCTAAAATTAATTTTTTTTTTATAAAGATATGTTCTTTTTGTTAAACTGATAAACAACATTTGCATATTGCAGGTACAACACTGAACAAGGAGCTATGGACCAGCAATTCTGTTTACGCTGGAACAATCATCCCACAAATCTGACCGGCGTGCTCACCTCGCTGCTGCAGCGTGAGGCGCTCTGCGATGTGACACTCGCCTGTGAGGGTGAAACAGTCAAGGTGAGCAATTAGTTCCCCCCTGCTCCCCTCCCCTTTCAAAACTGACCAGCTAAAGAATTAGAATAATAACGTATTTTATTTATTTTATAACTTTATTTTTGTAATTTTTCAGGCACATCAAACCATACTGTCAGCCTGCAGTCCATATTTTGAGACGATTTTCCTACAGAATCAGCATCCACATCCCATCATCTATCTAAAAGATGTTAGATACTCAGAGATGCGCTCCCTGCTGGACTTTATGTACAAGGGCGAGGTCAACGTGGGTCAAAGTTCGTTGCCCATGTTTTTAAAAACCGCTGAAAGTCTGCAGGTGGGTTTTCAATTGCTTTAAATTAAATAAACATTTTTCAAAAATTATAGTTTTACTATATTTACATTATTTTGTATATTTTTTTAAAATACTTACAAAAAATAATGTTTTTTAATATTCATCACAATTTATATATATTTACCCGGACAGGTTCGCGGTCTCACAGACAACAACAATCTGAACTATCGTTCCGATTGCGACAAGCTGCGCGATTCTGCCGGCAGTTCGCCCACTGGGCGTGGTCCCAGCTATGGCGCCGATGTGCGCGATTCACGTGACTCCCTGCGATCCCGCTGCGATCTACGCGACGATTTGCACCGCAGCAGCAGCTTAAGTTTGAGTGAACGCAGCTCGGCAGCAGCTGCAGCCGCCGCAGCAGCAGCAGCGGCTGCCGCTGTCGCTGCCGCCGGTGGCAATGTGAATGCAGCGGCTGCTGCGCTGGGGTTGACAACCAGCGGTAGCGAACGATCTCCAAGCGTGGGCAGCGCCAGTGCCGCTGCAGCTGCAGTTGCCGCCGCAGTTGCGGCTGCTGCCAATAGGAGTGCCAGTGCCGATGTATTGAATAATCGGGATGCATGCAGCGATCGGGGCAGCGAGAGGGGCACACTGGAGCGGGCTGATAGTCGGGATGAGCTGCTGCAGCTGGACTACAGTACTAAGGATAACAACAATAGTAACAACAACAACAACAACAACAACAACAATAGCAACAACAGCAGTAGCAACAACAACAACAATAATAACAATAACAGCAGCAACAACAACAACAACAACAACAATCGAGAGCGCAACGATAGCAGAGACAGAGATCGGGATAGGGAGCTGTCCACGACGCCCGTAGATCAGCTGTGTAGTAGTAAGCGCAGACGTAGGAACTCATCATCCAACTGTGATAATTCGTTGTCCTCGAGCCACCATGCGAATGCGGCCCACATACAGGACAGACACTACGCGCAGGACTCTCAGGTGAGCAAAAACCACAAAAATATCATCGTCATTAATTTGGTAACAACGTAAAACTTTGTATAAAAAAAATTATATAAGCTGGTTACGAAATATGTGAGAGGTTTTTAAGCTAATATAAATTTATCTTTATGTACGTATCGATATAATAGAAAGTTTTATAAGTTATTAATTAATTAAGATCTCTGATTTTCACTCGGTTAGCTTGCTTTTGGTACGCATTTCATAAGAAAGCTGAGAATATTCAGTTTTAGACCCATTTTCGCTTTGGGTACGCGTGCTTTTTATGAAGTTATGCACAGATTTGTACCAACGAATGAAATTCGATTAATTTCGATAAAAAGATTGATATACAATTCGTTCCTTGATTGGCCCATCGAAGAGATCCGCTACTGGATACAAATAATCGTTGAGTAAATCGATTGTATATATATATACATATATGAATACATATATATATATATTTATGTAATCCAAGTGTGTTTAAAATTAACAAACCATAAGCCAATCAACCAAGTTAAAATCAGATATATTTAATTTCATTTCAGTTCAATGTTAATAACTTCTAAAACTTTAATTATTATTTTATTACGTGGAATAATATGAAAATCCAATAAAGAAAGTAATAGTCGGGTAATAAGCTAATTACATTACTCTAGTTTTATAATTTGGTTGTTTCTCAGCAGATTCTTATGAAGTTTATACAGTTGCCAGATCAGTCATGCACATCTTCAAAATACCATTAAACACATTATAAATTGATGCTATAAGCTTAACTAAATCGAATAATAGATCTGGTTATGAAATAAAATTGAGTTTTTTTAGCCATATCTAAATGCAAGCAAGTCTATCAATGTTTATTTAATATTATATTTCGAAAGTATCTATCTTATAAATTTCAGTTAACTGTTAATATATTTATACATTTTCAAATAAATAGTTACTGTTAAATGTGGACAGAATTAGTGGTAGCTGCTTTTTTAATCATTTTTACCATTACTATTTTCCTTTTATTGGGTTAACCGCTGACTCGGTTTGTAAAAACATGTGCAAATAACTACCTTTTTTGCATTAATTTAATTTAATTAGAGACTTAACCGCAAAAGATATAATTGAATGACAATTGAAATTATGTTTTAATGTGCATTTAATTGTATTTTTTTTAGAATTGAATTAGTTGATAAATCATATTTAGTTGTTAAACGGAGTGAATAAAATCAACAAACTAATTGTTAATCTGCATAAAGAGCTTAACTGCCAGAGAATTATAAATGTTATAAATGAATATTGTGTGTTTTCTAAGTTGCAAATTAGGATTCTTTACAGACAAACCAACTTTTATAAACTGTACAAAAATGGAACCTTAAATTATTGGGCACATTAGTTGACAGCATCTGGGAGCCCATAAAATTATAAGAATATTGATAGGATTAACTTGAGAATTAGCTTGGCGTAGCTTATACAGCTCGAACGGTCCTTATAGTAATCGCGGTTTGTTATAAAAATAATAAAGCTGAGAGAATATTTATCGCATATTAAATAAAAAATGCTCACATTTAAACAAACGATATACTTAACCAATCAAGGAACGAATTGTGTATCAACCTTTTTATCAAAATTGGAATATGCTCAGATTTTTTATGAAATGCGTACCATAAGCCAAGTTAACCGAGTGAAAATCAGAGATTTGAAACTAAATTTTTAATAACTTATAAAACTTATTATTATTTCGATACGCACATAAAGAAAAATATGAAAGTCCAATATAGAATTTTATAGTCGGGTCTGTTCGATAAGCCAAAACAAAGTTGTTAATTACATTACTCAACTTTTATTGCCAAAAATAAAACAAATGGTTTCATACATGTTGGACAATGACTTGGATGTTTCCCATCAGATCTTTATGAAGTTTATATTTTATTTGTTTATACCCAATTAGCACATTATAAATGAGTGCCACAAAGGTTTGCAAATCGAAGAAATTCAAGTTTTGGCAATTGTTATATTGTTATCTGGCGGACCTAAATAGCGAACAAACATTTATGTTTGGCACTTACGATAGAGCCACATATCATCAATTTAACACACTGTAACTTATCGTGCGACATGCCACGTGCCGCACTCGTAATCAGAATTTTAATACAATTTTGAGATATGATAAGCAGAGCAAAAAAAAATGTATGCTAATATTTTGTTGTTGTTTTTTATATAATTATTTATAGGCCAGCGCACACAGTAACTTCAAGTCGAGTCCGGTGCCGAAGACGGGCGGAAGCACATCCGAATCGGAGGATGCGGGTGCCGGCGGCGGCAGACGCGATTCGCCATTGTCAATGACCGTTGGTCATTTGGGCGGTGGAAATGTGGGCGCGGCCAGTGCGCTGAGCGGCCTCAGTCAGTCGCTAAGTATTAAGCAGGAGCTGATGGATGCACAGCAGCAGCAACAACAACATCGCGAGCATCATGTGTCGCTGCCTCCCGAATACTTGCCGGTAAGTCCATGCCCCTATTTGCCAAATACTGATTGATTGATGTAGAGAAATGCGTAATTATTGCGTAACTGCCTTTTTAGTTTGCTAAGTTAATTGTTAAGGTTTTTTCTTTTGGACCGGTGCGATGGTTCCAATTAAATATTTGTTTCTGTTGTTGTATTTGTACAAAAAGCTCTGCAGCATCAAAATGATTTCATTTCATTTTTTTTAAACTAACATTAACTACATATACAATTGCATAATTTAAGCAACTTGCAAAATGCTTCAAAGAAAAACAAAAAAAAAATGTATTGCTTTTGTAAAATTTAAGAAAAAATCGCGTAAAGCAACGGCGAGTAGAACGAAGGATTGGTTGTTATTTTTTTTAGTTAGCTTATATATATTTCTCTGAACGCGTATATCTCGAAATGGAATATCGGCCCAGAAAAAGAAAAAATCTCAACAATTTGCAAATAATAATAAAAAAAAAATTAAAAGAAAAGAAACAGCGAAAAATCCTTCCTTCTACCAGTAGATTGTTTTGCCAATTTTTTCTTAAGTTGATTTTTCCCAAATTTTGTTTTTTTTTTCGTTTTGATTTTGAATGCTGTTTTTCGAATGCGTAGCTTAAGGCTAGCAGCACAAAAGACACAACTGACGCGTTTTCAGCCCATAAAACGAGCTCAATGCATCAGCTGCTGTTGCAACAAGCGGTGGAAACGCAACTCAAGAGTCTCCAGCTACATTATCAGCAGGAATCGTTAGACAGCGCCGTACAACGATTGCTACAGCAACAACAACAGCAGCAACAACAACAACAACAACCATACCATCAACAACATCATAAACAGCAACAGCAGCAGCAACATCAACAACATTTGCGCCACATTGAGCCAAAACCGCTGTTTGGGCCACCGCCAACGGCTGCAAGCAGCGTCAGCACATCACGTAAAAGTGGACGCTTTCGTGCCAATTGGCTATATCAGTTTGATTGGCTGCAATACGATGAGTTGGCCAACACAATGTTCTGCAAACATTGCCGCAAATGGAGCACTGAGCTGGCCGATATACGCACCTCGTTTGTCGAGGGCAACTCGAACTTTCGCCTGGAGATTGTCAATCATCACAACAAGTGCAAGTCGCATCGCCTCTGCTACGAGCGAGAACTGCAGGAGCAGTCCAATCTGGCCAAAACAGCAACAGCTGTGGCCAGCAGCAGCACAAGCGCCAGTTGTTCCAAACGTTCATCACCGCCAGATATTATTACCATAAATGTGGGCGAGGACAGCGCCTGATTTAATTGTCAATTGCCAATTGTCAACTTAACCTGCGAACTTAACACTCATCCACACACACATTTATACATACATATATACATATACATATAGACACACATGATGCACATGCTCAGGATTTATGTTAGGATTTAACGTTAGAAGCTTTTGTAATTAGTTGTAAGCAGCTTTGAAGCATTTTGCAATTGTCAAATAAACAACAACAAAATCAAATATTCGCAAACTGAGTTACAATTGTAAACATTTCTTTTCCACTCTCTCCCGCTTTCTCTCTCTCTGTCTATTTCCCTCTGTCTCTGTCTCTTTCTATCTGTATGTCTCACTCAATATGTATGATATGAATCCTTAGACCGCCGCTCTGAAAATGCACGCCGAGGATATGTCAACGCTGTTAACCCAGCACGCACTGCAGGCTGCGGATGCCCGGGATGAGCATAATGATGCCAAGCAGTTGCCACTGGATCCGACAGACAACATTGACGGTGAGTAGCGCCCCACATCTATGCCATACCAATATCTATATATATATATATATATATATATACAAAAATATATATATACATAAATATGTGTTTCGTTATTTTCTATCTGTGCTTTGCACTCGAAACTAAACAGATATGAAATATTACTATATATATATATATAAATAAAAACAATCGAGATTGTTTAATTAGCTTTGGATTTTTGTATAATACCATGTTTTTTGTCAAGTCCGAGCGGAACAAAGTAAAGATCTTGTAAAAAAAAAACAAAACAGCAATGTAAAAAACTGTAGTTCTTAGCCTAATTTTCCGTATAATCAGTTCCTAACTATCCCCGCGAACTTTCCTGTAGAAAACATTAATTTTTTTTAGTAATATTTATGCGCAATTAAAAAATGCACGAACAACTGACTACAGTGGACAAAAATAAATAACTATTTATACATTTTTAAAATGAATAATCGTGTCCACTGTATGCAAGTGTTTCGTTATATGTTTAATCCCAAAAATTATATCCTGCATGCATTTGATCGTATCCATATATCTATTACCCACGTATACACCCTTGTACCCCCGAAATCGAACCCAATATCCAATTTCACATAAATGCAGTTAAGGGGCCATTCAACTCAAACACCTTCTTTCCCCTCATGCGTTAAACTACAAGTTTTCTGTACCAACTACCTACATTTTAGTACGTAGTATATACAATTTTATATATCCACCTATTTACTTTATATGCTTTTGTAATTATGTATTTATCTATCTATTTTTCCGTATGTATCTTTTTTAATTTTTTTGACGTTTTGAATGATAACTCTTAAGCGAAAGATAAGGCAAGAAATAATATTAAAAAAACCAAAAAAAAAAAATAAAAAAAAATAATGCCACTTGCTAAAGCAACAGATCAACACCTCTCCTACCAAATAGTTTATGTGCTATATATAATCCTTACATACAGCACAAGCATTTGAAATGTATTTAATTATTTTGTTGTTTGACGTATACTCGTATTGCCATCATTATTTTTGTATTATTCGTATATTGTAATCTTTACTATATAGCATTAGGCAAAATCTACCTTAGCAAAATTATCGTAATCGTTATCGTTATCATTATCGTAATCGTAATCGTGCTATTACGATTTAGTTTTGTATGTTGCCGCATGTTGCATGTTTATGACGCATACACACACGCCCACTATAAATTTTACCTTATGTATCAACTCAATATTTTAATCTTACTTTTACTTTTAATGATTTGTCACTTACTCATTTCACACTTTTCTTTACGATTAAGTTTATTTCTTATCACTATTATTTTTTATATAAAATAATAGTTGTACTCATATAGGAAATGCCTCCGCTGACAACCACGAATATGTTGAGTTTTATCAAATTGGCTCACCTTAACAACATAACCAAAAAAAAAAAGCAAAAATTAATTTTTATAAAAAAAAAGAAAAATAAATTTTAAAATACAAGCTGAAAATTTTAACCTCAAATACCACACACAATACAGAATTTCCACACACACACACACACACACACATTAGTCTGGGACCTTGGCCTTTCCATTATTACTGACATTCCTTTTATTATCTGCTTATCATCTAAATTTTTGATATTTTTTTTATTACTCTATTTTGATGTTGTTTTTAAAGTCGTTTTGAGTGTTGTTTCTGTTTAACAAAATTTTGAAAAAAAAAGTTTTTGACTACTCAATTATAACTCTGCTAAACTTAAAGAAAACCCCTAAAATTTTTCAACTCTATTTTCGTCTTTAATGTTGCAACTTATTGTCTAAGAAAATCGAATACATAAAATGTTTAAATAATTAAATTACAAAAAAAATATTTTCGGTAAGAAAACCAAAATAAGAACTATGAAAATTAAAAAAAAAAAAAAAACCAAAACGCTTCAAAATTAATTAAGTTTCTATATAATTTTTATGTTCAATATTTACACTAACCTTGCTGCATATTTCATTTAATGTGAGCTCAATTTATTTGCCCAACTGTTTAACGAGATGTAAATGGATGTCTGTTTTTAATTGGTTATTTCAATTTACTAAATGTTTTTCAAACACATTTTCAATCTCTCTATATGCATATACTATATCTATGTGTATGTGTCGTTCTGTGGGTGTGTTTTATATATCTGTGTGTGTGTATGCGATCGTCTGTGTGTGTGTGTATGTGCGTGTGATTATAGTCTTACGGTCTTACCAATCCTAAGCGTTACCGTGCTCATTGGCTCGACATTGCGCAAAATTGAAAGTATAAATCAAACCCTAGCAAACCCGTCTCACCAAAATATTTACAAGCAACCCCAAACTTAGACCAAGAAAAGAACTGGAATTTGCATACAACAAAACATAATCAAAAAAGAAAAAAGAAAAAGGGAGAAATTTAAATATAATTATAAATAAATAAGAATAAGTATCACAACCCAAAATGAAATGAATATTGCTGAAAAATTTGTTGCAACATTGAAGTACTAAAATGAAACAAACCATTTGATAATGAAAACACAATTATTGTATTATATACTGTAAATGGCCACAAATGACACATAAACATATGAAGTTAACATTTTTAATTTAATTACACTGTTGTTTTCCTTATATGCCATATATAATGCAAATTATACATAAAATACTTTACAGCTGAATTGTTTTTAATAGAGCCTCTAATGTCCTTATGAAACCTGCCGAACCAAATGATACCTTAGCTTTTAAGTCAAATCTTTTAATTTGTTTTAATTATTAATTTAATTTTAGATTACCTCCAATTACAATAAGATGCTAAATACATACATACGTTTCCGTTAATTATAATTTATTTTTTGTTACCTACGAAAATTCTATATGATTATATAAAAGCCTTAGAAAACTACCACCCAGCTATAGCCAGCCAGCTTCATTCCTAGTTCCATTGTCAATGCATTTGAAATGTAATTTTCGTTACTTTATGCCTTATCAATTATCAATATCTACTACATATATGCCAAAAAAAAACACACAAAACAAAAAAAAACAATTAAGTAAAATGAAAACTTTGACAAAATGTTTTACATAAATTTATCTGAATTAAAACACACAGCGAACAATTCTTGTAGCTATCTGTTATTCCATTCGTTTGCATAATACCTAAAACATATATATATATCGTACCTTACAAATACTGTTATTAGTACCAAATGCCTACAACACCATATATACCACATACATATTACCACATAGCAAACATGCAACCTTTTCGACATGCCAAGTTTACGCCCAGATTACGCACACACCTTTAAGTTCCATTAAGTTCCAATTGGCCACAATTGTGCCGATCATTGTGCGCATGGAATGTAAACGAGAGCGCATCCCACGGTTCCTGGCATTGCATTCCATAGTCGCACCAAAAATGCTACAAAAAAAAAAAACCTAAAAAAAAAACAAATGCAAAAAAAAAAAAAAAACTTTATTCGTCATTCGCTCTCACAGTGATAACGCATAATACGAAAACGCAAATGTTTGCAGGTCGCGTTAAATGTTTTAACAGTGCCAGCAAGCACGAGACGGACACCAGCACCGATGGCATCGATGGCGATGGCGATGGCGATGTGGCTGCTAATGCACCCCTCATTGTCGATGATCATGATCACGATATGGATGCGGAGGAGGATGGCGGGCAATCACCACACGTTGCCTATCATGCCACGCCCAAGTATCGACGTGCAATTATCTATCCGCCGCATGATGAGGATATGCCCGCACAGGATTTATATGCGGACAACAGTTACAATTGCGAATACAAGTGCAGGGAGCGAAATTTGCGAGCTATACGCTGCAGTCGCCAGCCACATTATGCTCAGCAGCACCACGATCAGAATCTTCATGCACAATTGCATCACAATCATCAGATGGCAACGGCGCCGCAAACTGCCTTAAATCTGGGCAGGCACAGCGCAGAGACCCTGTGTGCTGCTGAAGCTTCCCATTCACCCACACCGACCACATCGAGCAGCAGTTATCGGGAACAGCAGCCACATTTGAGCTACGCGCTGCAACAGTCGCCGACGCAATCAACGATTCATCAGCTGGAGCTGGCACATAGCTATGCGCATCATGGGCATCATGTGGCATCGCCACAACACCACTCGCCGCATTATCAGTCCGGCAGCGCAGCCGTTGGCATGGCACCGTTATCGCCGCAACCGAGCTCTTCGTCCGCCTCCGGCAGCAGCACCTCGGCCGCAGCAGCAGCAGCTGCTGCAGCGGCTGCGGCAGCAAATCGTCGGGATCACAACATCGACTATTCGACACTGTTCGTGCAACTGTCGGGCACATTGCCAACACTGTACCGGTGTGTGAGTTGCAACAAGATCGTATCGAATCGCTGGCATCACGCCAACATCCATCGGCCCCAGAGTCACGAGTGTCCCGTTTGTGGCCAGAAGTTTACGCGACGGGATAATATGAAAGCGCATTGCAAGATTAAGCATGCGGATATCAAGGATCGCTTCTTCAGCCATTATGTACATATGTGATCACTTCTCTAGAAAGTTAGCCATACAAGTATCGGCACCTTGTGACGATATCTAAAAATCTAAAAAATACCCTCACTAAGAACCCGACACTTAAAGTCTGTACCCAAATTATACGTATATATAAAAAAAAAACAACTATTTAGATCCCTACGAATTTCTGAGAGTTTCTTCAGCGCTCACCGCAAATAAAATAAAAAGTTAGGCAAGTTAAGTCGAATCAAATCGAATTCAAATCAAAAAGAAAAGGTTTTCAAATTTTATCTATTCACAATTTTAATATATAACAATCTACATACGTAATTTATTAAATTTTAACAATGAAGTATTCGAGGCGATTTTAGATAAATCAAACAATTAATGCAAACAAATGAGTATTGTAATCTCGTAGTTGATTTAAAAGACTTTTATTATTGTTACTTATATAAACCTTCAGATGCTTTTTTACTTCAATTAAATATGGTACTTGAATTGTTAGCCAAAATTATATATACCGCATACCGAGACCAGTACTTAAGAGTAAACTTAAAAAAGTATTACATTAGAATTCCACGACTTAATTTATTTCTTTGGAATATTTATTTTTGTGTTTTTTTTTATTATTTATTTTTTAAAATATTCTACAATTTTCATTTAACATGTTCTGTAGTGAGTTTGGACTAATATTATTTTATGTGCCATATTAAATAGTATTTAAAACGATGTATGTTTAATCGAATGAAATATAAAGTGAAAGAATTCGCTGAAAATGAAAATTTCTCGTCCATTATGCAACAAAAACAAAAGCAAAGAAAAAAAGAAAATCATAATTTTAACCCCAGATGCAACGAGTGAGGCATGCAACAACGAGACTAATGAGTAGCTGTACCTTTGGCAAAGCAAATAAGTCTAAACAAAACCAAAAGCAATAGATGCAAAAAATATTTCATAAAGTATTAAGAACAAATCTATTATACTTATATGTATTACTTATAAAGCGCATTATTTCAATTGCAATTTTAAAGTGCCTAAGTGAAAAACGAGCCCCACTTGCACTTCAAACATATATTTTTAAAGATATATAAGAAAATATTGCATTGAAGTAATGCGCTAGTTGAATCTCTGTACTCAAATCTTTGGCAAAACGCCCACCGAAGTCCATTACTTGCATATTTTAATAATAAATTGAAATTTTAACAAATATGTATGTATATTTGAATGTGGTTTGCTAAAGGATCATTCTTTGAGCCATATTCAATACTCTGAAATAACAGTAACAATACGAATTAAATATCGTAATTTAAATCACAATACAAAATCAAATATTATGCAAATGCAAGCTCTATAGAAATAGCAAAAACAAAAAAATCAGCAAACAATTCTTAACGTCTTTAACTTTACTTAATAAATCTCTTTCAAATCAAATTCCAGTTCTTTTCAATTAACTTAAATATCACAAATGTTGTCCCTAGGTACTGAACTAACAACAAAATCAACCATCTTAACCCAGTTTATTCATAAAAAAAAATATATAAAAAAAAATTAAAAATCAATTTAAATTAATAATAATAAACAAAACTACAAGCGCACTGTCTTCCTACGGTAAGTTTCATTTTCTAAGCTCTAATTAACAATTACCTCAAGTTTATTTGTAATTTAGATATGTTTCATTAGTTATAAATACATTTAAATGCATAAATGTTTAAGTTACGTATTGATTTATGTATGTTTTTTCTATAACTTAAATAGCTAATGTACCAAAAAAAAGAAAAAATTTCAAATTTTTATAAAACAAACTGGAAAAAACAGGAATTGGCCAAACGATTGAAAATATTTACTATACTTAATGTTTTGAAACACTTGCTCTTACTCACTCACTTTCTAACTCTGTCTCTTTCTCTCTCTCTATCGATCTCTCTCTTTCTATTGCTGTCACTGTCTTTCTCGCTCTGTTTTCGTAATGATTTTTGTTATGTGAGCTCTCTTTATTTGTATACATCAGGCAGGAGGGGTGTTGAAAATATGTTCGATATCAATATTCTAATGTTTCGCAATATCCGATATATTCAAATTGTCTCTCTCTTTCACTCTCTCTATCTGTGTCACTCTGTCTCTTTTTTTTATCAGTATTAATAAATACCCATTTTAAATGCCGTTATTATATCGAATATTGTCTGTGAATTCTGGCCCTCTCTGTTACCCCTTGTACATTCATATTAGCATCCAATACCACAATACCAAAACTGCCCTCCACACCTGTACAAAACCAGTACAAAATCTCTTAAAACTAATGCGGTTTCGGCTTTAAAAAAAACGAAATCAAAACAAAAATTAACAGTCAGTAAAACCACGAAAACATCCAAAAAACCAATACACAATCATCATCTATTAAACCATTAAACAATATATAAATACTTAGAATTATATATATATATATATTTATATATATGTATAAACATCTAACTTTAAAAATTTGCATAGTCAAATAAATAATACAATTTAAAAAAAAACATTTCATTGCATATAAATATTTATAATTGTATACATACATTATTTGGTTTGGGCTCTTCAAAATATCAGCACCTGAAATTGAATTAGTTAACCGACTTATAAATATTGATTATTGTAAATAATATTTTTAAAGTACACATTTATACAATTATTTCTTAAGCAACTATCACTTGCCAATGCCAAAAAGCGTTAATTTAAATTCATCAACTATTTATCGAATTTCAATTTTTTTTTTTTGTATTCTTCATTTAGTTGATCACCCTTAAATTCTCGTGTTGTCAACATGTATTCCAAATTAATTGAAAATGCTTAACTAATTTAATTTATTTTATTTTTTTATTTTGTTTTGGGTGTAACAAAATTTTTGCGTTAAATTTGTATTTGATATTTGAAATAAGATAAATAAAATATTTCAATCAAGTTCCCACACCTCTCATGGTTCCCCAAGCAACATTCTTAAAATTCCAATACATATATTACTAAAATAATAATAATAATAATCCCCAGATAATACACAAACACGTATTATATCATATGGAATTATATAATATTAAAACAATTTTCGTAACATCAAGGTATTCATTGGCAATGCTAAAAACAAAGGGCAACAAATATAACTAGAGAATGCTATAAAAAAGAACAAAAATAAAATGCAGTATATGAAACCACTCAATTATACAGTTTAAGAATAATTATAAAATAATTTTTCTGTTTCTGTGAATCACCAACAACAACATTGTTTTTCTCTTCTTTTTTCTTTACGCGTTTGAACGAAAAAACCAAACCAAACCAAAAACCAAAACCAAAATCCAAAAATCAAACCGAACCAATGCAAATACATTTTAAATTCAAATTGAACAATTTCCAAAATAATTTAAAATAAAAAAAACAATTTCGGTTATGCAAACGAAGGCTCAAAGGCCTGGCACATGCGGCTCACCTTTGAGCGCCTCTCTGGTGGCTGCAACCTGCATCGCTGCAAGCTGTGCGGCAAGGTCGTGACGCACATACGCAACCACTATCACGTCCATTTCCCTGGTCGCTTCGAGTGCCCCCTCTGCCGCGCCACATATACCCGCAGCGACAATCTGCGCACCCACTGCAAATTCAAGCACCCCATGTATAATCCGGACACCCGCAAATTCGACAACCTTATGTCCGCCTCAGCGACAACGGTGGGCGGTGCATCCACGCCCACAGCTACACAGCTGGCGGCCGCATCGCAGGCGGCAATGGCAGCGGCGGCAGCAGCCGCCTTTACTGCTGCGCAACATCAGCAGCAACAACAACAGCAACAACAACAGCAGCAGCAACAGCAGTCGCAGCAGCAGCAACAATCACAACTGCAACAACATGCGCATGCATTGGCGCAACAGCATATGTTGCATCAACAATTGCAGCCGCAGCACCATCAGCAGCAGCATAATGCAACAAGTGAATGATACTGCCAGTATATGGCCTGGAACTATGGTGCATGTAGTCCAGAAGACTCGTCCATGAAACAACAGCCGCACTTTGCCACCAACTACCACCAACACCAACTCCAACACCAACACCAACAGCAACAGCAACAGCAGCAACAACGCAATGCGCAGCCTTTTAATTTTTATGCACGCAACTATTACCAACAACTAAATGATGAAGCCAAAACACAAGCAACACTTACTAGCAACGGCAACATGAGAGCGCAACAGAAGCACCAACAGCAACAGCAGCACCAGCAACGCCAGCAGCAACCGCAAACGATTGTCATTGATGAGAGCGACACAGAGCTGGAGGATGAGGCACGTGGCATGGAGAACTGTATGCGGCGTAGTTTCAATCATTATATGGCACAGTTAAAGCAATTAGCACCAAGCAGTGCTGCAAATAGCGATCATGTTGCCGATGCAACAATGTGCAATAGCAATAACAGAGATAGCGATAACTTCAGCAAGAACAATACAACAAATGCCAATCGAATGGATGCTAATATTGTTTCAACAACAACTTCTACTAATAATCATAGTAATGATAATGCTAATAATAATAACTATTGTAATCGTTATGCTAACAACCCTAGAAGCTCCGACAGGCAGCTGCCACCATAAACAGTGGCAACACAACAACAACAACAACAAGACAACAAGAACAGCAGCATCAGCAATACCAGCAAAAATAGCAACATCAGTCGCACACAACAGCAACAAGGCAACCGATTGATACTCAGGCTAAGCAAATTATATATATAAACACAAACTGAATGAAATCTTTAATGTTGACCATGCATTGCAAAATATTATGGTAAGCCAAATTTATTTGTCAATTACGTAGAAAACAAAAAAAAACAAAAATCTAAGTAAATATTAATGAAAACGGAAATGGAAATGAAAATGAAAATAAAAAAGAATGGAGTCAAATGCTGACCTGTGTACGATTCATGGTTTCAACTGGATTCAGATGTTTCATTTAGTTTCATAGAGTACATACTAAGAAAACTTAATTATATCACAAACACAAATCACATAATTATAATACATTAAGAAACAGAGGACTTATGGACATTGAAGGCCAACATGCAGCAGTTTTTATTATAATCAAAATATATAGTAAATTTCAAAAAGCAGTACAGTAATTACATATATGTATATTTAACAATTTTATCAGTACATAATACTTATTGTTATCTAAGTAATACATATATACATCAATTTATGCAATTGCTGTTCAGGCCCCTGTCAAATCTTTGGTGCCAACTATGGGACAAGTATTGTGCCAATTATTCAATTGGCTGCACACTGTTTGCACCTATTTGTTGTAAATTGCACTTGCTTCTAGCCAATATGCCCACTAATGGTCCAACTCAATACCAACACACATACGAACTTACACTCTAAAAACAAAAAAATAACAGAAATAATCAGAAAAAATACAGAAATTTGAGATTTTGAGATTTATGTAACCCAAAAGTTCTAAGACATTGTTAAGAGAGATTTTGGTGTGCAGTTTATGTTTAAATTCAACTCTCTATGTAGTACTCATGTTAAATATACTAAATATACACTTATAAACAAAATAACACCACTGTAAAATAATATAACAAATCGTATATAACTTCCCCTACCTATTTAGTACAGTTTGCAGCATATATATAAAATAATACTTAGTAAAACATTAATTTGACTACAAAAAAAAAGCAAAAAAACATATATTTATTATGTACAAAATTTGTGCGTTATAATGTTAAAAGTTGGAAGACATGCATACGATGCCCTATTAGGATAAAATTATTAATTAATTAATTAACATAAAATATTAAAATGTTAATTTATTTGTATATATTACGTACACGCGTGTATGTGTGAGTGTCTGAATGCAAACCCAAAGCCCAAAACACCACCCCGACCCGATCAAGCACTCCCTCCTTGTATTATATCAATAATAATGCCATTAATCAAAACAACAACAATCTGAAATTGCATGTGAGCGTCGGGCTAGGACTACAAGGCGAATTTTGTTATCCAGTCTATATAATTTAGATACATTAATATTATTATTAATTTTTGCAGCATTTTTTTATAAACCACTGTATATATACTTTTATATATATGGAATATATATTTGCTTTTATATCTTTTTCACTAAGTAGATTTGTAAATTTGAGTTGTTGTTGTACATTGTTTGTTTTCATGCGCACATGAATTGCCTAAAAAAAAAAAATGCAAAATACAAAAAAGAAATCAAAACAAAAATGTTTATAAATAATAGATTAATTAATACTATTTATTTGTTCTTATGTTTAACATAAAATGTTTAGTAATTAATGCTACATAAAATACTGCCCCGACTTAATGTTTGTTTTATGTTTATTTTAACTTTGCTTTGTTAAACGACATGAAATTTATCTATATATGATGTGATAACTATAGTTAAAGTTAAACACACACACACACACATACACCTTACAAATTGAAATTATATTAATTATAAATGAATATAAATGTGGAACAGAAGTCTATAATATGAATACGATATGATGGTATGCAAAATGGTGCTAAATCCAAATATACTTTAAATGCAAGGCTACCCATAGGGATACTACTTACCCCGTGTCGAGACCCCCCCAAACAGTAGACAGCTTTTGAACTTATGTATGTGCAATAAAACTAGTTTTTGTTTAAGTGGACAGTGGAATATGGAATATGGTAAATTGGATGTGAATTTGGGAAGGTGAATTGTATTTCAAAAGCAAAACATTTGAATAACCAATGTATAAATATATAATATATAGAAGGATTTAAACGAATGAATGTTAGCATATCACTATATAGCTATGTATATATATATATAATACATAAATATAAATATATATATATATATATATATATATATATATATAATTGTACAAGTTCGTTCTATAAATCTCATCTGTTGGTACTACATACGAGTATACTACAGTTAGTTAATGATTACTGTTCGCTACATTTCTGTGTCTATTTTAAATAATTAATTGTCATAACAGTAAAACAACAACAAGAACAAAACACAAACACATGACACAAAGCAAACAGTTAATTTATCCACAAACAACCCTCTCCCTCCCCCCACCAATTTTTCACCGCACAATATTTATTAATTTGTTTAACCCCAAGAAGACTTTTAAAAATACAAAACACCCAACAACTGTTTTTGAACTTTGTTTAACTAGTTTAACATCCGAGCAATTTTGGCGCATTTGTTGCAGTTCGATATGAAAGTTATAAACTTTTTACTAGTTTCAATGTAATCTTAGTTCTTAAGTATTAATATAACTTGTATTAATAAAACGCAATACAAATAATTTTAGTTTTATTTATATACAAAAAAAAAAACAAAAAGAAAATCAAAATGAAAATGAAAAAAAAAAACACAGCAAATATCAGTTTAATTAACGCTAAGCAAATTGAAGCAAGCCTCAATTGCTTGCAGCATTTGTTACAATTTTTATATAGATATGATTACATATATTTTAAAACATTTTTAATAAACATTCTACCCATAATGCCAGCATTATATTAATTTCAAATGAGTGCAAAATATATCACAATAACAAAAGAAGAAAACAAAATAATAATAATAATATAAAATAACCCAAATGATAACTGAAGAACAGACCAATCAGCCAACACACAATTTAAATTTAAAATGCAAATAAATTGAATTTTATGGAACCGAAACAAAATGGTGATCACTTTTTTCTTTCTTTTCTAAGTTGAACGCTTTGAATTGTGCTTCCAATGACTTGAGGGGTGCCCAATAGAAACTTATCATTCAGAGTTATATATATAAATACACACACACATACAAACACACGCATATTTATATACACACACACACACACACACATATATATGAGCAAAACACATGCATTGTGTGTCCAATTTTCAAACTTCGGCCGAATTTCCTGTTTTTTACCTTTAACTTTTATAATTATTTATTTATATTATATATGTATATGTATATATAAATTTATTATATACTTTATTGCAACAATTTTATTTAAATCATCGCCCATTTTAAGATTTTACTTTGAATTTAGTATAAAATATATAAAAAACAAAAATAACGTTAAAAAAAAAGTGCAAATGGTTCTTCGCACAAATGAGTTACACCCAAAATAAATATCTTTAATCAAATTATTTTTTATGTTAATCTTATTATTCTCACACACATACACACACACACACACATAAATAAAGAAAACTATTTCTTGAATTTGTCATCAAATCAACTGTGTTGCCCATTTGTGCTCAAACTTTATTATAACAACAATGTATATATATATACATCTATATATACATCTACTATATACACCTCAATGTACTTGATTAATCATAATTTGATCCAGCTGATTTGTGACTAATTTTAATTGTATCAACTATACGAAATCAATCAAAATTACATATTCCAGCAAACGTAAGCAAACTCAACGGAGGCATTTTTTTTAGTTATAGATATTTTTTTTTCATTTTATAGATTTAAAGTTCGAATTACACAAATCGGCTAAAATTTATAAATTATGTATGTTTAAAACTTGCACGCTTGAATGTGAAGGGAATTTTGAGAACTTACCTAATATTCCGCAGCTCCTAGAAAACAAACATTGCTGCCCAATATTTAACAATGATTTGTAAAATTAGTGATTTTTTATTAGTTATGTATTTAGTTTATTTTCTTAGGATTATCTGTTTGAATTTAATTTTTTTTGTTGTTATTTTTGTGTATGCCCAGGCTAAAAGCGCATATTATGTTGACTAAGTTGCTTGATCGTAGTTAGCCATTCACCTACACACACATATGTGTTACTATATATATATATATATATATATATGTATATATTTATATATATATGTATATATATATTAGTTTATACATTGATTTAGTTTGTTTTTGTTTATTCCTGTACTTAGTTTTATTTTTGTAACGCCTTTTTAGTTTGTATTTACTTCGCTTAAGACAAAATTATATTTGCTCAAAAATCGATACTCTACTCAACTCTCTCTCTCTCTCTCTCTATCTCTCTTTTACCATATATCTCACTATCTATCTATCTCTCTCTCTCTCTCTCTCTCTCTGTATCTCTCTCTCTCTATCTCTGTATCTCTGTCTGTCACACTCCTGCTATCCTTACCATAAAAAATACCAAATTGAAAACAAAAAACAAACTAAAAAAAAAAGATTCTATTTCTCTGGGCTGATTTTCGTCCCGCTCGACGGGCTGTTGTGTGTCTGTTCTTCTCTTTCTCGTTCTCGACACAGGCGTCAACGCTCGCCACCATCTCTCGACACCGCTCTCAACCTCCTCGTCGGCCTCACCCCCACCGCCGCCCTTTGGCATGCACCTCTCGGCGGTATTGAAGAGCGATTACCACCATTCGTTGCACTACATTCGCGCCGCGGGCAACGGCCACAACAGCGTCGGTGGCACCCCGCCCGCCCACAGCTATAATCAAACGCAGGCAGCTGCCTTGGGCGGTGCCAGTACACCAACCAACACCGGCCACAACTCACATCACACCATGTCCTATCATAATATGTTTACGCCGTCCCGTGATCCTGGCACACTGTGGCGCTGCCGCTCATGCGGCAAGGAGGTCACCAATCGCTGGCATCACTTCCACTCGCACACAGCCCAGCGGTCCATGTGCCCCTATTGCCCGGCCACCTATAGTCGGATCGACACGTTGCGCTCGCATCTGCGCGTCAAGCACCCGGATCGGTTGCTCAAACTAAACTCCTCCATGTAAGGGCGGCGCATCAATAAAAGCAGACAACTACAATTACAACAACTACTACTACTACTACAACAACAGAAACAACAATAACTTGAAAAGGACAAAACAACAAAAATATGAAGAAAAATATGACAAATTTGTTAAGCGATTCCTTCGCGACTTTTCCTACTAACTTGTAAGTTCTTTCTGTCTCGGAGTTTATGTACTATGTCCATCGTATGAAATAGATATATATATATATAACAGATACTACATAACTGTAACTTTTTGCATTTAGTCGCCTTTAAAGTCGCTTTTGTACATTTTCCGCTTAGTTCTCAGTTTTAACGCCGCAAGCAATAACCCAAATTATGTAGAACCGAAGATGCTAAAAAAATATATAAACTATATATGTATAATACAGGCACAAATATAAACTGCAAATAAATGAATATACAAAAAAAATAAACAAAACAAAAAGAAGAAAAGAAAAGAAATCAACAAGTACATACCAATAAAATGGCTAGTTATAAACCCATTTTGAAATGGAGCAAATCTTTCAAATAAGAAACAGCCAAGCCAACCTATGAGTCGGGCCTGATACCTCTATCAAATTATATAAATTGATGTGTAGACTAATCAAAACAAGATGGCGCTTTATTCGTTTAAAAACGGTTTCGATTGCTTGAACTTAATGTGCTTACAAAGAAAGTAAGAAAAGCGTAATTTAAATTCGATGTAAACTAACTACTAAAACAATATTTGAAAACAAAAACAACTTTAATGGTTTCTTCGGGTTGTTTCCTAATACTATTAAAAAAGAAAAACAAAATATTACGCAATAAATGTAAAACGGTAAAAAAAAGAAAATAAATAAAAAGATAAATGTAAAAATCGGGGCTCAAAAGCGCAAGTTCCGGAGCGATCCCCAAGGCAGTCACAGTCACCTACTCGTACTACTACTCATATATTATCACATTAGTGCTTAGTTTGCATACATACATACATATAAATAAATATATATTTTTATTAATTTTACTATATACATTATATATATAATTTTTTGAAAAAGAGTACATAATTATGTTATTACTCACAGAACTATGAAGAAATTTTGATATACCTCAGATGCATTTCAGTTTTATTGTTGATTGATTGCTTAATTTTAATGAATTATGTTAGCATTTACAAAACAAAAAAAAAAACAAAACAAAAACAAACAACAAAGAAAGTAGCTATATATTATTAAATATTTTAATTTTAAACAAAACAAAACAAGCATATGTAAATGGCAATTAATGTTTGAATTAATGTTCGTTAGCTCGTTTGTTTGTTTGCGTGTAAATGTGTTTTTAATTTTTTTGTATGGTTAAAGTTCTTTACAAGTTGTAAGTTTTTAGACTAAATGCAAACCACTTGAACCACCTCACAATTTTGTTAAACATTTATATTAAGCTTGCTTATATATACATATATTTATATAAATATAATACAACAATTAAAAGGAAAAATAACATGTGTAAAACAATATAATAAATAAAAAATTTAAAAAATTCATATCAGAATCAACTAAGTAAACTTAGCTTAACAAAAACAAAAAATTTTAAATTTGAAACATCTACATAAAAATGTATGTAAAGTGTACTAAATGCGATCGGATAACTTTTGCATTTTACAATAATAATAAAAATAATAAACGTCCCTGCTTAATTAAATAATTTTAAACATTTTGTGATAAGCAAAATTATGGTTCGGCACTTATTGAAATTAATAATGGCAAAATGATAAATAAAAATATGAAAATCTTAAAACAAAAAAACAAAGTAAACAAAAAATAAAAATCAATGTGATATTTTCGGCACAAAACTTTATATAACAAGATTATGGAGAAAACAGAATATAATTAAGGTAGAGCGACATAGATATAATGTTTTTTTTGGTAATTGAATTTGTGTTGCTTTTCTTTTAATTATATTTAATTATCAAAATTTTTTTATTTCGGTCCAATGCACAAAATGTATAAAATATTTTTTAGCTTATAATTTACCTCTATTATGACTTAAGTTTCGTGCACTGTTTTAAGTTATGTATGTGTGTATATAAATATATGATTATAATTTTATTTAGTTTTATACCTATTTACTACATAAACCAACAAAATTGCAACAAAACTTCTACAACAAAAACAACAGCACAAAGTTGAACGCAAATTAAAAAACACACCACAATACAATACAACACAACACAACACAAGACAACACAACACAACACACCACAACAGAACACACAGATTTATGTACCAAAAATGTAATAAATATGAAATTATATTAAAAACATACAAATTAAAATATACTCTACATATTTAGAATGGGTATATCCTAACCATAACCAAAGGAATGCAAGATCAAAAAATTTACTGCACTCTTCAAGAGCTCAAAAAAAATCTATAGCAACTGGAAAATGGAGTATTTTTATAAATAAAACTCAAAACTTATATAGGGGCTTACTAACTGAAGAATTGATTAACTATATCACCAACAAAAAATGTGTCGATAAACGTGCACCACACATAACAAGATTTGATGTAATTATTTTTTGAATCCACTCGACAACTTTATATTTATAATAATATTACAAATAATGGAAATATGTGCTCAAATATATACAAGACATTTTTATGCATCTATGAATTTTTAGCTATCACATAAAGCCATTGAATAAGTGGCAACTATTATAAAAAAAAATTTTCGTCGTCTAACAGTTTATATAAATCAATTCATATACTAAACATATATACAAGTATATGCATATATTGCAAATTTATTCAAATTTAAATCTAAAATATACATCACTAGCAGCATTTTAATGTCAAAAAAAATAAAACCAATTAAAATTTATGATTATTATTATTAATATAGTTTAATATTGGGTATACGATTCTAGTAAATATGCCCTTCGTTGGAAGCACAATTCAAAACGTTAGGGTTTTTTGGTGAAGTTGCGGGAATTTCTATATTTACAGCGTTTGATCAGCTTATCTACAAAATTCTGTAATTATAGCTGTGCAGTGATAAGTATATAAGTAAGTATAATTCATAATAAGAATTTAATGGTATCGCCTTCTAATATATCAAACATCTTTATGGCAGATTTCTAAGTGATTTTTTGATGTGAATAAACAACAGATTGTTACTGAGAAACGTTTACAAATTGTTACCGAAATCATTTTCGTGCATTTTCAAGCAGAATAAAACAATTTGTTATTCCAATTACATACATTTATTTTAAATATAGATAATATATCTAAAACACAACTATTCACAAAAATCTGTGTTGTTTTGGGGCAGTTAGAATATCTTAGGAACATTAATATGGATTTCCTAATTACAAATCGTTTTATTTTGCCAAATACTTACAAATTATTATTATTATACTGTATGTTTCTGTTTATAGGTTCGAACTCCATTTAATCGTCGCTATATATTTAAGTCCTTCTACATAAGTAGATCAGAATTATTACGCTTACTTTACTTAATCGCCCAATTGCATTTTTGTGCATGTTACTATTTTCTTTCAATTTAAGTGGAGATCTGCAAAGTGTAATTACCTGTTAAATCAAATTCTTTTTGAGAACCATCAACTATTTACATTATCAGTTGTTACTTTCTCTTTCCCCTTATTTTGAAAGTAATCTATTATTATTGCTTTCATTAAAAATGACTAGAATCTAATGTAGAAAACTAAAAATTTTAACTACAATCAAAGTTCTTAAATATTCCTCCCTTGTAAGCAGAAGATTTCATAATGAAATACATGAACTTTAGGATTTCTTCGTTCGGCGGGTTTGCCCACTTGTTAGATTGAATATAGTAAATGATATATTTCTCGATAGTCAAAATAATATGATGACCACTTCAATTCTGGATTACGGATTTTATGTGTCATGCTTCAATTCCGATTTACCAAAGCATATTGGAGTCTGTGCTCCTTGTCGCTATTAAAGGGTTGTTTCACCTCCATACACTGACAGACTCATCCTTGTAAACATTCGCTCACTAATTAATTGTCGGGTATTGCTAGATATATTTATAGTCAAACTACTTCATGCTGAAACAGATTCCGTTTTCTATTTTTCCTCTAGACCGTCTTGATGGCGATGCTCTTTATCGTTGTACTACAAAATTTTCTTTGAATAAACCGTTTCGAGTACTCTGTAATAATTCCAATAAAATCATGTATTCAATACAAAGTCCTCTGTTTGTATGATTGTACTTAACTAATTTATACTAACCATTTTTTTTCTAATTGAGATTTTTTTTTTCAGTCCATTCAATAAATGTTGGCCTATTTTCAATTAAAGATATTCAGATAACACATAAATTTTTTATTTTAGTCAATAAAATTTTGAATTAACTTTTAATTTATAATTTAATTTATTAGGTCTACAAGAGTATGACCTCCAAGCATTCAAATACAATAAGACACATTTGTTTTCATGTTGCCATTTCGTCAAAATAAAGACGAGCTGTAGCCTTTACACTTCAGTATTTTTTTAGGTATTTTATTTTGTGGTATTCTTGCTAGCAGTTTTACTGCCACACAGACGCGAAAGTGCCCAGTCTTAGGATTTTTAACAGGATTTGTGTGCCCATATTCGCTCTGAGTGAAAATATCAATGCAAAATACAAAATTAAAAATACAGACGCAAAGATAAAAGAAAACGGGATAGCAGCAAAAGACGCGGGATAATTTTTCTAACTAAGCAAACTATAACAACAACTTAAAACAAATAACGGCGTAAGTAAATAGAGAGCGGCAAATTGTTTCAGCTTGCAAAATTCGCGCGGTGCGCTGAAAATTTTGCATAAATTTGTAAAATATGTGTGTGTGTGTGTTTGTGAGTGTGTGTGTATGCTCGCGTGTATATGCGTAAGCAAAGTGTTAGTTTGAGTGTGTGTGTATTGAAAAAATCCATCTCTTTGCTACGCATTTCACCCCTCAAGAGCTGGTGTTGCTGCTGCGCTACTGCTGCTGCTGCGCTTGGCCCTTCAGACAACTTCAGGGTCATTGGTGAGCAGAAACTGCATTAGCAGTAGAGCAAATGATGCGCATGGGGACACCACATAAGCGCAGCATCTCCCACCACTCTCGCCACCTTTGCTCTGCTATGCACCCCTAAAATGACGCCCACGTAATGCAACGCTTCTTGCCTACCGCAAAGCCACCGTCGCTGACCCGTTTTTGCGCACTCATTGATCTTGTGCCTCTTCTTGTGTATCTGTTGTCTGTCGTGTGTACAGGTTTAACCGGCTAAGCCGAATGTTAACGACCCTTAAGAGCATGCAAAAAGGAAGGTGTGTTATGCAATTGCGGAATGCACACGTCTCTGAAAGTGAAATCATTTATCATCAATCAAATATCCATAAAATAAAAAAAAATACAAAAAATATTTGTGTGCTTAAATTTTATTTTTGTTCTCGCGCAACGGTTCGCTTTAAGTCAAGTCGCACTATGTCGCCTCTTTATTTTTGTGCTCTCTTTCGCGCTTTTATTCTTTGTTTATATTTACCGAATCTTTGTTTTGCTCGGAATTGTTATTGCTGACGTTTTGCCCCTGACACCGCACTGCCTGTCGACAATATGCGTGTTCCACTAAAATAAATCATTTCTTATTTTTTATAGTAGATGTACTTACACACACATATTTATGTATTAGCTTGCTATCTCTTCAATTCATTAATCACATACGCTCACAAGACTTTTTGTCTGCCAAAATCCGCTCACACTCGCCACAACGTAAACATCTATTTGCATTTCTAATTTAATTCCATAGTTTATATATTATAAAAGTGTTGAATCCCTAAATAATTTTGATTCAATCCCATACAATTTAGTATGCTTGTGCTGTAGTTGCTGTTAGAGTTTCCTAATTTTTGAATAAGGGCTATTTATAAAGTGTACATATTTTTTGGTATGTTTTTATCTTCATACTTTTTAAATGTATGTTCTAGTGCGTTAATTTTGACCAAAGTGCAATCCTCTCAACATCTACAGATTTCTAATAAGAAAAACTTGTAAGGGTATTTAATCTTCGAAGACTCGCTTCTGGCATGGTTTCTGGTTAATAGGCTTGTTGATATTTCTACCAAAGAGAAAATAGTTTTTGGAGCACACACAGTTGTTCTTTGGCGTCCGCAGTGTGTGCATCTTATATAGCTCGACATCGGATCGTAAATAGTAGACTTTACTCAATAACGGCATATGCTGTGTGAGCAGTGCGTGGATTTATTTATAGCATTTGTGCTGATTTTAAAAGTTCTTGTGTCATTAAATTTTTAATTACCATTAAGGAAAAGATACGATATATTCACATATACATTGATCTATAAGAAGTAACAACAATTATTGGAATTATATAACTATGTAATTGTTTGGTGGCTCTCGCAGCAAGCAACACAATGTCGAACAAATTTCAACGCAGGTCGCCACAGATGCTGGGCGCCAGTGTAGGTGCTGTCGGTGTCGGCGGCATGGACGCCTCAACTGTCTCCTCAACGACGACAAGCAATCAGCCGCGTAAACGCGTGAAACGCTGCTGCAGGAACTTTGTCACATTTATGTGCACACAGGTGGGCGTCGGTGCTCTCATCGTATTTTATGCTATCTGTGGTGCCTTTGCCTTCATGAACATCGAGCGCGAATATGTAGACAAGACGGCGGACCATGTGCTGGCACTGAGGCACAATTGCTCACAGCTATTGTGGAACATCACCGAGGAGCATAATCTAATTGATAAGCCCAAATGGGTGAACGAGACGAATATGGTGCTGCGTGAATATCAGATGCAAATCGCAGTGATCATTAAGAACGGCTATGTGGGGCGTAGTCCGGAACAGATCTGGAGCTTTCCGGCTGCCCTGATGTTTTGCCTCTCTGTTATCACAATGATTGGCTATGGGAATATGGCGCCGCGTACGCCTTGGGGCAAGGGCTTTACTGTTATCTATGCCACCTTTGGCATACCCCTCTATATACTATATTTTCTAAATATGGGTCGCGTCCTGGCTCGTTCTTTTAAGTTCCTGTATCGATCGATGCATGACTGCACACAGGAGCGCAGCTACGATGCCAGATTGGAGGCCCTGGAGAATGGCAGTAGTCTGGGGGCTCTGACTTTACGCAAAAAGATCATTGTTCCATCGACCGCCTGTCTGTGGGTTATCATATTCTATGTGCTCACCGGCACCATCATGTTTGCCAATTGGGAGAAGTGGAGCTTCTTGAATAGCTTCTACTTCTGCATGACGTCGCTGTGTAAAATTGGATTTGGTGATTTTGTTCCGGGTGCATCCCTGACCACTGCTGCCGATTTGGATGCGGCGATTCAAAAGCATCGTGAAGACATTGGCGCCGATCCCAATGAGTTGTCAGATCTGCAACGTGTCACCGATCAGAACTCCAAGTTAGCCATTAACTTTATATACATGCTTCTGGGCATGGGCCTGGTGGCCATGTGTCGCAATCTTATGCGCGAAGAGGTCCGTGTAAAGCTCAAGGAGATGAAGGAGGACGCCAAACTGTGTGTGGAGGATACGCGTCTTCGTTTTGTTGGCTGTTGTGGGGATCCTCGCGATCCCTGTGAAAATGATTATTATTAATACTGATTATTTATCTGATTGTGTTGGTCTGTGTGTGTGTATGTGTGTGTATTGTATGTGTATTGTGTGCGTGTGTGTTTTAACCTCATTTTCATTGCTGTGGCGCTTTTTTGGATCGCGTATAATTGAATATCCTCAGCTCACCATTGATCAATTTCTGCAACTACAAGAGCGGATACGAAACTTCGAGGGCATGCTTGGCGGCAGCAGCGGGGAGCGTTTATGCACGCCAAGCACTTCGGCCGGACCATTTCGCATTTTCTCCGTGGCCGGATTCCAGAACCGCGCCAACGACATTGTCTACTGCCCACCAATAGTGCGGCAACAATCCCAGCATGTTGACGACTCGAAGGCGATCATTTATTTTGGTGGAGATGTGCAAGACTTTCCGGAGAGCATGGAAACGAACCGCGATAGTCGCGGCTACATGAAATACAATCTAGAGAACTCTGCAATACTACTGCGTGAAGCCTTTCCGCGATCCCACATTATAGTCATACGGCCGGTTCGGTAAGTAGCTGATTTAATACACAACTATAACTTTAGTTGGTTCCCAAATATCGTTTTATTTTATTTATTTAGCATGGAATTCAAGACCTTTAGCTGCTTCGACAATTTCGTGCGTGGTAATAACGCTGGTGTGCCGGATCACACGCCTATGAACCATGCGCTGCAACATTTAGAAAAGTAAGTGAAATAAAATATGTTTTTAATGTGTTTTTAAAAATTTGATATTTGATCGCCTACACAGACTGCTACAGAATCTATCGCAACGCCTAATCTCCATACCAGAGAATGAAATACTCGATCAGGCGGCACAGGCAGCAGCAGCAGCTGCTGCCGTTGCGGCTGCTGCAGCCGCTGCAGCGTTGACGCTCTCAAATGCCGCGGTGAACTCTGACTCTGGCCCATCCTCAGCGGCGGTAAATGACAGCAGTCAGGAGATGGATATAGACATATTGCAGGTGCAGGAGAATGTTACAGTTGACGCAGATGGTGCAGTGATCTTTCCCATAATCTCCGCTGGTCTCACGGCGGGTACAAACACTAATAACGCAACACCTGCTGCCGACAACGTGAACAACGGCAACAACAAAGACGCAAGCACTAATAACCATCAGGAGCTGAGCCATCAACTGCAGCAGCAAATAGCTGCAAAGGCAACAGTATCAGCGCCAGCAAACAATGTGGAGCACTATAACAACATAAACAGTAGCATCGATTGTGCTGCGTTGCAGTCGTCATTGCAAACGCAATCGCTGCAGCAGCGACCGACAACGCCTACATCCGAGAACAATCCGTTGTGGTGGCGCGAGAATCTTAATCTGGACAAGTCCAAACTGGTGCTGATTGGCTTTAGCAAGGGCTGCGTCGTGCTCAATCAAGTGAGTCCCGTTTGGTGTAAAAATCGCTGGCAAATTTTTAGGCCCTCAGCAGTGTTTTGTATGTAACATGTGTCATGTATTCGTTTTTTCTTCTCTTGCAGTTTATATATGAGTTTCATTATCTAAAAACGCTGACGCCGGACGACAGCAGCATGTGCCGGTTGCTCTCGCGCATAACGGATATGTACTGGTTGGATGGCGGGCACGGTGGCCAGAAGAACACATGGATAACATCACGAAGTCTGCTCGAGACGCTCACGCGAATGGGTGCGTTTTGTTTATTTTAATTATTTTATTTTTTATCAATTCTAATTGTATTAATCGCTGTTTAGGCATGAACATACATGTGCACCTTACACCGTATCAAGTGCAAGATGACCGGCGGCCCTGGATACGCAAAGAGGAGAAACTTTTCACGGAAATGTTGCGGCGCTTAAATGCGCCGATTACACGACATCTGCACTACGATAACCAGCCGGCGAATCTGATGACGCACTTTGAAGTGCTGCAAGCCTTCTGCCAGCACGTCCATTCACTCAATCAACAACAACAACTCAATCAACAGCAGCCGCCTGGCAATGAGCTGCCCATTGTCGCTACCAACAATGGCGCTGGCAGTATTAGCAACAGTCTGCTGGATGCGAGCGAGGAGGCAAAGTGACAGCTTCAACTGCATCCCCATCATCACAGGCGGCGTTTGCATGCGATGCGCAAAGGCGCCGCCGCAGCTAAGCGATTGCAGCTTCAGCAGTTGCGCCACAGGCAAAAACTGCTCCTTTCCACAGATGCGGCCGCATCGTCTTCGGATTCATCGAGCTTGGCCGCACTATTGATTTCGTCAACGGTGGCTCTTTCTGAAGCATCGACCTCGGCTGCGGCTGCCAAGGCGAGCCTTGTAAATAATAATCATCAAAGCCATATGCAACTACCAGAACAGCAGCAACCAGAACAGCAACAACCAGAACAGCAACAACCAGAACAGCAACAACAACATCAACAAGACAGTTTAACACTGCCTCACGAGCAACAGCATAACTTGCAGGAACCACAGCAACCGCCGGAACCAACAACCAATCATCAACATTCAACTTCACACAAGCACTCTCACAGACATCACCATCGACACCATCATCATCACCATCACCATCATCACGATCCAAGTCAACCACACAACCATCATCACTGTCGCTCGAAACGCAAACTGCAAAAATTGTATTATACGCTTTGCCGTTAGACTTGTACACCTAATTATAAATTACTTATACATAAATTTTATGCAACTGTATTTTGTTTAAGAGTAGCTTAAGCTCCCCTACTCATCTTTCTTTTTATACATACCTTGTAAAGCTAAGGTTTAGGTTCAAAAGTCGTGTCAATTGTGCTGAAACAGATTCTAATTGTATATTTTTCATTAATTTATGTTTTGACGTCCAAACTATTTATTTATTTGTTTTATGTTATCCCTATATACATATCCCATCTTTAAACTATCTTTGATTGGCTAAAAATAAGCAAAAAAAATCTCATCAGTGCAATAATACATTTTTTTTTAGTTTCGTCTATGTAATGTTTTTACTTCCATCTATTCTAAATGTATACGCGAAAATTTATCTACCGACGTTGCTAGAAACGTTTCGATCAAAGAATTTATATCAAACTAACAATTTATCCACACAAACATAGAGCCGCAAGTATCCAAACAATATTCAATATAGAAAACAAAACAAAAACTCTGATTAAGTATTACTTAGCGTTAAGTAAGCATAATTTAAGCTCTAAAACTTACAACAATTAAGCTTACGAAAACATAAGGATACCCCTAATAGTAATGCCTTTGTTGTATTTTATTTAATGAATTTTGTAATATTACAAAAATTATTTTGCTCTATGTATTGTGTACGTAGTTTAAATGTACTGCAAAATTCTAAGTAGCCCATCTCAATGAAAATAAAAACAACAAATTTTACATTACAAACACGTTCCTTAATACAACCAATTAATCCACACCTATCACTTACAAAACAGATAAATGCAGCAGACAGCAGACTAAACTTATCGTATGTTTCAAAGAAATACATAAGTGCAAAAGTGATTTAATACTTATATTATTGCTTAAATTCGAATAACAACCATTTTGTACCTTTGTAGAATTTGCAGTTAAAAATTGTCAGTAAAGCTTAAAAAAAATTTTAAAAAAATATATATATATAAATATATATATATATATATGCGGCGAATTTTTAAAACAATTTTAAAGACATTAAATGGTAATGTTGTCATTATAAAATTCTATGTAAAACATTCTTCTGATTTATGCAAATGTAGTAATAAAAGAAGTTAAGCATAATCCTGCAGTCATAAGCTTTTCTTTTGTTTTCCAACTTTTTGCTTCCTGTTTACAGAAACTCGCATTGCTTACGTATTTTTATTCGACCTACTTAATCTACTTAAATATAATTCCCATTTTTCTTGTTTTCATTTTAATAAATTACAGTATAATTATAAAAAATTTTCTACAAAAAATATGTTCTGTGATGCGGCTTAAATTCTAAATTGAATGGTTTAATCTTTGAGATGCGATTGAGATATCGGTATCTATATAGTCTATATTGGTGATCTGCCAAGTTTGCTAATCCCAACACTACGCACACCTATTTTGGCACTTGACTTGAGTCGTCCACTCATCGCTGCCATCGCAGCAATCACAAACATTGTCGTTCACCCGCGACGCCCAAACCCAAACGTCCAGGCCGCGACCGGTGATATGTCTTTTTTGGTATTTGCAATAGAAGCGCCCAGTAGCGCAGGCATTTGTACTTGGCTCGTCGCTGCCATCGCCATCACAGTCACAATAGTTGTCGTTAAGATGCTTGAATGGAATCTCTTTGCTACCATCCAGGCACTTGAACATGCCTTTATAATTTGGCTTGTATGAATCATAGTCAAACAGACGTATTCCCCTAAATATATTTAACGTGGCCATTATTATTGGTAACATAAATTAAATGTTATCGTTTTATACCGTACCGTATAATCTTAATAGGGTTGGCATCTTGAGTTGCGGGCACAGCAAAATCGGCATCTCCTCCGCCAACTGCTGCGTTTGCTCCTCCGGCAAAGTCGTCCACATCAAGCTGTTTGCTCCCCAGTGAGAGCATTATTTGTTTGTGCTTGCGTCTCAACTGCTGCACGCTGGGCAGCTGATTCAGTGAAAAGGCCTTTAATTATTTACGTACAAACAAAATTATACATATATTTATTTACACACATAAGCCACAGATTTGTTTACCAACCTGATATACAATGAATGAGATTCCAACCAAAAATATTAACAACAGAAACATTTTTGATTTGTCCTTGTAGAATGGCTTAAAGTAAATATTCTCTCGTTTTACCCATGTTTTGCGCATCTTAGGTGATTTGTGGAAATTTTATTGCTTACTTAGAGTTTCGCAGTTTAGTCTTATGATTATTTTTGTTTTGCAAATCTGTGTAAGCTATGTGGCCAAGAATGCCACATAAAAACAAACCTTAACCCTTATGCGTTTTTTTAATTTGTCTGGTGAACTTCACCATTGCTTACAATTACCTATTCTTAGATTAGTGACTATACTTTATTTGCATATTTTTTATTTTTATTTTTTTTTCTGTACTTTGGCAACAAATACTTAAGACTACGACAAAATGTGAAATGTTAAATATTATTGTTGATTATTGATGTTAAATAAACCGATTTAACTAATTTAAATTCCTTTAACATCATTAAATTGTTACACTTAATATTGTTTAAATTCACAAAAAAATTTATTAAATTTATTAACATATAGATAATACTGATTAATATAGGAAGGAACCGGGTGTTTTTTGACACATCTGCCATACACGTCGTTTAATGAATTCAGCTGGATTTTGATTAATTTTGCTGTCAGCTGTTTTTCGAAGGCAGTGTAGTAAAAGATTTCATTTCGCAAATAAATGTTTTGCAGCACTATAAAACAATAAAATTACAAAAAGGTTGAAAATATGCAAGCAGAAAAGAAACAGATACTTACAATGGGATTTAATCAATAAAGGTCGACTAGTTGCTATTAAAAGTGTACACTAATTGGATTGTTTGCCACAATACTGGTGAGGAGAAACGCTCGGTCACGAAAGTCAGAAACACATTGGTAACAAATACACACCAATCGCTACAAAAACAACAGCAACAGAATGAAGTCGACAACAACAACCACAGGCAACAAAACACGGCTAACAAGTCTTACTGAAGATATAATACCAGAGGATGGATCATATCGTGCCCGCCTCCATTACCTGTTCGCCCAGATTGAAAAAGAGTTTGATCAGCTCTACTTGGAAAACCAAAATTGTAAGTAGAAACATGTGAAAAGTGTACAAAAACGTTAACTGTTTCTTTAACTTTTCATGCCATGTAGTGCAAGATAAACTGGAGAATGCCATCGCTAATAACAAAGACTCGCTCACTACACATGACACACAACGCTCTGCAGCGGGTAGCGTAGCTAGCGCCGTCGTCCCCTTTGGCAGTGGTGGCGCTTCCTTGGCAGCAACACCGGCGACGCCATTGGCACCGCTGAGCGCGGGCGACGAAATTGGTGCCAGCCTGCTTGCAGCCGCCTCCAGCACCCACAAAAGTCTCAAGGCCAAGCTGACCAGTGCCACCGGAGGCAGCAAAGTGAAGGCGAGCAACAAAATCAAGGCACAGACCAGTCGCATTGTGTCCAGCTTTAAGGCACAGACGGTGGTTAGTTCGGTGGTGCGCGAATTTGGCGGACACAAGGATGGCATATGGCAGGTGGCTGCCAAGGTGGGCCAACCAATTATTGGTACAGCCTCCGCTGATCACACCGCCTGCATTTGGGGCATAGAGAGTGGACGCTGCCTTTTACAGTACCAAGGACACATTGGTTCCGTAAACTCCATTAAGTTCCATCAGCATCGGGATTTGGTGCTTACGGGCAGTGGCGATGGCACCGCTCACATCTGGCAGGCGGCCGTCAACTGGGAGGTGGCCAAGTGAGACGACAACTAGCAACACCCATATTATACTAAATCATTATTTGATATATAAATATTTTTTTTAGAAAGGGCCATTCTTCCGAAGAGGATCTCGATGACAGCGACGGCCAGTTGGATGATCGCGATCGTGTGGACACCTTGCGCACGCCTCTCTGTGAGTTCACTGGCCCAGGTGGTCATCTCTCTGTTGTGGTCGCTGCCGATTGGTTGTCGAGCATGGATCAGATTATCACCGGTAGTTGGGATCGCACTGCAATCCTTTGGGATGTGGAGACGGCACAGCCGCTGCAACCGCTGACAGGCCACGATCATGAGCTCACGCACGTATCTGCACATCCAGCGCAGCGTCTAGTTGTAACCGCCTCTAGAGACACTACCTTCCGCTTGTGGGACTTCCGCGATTCAATACCTGCCGTATCCGTCTTTCAGGGACACACCGAAACTGTGACATCCAGCGTCTTTGCAAGCGATGATAAAGTCGTCTCGGGCTCAGATGATCGCACCATTAAAGTGTGGGAATTGCGCAATATGCGCTCAGCGCTGGCCACCATCCGGACCGATTCATCTGTTAATCGCTTGGCCGTATCGAGCAGTGGAATTATTGCCATACCGCACGACAACCGACAGATTCGCTTGTTCGATTTGAATGGACAACGGGTGGCGCGTTTGCCTCGCACCAGTCGCCAAGGACATCGTCTCATGGTTTCATCTGTCGCCTGGGCGGGAGAGCCACTCTTAAATTGTGATCTGTTTTCTTGTGGCTTTGACCGACGTGTCTTTGGCTGGTCCATCGTACTGCCAAAGGACAATTGAAAATTACTCAAACGTCGAGCTGCTCTGCAGTCAAGAAAAAAAAATAACACATGAAACCGGGTATCTCTCAAAAACATTATCAGCGCTTTGACTAATTCACCACCAGAATTAAAACGAGTGTATTTACTTAAAATGCTATCAGCAATTGTATGACAAGTATTTTATTCTTTACACATAGTATGCATATTGCCTCATGCCAAATAATCGCGATTTACATATTTACCATATATATGTATATGACTATATTATTATCGTTATTACTACTATGAGTGTGTAGATAGGGGGCGAAAAGAAACTCCATAATTTTTAGCTGTGTTTTATTAATATATATATGTACCAATTGCACATACAACTAAATATTCTACATGTCTGAGACATGTTCTTAGCCTAGATGTTAGATGCAAAACAGAAAAATCCTAAATAAATGTCCATGTTCAATACAAATACAGGATAACTTTGGAATTTACCGATGGACAAACTTGAGCACTATCAAGCCAATGAGGATGGCCACCTCCAGTATAATGATTAAGATCAAAATGATCTTGTTGTAAAATACTTCACCGCTCAATTTGCGTATGATAATCCGCGTTTTCGACATTTCCTGATCGGCGTCATTTAGTCGATCGGTGGTACGCAAAAGCGATTCACGCTGCTCCCCTAGTTCGCTAAGTACCTGTATTGTATTTGTATGAATACGAGTAATAATCAAGTCAATGTTTTAATGACATACCCCAGTTCCAATGTTTTCCGTCTCTATTGCGATTTGCTGGGATCTCTGAATACTTTCACTCGTGCGTTGGAGCACATCGTATGTGTTGGCCACAACCTGTTGCTGGTAGCGGTCGTGATCGGTGCTGCCACTGGGCAGTTGAGTATATCCTCCGTGGGACATGTTTAGGCTTCAAGCTTTTCTAAATAAGCTAAAAACGTATTTGTTCTTTAATTGGGCAGCTGTAAATAAAAGAGCAAACTTATCGAATAGCCAGTGTACATTATTGGCATACCGCCACAACTGCTGTTTCATAAGGCAGCCCTGGTATATATATATATACATATATATATATGTATATATATATAAATATAAATATATATTTTTTTATTTATATAAATATATCTGTATGCTATTTGTTTAAAACTAACGTATTTTGTAGCCAAGACTAACATTATTTTAGGAGCGCACACAATTTTAGAGTGATTATAAATCGCTGACAGAATCTAAGCAAAACGTAATCAATATCAACTGGCTTATCAAATCCAAGGAATTACTTTTTGAAGCATTGTTAATTATAAATAATGGTGTCTTTTGAAAATTGTAGACGCATATGTACATATATTTATACTTACATATAGAATATGTATAATCATACATAGCACTTGGTGGCTCGGACTTTCGTATTTCGATTTGTGATAAGAGACAAAACTTGATCACACACATTGTACATGCGCTCACCAATACATAAAAAAACCAACGCATATGATATTTAGCACGCTTAGTGGCCGAGAGAGCGAGAGAGTGAGAGAGCAGCCCCGTTTCGCTTGACGCTTGTATCAGTTAAATGCTTAACATCACAAGTAAGTGAACGCTGGTGTTGACCAGACGTGTGTGCTTTTTGTGGCTCCGTCAAGATCGTTTCTTCTACACAGGCGCAACTACGGCAAAACAAGTTCTAAATTTATCGCACGTACGCTTGGCGAATCTGTAAAATTTATTGTGTAAAAATTCGACTGGGAAAGGTAAGCAAGAGAAATAGAAAAACAAACAAACGGGAAATTTAAAAACAAAGCAATAAACTTAGATATAAACGACAGTTAAAAATAATTGTATTAATATATAAGTATGTCTGTGTGTGAATTCAAGGTGATCTGCTGCTTGCAAATAAATTAGCTATTTTAATAAGAAGAGATTTTTTTTCTGTACAATTACTATGCAAATTCAGCACATGTGATTCCGCTGAACAGCCTCCAATTAAGCCTACAGCTAGGCGGTCATAAGACTATTGACAAATAACCAGCTGACGACGCCCGATGGTGACGAGAGAGAGAGAAAAAAAGAGAACGACTATCTACATGTATAGATCGTTGTGCTTGCGTATCTGTGTTTTTCGAGTTGCGTCGAGTTGAGCTGAGTTTTATGCAACTCGCACATCATGTGACCTGCTCTTAAACATCTGTCACAACATCTTTGCATTGAGCAATTGTGGTGGACTGGGGAAGCTCATTGAATCTTTTTTTATTCTCCGTAATAGTGTGAATAGATATTAAATGGTAAGGGAATATCAATAAATTTCAATTGAATTGTGATTTATAGCCGGAGATCATACAATTTTCATAAGCACCTCAATCAATCAAATTGTGATTAGAAAAATTCCGGTTCATTATGTGTACAATTTTTGAGTGTGTGAAAGCCCCTTTAAGTCTAGACTTTGCATATTTGAAGTATCTATTATACTATTTTTTATAGCGTGTTAAGCTCTTTCTGAACACTCGAGTTGTTGTAGGTCCCACTTATGTAACTTTGCAGATACAGTTATCAACGCCGGGGCGAGGCTTATGTGTCAGAAAAATAAGTCTTAATTTTTTACATTTCTTATCAAGAGTTTTTTTTATCGCTCGTCACAGACAACAGTCAGTTTAGAAGTTTAATGCATACATATAAAACAGATCTATTCGAAGGTAGTAATGAAGAATGACAAATCACCAGGAAAAAGCACAAAATACGTTTTTTTTTTAATTATAAATTAAAACTTCACACACATACGCAACACATGCCAGTGAGCGCACAAGAGAGCGAGAGCGCGTGAGAGCAAAAAGCAAAAACAAAACAAAACATAAAAAGTTTTAACGAAACTCTTGTTGCCGTAGCGATATTAACTGCGACTAGCATGTGCGTGCGTGAATGGGGGTCGTCAAAGTCATTGGCGTTAAACACGAGTTGCTTGCTTCGTTAAAATTTAATTAAGACTCACCCGCTTCTTGCGTGCCTACATGCACACACACGTATCTATTCTATGGGTGTATGTATTATTGTAAAGGCAAACAGAGTCCGAAAACAACTCCCACACATTCCACGTCCAGTCAGACTTGTTAACGAAAATGAACAGCGAAAGGCAAGCGGCAATAGCCGCTCGCAGGCAGGCGACAGACAGCAATGGCAACAGTGTGTTTTAGTTTAGTTGTTTTGAAGTTGAACTGGTTTGCAGTTGGTCTGGCGTTTGTTTTTTGTTCGTGTTTGGAAACTGAAAATTATTTATATTTATTTTTTGTGGTTGGTATCGAAATACGATTCTCGCATACAATTTTACAAACAATGCGATAGCTGTTTGTACATTTGTGTGTGTTTTATTTATTGACTTGAAAGTGTATATCGTGCTTACAGCTTAGCCTGAAAACGCTTCAAATTAATTGAAGCTTCAATAAAAACGATATGCCACTGTGAGTGATTGTGTGTTGGTGTTGCTGACAGTGCTGAATAAAACAATTCTCTCATGCATGCAAGAAAATGAAGTGTTGCTTAATTTTAATAAGTAATACTGACTAGCAAAATACTTTATGTGTATTTTTATTTATTGATTCAACTCTCATGTTCGAATACAAACACATAAATATATATAGTATATTAAAATTAAATTTTTTTTTTGGGGGTTTTTTGAAAGTGTATTTTTATTGTAATTCTTAATATTGACTTAAAGTCTTATTAAATGAGCAACCAAACAGTAAAATCCACTGACAAATAGTGATTATTGAATACATAAATGAACACTTTTTTTGAAGATCGTATCGACTTAAAAGTATAAAACTATTTCTTGTTTCTGTTTTTACTAAACAAAGGCAACGATAATAGTAAAATGCCCATAAGACCGCTTTACACATAGAATTAAATAAGATGTAGAGTATAAACTGGTGCCGACAAATCGGGTGACAATTATAAAAAAATAAACACTCAGCACAAAAAAAAATGAAAGCGGTCTACAGCAATCATTATATGAGCAACATTTGATGGAGGCAATTGTGCTCCAATTTATAAGGGCTTCCATTTATATGCTTGTATGTGGTTATATAGCTTGAATACTATTTTGGTCCTCGCCGCGGTATCTGCTGAGGTTTTGTGTTTTTTGCCACCAACCAAGAGTGCGTAAACATAAAACAACAACAAAAAATACAGTTCAAAATGAGTTTAATGTATTCCGTATGTATATATGTATATGTTTGTACACATTTACAGTTATCATTCAAGTCTATATACATGTTAAAATTTGCATTTGTGTGTATGTAACGCACAGCTAAACCTAATTCCTGACCAGGCCATTAAAGTTCGATAATGGGTGGCGCTTCGCGCTCGTGTCCAGTGTTGTTGACTGTCCCGAGACTGATGATGTCACAATGAACCTTGGCGCGTCCCCTTATGTCTGTGTGTACAATTCCATTATATAAATATATATATATATATATGTATATATATATATAATGTTGGTTTTTGTTTTTTATTCAACTTAAACAGACGCCACCCACATTCCCACTTTCAACAGGAGCTTCTAGTGCAGTGTGAGCATATTTGATTTTTACGCTTTAATTAAATCAAAACGTTTATAATACGCCTGAGCTAAGTGCCTTCGATTTGGATAAGATAGAGCCATAATGTGTATTCAAATGTTTTGTAAATTGTAAGTACATTTTTTTAATCAACTCAACCTGTCTAGTATGCTTTCCTTCTGAGTACGCCTTGAATTATAATATTTCGATAATAAGTTTTCAGATTTTCAGTGCACTGCAACCCATAATTGTATACATTCAATTCATTTCAAAAATAGAAAACATATGGCTCGGAGTGTTTAAGTTAATAAAACAGGGAAATATATACTAATAATGCTTGGTTTTCTTAGAATAATATCGCAAATCTACCCTTGTATAGATATTTTACAAAACTGATCGGAAATATTTGCTTTTCGTTTAAAATCTAACTATACTGCTAATAAATAAAATAATAATTTGAAACATTGAATGTGAAATTTATGTGTAACTTGTGTTTTTTTATAATCTTGAAAATAGACCTTCAGAAATAATAATGCATTTTACAGCAAGAGATTTTTAATTTTGCAGCCTTTCCTCGTCCTGTGCAAAAGTAATTCGTTTCAACATGTTCCACTACTAATAAATAAAAGAAAGATAGAATAAATATAAACAAATTGCGAGAAAAATAAATACTTGAATCAGCGAAACTGTGTGAATAAATACGAATCATATTTTCTCTTAGAAAACAGCAGGGCCAACAAAAATGTCTAACTAAATGGCGACACATGCAACATATGCTTCTCTGTATATTTATATACGTACACATGTTTACATATGTAGATATAGACTGATATAGTCTATATCGTATACGATATGCCAGACAAAAGAAGCCGTTGGCGGCCGTGGTTGGGTCAAAACACAAACAAAAACAAAACCAATTCAAACACTTTGCCAAGCGACGACGTCTTCGTTCTGTGGCAGTTGATTTTTTCTTATTTGAATTTTAATTGCATGTCTGCGGAATGTTCCAACTAATTCCACACCATTCTCTATATATGTATGCTTTCCTTCTTGCAGGGAACGGGAACGTGAATTGCCATCAAGATGGGGGATATGTTCCGCAGTGAGCAAATGGCATTATGCCAGGTATTTATACAACCAGAGGCCGCGTATACCTCCGTCTCGGAGCTGGGCGAAACCGGCTGTGTGCAATTTCGCGATGTAAGTGTGCACAAAAAACTGACTAAATTAAATTGCAAAAGTCGTCGTCATCGTTAATATTCCTTATCTGCATTCCTCCATACAGCTGAACAGCAATGTGAATGCCTTCCAACGCAAGTTCGTCACGGAGGTGCGTCGCTGCGATGAGCTGGAGCGCAAGATTCGCTACATCGAGACGGAGATTAAGAAGGACGGCATTGCGCTGCCCGACATCCAGGATGACATTCCTCGTGCACCCAATCCTCGCGAGATCATCGATCTGGAGGCGCATCTGGAAAAGACCGAAACTGAAATGATTGAACTCGCACAAAACGAGGTGAACATGAAATCCAATTATATGGAATTGACGGAGCTGCGCAAGGTGCTGGAGAACACACAAGGATTCTTCTCCGACCAGGAGGTGCTCAATCTGGATTCAAGCAACCGCTCCGGCGGTGTCATAGATGAAGCCACTGCTCAGCATCGTGGACGCCTGGGATTCGTGGCTGGTGTTATCAATCGCGAGCGTGTCTTTGCCTTTGAGCGCATGCTGTGGCGCATCTCGCGTGGCAATGTGTTCCTCAGACGCTCCGACTTGGATGAACCCCTAAACGATCCAGCCACTGGCCATCCCATCTATAAGACCGTCTTTGTGGCCTTTTTTCAGGGCGAGCAGCTGAAGAATCGTATCAAGAAAGTCTGCACCGGTTTCCACGCCTCGCTCTATCCGTGCCCCAGTTCGCACAATGAGCGTGAGGAGATGGTCAAGAATGTGCGCACACGCCTCGAGGATCTGAAGCTGGTGCTCAGCCAGACCGAGGATCATCGAAGCCGTGTGCTGGCAACCGTCTCCAAAAATTTGCCCTCATGGTCGATCATGGTCAAGAAGATGAAAGCCATCTATCACACGCTCAATTTGTTCAACATGGATGTGACCAAGAAGTGCCTTATTGGCGAATGCTGGGTGCCCACCAAGGATCTACCAATAGTGCAGAAAGCATTGTCCGATGGGTCCGCTGCTGTCGGCAGCACAATTCCGTCATTCATTAACGTCATCGATACGAACGAAATGCCGCCAACCTTCAATCGCACCAACAAGTTCACGCGCGGCTTCCAGAACCTAATCGACGCCTATGGCATTGCCTCGTATCGCGAGTGCAATCCGGCATTGTATACTTGCATTACATTCCCTTTCCTCTTCGCCGTGATGTTCGGCGATTTGGGCCATGGACTGATCCTGTTGTTGTTCGGCGGCTGGATGGTGCTCAGCGAGCAAAAGTTGGCGCGCATCAAGAATGGTGGTGAAATCTGGAACATCTTCTTTGGCGGCCGCTACATAATTCTGCTTATGGGTCTGTTTTCTTGCTACACGGGCGTCATCTACAACGATGTCTTCTCCAAGTCCATGAATATATTTGGTTCCAAATGGAAAAACCAATACAACAGTTCTACAGTTCTTGCAAATGAACATCTACAGCTTGACCCGAATGTAACCGCTGTAGGGGTCTACCCTCTTGGCTTGGATCCCATTTGGCAGCTGGCCGACAACAAGATCATCTTTCTCAACAGTTTTAAGATGAAGCTGTCCATCATTGTCGGTGTGCTGCACATGATCTTTGGTGTTTGCATGTCGGTCTGCAACTTTGTACACTTCAAGCGCTACTCCTCTATATTCTTGGAGTTTGTGCCACAAGTCCTGTTCCTGCTGCTGCTCTTCGGCTACATGGTGTTCATGATGTAAGCTTTCATCACAAATATATGAGGCTGCTTAATATCTTCTATTATCTGACATTTTTATTCTTGTTTATCGCAGGTTCTTTAAATGGTTCAAATACACTGCTTTCACCGATAACGCGCCCGAAACACCTGCATGTGCTCCATCCGTGCTTATAATGTTTATCAATATGATGTTGTTTAAGCACACGGCTCCATTTCCTAACTGTAAGGAGTACATGTTCGAGTCGCAGCCTGATTTACAGAAGACATTTGTCATCATTGGTCTCCTTTGCATACCTTGGATGCTGCTAGGCAAACCGCTGTATATTTTGTTCACCCGTCGCAACACTGTCGCACATGTAAGTCGTCTTTACGTGTTCTTAGCTAAAAGTATTTTTTTTTTTATAATATTTTTGATGATGTTTTGTTTATGGGCAGGTCAAGCACAATGGCGAGCTGACAGGCAACATGGAGCTGGCCGAGGGAGAGACGCCATTGCCCACTGGATCTTCTGAAAATGATGAAGGTGCAGGTGGTGGTCACGGCCACGACGATGAACCCATGAGCGAAATTTACATTCATCAAGGCATTCACACCATCGAATATGTACTCAGTACTATCTCGCATACAGCTTCGTATCTGCGCTTGTGGGCTCTTTCCTTGGCCCATGCTCGTAAGTAAAACTGTAAATTGCTAGATTGAAACTTGATTCTAATGTGAACATTTCTTGCTGCTCGTAGAACTGTCCGAAGTGTTGTGGAACATGGTGCTATCGCTGGGCCTCAAGATGGCCCCCTACACTGGCGCCATTGCATTATTCTTCATTTTCGGCGCTTGGTGCTTGTTCACCTTGGCCATTTTGGTCATGATGGAGGGTTTGTCCGCCTTTCTGCACACTCTGCGTCTGCACTGGGTGGAGTTCATGAGCAAATTTTACGAGGGTATGGGCTATGTCTTCCAGCCCTTCAGCTTCAAGGCAATCGTTGATGGCGAAGAAGAGGAAGGATAATATCCAGGACGCCACAAAATATATATGTAATCAATTTATTTGTATGAGCTCAGTTATTATGGTTTTTCCGTTTTGTTAAATATGTATATTTGTTTCTCAATATTGTCAGTATTGTGGTGCTCTTCCCACATTTTCCTTCATACATTGTATTCCATCCGTTGTTAAAATACTTACATCTTATTCGTTATGTATTCTCATAAATCGTATCCAAGCAATAATTTGATATTCGTTATTACAACAATTTTTTTATTTAAAAGTGTTGTACTTGATAAAATAAAGCAAGAAGAGAGCAGAAAATATATTTTTTGTCTTATACCTCCAAAAGCGATGGCGAATTGGTCAATGTGATCTGCTCCAGCTTGACTTATTTAAAAGCTCATTCCTATTTAAATATGTCCTTTATGATCTCGAAAATAACTCGCAGCAAAAATGACTACCGATTGGCGTTCCGAAAATAAATATTACAAACACTTCAAAAAACAAGGATTTTGTGATTTCGCTGCTGCCAGTGTATTTCTTACAACTGTTTGGTTTCTTAGATGACCCATAATCCCCAAATACAGTTTAGAAGATATCCTGCTATTTCAATGCACAATATTCTTATAAGGTATGTAAGTATTTTGCTGCATTAGAACAATTTAGAAAATTGTATAAATTCATCCTAAAAGTATGCTTCTGAACTTTTGATTGTGCCATATATATTTTTTTTCTCCCCAAAAATGTGTTTTAGTGTTTTGATTGTCAAACTTTCTATATTAATTATATTTTTAGCCTAAAAGCTTGTGTACACATTTCATATCGACTGATTATGCTAATCAAAAATATATATATATCACTTATTCATCTAAAGTGATCGCCACTCCAGATATAAAAATCGTATATTTTTCCCGAATTTTTAATGTTTTTTCGACCCTTTATCCGCGCTTGAAGAACGGTGACCAACTGTCGGCAGAACGCAACTAAAGTACGGACAATGTGTACATAAAAGCTTATTGGTAATAGTATTATAATTGTCTAGCAATCGGTTTTTAATACCGAGGGTGCCAGGTTGCGTCTCTCATAAAAAATATTGTATAGATAAGAACTATTCAATCATGTTGATAGATGGCTCAACATGCAAGAAGTTGCTCGTTTTGTCACATTCTTTTTTATCCAAAGCATGCGACCGAGATAAGCCTGGAAAGTGTTGGCAAGTTGTCCATGTTGTAGCCTATATGGCCAACGCTTCAATGCAAAAGTCACTTGACCACGACGATCAGTTCACCTGGCGTCACCAAAGTACGCGGAGGTGTCACTGGAATATTCAAGAAAACTTGAAATATGTGCAGCAAAATTAAAGGATGGCTGTGCGGCACTGGCGAGGAGGACAACATTTTCCGCAGCGAGAAGATGTCCTTGGCGCAGATGTTTTTGCAGCCAGAGGCAGCCTATGAGACCATATCACAGCTGGGTGAATTAGGCTGTGTGCAGTTTCGCGATGTAAGTTGGCTGTAACTAATACCATGTAATATCCTGCCGACTTTAAAACCAATATCCTTGAAGATGAACGAAGGCGTCACGGCGCAGCAGCGCAAATTTGTCAACGAGGTGCGTCGCTGCGATGAGTTGGAGCGGAAAATTCGTTATGCTACTTCAGAGCTAAGCAAGGATGGCCTCAAGGTAGTCGATCTGATCGAGGACTTTCCGCCCGCACCTAAGCCAAAGGAGATTATCGAACTGGAGTTGCTGCTGGAGAAGACAGAGTCGGAGATCATCGAGCTGTCGGCAAACAATGTTCGCTTGCAGACCAACTCATTGGAGTTGACGGAAATGATTCAAGTGCTGGAGAGAACGGAGCAGTTCTTCTCCGATCAGGAATCCCACAACTTCGATCTGAACAAGCGTGGCACTCACAAGGATCCGGAGCAGTGTGACGGCAGACTGGGCTTTGTGGCAGGCGTCATTCGCCGAGAGCGACAGGTGCGAATGATGTTAAAACTATTCCACTAATCCCATCCAGCAATTTAAGTTCTCAAACCTTCGCAGTTCGCTTTTGAGAGAATGATGTGGCGCATTTCGCGTGGTAATATCCTCTTACGTACCTGCGATATGGAGGGACCCGTTAAGGATCCGCGTACGGGCGACAAGGTCTACAAAACTATCTTTGTAGTCTTCTTCCAGGGCGATCAGCTGCAGTCGCGTATACGTAAAGTGTGCACTGGCTTCCATGCCTCCATGTACCCTTGTCCGAGCTCGCATCAGGAGCGCGTGGATATGATTAAAAGCGTGCACACACGTCTTGAAGATCTGAAGATCATTCTAAGCCAGACCGAGGACCATCGCTCCTGTGTGCTGAAGGCGATTCTGAAGCAGTTGCCCAACTGGACAGCCATGATCAAGAAAATGAAGGCCATCTACTTCACCTTGAACATGTTTAATGTGGACCTGGGCAGCAAGTGCTTGATTGGCGAGTGCTGGGTGCCAGAGCGTCATCTCGAGGAGGTCGAGATCGTGTTGACCGAAACATCGCTTGCTCTGGGCAGCACAGTGCCGACCATATTCAATATACTTGACACACAGAAGGAGCCACCAACATATTTCCGTACCAACAAGTTTACCTACGGCTTCCAGGTGTTGATTGATGCATATGGCGTTGCCAAATACCGCGAAGTTAATCCAGGACTCTACACATGCATAACGTTCCCCTTCCTGTTTGCCGTGATGTTTGGCGATATGGGCCACGGATTATTGGTTTTTTTGCTCGGCTTGTGGATGGTGATTGACGAGAAGCGTCTCATCAAGAAGCGGGCTGGTGAGATTTGGAAGATATTGTTCGGTGGCCGTTATATCATATTGCTGATGGGACTTTTTGCTGTCTACACGGGATTTCACTATAACGATTGCTTCTCCAAGTCGTTTAATATATTCGGTTCACATTGGAAATTAAATTACAATCGAACAACGGTGCTTACAAATCCTGCACTACAATTGGATCCTACGACGGACCAAAGTGGCGTCTATCCCATGGGTGTCGATCCAATCTGGCAGTCGGCATCTAATAAGATTATCTTCCTGAACACCTACAAAATGAAGCTTTCCATTATTTTTGGCGTTCTTCACATGATCTTTGGCGTCTGCCTTTCCGTTGAGAACTTTGTATATTTTAAGAAGTATTCCTACATTTTCCTACAGTTTTTGCCCCAGGTTATTTTCCTTATTATGCTCTTCGGCTATATGGTGTTCATGATGTTCTTCAAGTGGTTTCAATACAAGGCCACCGCAACCGATGTAGCATATTCACCAGGTTGTGCCCCATCCGTGCTCATTATGTTTATCGACATGATTCTAATGAAGACTGAGGTTCCTTCCCCCGGTTGTATGCCCACCATGTTCCCCGCGCAGAGAGAGCTGGAGACGATACTGTTCGTTATAGCCATTATATGTATTCCTTGGATTCTGCTGGGCATACCACTCTGGACTATTTTTACGCGCAAATATAGGGTAATTTATGTTCTTCATTGAAAACTTCAGTTATGACCAATCTTTTTTTCCGTAGAAGGGCAAGACAGAACACACTGGCGACACCATTATGGAGACATTTGAAATATCTGGCAAGGAGGTCATTGTTACAGAGGTGGAAAAGGAACAACGAAAGGGATCGCATATGGAGGAGGAGGAAGAGGAAGAACCAATGAGCGAAATTTGGATACACCAAGCTATCCATACCGTTGAGTATATCCTGAGTACAATTTCCCACACGGCTTCATATCTGCGTCTCTGGGCTTTGTCCTTGGCCCACGCTGGTAAGTAACCAAATATGTCTCGCGTTGAACGCAATTATTTAGACGATCTACAATCTTACGTATATTTTGAACGGTATAACAAAAACTTTTTAGTGTTCATATTAAGAGTAAATATCAGATCGTTGTGTTCATTTAATCAATATTAGATTACCTTAAGAAAAACTAAACGTGTATTTAATATTTTATCATTGAACTTACTTATGTTAAATTCCCTATCTTTTACAGAGCTTTCCGAAGTCTTGTGGACCATGGTGCTGTCCAAATCCTTGACGATGACGCATAATTTCGTTGGTTGCATTTGGGTTTTCATAATATTCGCCGTCTGGGTGTTCTTCACAATCGCTATCATGGTGATGATGGAGGGCTTATCAGCATTCCTGCACACGTTGCGCCTTCATTGGGTTGAGTTTATGAGCAAGTTCTACACAGGAACTGGCTATGATTTCGAGCCGTTGAGCTTTAAGGCCTTGTTGACGGCAGAGGAGGAAGACTAGACGAGGCGTCTATGTAATCGTTTCTGTGTTAAATATAGAGCACATTAATAAAATGCAGCAATTAATAAAAACAAGCGGGTGTTTTGTTTTTATACCTGGAACCCATTAAATTTGGGTAAAAAGCGTTTAATGGTTTAATGCAGATGGAGGAACGTACAAGGACCCCATAGAGTATGCGTAGATCAGGCCCACATTTGGGTGCAAAACTTGTTAAAGGAAAATTCGCCAATAAAATTAAAAGGTATTTAACAACTTGGTTTAAAGTATGTCAGAGTCTAGCTTACCTGACTGCATTATTCTTACTTGTTGAATTTGCGTCTTTGGGTCACTTGGCCAAAATAGCGACGTGATTTCAGTTAAATGCATTAAAAGGTCATTTCATTGAGGGCAGCGCTCAGCGAAATTTTCTTGCCAATTGCAGCAGATTTCGATGGAATTTTGTTATTATGGAATTCAAAACTCTTTTTCACGAGAATATCAAACAGTAACTTTGCAGCTTATTAGCCAGTTTCCATTGGCCAGTGTTGCGCAGTCGTTGAGCAAACGTTCTCCGGTCAAGTAGAGTATGAGAATGGGATTACAATTAGCTTTATTTATTTTGGCAATTGTGGCCGTGTGCCAAGCGGACACCTTGGTCCAGCTGCATGTGAATCGTCCTTATAACGATGTCAGCGAGAAGTTTGTGAGCTTTGCCGTTAAGCCGGAGGATCTGTACGATGCACTTGATGGAAAGAATCGCAAGGTAGTTACCAGTATGGCCGCATTGCTGGAAGATGCGTATATTAAATTTGTGGGTGACTTTTACTTTGCCACGAATGCCCCAAAACGCCTACGCAATCCCACTAAGATCATATGGAAGGGCTTCAATCGCTGGACAAAGTATGTGCTAAAGTTGCTTTGCTCTACTTTTTTATATTTTATATTTTTTATTTCTGTGAATATAAGCGCTGTAAATTGGACCATGATTATACCGGTACCGTATGCGCCCGATGAGTGGGACTCGATGCATACGCTGAAAATACTAAACTCCTCTTATATGGTGGGCATTACGAACTGCATTTGGCAGCTGGGCACCGACTTTGGTACTTCGCGCGCCAAGGATTATGTGCAGGAGTTGAGCACACTGAAATTAATGACAGACACCTTCAGTCCCTATGTGGATAGCTGGCGGGTGATGGGCGCCGATATTTCAGCGGGTAGCAGCGCTGAGGAAACACGCAAATATGTGGATATGTCCAAGGACTTGAATGCTGCTTTTGGCTGGACTCAGTGAGTATTTACCTAAGATGCAAATCTTTTGTCGGTTGGTTAGGTTTTGGGCAGGAATTTTTAAGATTTTCCGTTTATTAGGTTATGTTTGTATGACAATTTGTTCTGACTGATTATTAATTCCCACTTCTTTTTTTATTTGTAAAAATGTTATTTTGTGTTATTTATTATATTCCTAACTTTTCCTATCAATAGGCAAGTCAACATGTTACCCACTAGCAGTTTAGGCAGTTACATTTTCGACAGTGATCCGGCATTGAGAACGTTGCAGCAGCAGAGGGTGCCATTATGGCTGACGCTCCCGGAGGAGCGATCTCGGTCACAGTCCATAAGCAAGCGGCTTGTTGGAGATGAGACCACGGATGCGCTACGCTGGGCACAGACGTTGGGAGATGCGGCAAGTGGAGGCTTCGATGTGGTCTTCAAGCGCATGACCCTCGAGGATTTTGAGCGGCCTAACTTCAGTTATTATGTAACTGCAATCTTTAAGAAGGTGATGGGCTCCCGGGTGTTTCCAGCGCGACCCTTGAATGTCCTTTTGCCCAGCAATAAACTGTATACACATTGCGCTAACGCTGTGTCTGGCGGATTGGCCTTCATGGTGGTCAACACGGAGGAGCAGCCACTCACGATATCAGTGCGCAGCACAAGTCGTCTGTCTAGCAGCGATATCTGGCAATATGTCCTAACTGGGGAGGATGGACGTATTCGTTTGAACAACCAAAAGCTATCGGTGAACTCCACTTTGCGTCCGCTTGTTAAGTCCAAAGAGGCCACTAAGTCGCTACAGTTGATCACGCCCAGCATGTCTGTTGGCTTCTGGGTGCTGCCCAACGTTGATCTGGAACACTGTCAATATTCGGAAATCGAAGCGGACGAAGCAGATGTCAGCGCGGAGGCATCCTCTGATAATGGTCGTTCCAGCAAATACAGCTCAGCAGATCGACTTCTCCAGCGACTTATCGAGGAGACCGCTGTGGCACGAGGATCCGTGCAGAGCACCATCAATCGTAATCGTCGCTTTGTTTTGGATAACCCAGATACGGCAGAGTCCGGATCGTTGCTCGGTAGATTTTTGATACCTTTAAATCTGGCACAAGAAAAACCATTGGCTGTTTCGCCAGTCAAGCGTCACGTAGATGCAAAGCCCAAGCCAAAGTCGCTATCGGTTCACCCATGCAAGGCATTAACCTGGTTAAAAAATGTAATGGAGCAGTCGCGGGAGGTGTCGCAACGACATGGACGCAGCAGACGGAGTGCATCCGACTATGATGGACCCTTCTTCTACAATCGTAACGGCAAGAAGACAACGCTGACCAAGAAAATTACAGAGATTCGCAAACCGGATCGCAAGGTCAAGCCGCTCTTCGATCTGGCCAAGTTTGACGAAGAGGAGTTCTTCAAAAATATGGGTGAGCAGCCGGAACCACCACCATATAGCCGGTTGCCCGAGGGCGATGTGCATTTAAAGCACATAGAAACACCCGACGGCGAGGAAAGTGAAATGCAGCCGGAATCTGAGCAGATCCCTAAGAAGAAGTATCGACCAACATTTAGAAAGCAGCTTAAAATTGTGCAACGCTCACAGGAAGAAAGCGTGGAGGATCTGCCAGAACCACACAAGGACCACGAACTGCATAAGATGCGCCTGTTGCCCACGGAATTCTTTGAGGGTTTCCCAGCGCCAGCAAAAAAGAATGCTAAACGTTTGAATTTAGGCGCCACATTGAACTCTCTGCTCTTTCCAGAACCCTTCACAAACAAGGGTACCAAAGCCAATGTCGAAAGCACAAGCAAGCCACAAGAGCAATTAGAGCCCGATGTGGAGCCAATCGAAGGGGATGGCACTAAGAAGCTCTCAGCCCAGATTGGCCATGTGGCTAGCGACTTTTTGCAGGCACAACGCGAACTCGGCAAACACTTCTTTAGCCATGTCAACGACCACGAGCACAAATTCGCACTGGGCGATGAGCGGGAAACTTCGCTCGAGAAGGACACCTTGAAGAGGGAAGGAAACGCTAATCCTTCTGTTCAGGCGTTGCGTGCCAATGACAAGGAAGAGGATTACTTTGGTGCCAAGACAAAGGCGGAAAGAGCGACAGCTCCAGTGCCAGCACCCAAGCGACTGAAAATGAAGCTTGCCAACAAGAGCATCCCATCCTGGTGGGATATACCGGCACTGAGACATCGTCGTGCGCTGCCCTTTAGCTTTGACGAAGTTACGCTGAATACTAATGTAATCCACAAGGATGATCAGCAGGAATTATTGCCGCTAGGACGCTATTCGATGTTTGAGTACAAAGTTGATTTGCCAACGATGACGCCTCCCGCGGCACCAACCGACTCGACAATCATGAAGATCAGTGCCACAAAAGCATCGACGTGTAACAAGGTCACACTCTCAGACAAGATAATGACCACCGTCAAGTCCAAGGTGTCCAAGTTTATGAGCATTATCTCTCGCCATATGAATGAGTGGTACAACACATTGACGAAACACTTGGAAAGTGATCCAGGAAAACCGCGTCATCAAAGCACTGATGGCGGCAATGCCATAAAAAAGTAGATTTCCCTCATTAGCTTAAACATTAATAAGGATTTCGAGTATGCGAAATCTGTGACACTTAATGTAAATATGTATTTGGAAACCACAAGAGTTGATTATTCTATTATTCACGATATTAATATGCAATTAATTAGTTTATAGTTTTTCTAATTTCGGATTAACGAAATCGAAAGAATTTGGCGATGCTAGCTTCAATTATATATTATATAAAAAATATATAAAATTTGAGACGATAAACAGTTTTTTTTTATTTACTTTTTTGAGGACTATTTGTAAGCTTCAAAAATGAAAAGTATTTGCAACTTTCCAGCTAATAACAAAAAATATATAAAATCTGAGACGATTAACAGTTTTTTTTGAATTACTTTTGTGATGATTTTTTGAAACATTTTTCAGAAACAAAAAGTATTTTCAACTTTTCAGCTATTAAGAAACTGTATTGCAGCAATAATTTAAAAATTTAGCTATAAAATATTTGTGAAGCAATGGAATTCTAATTCTCTTCGACTACAGAAATGAAAACGACAAGCAAACTCTCAGCGGCGGCATTCAAGCTAAGCTTGAGTTTAACTTGTTCCGCCGGCCGACTTGGCCTTGCCAACAATAAATAACAACAATTATTGCGGCTATTTACAATAACAGTGAGCAGCGAGACGATCGCGAGACGTTCGAAAAAGAGTCGCTAGGCAGCCAGTCTCAGAGCAAGCGTCCAAGGCGAAGGTTGTGATTGAGTCGTCGTTTCTTGAGCAGTGAATCTTCTTTTGTTCAAAGTCCAAAGCTACAGCGATTCCAATTATTTTGTAAACATTATTCAGGCAACAATTTGCAAGGTGAGTGTGTGGTGAACTATTGCAAAATTACAAAATTACAAACCTGACGCAGCAGTTTTAAACCAAAAAAGCCAAGAAGACAAGAAATCGGGTCAGTTCTAGTCTGAAAAAGAGTTGCATTCGAGGGCGAGGCAGTCTGAAAAGCAGAAAAGCGTAACCAGTATACAAGTAAGCCAAGTTTTAGTGACGTGGACAGTGAAAAAGAAGCAACAATCAACGCTGTTGCTGTTGTTGCTGTTGTTGCTGTTGTTGTTGCTGCTGCTTGCTTTCTTTTGCCTACCTGTAACGACGGCAATGAACTTTGCTTTGGCCACGACCAGCGCTTCAACGTCGTTTCATAATTATTATTTATCTTTCATATAAGAAAAGTGAAAGTATCAATATATTAAATTGATTTTTAACATTTAAACCAATGGTTACGATGGTAAGAGTTGCATGTATAAAATTTCGAAACAGTAAAAAAACCAAATGTTTTTGACCGAGAAATTCAAAAATTTTTATATTTCAAGTTTTAGGTGCTAAACAAGTTTCGATTTGAGACAATCGACGTGGCGGCATTTGGCGCATTATATAAACAAATTTGCATATATAGACAGATATATACACACTTAATAATGTGCATTATTTATAGGATGGGTTTTCTGTTGTCTTGGTTGCCAAGCGATCATTATTTGCGTGATATCTTCGCCATAACACTCACAGCGGCTTTTGCAGCCACCTTGCTGAGTATTCGCTTCTATTTGCGCATTACGGCGGGCCGTTGTTTCACTGAGGTAAACCTGACTGCCCCGCTCCTATCCTGAAATCCCAATCCAAGCCAATACAAACCGTTAGCCCACTAAATGAATCGTTTGGCATCTTAAAGGCCTGAAGTTATCACAAATGCGACGAACAACACAATTCTAGTTAGATTTATTATACACTGTAATAAATAAGCGTCATATAGAATGGATAGCCCCATAATAAACTTTCTTCTCTCGTTCTACTCGTTCGTCAAACCTTGACGTAGACACTTTATTAGCTGTGGATACTTTAACGGTAATTGTACTACAACTGTAGAGATCACATAACAAGAAAAACAAAGCTCATAGGTTTCACAGGGGTCGACAATTAAGCTCTTTCCTGATGACCATAGAGAATATAAAAAGCGAAAACAACATTCATTAATGGCATTTTGTACGAGCCAAGTAAGAAGCTGCGATTATATTAATTTGGGAAATTAACTTGGGTTGTAAATAATTAAAAGTCCCACTCACCTAAAACGACTTTGTTTATTTGATTCGATTTGAACTAAATATCGTTTTCCACTGACTCACAGACAAAAATGGAGGGAAAAACTGTCATCATTACGGGAGCCAACGGTGGCATTGGAAAGGAAACCGCTAAGGATCTGGCTGGACGTGGAGCACGCGTAATTATGGCCTGCAGAAATCTGGAAACAGCAAATGCTGCAAAGGGTAAAGATCAAGATCTTTAACACTATATACATTTTTTAATTTAAATTTTTTTCCAGATGAAATCATTAAGGAGACTAACAACAGCAAAATTTTGGTCAAAAAACTTGACTTAGGCTCTCAGAAATCAGTGCGCGAGTTTGCTGCCGATATTATTAAGACTGAGCCAAAGATTGATGTTCTGATCCACAATGCCGGCATGGCACTCGCATTCCGTGGCCAGACAAGTGAGGATGGCGTTGAACTGACCATGGCCACAAATCATTATGGCCCATTTTTGCTGACACACTTGCTCATCGATGTCCTGAAGAAGAGTGCTCCAGCACGCATTGTCATTGTTGCCTCGGAGCTGTATCGTTTGGCGTCCGTCAATGTAAATAAGCTGAATCCCATTGGCACCTTTCCCGCTGCCTATTTGTACTATGTGTCCAAGTTTGCCAACATATATTTTGCCCGCGAGCTGGCCAAGCGCATGGAGGGCACCAATGTCACAGTTAACTATTTGCATCCCGGCATGATTGACTCGGGCATTTGGCGCAATGTGCCTTTCCCCTTGAACCTACCTATGATGGCCATCACGAAGGGATTCTTTAAAACAACCAAAGCTGGCGCCCAGACCACAATTTATCTAGCGACCTCCGATGAGGTGGCCAATGTGTCTGGCAAGTATTTCATGGACTGCAAGGAAGCGACACTTAATGCCGGCGCCATGGACATGGAGAAGGCTCGTCAAATTTGGGAGGAGTCTGTTAAGATTGTCAAGCTGACGCCACAGGATCCCAAGATCTAAGAAGAGTTTAAAAAAAATGCTCAATTATTACACAATTTCATTACATACACTATTCATAATTGGGGGGAGTAAACCATAAGCTTAAGTTTTCCACGGTATTGAATAAACTACTCATACAACCAATTTCTGAATTTTAATACAGCTTTTAGAAGACTTATTTAATCAAATAAATTCTGAAATTTTGTATATTACTTTTACTTTCACATTCATTGATGTAAAGTGCTAACAGTTTATATAACAAATCGTTTATCTTAATTTTTTTCACTGCTTAATAAATGAACATCACCATAATATATTTTTTTACCGGCACGTAAGATATTCTGTTAATAACAATTTGGCAAAGTTATTGGTATTATTTTACGTATATTTATTAGTATTTATTTTAGTTTAACATCGTTCTACTGAATAAGAACTAGTTCAATAGTTCTGTTAGCTTTGTAGGGAAATTTGAGTTCATTTTAAAAGGCAACTGCTTTTATTTATATTATATTTGTTTAATTTTCTTTGCTTTGTGAGAATTAATAAAAGCGACAAATCACAGCGGCAGTAGGTAATGCGATATGTCCAAAGAAGAACCCCGCTCACTAAACTGGTAGCCAAAATATTTCTCACACGCTGCTCGGTCAATTCTGTCACCTGTTGAGGGCGGTTTGATGTAGACGGGCAGGCGGGAAGGCGGGCGATCAAGCAAAGGATACTCACAAGGGACACTGCTGTTGCTCCTGGTGGTCTTAATCTGATAAAATTGCGATCGCATCGCATTGTCTCTTTGCCAGCGCCATGGCACCCCTCTGCGGTTATACAAACTGATTATTATCAGCGACTGGTTGGCACGTGACTTCTTGTTCCGGTAGTGCTCTGTGCTCCAGGCGCCTGGCGTCAATGATAATGATTGCTAGCTAATAATATGTTAACGGCTATAATTGAAATTTAATATTTATCCAAAAGCTTACAGGATAATCATTTGCGGTTAGATAATGAAACGTGCCACTGTCGATAATTGCCACTGAATAACCGCCCTCCACTCCACACCACCCCCCTGCTGCTGTGAGAAACTGTCATAGCCCTATTGCTATCTTTAGCGCATTTGTTTGCGGAAGTGATTCTCTAGTAATAAAAAACAGTAGCAGGCAGTCGAGTGCGATTTTATTGTTACATTGGCTTGTAGCTGCCAGTCAGTCAGTTTTCCCATTGATAAGGGACAAGAACCCTTCTTCTTCTTGAGGCTCTTGAAAGTATCGCCTTACAAATTCAATTTGGCGCGCTTCACTCAAGTGTAATTTCGTAGTATCCACAAACATATTTCGGAGTTGAAGTTCCAACTGTAATTCAAGTCGTTTTTGGGGGGGCAGCTCACAAGACATATCCTGGCGCAGTCAGTTGCTCAAACTGTCTCTTCGACTGCATTCTGTTAGCAATGAGTCGTCGTTGTCTCGCGTTTAATAAGCAGGCTTAGGTTTTTAATAAGAAATAGGCTATGAGCTGAAGTCGGTTCCCAATTCGTACAGCTGTCAGCAATGGTAAGTCCTACGTCCTTCGTCCTGCAACGGCTGCGCCTGTCAATTGGTCATCGATACTTTCTTCGACCGGGCTGACATATGCAGTGGGCTGCTTATTGTAGGTGTAAGTGGCATTATATACCACAAGTAACAGTTGTTATGTATATATTCAAAATAATATTTACACCAAAATAAAGAACATTTACTTCACAACCAAGGTAACTAAACCACCTTTAACATAAGCTTATCCGTTAATATGATTTTAAAATAAAAAGTTCGTATTTCTTTTGGCATACTTGACGTGGCTGAATAAGTATACCGTTTTACAATAACTGTATAAATACAACAATTTCATAGCCAAAAAAAACCGTTGCTTTCTTAAAAACGATATGAATTAAAAAAATAATTAATTTAATTTTGCAATATGTTTTATTAATAATGTCTCTTTTCTTACTTTCTTATGTTAACCACATTTTACAGACCTTGATCTAAGAAACTTTTTATTGATTTTATAAGGTTAATTTGCTCTACATGGTAATATTATTATACGTAAATAAGTAATTTATTGGTTTTTAGATTCGCCAAATTACTTGGGATTAGTTTTAGCTTGGCGCTTGTAAATCATTAAAGTGTTAAAGATATATTTCTCATTAAAAATATTGTAAATTAAAAATGAAAGCACTTAATGGATGTACGCTACATACAAAATAAAAGAGCTTATCAGTTTGCAGAAAAAAACAGATATTAAGCATAAGTAAAAATACGTATTTAGAACTTCAACTAGAATGATTACACATCTATAGCATATATATATATATAATTTGACTAACTGCCAATCTAATTGGTAAGCGCCCGCTTATTTCTAAGCAAATATATTTAATTTTATTTTGAATGGACATCTAGCGACATTAGCATGTCGAATGACTTGACTAACAACATCATAAAAGCAAAGTGTAGTCAGGCTTGAGAAACCCTAAGAGTGCCGCCCGAAAAGTATTTCATTGATTTTTGAAGCCTCGTCCATACACAGAACACAGAACACAAAACACAGAACGCAGCACAAAAACACAATACAGAATACCGAATACCGAACCCAGCGCAAAATGAAACCAATGCTTCACTGAACTCGCTTTGGAGGCAGACCAGCAACAATTGTAGTGAGGACGACCAGGACCAAATTAAATACTTTGAATAAACAATGATTGGGTTGAGCTCTGAGGTAAACAAATTCACGTGCAGGGCAGTTGATAAATTGTGTCGAGCTTCATGATGAGCGGGTGTGATAACAGGTACAATAGCGGGTGAGGGGTTGAACTTTTTCTGAACTGTTTATCCCGTCGCTTCTTATGTAACAGTTTATCTCAGGAGCGGGAAATGATTTTAACAATTCTGTGGTTAATTCCGAGAGGGGGAATTGGAATTAAGGCAATCCGTGTGGGGCGTGTGGTGTACACAGCTGTATGACACCTGAGCACACTAGGAAACCCAAGTGAATATTTCTAATCATCGTGAGCAAACGAAAATTGTTATTGATATCCAGTTTAATCCAGGTCCAATACTGGTTACCGGTTACCAGCTACCAGACTCCACGCACTGATTTTAATAGTGAGCCTAATGCGATCTGACAATCGGCAGCAAAACATCGGGCTCAGGCTCAGCTCAGCTCATGTCCTCTACGAGTTGTCGACATGAAACCGATCGGAGCAATAACAACAACAACAAAACTGGTTAGGATCCGAGCCTTGCTTTGATTATGTTGGCCAAAACTTTTAACACACACGACGTTGTTGCTGTAGTCCCTGATTAAAATTCCCACCAATATGGTAAGATGATATGAGCAATCACTGAAAGCCTTTACACTTAACTAACTCAAATAATTAAAAAAATGTTGTTATCCAATTTTTTTGCGTGCTAAAGATTGTAGACAGTTTCCATAATTCATTTTAGTTTTCATTTCAAAAGAAATCTTTCATTATTATTTAAAAAATTTAAAGTAATTTTACTATTTAATTTATATTTTCAACCTTAATAAGTTTCAAATAACGGTCAAATATGGCCTTATATTTAAAGTTATTTAGTTTTTTATGATGAAACCAACTATCAAAATGACTTATTGTAGCTTAAGGTAAAATAGTTAAATATTGATAAAAAAAAAAAAAAATGTACAATACTTTCGTTGTTTATCGAGTGTTATTTTTAAATATATCCCCTGATGTGATAATAATAATGTTAATAGCTGATTTTTTGACGAACACTGGTTGCAGGTTACAGCGATTCTGTTGCCATGATTAGTCTAGGCGAAAGACAAGTCGAAAACAAGTCGCTGTGAAAATAATAATGTTTCATAATTTTTTTTCGCATTCGGCTTACAACAAAATACAACCACAATGAGAGATATCAAATGTCGCAAAAATAATTCACAATTGTCGGGTTGTTGTAACTATGCAAAAGAGCAACGATCGATCGATCGATAGGTTTAAATGAGTGGGGCAAAGATACAATTGTCATTGGTCGCTAGAAATGAGAATAATCAGTTTGTTGCTGTCGCGCTTAGTTAGTTAGTCAGCGACTGAGCGAGTGTGTGAGTGTGTGAGTGTGTGAGGGAGATGGTGCTGGCGGGCCTGATGGAGTGACGGACTGTCACACAGAGCAGTGGCAGAGGCAAACACGTTTAACCACAAAGAATGGAACGAAGGAAGCAGAAAGCCGCCGTTGAAGACGATCAATGGTCGCAGTCCGGTCGGCTCGGGGATATCTGGTGTCGAGCTGTAAAGATATTGGGTGACAAATAAAAACTACTGAAAAACTGCTGTTGCTGCTTCTGCTGCTACGTATGAATGAGCTTGTTGGACGGGCGGACACTGGCTCGGGCTCGGGCACAGGGGTTGGGTTAGTTGTCGCCGCAAAAGCCGGCATACCGGAGACGAAGACGGAGACCGAAGCGCATTGGTTGGTTGTTGTACAGTCCGTGCTGCCCCTGCTGCTGCTGCTGCTGATGGTGGTGGTAGTGTTGGTAGTGGTGGTTGCTGCTGGAGGGGGTGTCTACGTCAAAAACAAGAGCAACAACAACAAAAATAACAGCAACACTCTGCTGTAAGGGTCTCTCATGTGTAGTTGAGCACTTTGTGTCATTGTATCTGCTGAGAGTGTGTAAAGTTGTGTATGTTGCTTTGACGTTGTTGTCTTTTGCGCCCTTTTGTCGCTTATTTGTAATTAAGTGAGCATTTTTTCTGTGGTTGTCGCTTTGACGTTGCCTGACTGGGCCCTGTCGCCAATATCGGCCGAGACTCTTCGAACTGAAACTGACAATTAGTTGCTGTCTTATGCTCGTCGCCGAAAGTCGCTTCTTGCCCCCGCATTGACTTAAAGTATACATTTAAATAACGGTTCTACTTAGTAACTATAACCAAGAAATTCTATTAAACGTGTCGCAATCAATACAAAAGATTTCAAATCTAAAAATTACACATTAAAAAAATTATTTAAAAAAAGGTTGAAAATTAAGAATGTGTTATTAAAATTTGTGAAATATTGAGAAAGATCTACATTTAAAAACTTATATTAAGTGCTGTGTGTTAATAATGAGAAATACGTGTTTAATGACAAGGTGCGATTCTTTAATATTCAGATGAAATATTGAATACCATGTATTTAAATATTCAACAAATATTGATTACTATTAAAGATGATATATTTACAATATATACTATGTTATATAACATAATATACATTTTTTTTTTCGTTATTTCCACATTCGCAATTTTCAAATGTAGTTTAAAATAAATCGATTTATTTCTAAAAACATTATTAAATACCAGAAACTGAAAATTATGTAAAAATTTGTGTTTAAATATTTTTTAAAGAAAAGTGTTTCTTATTATTTTGATTCATATTTAAAAGTGTATATTTAAGACGCTCTTTAAATAAATTTAATTCTTATGAATCGAGAAAATTGCTTTTGGGCCAATAATATTATATGTATGTATATGTAACTCATAAATTTTTTATAAAATATTGCAGAACTAAAGTTGAATTTCAAATTTGTGATATTGATAAAACAAGTAGTTAATCTTTTTATTTAAAGATTTAGGCAGTGAAATATCTAGCCAACTTTTTTGAATAACATCTAATAGAACAGATTATTAAAAACTGTTCCTATTAATTATTGTATAAACAACCCTAAATATATATTAGAAAATAAATTAAATACAAAATGTATCTTTAATTATTGCATGTATCCAATAAATTGATTGAATTATATTAAATTTGTAATAATAACTAAAAATGCAAAACCCATATAAAAATTAAAAAAAAATATTGAATTTGTGAATTTTTAGCTGGAAATGGCAAATGACGCAGCAAAATGAAACGTAGAAAAACAAGAAATAAAATTCAAAAGCCAGCTGGAGTCATGTCATGGGATTGTTATATAAAGGTTCCAAACTCTTGAACATAATTCTGGGTGAGTGTTGTATTTCGTGGAGTTGAGAAAGCCGCCCCCAAGCAGCCCACTCCACCAAACTGAGCCAAGAGCATAGGCAAAAGCAAATGGCGGCGAGCTCGCTCATTTTCGCCAGTGTGTGTGTGCGTGTCTATCTGTGTGTGCGCTAAGGGGCGGAGTTTCGCGCACAGTGGGCCGCAGCTTGCTGTGCACTGTGTGAAATTATTATCTGTCTGATGCGCATTGCCATAGTGAACTCATTTTCCAAGAGATTTTTTATCCCTTGTTTTTTTTTTGGGCACACCTGCGCAGATTCCCTGGAAGATCAAGAGGGTGGAGCTATGTACATATCGTGCGATGTCTCAAACGGAGGTCCTGTGGAACCAGAAACGGGCTATGTGCCCAATAATCCATTATTTGGCCTGGCGCTGGACAGTCCGCAGGTATTTAATCGCGCTAAAAAAATATTATTTTTCGGTCGGTTGAAGTTTTCCGTGTCGGTGTTGACTAAAGGAGATTTTTCATATCTGGCCTTTATAGCAAGAGTGCGCTGCATCCTGCGTCGGCTGCTTATCCTGCCAAGGCAACACAGGCCTGCCCATCTCCTCGTTGACCAGCAGCGACTTCGACTGCGGCGGTTGCTTTGATCCGACAATTGGAGTACTGAGCAGTCAGATCAACACAACGCCGCCGGCCAGTAATCTATCGGCGTGTGGGAGTGGCAACAATAATAACGGAGCCTCGCTTGCTGGAAACGGCAGCTATTGGAGTACTGACGAGATGGCATCCACATTTCCCGGGCTACCGCCACTGGACATAGATCCGTTGCCCAGCCTGTTTCCCTTCTCACCATGCGGCGCCTCCTACAATTTTGCAAGCAATCCACATCAGGCTTCCCTCTCCTACACGGTGCATCCGCACCAGATGCTCATCTCACCGAACGGCAGCCAGCAGCAGGTTCACTCTCAGACATCGTCCACGCATCCCCATCAGCTTCAGCCTCAGCACATGCAGCAGGCACTCAACCAGGTATCGCATGGTGGTAACACGCTCCATAATCACAATCACACTAGCAACGGCTTCATTGGCAACGCTCCAGGCACGGGCGGATCCGGTACTGGCGGTGCCTGTTATTACGATAGCACAGCCAATGCAACAGCACCGGCCATGTATCCAAGTATGAGTGTGAATGTCAGCATGAATATGACCATGCATCACGGGTATGGTGCCGACGCTGGTGCCGTGCCTATGCAGTGCTCCCAAATGAACTGGACGCCGCCGAACAACTCTGCGACGGCCGTCAATGTTCTCTACCCACCACTGTTGAGTCCAACGCACTATCCCGCTTCGGCCACCTATTCGTTCACCGCTGATTTCCGTGCACCGCCACCAACATCCCTTAGCGGCCTGCCATCACTGTCCGACAAGGAATCGCCATCGCCACCTGCGTCCAGTACAGCTAATGCGCTGGGCTATTATGCATCGGGTAGTGGTGGGCAGAGCTACACGCCGCCCAACAAGAGTCCCATCTATCAGGCAGCCGCTCTAAGTCTCGGGTTGGCTACCTTTGAGGACGAGGAGGAGAGCATCGAGGATGGGGATGGCGATGGTGAGGGCAGCGCCGGCGGCGATATGAAACCAAATTTGTGCCGGCTGTGCGGCAAGACGTATGCGAGACCAAGCACACTAAAGACGCACCTACGGACCCATTCCGGAGAGCGGCCGTATCGCTGTCCAGACTGCAACAAGAGCTTCTCACAGGCCGCCAATCTGACGGCACACGTACGCACACATACGGGACAGAAGCCGTTCCGCTGTCCCATTTGTGATAGACGTTTCTCGCAGAGTTCCAGCGTCACCACGCACATGCGAACCCATTCAGGCGAGCGGCCATATCGCTGTTCATCCTGCAAGAAGTCCTTCTCGGATAGTTCCACGCTGACCAAACATTTGCGCATCCACAGCGGTGAGAAGCCATACCAATGCAAATTGTGCCTGCTCAGGTAAGTGTTGTGTTGTGCTGTCTGGAATCGGACTGGAACTAACCCCAACCCTCTCTTATAAATACATATATAAACATAGATTCTCGCAATCGGGAAATCTCAATCGGCACATGCGCGTTCATGGCAACAATGCAAATGGTACTGGTGGCAATGGCAGTGGCAGCAGCAGCAGTATTGGTGGCAATACCTCCGGCATTGGTGGTAGCAGTCTCATCACATGACAAAAGCCGCGCAGTGCAGGAGGTTTTCAGCATTATCACCCCCCGCACCCGCACCCGCACCCGCACACACACCCACATACACACACACATACGCATCCGCATCACATGCATCACCACGCCCATACCCACGCCCACGCCTACGACTATGGGAATTACAGCATCAGCGACTATACTCCACCCGGCGCAACACAAAACTATTCAGGGTATTATTTTTGCGCACTTAACAAGCCACCTAAATTCGAGCGATTCTATTAGATACGTAAATACCAAGTAATCCAAAATGGAATTACTCGTAAATATCAACATTTGGCTTCAGTTCCCAATAGAACCACATTGAAATGCAAAAATGCTCAAAGTCCAATTGACATCGACAAACTTATAAAAAAAGAAAAACGCATCGAGGCCTAAGTGCGGAACTTGTAAATATTTATTTATATAAGCTCATTCTGTATTTATTATTTGCATCGCATATATTAAAAAACATTAGTTCATAATTCTAACGTTTTTATGTAAATGGTAGTTAAAAAACACGCATAAATCTATCCAAAATTAGCCAACGAATATACATTAAGTCAACACAAACCTAGGCAAAGATTACCGAGATAATTGTATAATTAAACACTTTTAATCTGTGGGATTTAAATGTGCTAAATATTAATCTACAAAATATGTACGTAAAGCTTATATTATTTTGAAAAAATTGCAACGGTGTTTATTCGAGTTTTTTAAAATTTATGCTTCTGTAGTTACCAAATAGCAGCACCCAGAAAATATTTATTTAAGTCATTGTATATTTAGATATAATTGTACTTATAAGAATAATTTTAAGTCAGGTGCTTTGATTTAAGCCAATTTTACGTATACTGAAATTAAATGCATACAATATACATTCAAACAGTCAACAACTCATTTAATAAATCATTTCACCGAAATGATGGGGGAAGAAGAAAATCAAAATAATTTCAGAAGTCTGAAAATAATTTAAAATCCCATCTTTCGGGTTATCTGTGCAAACTAAGAATTTTTGAAAATTCCAAAATCATCCATTTTTGAAGAAAAGGGGTCTTTTTAAAAATGTTCTCATGGCCCTATCAAACATAATTTCAATAGGCGCAAAAGAAAGTTCAAAGTCAGATAAGTGAAAAAATTTAATTTTAAATTACAGTTTAGTTAATACAAACTGATTTTAAAAAATATCATCTGCAATATAAATGGCTTCCTTGTCGCTCCCGCAAATTAGCCGAGAGCCATGTACATCGAATGAATTGACGGGATTGCGTATGTCGGTCAGCACGCCATCCACATTAACCAAGGAGCGCACTCGATCACCGCTCAGCCAGGCACTGTGGCCATCGTTTTTGGTTATTTCAATGTGCTGCTTATTCTCGGACCACATCCATACCTCGCCAGCCTCGGCGGCGCTAAACAACTTCGACGGATCCTGACGATGATATCCTATGTCGGTGATGGGACTGGTGTGTGCACTGAGATATGAGGCTGGATATTCGAAATTGCGCAGATCCCATACCGTAATGGAGCCCTCTTCGCTGCCGCAGATAAGGATGTGTTGTTGCATAGGATGCGTGGCTATCGCAGACACAAAATTCGAGTTCTTTGGATCCTGGCTGGAAGCAACGAATGCAATGTCTTGTTGCCCCGTGCTGTCAACTCGTACATCCAGCATTCGAATGACGCCCATTCGATTGCTTGTCACAAGCTGATGCTGGTTAACAAAGCATACGGCCAATAGGGATGTGCTGTCGGCATCGATGGCTCGTTTCACTTGCTTCAAGTTGTGGGCACTCAGCACATTGACGCAGCCGTCCTCCCCAGCGGTGGCTATATCGTTGCCATATATATCAATTGCTGTGCATGGCGCACCATTTTGACTGCATTTGAATTCGTGCAGGCGTTCGCTGCGTTCCAAGAGTTCCAATTGATCGCTCTCGAAGGCCCTGTGCACTTTCATCAAGCTAAGGTGGCCTATAAAAAGTGGAAAATGCATTAATATTATAACCTAGGACAGTTCTCGAGGGCTAACCGTCGGCACAGCTCGCAGCCAGAGTGTTGTCGTTGACAAACTCCAAGCCGGTGACATCGCCATTCATGGCGACTTTATCGTGGCAGCGCGGAATGTGCTGAACTTCTTGGTCGTAGGTATTGGCATGCAGACGAAACAAGCGCACATAATTGTTTTCCATGTCCCAGCTGCCTGTTACGAAGCGCTCGCTCTGCTGCAGCTGCTCTGGCAGCCAACGCACCTTTAATACCTTCTCAGAAACGTAATGGGCTGCTACTTTTGTGGCCATACTGCTATTCTTATTTAAATATCAAGTCAACACACAAATTAACTGAATTGCTGCCGGTCTCTTGCCGCAAACATATGATCTGCTAGCTAACAGAAAGCCTGATTAAATGCGGCGCAAATTTGAGTTTAACAGCTAGAATGGCTTCGAAGCCAGAGGCATAACAGCGCAATAGCATAGCAGAGTTGCCAGTCTGTGTTGTTTGGGTTTTAGTGCTTGGAAAAATAATCTTAAGAAAATACCAAATTTGCACAACTTTCCAACACTTGATGTAATTTTGGCGCCAAATTATTGCAAACAAATACAACAATTTTGGAATGGACAAATACTTAATTAAAATGCCTGCGAAACCGAAACAAATTGAAGTTACAGAAAAAGTAAGAAAAACGTAACTATAATCACATAAAATATAATGATTGTTTTTGAATGTTTTTAAAGAAAATCTTTGCCAAAGAAGAAACATTTAAGGCAACCAATGCTGCCAAAAAACAAATTACAACGAATAATAACAAGCGAAAAAATCAAGTTACGCCTGAAGTGGTAAGTTGAGTTATTTTATATTTGTACAACACAATAAATTTATTGTTGTATATTGCAGATGACGGACAAGGAAAATGCCGATAGTGAGAATCCACCAAAACGTAGAAGCAGCCGTGTTACGCGCAGTACAAGATCCATGACTGAGGACGGCCCAGCGTCACCGGAGAAGGAAGTTCCACAGAAGTTGCCATTCATCAAGTATCGCGGGGCCATTAAATACTTCACAGAAAGTCAAGAGATCGCAGCATCTGCGGATGAAGTCATGTAATTACAGAATATTTATTGCAGAAGAACTATAAACTAAGATAATGTTTTAGGCAATGGGTTGAGAAACAAACCAACTTGGATATTGTGCCCATGGCATTTGACATGGAATGGCCGTTTTCGTTTCAAACCGGACCCGGCAAATCATCAGTTATACAAATCTGCGTAGATGAGCGCTGTTGTTATGTGTACCAGCTAAGCAAATTGAATAAAATACCCGCAGCCCTGGCGGCTCTCATAAACCATCCTAAAGTGCGACTGCATGGCGTTAATATAAAGGCGTAAGGTTTAACATAAAGAAATGTATATAAACAAATCTTTAATATTTTCCATTTGAAGCGATTTTAGGAAGCTTCAGCGCGACTTTCCTGAGATTTTAGCCGAGCCACTTATTGAAAAATGTGTCGATTTAGGCGTGTGGTGCAATGAAGTCTGCGAAACTGGTGGCAGATGGAGCCTTGAACGGCTGGCAAACTTTATAGCTAAGAAGGCTATGGACAAGAGCAAGAAAGTGCGTATGAGCAAATGGCATGTTATACCGCTGGACGAGAATCAACTAATGTATGCGGCCATTGATGTTTATGTGAGTATAAAACAAACTTAGAAACCAATACGAATACAAATCTTCAATCTTTTTAGATCGGTCAAGTTATTTATCGGGAAATAGAACAACGCGAGAAGGTAAAGTTAAAAAATGAGGCCGAGTTTAAGGAGCAGAATGGTGAAGCTGCTTTTAAAGTGGTTAAGGGGTTGGGCGAAAACTTTTTGGCAAAGATAAACACGGTGACACTCTAAGAAAGCGCATAAGATTTTTGTAAAATTTTAAAAATATTTAAATTACCGTTATTTATGGATTTACTTAGGATTTACCTTTGCTAGATCCTTTTGGCTAAGATTAATGCCAAATGAATTCGACATTGTATTCAAATTTACTAAATCGGATCCCTTTTTAGGATTTATTCATTAGAGTTTTTAATGGCCGTTTTAGGCCAAGTTTCTCAATATACATTTAAAATTTTACTACATCGCACCGTTTGTTAGACATTATTTATAAATTTGTACTTCTGCTTAATTAGACCTTATTAACACACATACACATTTACTACATTTTGTAACTTGCAATAAATTTTAATTTTGTAAATTCGCTTTAAACATTTCTTAAATTAAAATAATTATATCCATCGAACAGCACAGCTCACTTGAATAAGGGACGACGCGATCCTACCGCCTCCAGTTTGCGCTTAAGCACATCATTATCCAAGTCGATCTGGCGCTGATTTTTCTTGCGATTAACGGCGGCGCTTGTCAAGCGAGGCGGTGGCTGTTTCTGCAACCATATTTATTATATATATTGGGAGTATTATCTATCATGTTTTAGAAAGTATAATTACCTTAGCCTGCACACTAGTACTGGATTTAACTGCACTAATGGTTGGTTTGATTGTGCTCTTCACACTCATCATTTTCTTTAGCAAGATGTTATTCGCTCGCTCAATTTCACGCACTTGTGGATTGGTGAAGCTGAAGCTTTTGCGACCCAAGTTCTTATAGCTGGAAATAGACAGTTTGAACAACAAAAATAGGATTTTTCATAGTACCTACTCACTTCATCTCCGATGAGGCAACGGAGCGTGGACGACCGAGTTCAATGTGGAAGCCACTGTTGTCGCTGTTATAGCTGCTAGGAGTGACACTGGAAACGCGACAGTTAATTCGAGCTGAATGCTGCTGGCCAAGATGAGGATAGCGCAACAGTCCATCACCCTGCCCGCACTCGTCCATAAAACACGGCTCCTGCGCGGGCTGATGAACATCAATGCTTGACGGACAACGGCAGTTACGACGACTTAATTTCTCCGAACTTACAGAGCTGGAAGTTTTGGACTCCTCATATTCTTCTTCCATATAAGTTTCCGGTATCTCGGACATTTCTTTACCTTGTTTCTTCAACAGATCGGTGGCCATTGCCAAATGCTCGAATGCACTATTGTCTGTTGTGCCACCATGGAGACGATAGGATTTCATAATCATCTCTGACATTTGTTGCATTTGCTGTTCCAGAAATTTTACATTCAGCTTTTCAGCTGTGCCCAATCCATCGCAATCTAATGCATTGACATGTGGTACCTTATCAATATCTGAGGAGTGTAGCTGAGGCACTGGAGCTGCTTCATCAGCATCAGCAACGGGACTTTTCCCCAGATCTGGATGGCACTTATGTTCCCGAATAATATATCGTGGTGCTGGCACTGGCACTGTCTTGACCTCACTGTCCGAGTTTAGTGACGACTCCATTTCGCTCTCGTTGGCATCAACAACTTCAACAAGATCCTGATTTTGGGGTTGCAGTTGATCATCGGACATGTCAGATTTATTTTCCTGTTCAATCTCGTCTGTCTTTTCAAGTTTTCCAATTTCAAGATCTTTCTCTTCATTGCTTTGTTCTGATTCGTTATCATAATTATCGCATATAGTTTCCACACCATCCCCAATCTCGTCTTCTACTTCCGTTTCCAATTCAGCCTGATCCTCATCATCGATCCGATTGGCACTGGGTACAAGTGTGCGTACTGAAATAGTTTCCTCATCCGTCTGTTCATCTGTTCGTAGCGATAACTGATTTACCTCGGCCACCGTCTCTGTGATGACTACTTGTTCCTCATCGTCGGAAGAGGAGCTGGCGTATTTTAACTTGTTCTCACATGGGAATCCGCTGCCACCGCCACTGTATTTTGCGTAAATCTGCAGGCGGCGAGCATGGGGCTGTGGGAAGAGTGGCACTTGGTTGAGGCTAAACTGTTTGATTGTCAGCTCGAGCAGCTGGTCCTGCTCCGTTGCACTTACGTTGCCTCGCAAATACTCAGCCTCAACATCGTTGTCGCTCTGTGAATCGCTCCCATCAAACGACCCTTCTTCAATCTCCTGCTCTTCTTCTACCTCTGACAGGGATTCCTCATCAAAGGTCTCGTCCATGTAATAATCCTCGTCAGAGTTGACTAGCGGTGTTGTCATTTTACAATGTTGTTATCACTGTCTTGTTATTCTGTTTACTCAGTGTAAAATAGTTAGAAAATATAATAAGTTTTTCCCGAGTAGTATTGTTGACAATAGTATTGGCCTAAAGTCGATCTTAGACTAGGACATATCGTGCGTCGATTACTGGGTTTACTGAGTTTGATTTCTTGCTTCGCTTGTTACACTCCACTAAAATGTGGCACACTGACGTGTCGAACAAATGGTGCACTGAACCCATCATGCAAACACCCTGAGGTAGGGGCAAGTGCTACCATGTAACGATAGTTTCGTCTTCTTTTATTGTTTTCATCTAATCGTCTATTGCATTTAAATTGATTTTAGGCTGTCTTGAAGCGGTAATACTAATCGCTGGCTGGTCACTGACTTCCACCTGCCAAATACTATGTTTATGTGGTAGCCCTTGCAGTCTGAGGTTGCCGTGGACGACGGAGCAGGCGCAAAAGGTATGTTATTTTTCCACTCGACCATTACAGTGTACACTTGTTGTGCGATTAAATATATTTATTTTTGGAATTATAATAATATTAATAAAAATACTTGTAATAGTATTGCATGTTGTTTATTTAATATATGGAAAATTAATTTCTACAATCGATGAAAATTTAATACGTTTTCTGAGTCCCATCTATTTTAATATGAAAACATTTTCAATTTCGATTTTCTTTTCTTAATGTCAAGATAATAGTGGGGCCAATTTTGTTTATACCAAAATTTTTGAAAAATGATGCGCACTACATTATAAATATAGACTTAATTTTGAAATTCATTAGTGTACACTATTAAAACCTATTGAAATTTGTAAACATGTAAAAAAAAAAATATATATGTAATTCGGATAGACTGAAATTACTCTAAACAACATACACAATTTCATACATACAAATATATACAATGTGTAAGACCAAATTTTATAGTTTTTGGCAGACTTTCATACAGTTGGCAAATATCGCTGCTGAAATATTTCATATTTCGTAGATAATCAAAAAGAATTTTACAGTTGCATTTCGCAAGCTTTAACTCGAATCCCCCTTCAAAAGTCTTCAGCCAACGCCAGTGGGTCGAAAAGCTTTCTTACGCACTCTCACACGATGGGATAGTTGAATGAATGCGAAGCGGCGGCAACTTTAACCGCCGACAACAGTCGCCAGCCGTCAACTTTAAATGTAAATATTGGCCAAGTGCCGAGTGGCAAGTGCCGACTGCCGAGCTGATGAGCGGAAGAGGGAGAGAGAGCAAGCGATGAGCAACTGCGCAGGTGTGAAGAGAGTAGAAAACCACCGCTGCAGAGCCGCCACGTGCGAGGAAAGAGTGCTTGAGAGAGACTGAGTTTAACGGAGCCGAGGCAATCTCGCCAGCGGGCAACTCATTTGGCCAGGAAGCTTCGTGGCGTACGGGCGTGTTATCGTGCCGGAAAATGCGCGCGTAAAACTGATAAAAAAAAGAGCCATAAGCATAAAGCACAATAATTAGAATTGAAGGAATAAGTGTAGAAATAGAGCAAACAAAACCGAATACCAGCAAGCAGTTAACCAATGCTGGCCAAAAGCAATTTATCTGTGTGTGTGTGTGTGCGTGCGTGTATGTTTACTAAGTGAATGAACGCGAATGAAGTGGCAACAAGGTGGCTAAAAATCATACGCGAGATAATAATGTTGGCCAGCGAATGTTTGGACAACCAGCGCAAGTACGAGTTAATTAAAAACCGTCCAAAGTGCCGCTTAAAATAAATAAATAATATTCAACAGCTGTCTATCTCGAATGAAAGTTGAGTTTATATCAACAGCAGCCAACACACAGAGACGCACACATACACATACACACTTGAAAATGGAGGCAAAAGGCATATTTTCTTGTGGGCTGTTAGCCAATTTTTTTTTGTTAAATCAATAGAAATACTTACGCGCTGTGCGTGCTTTAATGCCAGCGACAGTTGGCTAACAGCAGAGATTGCTAAGTAATTGCGTGCATGACTTTACACTCGCAAGTTACCAAATTTTTTTGTAAGTCAAACTGCAGCAAATGCTCGCGCAATTTGGCTAAAAGCAGTCGCTTTTCATTGCTGCCGTCGCTGCTTTTAGGTAGGTCAAATGGCGCAGCCACATGCCAAAGCCGCAGCAACAGTCACTGGCAGAGTCATGCGGTTGGAGCCCTTTCAGTCTGTGCCGGAAATAAGCTAAGAACAACAGCAACAAAACAACAACAAAAACATGCACTAACAAAAAACACACAACTGGCAACAAAGTTAAGCAACCTGGAAAAAAACAGTCGAAAGTCAAAATTCATTAGGTATTATGCGGGGGCGTGGACTTTATAGTAGGCACAAAAAAAGGAGTAAATAAGCCAGACTTCCATCTTTAGAGCATATGTATATATATACTACTACTACTTTTTTATTTGTGTGTGTGCTTGTATATAAATATATATTTTTTCATTTATCGATTTTTGACACTTGACTGCTTGTAGGAGAGGCGCCGTTAAAACGCAGAGCCGGCTAATAATGCTCAGTAGGTCAGCGGCTCGTCAGTCTTGAAGTGCGCCAGAAGCAACAGTGGCCAGCTGTGGCAAAATAAAAAAAAAATTAATGGAAAACTATGTGCGGCACTTCGAATTATTCATACACTTTCTAGGACGCTGCATACATCCAAATTAAGTTATTCAATAACTATATGCTATGAAGTAGTCGGCTGTTGATTATTTTAAGGCAACAAGACATAAATTTGTTGCATCAACTCGACTGCAAATACTGATTTCAAGATATATTTACTTTTAATGCAAAAACGAGAACGTGAAAACAGTGCCACAATTGGAGCAGCCCTAAATTGAGACATATAAAAAATAGCAGACCCTAAAGCAGACTCACTCTTCTCACTTTTCCCCCTCTTCTCACTCTCTTGCTCACAAACAAACAAACAATAACAAATTCCTTCAAATAGACGAACACGCATTGTGAGCTTCTGGCGCGCTTGGTATACTTTTTTTGTGTAATGGACTGGGATGCCAAAGTCCTCCCATTCGCACTCGCTTTTGCTTTAGTCCTCGTCCTCGTCCTCGTCGTCGCCTGCGCTCTTGTCAACCGCAGCCAAGTTAAATGAAGCACATTACGCGGGGTGGGGTGCTGGGCTGGCAGTTAATAGCCAAAAGCCAGTGCGATACAGTCGGGCAGCTTTGGACCACGTTAATCATACGACCCATGCACCAATCTCAACACAGTGAACGAAAAGTCAATCAGCGTTTAATTGACAGTTGCAGTCAATAGCAGGTTGCAACTGCCACAGCACTTCCCGAAAATTACGGAAACTACCGATCCGTTCAGCATCATTAGCCAACAGTGAATAGAGAATAGAGTGTTAGAATCTAAAGTGAACTGTCATTTGACAGTTAAAGTTAAAGATTGTATTTATCATGATAAATGTGAATTAACATTAAATGTTTAGCTCCTTTTTGCTACATTTTAAATTTATTTTAATCTTAACTAAAATTTAAACAGTTCAAAATGAATTTAAAATGAGTTTCCAGTATTTTTTTTAAATAGTTTTGTTGTTTTGAATAAAATTCAAAACAAATGGTTTCTATTTCACATAAAATAAAAAAACTCTAAATTAAGCATCCCTTCAGTAAAGATATTATTTTTTAAGGTAAAAGTTCGACAAAAGATAATTTTACCTTAATGCGTGATCATTTTTCTAATTGTTTACTTAATTTTTAATAGGTTTCGCCATAACATTTTATTAATTCTAACAGAAACAAACTCTTAATGTTTTATAAAATTTTTTGATTTTTCATATAATTGAACCAAGTTTAGCGTGAAATTTCATTATGAGGTTGAGATTTTTAATTATATTTTTAAACTATTAGTTGTTGATTTTTCTACTAACCAAATATGTGAGCATTTTGTGTATTTGTTTGTCGAAATCAGTAATCAAGTTTTAGCATTCAGTATTGTCTGATTTAATTTAAAGTGCTAGGAAACAAATCTTTATTTTTCCATTTTCCTTTTAATTTTTGATTTATTGTTTAATTCAATTTGTATTGTTTGCCTTTATTTGGAACTTAAGTATTTTTAAAATTAAGTGGGGCGGTCTTAGATTGTCACCTTTGCCTCCTCTAAAATAGCTCATCTCTGGAAATGTTCCACCATTAGAAAGACCACAGGGAAACTTCGTTGCAATAAAGTCTGATGCTTCAAAGCTAGTCACATCCTACCGTAAGAGGAGTCACATCCTACTCTAGCTGCACACATCCATCTGAGAGAAGGTTACTAGTTATTGGAACGCTACTCAATCTGCCATTGAATGCAATTTGTTTTTGTAGCACATGGTGCACTGTGCTACTGAGAAGTCCTTACTGAGTCAGCAAACCTGTCGCGTTTTTTTGGAGTTTTCTCATTTTGCAAATTAAGTGCCAGCGCGAGGGGAAAAGGAACCGCAATGGGGTGAAGGGGTGGCGTTTGATGCAGGTTAATGCCAAACATGCGTGGCACGTGAAGGACACAAAAAACAGCTCGCTCCATGTTACTGTATGTGTGTGTGTGTGTATGTGTGTGTGTGTGTGTGTTGTGCGTGTGTTTGCATGTAAATTACGAAATCGTGCAAAAAAAGGTGCCATTAAAAAAACGCTAAGGCACGCGGATCCGTCTAACCAACAAAAAAACCCAAACAAGCTGAATAAAAAATAATATAAATATAAACAAAAACAAGAGAAATACGGCTAGCTTCGGCATACCGAAGACTTAATACCCTTGCAGAATAGACTGAAAATTGAAAACATTTCATTTTAGTTGCTCGTTTTAAATACAGACTGATTGTTTGTAAATTGTTAATTGCCATTATAAACCTCTGTAGAATTTTGTTTAGCTTGCAAGGTATTTCTTTTGTTAGATTTGTATACTCAGCCGATCTATTGCAATATTGAAAAAGAATAAGTTTTCTTGCTACTTTTAATATACATAAGTCACCCAGTCACAACTAGTTTGGATTATGTTAATCAAAATCGCATGTTTTGAAGGGCCATAGATGTCGCTTTGAATATTTTACATATAATAAATAAATAAATAATAAATCCACTGCAAGGGTAAAAAAAACAAGCTGTAACAAATGCACGGAAATAATTTGAAATACGTTTTTTACGCCCGTCACGCAACTCGCTGCGTTCTCCGTTTGCTTGTAACGGGACGCAGTTGCGTATACGCGACGTGTGCCGCACAGTACTAAGTGCCGTTATTTGTTTTTTTATAAATGCAGGCGTGTGGCAGGCTGTGTGGCAGTAGTCAATAATGTAATTGGAGCTACCAGTGCCAGGAGCGAATTCATAACAATCAGTTCAATGTGGTAAACTTAAAAAATATCTCTAATAAATGCAATAACGATAGCGATAACGATAACGATAGCTGAAACAACAGCCGATAATAAAAAAGTTATTGTTGGCAGCAGAGAAATAAGCAAAATCACCGTTAAAAACAACAATAACAACTACGAAAACAACAAGATTGCCAACAGCACCACCAGCAGGGCGTCATGTTAGCAGCAAGAAATCGAGAACCAATCTTAATATTTGGAACTAGAGCAGCGACATGGTCTTAAGCACCGAATGGTCTCAGGTGGAGGTTATCGATCTGATCAATGATGGCAACGGTCTGGGCTTTATACTCGTGGGCGGACGGAGCACGGGCGTGGTCATTAAGGCGCTAACGCCGGGAGGCGTCGCTGAGCGGGATCAGCGCCTGCAGCTGGGCGACCATCTGCTGCAGATTGGCGAGGTGAATCTGCGTGGTTTTAGCTCGGAGCAAGTGGCCACAGTTCTTCGTCAGACCGGAGCTCAGGTGCGTCTGATTGTGGCGCGGCCCGTGGAGCCAACGGCCATCGACTATAATACGCTGGCCAGCAATGCGCCCATTATACCAACTAAGCTCCTCTCCGACCCGGAAGAACTGTCGCGCCATCTCTTTCACAATCCGAGTTTAGCCACAGCAACAGCAGTCGCCCTAGATGTAGGCAGTCTGGTTGGCCTCGTCACCGGCGGACCCGCAACGGACACCGCCGATCAGGGCAATATCTCGGCTCTGGTGCCCGTGCCGGATGCAGAATTGGCCGATCTGCCACTGCCCCCGTTGCCCATTAGCAATGCGAGCAGTTCGGATGCAAAATTGCAAGATTTGGATATTGTGCCCTATTCGATATTGTCGCCGCCGCCAACGACGGCGCTACTGACGACACGGCAATCGCTGCAACTGCCACTGGGTCAACGCTGGACGGGTACAGCGGAGGATGACGATGAGCAGTTCAAGGCTGATGGCACTGTGATAGCCGCCGGCAAGAAGTTGGCATTGGTAACGCCAGATGAGGGCGACTGCTGCTCATTGGGTTCCGAGTCGCCCTCCACCTATGTCGACTCACCGGAGACGGAAACTTACGTTGTGGAGTTGCACAAGAATGTCTACGGCTTGGGCATCACAGTGGCCGGCTATGTGTGCGAGGAGGAGGATTTGTCAGGCATATTTGTGAAGAGCATCATTGAGGGCAGCGCTGCGGAGACGAGTGGCCAGATTCAGATCAACGATCGCATTGTCGCTGTCGATGGACGCACTTTGGCAGGTGTAACCAATCATCAGGCTGTGGAGCTGCTGCGCAACACGGATATCGTGGTGCATCTTACGCTGGAGCGCTTCCTGCGCGGTCGCAAGTTCGAGCACCTGCAGGTGGCGCTTACGGAGATGAAGGGCGGCAGTACCAACGATGGCGATGGCCAGTCGCAGCTATCGATGCCTGCCTCGCCATCGATAGCGACGCTCAGCTGGTTGCCCCCCAAATCAGCCGATGCTGACTCCATTGTCAGCGATGCCGGCGATGTTCAGCTGTTGGCGGATTTTGCGGATCTGCCCTCGCGGGACACCGTTGACTCGAATATGTCGCATATGCTGGACCCCAGCGATCCAAGTGCCCCGCGGCTGACAAATGGAAATGGACATGATCAAGACAGTGGCAATGACACCGATGAGCAGTGTCCTGAGCCGGAAGCGGATGTGGTTTCAGTGGAGCCAGAGCATGGCAAGACGCCCACCAATGAGCCGACAGATGTGCTGCCCACCGCGCGCAAGAGCAGTACCGTGCCCACTGGCACGCCCACGATTATTACGCCCAAAGCCATAGCTAGTCCCAGCGCCGCCTCGCTGAGGGTGGCCTGGACAAGTGAGTTTCCCGAAAGCGAAATTTTAGTTGCCGAAATAAATAAACTTTCAGGTCTAGGGATCAGCCTCGAGGGCACCGTCGACGTCGAGTGCGGCATTGAGAAGCGTCCGCATCATTATATACGCTCCATACTCGAGGACGGTCCCGTCGGCAAACAGGGAATCCTACGCCCGGGCGACGAGCTGCTCCAGGTTAACGAGCACAAGCTACTTGGACTGCGTCACATCGATGTGGTCAAGATACTTAAGGAACTACCGGCCAGTGTTAAGCTGGTTTGTGCCCGAGGCACCAGAGTGCCCTCCATCATAAATACGTCACAGAATCCGGAGGCGTTTGAGACGCGCAGCCTGCTGCCCGGCGGTCATCAGAGTCTTCAGAATCTGTTGAGTAAGGCGCAATCGGAGAGCTCCCTGTACACATCCAGCACAGCGACGCTGACGGAATCAGCCGCTGCTGCCGCCGCCGGAGTGCAGCGCTCCAAATCGCTGGAGAACGTGTCCGGACTGGCCTTGTGGAGCAGCGAGGTGACAGTCGTGCAGATCGACAAGTCGGAACAGGGATTCGGCTTCTCAATACTCGACTATCAGGATCCGCTCGATGCGGAGGGCAGTGTTATTGTGATACGTGGTCTAATACGCGGTGGTGCTGCAGAGGCAACCAACGAGATCTATCCCGGCGATCGACTCATCAGTGTCGGCGAGCACACACTCCAAGGACTGGAACTGGACGAGGCGGTGGCCATTTTGAAGGGTATGCCACCGGGTAAAACGCGTCTCGGCATTTGCCGTCCCCTCTCCACGTCGGACAGCAACAGCAACATTGCCTCGCCCCTCGGCGATTCGGCGAGCAGCACATAGTGCCAGGCGAAGGAGCACCTCAACAGCTCGATTCTAATGCGTGAGTATCAAATTTTGATTAAATGAAGACTCCCAGACACTTTTTCTAGTTGGATCCACATGACTGGGATTATAATGCACATAGTTGCTATTGTTGACCTAAATTGATATGTTAAACATATCTAAACTAAAAATCTACTCGATCTCGATTTTATAATGTGAGTTACGATATATCATTGGAGTTGTTATTTTTCGACGGATGTATGTAATCTAAATCAACATAATAGAGTATCTTAAGCGAATGACTATTTTTCTAAGCCAGGATAAGCCTTGTAGATATTGGGCTAATGTGTATCTATTGATGCACCTACTCTTTTTGCTCCTTACAAAGATGTATTTATCTTTAATAATTTTGTTATTTTCATGTGTGCATTTAACAAATTGTAAACGATATCCACATCTATACAAAAATGTCGGTCACAAATCGATATTTATTTCTCAATTTATTTGTTAGACAAGTTTGTCAGACAGCCAACTTCAACTTTTTTATGGTATTATCTAATCGACTCTGCAGCGCACGTGGAATTTAAATGTCGATTTGCGTAAATCTTATCAATTTGCGTTAGGCAACATTTGACTTGATATCGAAATGATATTCTCACTTGGAAAAAAACATTCACTATTCAAGAAAGTGTGGTGCACCTGTTGCCCAGAGTTCAACGATATGAATACAATTCGATTTTGATTGCTTTTGCTATTATTCAATCATATTTTCTCGCAGCTGTGACAAGTTTTTCTTGCTTGTTTGGATTGAAATGGAAACCCAGAAAGTCTGTCAAAAAGACAAATTTGGCCGCCTCTTTAATACAATTTTTTTTTTCTCGTTTTCTCTTTTATTTAATTGCTGTGCAAAGCAATGACCAATGTCAAACCCACTTTTTGGCAATCAAAACAAAAACTCTGCTGTTTGCTCTCAAATTTGTGGCACTCAAGTCCCTTAGAAAACCGTGTTCATATTCGAGCCTTTTCAAAAATAAAACAAAACGAAAAAACCCATCAGTTGAGTGTCTCTCGAGAGTGGAGTTGTTTCAAGAGTGTTCGTTCGTTTGTCCACATGTTGACAACAACTCTTTGCTCTTTTTCCACGTACTTGTTGTTTTCTAATATATTTTTTGATTGCACAAAGGTAAAACTTTTGTCAAAACTCTCTGTAACATTTGACAAATGCTTACATCGCACGCTTAGTTTGGTGTGTGGCAATAACAAAAGGCTTCAAAGTGTTGCACAGTCTTTCTCTGCTTTTAATATTTCGAGACACAGACAGTCTCAAAATAAGGGAATGCTGAAAAGTTTTAATACCCCCGGATGCATTAACACCTAAGGCAGACAACTTTTCGCCTGGCACATTAAGCAACCAAGTTTTGTCAGGGGACCAACTCTGCTTTTGTCCCATAAATAATTCATGCATAGATATAAATAAGAGACTTCGAGAAGACTTTGCAGATGCCTAGTATTTGTTGCTAAACCCTGTCTCAATTTAGGTATTCAAATTGTCAGGGACAGCTCTGAGCAGACATCAAATTGCTTCTAATCCCAAGAGGGTCAGTAAGCTACACACATGCGTATGTGTGTGTGTGTGCGACTTACAAATTCCCATAAATAGTAATTTTGTTAATTGAGTGTGTAACTACTCACCCCTTGCTTCCTCGACATCCCATCTAATTAAGTATTTATAATTCACGATCCTTCTAACAATTGTTTAAAAAATCAGAGTTCGCCATTGTTAAAATCATAAATTATTAGGAGTTTGCCAACACAGACTTTCATTTCACATAAATTAATGCTTTCATGATTTATATGGCCGACGATAAATGGTGATTTTGTTTTTTAACGCAGCCCATGAAAAATGCTGAGTATATTTTCCAGTAGATGCGATAGAAAAAAATATTGCCTCGTTCAGCAATTATAAAAATGTTTGCTGCCGCAATCTGATTTTGTTTTTTTACTTTTTCACACAAGCAAGCAAAAGCACATAGATATACGTAAATAAATATAAACCTGCATTTGTTGTTGTTTGGCAGCTTAATTAATTGGCTATTAAAAGTGTTGAAAATTGAAAACAAAATTTTGCACGGCGTCGTATCAAAATAAAATTGCTGGCCAGGTCGCTGCGGTATGCGCTTGAAGCTTATACGCTCCACCAAGCATAAATGTACATATTTTTATATATATATATAATATATGTATATGTATATATATATGTATATATATAAATATATACGCCTACTTTTTTCCGTTGTAAATATATACATATATATATATATATATTTGCTCTTCTTAAGTAGATACCAAATAGCAAATTATGAATGAATAGATTTGTGGCTATTATTAAAACTAAATAAGGAAGTACAATTTTTAAATAATAGTCACTTAATATGTTCACAATTAATTATTAATAACCTACATATTCTCTCATCGAGCTGTTGAGAAATGGGTTAATAGGAATTTTTGAAATATTATCATATTTTTTTTCTTTGAAGCGCATTGATAAATTGGACACACTGTAAATAATTTATTGGTCAGTCTAGGAAAGTTAAGCGAATTAATATAAAAATTGTAATTTTAATGTCTCTGCACCTAAATAACCATACAACCTAATTTATTGATTGCTATTAAATCAAATTGCTGTAAAAAAGCATCAGTGTTTTGTATACTACACTCAATTGCTTTTAATTATTTTTAAAAGTACTTAGTTCTTCAGAGCGAGAGCCTTAAGTTCTCAAAAGCTTTAAGCTGAATTATTGCGCTCTTTACCAAAAATTCCAATTAAACATTTCAGTTACATATGTGAAAGTGTATTAATTGCACATTTCCCAACATATGCAGAGTCTTTAATTTAAATTTGTCTCTTTCCGTTTTAAATATTTTAATAAGCATTCACATGTATAGAAATTTGTGTATATATTAATTATAATTCCAACAACAACAAAACAAAAAAAAAATGCTAAATATGCAAGCAACTAAATACTTTGTGGCTAGTTTTCCGGTTTCCTCATTTCATTTTACTCATTATTTTTATATTCAGTATATTTATTATTACCAGCCAGAAGTGTGTTTGATAGACATATATTTCAAACATGTCGAAATTTACTTTTTTATGTACATACGAGGGTGGTCTGAAAAGTTCCCGACCTCAACCTGAAGCAGCACTCGTACATAAAAGCAAGTGAATTTCATTGTTCATCTGTTGACAGTTACTCACCAAAGTTTCAGCCATTTTGGGCGCGCAGTTCTTATGCAACAGTCATTTGAGTGAGTTGATGCGAGTGTTTTTCTGAAAATGGACAAAATCGAGGATCGAGCTGTCGTAAATTATTTGTTTTTGAAAGGCAATACGCCTACGCAAATGAAAGATAATTTAGATTCTGTGTATGGGGACTCTGCACCAATATTTACCGCAGTGAAATTTTGGGTAGCTGAATTTAAACGTGGCCGTAAGAGCTTGGAAGACGATGAACGTTCGGGACGTCCAAAAACTGCAACAATCGACGAAAACGTCGCCAAAGTTCACCAAATGATGCTAGACGACCGCCGAATTAAAGTGAGAGAGATAGCAGAGGTTATAAAGATGTCTAAGGAACGTGTTTGTCACATATTAAATCAACATTTAGGCATGAGAAAGATGTCCGCTCGTTGGGTGCCGCGTTTGCTCACGTTATACCAAAAACACACCTCGCACCTCAGCGATTGCCATGGCCAAAATCCACGAATTACGGTTTGAACTGCTGGACCATCCGCCTTACTCACCAGATCTAGTCCCAAGCGACTTCTTTTTGTTCCCTCATCTGACAATTGTGCTCGGAGGACAGAGATTTTCGGCAATTACCTTTGTTCACAATTATTTTGCAGAGCAAAATGCCGAGTACTATTTGGACGGGACAGAGATGGAAGGATCGCTGGGAGAAGTGTGTAAAATTACAAGGAAACTATGTTGAAAAATATAAAATAAAACATCAGAAAAATGTCTTGTATCTTTATTAGGTCGGAAACTTTTCAGACCACCCTCGTATGTGTATATATAAGCATATTGAACACGCCAAGTTGCAACAGATTTGGCAAAGGCCAACATTTTTGGCAGTTGCTGACACCGTTGACGTCTTTTGTAATAACATTTCAATTTCAATTAACTAAACAGCCTTTGTGCATTGTAAATCAACAAAATTCTGAATTTCTTTATTACGTTTTCCAGCTGTCTAAATAGACAGGGTCTTGCTTTAGAGCTGAAGAAGGGGAAGTTGCAAATGTCAGATGTACAAGAGTTGTAATTAAATCAAATGCAATTTGTTGTGAAATTACTGTAAACAATGGCATAATTGACTGTCTGCCAGCGGAGAGGACAATCTCGGCAAGGCAGGAGCCTATGAGGCCAATGCAAATTGCATAAAAGATTACCACGAATAATAATGTAAATCCCAATTTTATAATTACAAGTTACAAACAACAAAATATCTGAGCTTAACACGTGTTTGATAAATGTTTGTTGCTAGGCATCTGTGATTTTGCTTACATTTTGTGCATTTGGATTTTCTGTCTTCTGTGCATTTAATAACAACTTCAATTGCATTTGCTATAATTTTTCTATACAAATTGCATCGCTTAGTCGCATATAATTAAATAATTGGAAGAAAGGCCCCATATGCGAGTACAAAGGAACTGTAACCACAACTTAAATGTTAAATCGCAAAAAGTAAAGAATATGTAAAAATTAACATATTTTTCTGAATTCTATTGTAATTTATACTCATGAAATATTATGTTAAATCGCATTTAGTTGACTCTTTTATCTTAGCCGCTTCCACTTTCCATTATGACTCATTTTTTTTATATCACTATGATGATGTTCTTGCAACAACTGTAAAAGAATAATTGCAACCGAACCAAAAAACTCATTAAAAAGCATTGTATATGCTTAGCACTGAACATCCCAAACATTTCTCTTATTACTTTCTCAGACTCGTTGTAATTGTGGCATGCGAGCATGGACGATTTTTACACTGGAATAAAAATGGATGTATTTCAAACACTATTTATATTGAAATCTATATTGTTTAAAATTTCTGAATAAGGGTATTTTATTGTGATGGCAAATATATTAGTAATAGATATTTTTAAACTCATTGAATATAAAAAAAAAAAATATATCGTCTGTGAGATTTGAATACCAAGTTCAACAATTAGTTCTTATTTTAAAATTTCTTGTGATAGTCTTAGATTTTCTGAATCAAATTTTAGTGGCATTGCGTATAGTCTACACTTATTTTAAGTCATTCAAGTTGGATTTTAAATGGAAATTTTTCTCTGTGTACAGGCATATACACATATATAGATACATGCAAATCTATCAACGTCTTTGTGTCCTGAAGGCACACTTCATAACTGGAATGGAAACGAGTGCGTTAGAATACAAAACATTTATTTAATGCAACAATTGAGTTGCAAGTGCAGTTGGTGCCGCAGCGTCGACTGTTGGCTGGACTATTGCATACATGGGGCAACAGACACGAAATGAAGTGAAGAAACAAGAGAGCAAAAAGCGGCTCCTTGTTGAGTGCGTCTGTCTGTGTTTTTTTGTGAATGCAGAAGAAGCGACAAATTGCATGTAACTTTTGAACAAGTACAACAAAGGGAACAATGAGAAAAAGTTGCCTTTGGCAACTTGGTATATCGACAACGTCGGCTTCTCGCGTCCTCTGGCTGCCACTTGAGGCACACTCGCTGCAATCGTAAGTGCGTAAGCTGTGAGCTTGCTACAAAATTTGAGATTTTCCCTTGCTATATTTAGTTCGCTTTAATGGGCTTCCTACACCCAACACCCCATCTGTTCCGGGCCAATCCCTCGCAGAACATTTAATTGAACACGTTTTTTCGGCAGCTCTCGGCAGAAGTCCTTGAATTTTCTGCATCATCAGCAATTTAGGAGGAGTTTCTCATCATTATTATTTGCCTCTCCTTTAACCTGCCACACACTCGAACAGTTAACATGCCCATGTCCGCGAGTTAAGATGGTTCAAATTGCGATTACGCGTGAGGCGGGTGTCGAGGCCAACAGCGCCTTAAAAATATATAAAATATATTAAATATTAATAGCTGACGCACAGGAGGCGACGCCGCAGTCGTTGTTGTGACGCACTCCTTGAGTATTCCCATAAGCCATAACAACCTAGAGATGGACTCGTGTCTTTATTTTCCAGACACAAGTTCACTTTAGAGTCTTCTCCTATCTTAATAATTACAATAAATAAAAATAATATTGAAAATTCTTTGAACATATCTGAAGAAGAAGACTTTTTTATGCCATGATTCATGTTACAATATTAAAATTTGAAGTATTGTGTATATTATTATATATATTTATAGCTTGAAAACATACCCATCTCTATTAGCAGTTCGCTTTTACTTCTTAACCGCTAATGTTTCTGCCATTAAATTTACAGCATTGGCAGCTCGATATGCTAATGGCCTTGAGATCGCAAGCTGATTTACTTAATTCGATTAAAATTTAAACTACTCTCGACGTACTTCAGCGTTCCTTTAATAAGTATCGCAAAATGGGAACGCCTTGGCAGGATAATTACTGTAGTGGCATTGTTTTTTATTGATTTTCTGTCAGTTAAATAAAGAAGGGGAAAACAAAGGAAAACATATGTGCTCATATTTAATTATACCCTAGCCACAATCCGTGACGCAACTTGTGGGCGTGCTGGGGGGCTGAGCCGTGTGTATATCCAAGTAATAAAAATAAAGTCGAGCAACTCTCACAAATCCACTGCGAGATTGTTAACGGTTAATAGTCATTTTGAGTGCGTGTTATTACAGAACAAAAAAACGGATCCTTATAGTCTCAATATGAATCCGTGGCCAAGTCCCACTGTGCATGTCAACTCCACTGACTTCTCTGGTGCCTGTAATAAAAGCGTTGGTTAATTCTTAGGATATTCGTTGCTTAAACGATTACAATAAGCAGCTCACTCAAATAGTTGAAATATTATAGTTATTTATAGTTAATAAGGAAACTAATCATAAAGTTATATATAACTATCACAGAAGCTTTTAACATTAAGTTTGTTGATTCTCTTGACTATATTATCTTTATTAAACATTATACGGTGTATTAACAAAATACTAAGAAATTATAAACAAAACCATTTTTAAAATTTACGTAACTGAAAACTAGATTTTTATTATGCAATTTAGACTTCTTCACTTTAACTGTTCCAAATCATTTTGGCATGCAGATGAACGAGCAAATCCAGAACTATTAACAATAATTGGATTTCCATGCGTGATGCACATTTAGGTATCTGGGCAGACTGTTAATTGCTGATCAAATCGTTGGCCATTTGGCTGGCAGTTTGATAACTGCTCCATGCTCTGGCAAAATGTTTTCAGACACTGCAATTTGCAGATATGTACACATATACACACACCAACACACACACACTCATTCGCGAACGCATCGGAAGTACATTGTGCATGCAAAGATTAGTCCACAAATGTTGTTGGCACTCGCCCACTTTTCCCACCCCATACCCCTATATTACCCTAAACCGTTAGTGCCTGCAGATGTTTCCCCTATTCTTGGGCCAGTTTAAAGTGAACGCAGTCAATACAAAAGCAAAACTGATGGAGTTGCAGCTGCCGCCATCTCGCGGTTGCTTGCTAAGTGCAATGGGATTTAAATTTACAAGTCGAGCAAAATAGAAAACCATAACAAGATCGAAAGCATTGCATTTAATGGCATCCGACTAAGATATACCTTTTTACAAAAAGAAATAATCGCTAAAAATCGATAAGAAAGTCATGTTTTAAAATATATATATATTCATATATATATAATATATATATATATATATATATATATATATATATATATAATAATATATATATATTCATATATAATATATATATATATATCGTTGTTGACCATTTGTGTGGGCTTCATTCCATTATTTCCGCTTTTGTTGATTTTAAGTTATGCCAACCACTGTGACTCGCTTTTTACATTTATTGTTCTTAATGTTATTTCGCAGGCGATGTTGTTTTTGTTGCCTTTTGCATGCTATCAACGCGAGAAAACATGCATGCATATTGAATGAAAATGTATGCGATTGCAAATATGACGCTAGTGCTATGTATGTGTTTGTATTTGTATACATATATATATATATATATATGTAAGTGTATGCGTGTTTTTTTTATGCTACTACTCATGTATTTATATTCATAAATTACGTATACGCCACGGCAAGTTCGATCAAAAGCGGGCGCTCATGTAAAACCACTTGAGAATCGCACCCTGCCCTGCCCGTTCGCTCCCCCCCCCACCCTTCTGCTGCCCCTCCGCTCTGCATGTCTTGTCATTCAAGTATTTATATGCAATTCTTCTTCATCTTTTATGTATACGCGCTGTCGACACAGTCTTTCATATCCTTTCGAGTGTGCATATCCTTATTTTATGTGTTGTCAGCCAGCCGTTTGCATATGTAAGTTGCTGTAATGATATTTGTTTGTTTGTTAGTTGGCCTTGTGCGTTAAAAGCATTGAAATGTTGCTTGCCAAACACACAACTAACTCGACACCGCCAGGCTCCCGGCGCCCGACGCCCGACGGCCGGCGCCCTCCTTCTGCTTCCCAATCCTATCCATACAAATATGTATATTGTACACTTTTCTAATGGCTTGCGCCCAACTCAACTCCCTAACTCCAGCAGGCTTATTTGGAAGGCGCATTACAATTCGCTTACAATTCGTAGCACGATTCAATTACCACGTGACTGCCCATAAGGCCGCTTTTGAGCCCACATTTGCATACTTTGGCCCCTATTGGCATTTGTCAGTGCCAAGTGCACTCTAAAAGCAGGCAACAACTTTTTTAAGTGCCCGCTCCGAACAACCACTACTTTGTAAGGGAAGCAGGAGAGCAAAGGTGCGGAACCTGCCTCGAAGCAGTTATGTGATTATAATTTGCATATATTTAGAGTTTAAAGGGGTCAATGCATGTTAACAGTGTTCAGTTGGAAGCCCATTTCGAGTCTTTTGACCAGTGCACATTTCAATTTTAACCAGAGCATTTTGGCATTCAAATTTGAATCGTTCGATTCTGATTAGTGATGTATTATTTCAATATAAGCTCTGAACACTTCTGAGACTTCTGAAACTAGTTTTAGTTGATTTATTATATTTATGTCTTAAATAGTCTCTATTAATTGACCATAAACAGAATTATATTTATATCGAATTTTAATAAAAATGATATTAAAAATACAAAAGATTATTCTTAAATAAATATTTGTGTATTTAATTATCAATGTTTTGTGAAAAAAATGTTTCTATATATTATAAATTTTATTAAAATATTCTCCATGGAAAATATTTCAACAGAGCTTAAAAATAAAATCTTTAAATCTTTCAAAAACCTTTTAATACTTAATCATCCTCACGTAAGTAGAGAAACATGAAGCAGTAATTCAAAGTGCTACGAATTGGTATATTAACACAATTATGTTTTCTTTAAGCAAGCACAAGCTGAACTTAAGTCTGTTTCAAATTATTTTATGTGAGCTTTTCGTATTTACGCTTAGAAATTTCGAAGCTGAAGAGCACCGTTTACAAAGCCCCCCAGATACACCGTACATAGTACTAGTTACACAAGTGTGTGTGTGTGTGTGTGTGTGTGTGCTTAGTACATGTGAATGCACATCTGATATGTTCGGCTTGATTGATGATGATATTGGGTCTATATGGTAAGGTTGGGCTGTCGCACCAGGAGCCACAACTCGTAGGTTATCATGAAGCTGGAGGGACTGCGTACAAGGAAATGGGTTTCAGATGCGCCTCGCTTGCCGTTATCCTGCCTCTTGTGCCTGTCATGCTTAAAACCAGACAAATTCTATTATTTGTTGCCACTCGGTCTCTGTATGTGTGCGTGTGTGTTAGTGAGTGTAACTGTGTGTGTGTGCGTGTTTGCAGAAAACAAAGCGCCACATGCAAACAGACAGTCAGCCAATATGATATGGTTCATATACCATACTAAATCAGAGCCACGCCTGGTCGGGGTGTGCAACTCTTTGTGCGAATATGTGTGTGAAATTTGTTGGTTTGTTTATTCGTAGTACTGTGCTTTAAAGGATTGCCAAAAGCAGTAACAGTTGCCATTTAGCATAGCCACAACACTACACTGTCATCAAGCCGTTTTGCTCATTGTGCCTCGTTCAGTTACTCCCTATTATACCCTGTAGCCATTAAATGGTTAACAAAGGTTTGCATAAAGTTGAATGGATCAGACAGGATGTGTCATGCTGTGACCTGTTTAAGCTATATATAGTCATATATATAGACTACATCGGCTGCAGCCATTGAGTGTATTATGTTTCTAAATTACAGGGTTTCATCACGTCAAGTCGTGTGTTAACCATTTTGTCACCAATACAAATCTGCAAATTGAAATTGATTTTACGCAAATTAAATTCATTTCATTGGCATTCAATTGATTTTTGTTTTTAGTTTTTGTTTCTGTCGCATGATTTTTGTGTGCAAATAACGTCGCTGATTTAATTCCAAATCAAATGTTATAACCAAACTGCAGATTCACAGAGTCAGAGACTAAATACCCCCTACCCTCCACCAACTTACCCCAGTCGACTGGCAGCTCTTTTGTTTGCTGTTCATTTTCATATTTAACTTAATTTATTATGCGAATTTCATTAATTATAAAGTTTACTTAAGTTCAACGTAAATACAATATTTATTTATTGTTGACAATACACACGGCGTGCTTTGGGTGCGTGTTTAAGTAATAACTTAACACGTATGCGGGTCAAAGTTGACTCGTGCGGTAATTTGCTGGTCGCCAATGCAAATTACTTAACAAATGACAGATTATGACAACTGTTGGGTAAAATAGTGAAAAAAAAAACTGACACGTTTGTCTGTGTGAAGCTAGAAAAAACCAGTTAAATTCTGTAGTCGATTAATCCAGACTACGATATACCCTTTTAAATATATTCTAATATTATTGAAAAATTGCCTTTTAAAGGGAAAGAGTAAAGAGTAACAAAAAAAACCGAAGCACATATTTTTGTTCACAATCTCGAATTGATCCCTAATTGGCTGGCTGGACACAAATGCATACGCATAGCTACATACATACATGCACGAACGTAACGGGATTATTCAGAGTACACACAAAATCATATTTACGCTCGATTCGATTGTCATGCCATCTCCTTTTCTCACATGCGCTCGCATATTTATGCCTACAGAAAATGCTTGCGGCTGCTGGTAGAAATGAGATCAATATGCAAATACATTTTTGGCCATAACTTAGATGTTTCTTATCCGATCTTGATGAAATTCTGGAAGTCAGTCTATATTAAGCATATACATAATTTGCCTTTAAAATTGTGGCTTTTACAATAGGAAACTGATCTTTAATCACAGCTATCAGCAGTTATCGATAAAATAATGCAAACTTGGTCAGCGCCTGATATACGAGAACCTATATTCCAAGTCTCTATAGTCTCTAAGATCCGCGTGTTCACACAAAAAGTCAGATCAGATGGACATGGCTATCTCGACTGGGCTGTTGGTCCTGATCAAGAATATATACACCTTATGGGGTCGGAGATGCTTCCTTCTTCCTGTTACACAAATTTTCAAACAAGCACCTACTGCCTAAATTATGCAACATGCTCTTAAAAGCTGCAAAAAAATAGAATTGCCAGCAAAAAAAAAAAAATTTAAAAATATGCACCAAGCGTATATAACAAAATGAAACCAAAAAGCAAACACAAAAACGAGTCCTGTCACTTGAATACCCTAAGCCTATTACAAAGTGATAAAATGGGTGTAACAAAGCTGAAGTTAAGCATGTGACGGGCCAAATCAAACATAACCTCAACATAAATATTGTTCTTCAGTATCAAAAATCGATAGTAGCCACAGATTTTAAAATGGAAACAAATTACTTTTACTGATATCATTATTATTATTTTATCTGAGAAAAACCATAAACTTTATTTTAATCGATTTCATACATTAAACAACAGGGTTCAGGGTAGGCCCCTAGCAAAGTTTTCTTGTATGTGCTTTTTTCTTGTATGTTAATATGATGGTCACCCTGTTTTTATCTCAACCCCATCAGAACGTTATTTATGAATGTTTGTGTGTGTGTGTGAGTTTTGTCGGTTTTGTTTGCTGTCAATTTTAATGGCTGGCCATGAAACTGCAACGCAAACAATGTAAATTTCAAGCATTTTAACATGATGGACACGAGAATGACTTTAATTTATGGCTAAAGCAAAAAAACTGGTCCCACAACTATTGCAATGGTATCGGGCTAGAAGCAACCCGCAAACCCAACAAACAATTGCGCATATTGGAAGCCCTTCAAAAGTATTTTGGCTAAAGGCAGCTTCACGCAAAGGTTCTTTTATATATAAAATATAACATTGTAATATGCCCTTAGTCGAATTATTAAGGTCGTTCTGTTGCCGTATTTGTTTTAGTGTCGCCTTTTTATGTCCATAGTAAATATTCTTTATTCTTCATTGTTGCTTTAATTGGCTAGTCCATTCAGCCAATTTAACCAAGTGGGCGAATTGCTTAACAGACATATTGAAATAATGTAAACGACAATTAGTAGCTCTAATTGCCATTTAATGATTGGCTTAAAGTAAATACCATTTTTTAACTTTACTTATAACACTAATTGATTTCCATTTAAGCACAAAGCTTGTAAATTTTGTATAATTTCCAATTTATTCTGTCACAACTAAACCCCAACCACTTGCAATTAATAACTCACCGAAATAATTCATTTGAATTATGTATTGCTATTATTTTGCAAAAGCTTCGATCGAATAAAGTTATGTATTTCTATAAATATATAAATATGTTTGTATATTTATTTTGCACAATTATTAAAATACAATCTCCAAAGTTTCGGTTTGTTATACAAAGTTTTGTTGTTAAGTCAATTTGCATATTTTTTCAGAATATGTTTGACAAAATAACAAAACTGATTGTGCCAACAATTATGCCAAAGTTGCGTAATCAATTGGTGCGCACAGGTCGTATACGGAATACATATATTGCCTATACGTTATCAATCGATTTTGGTCCGCTGTCTTTTTTGATGGCTTAACTCAATTTGTTGCTTTGATAAGCTGTTTAGAAATGCCGCTGGCATACGCCACTTTGTTGAAATTTGTTTACGAAATCAACATAAAAAGGATGCAAATAAAAATGTATCTATGTCAATGGCTGCCATTCTTTTTGATAAACTCCATAAAAGTGTCCATGGCAAGTAGCGAGTGTTTTAAGCCCATTAAAGACAGATACCGCCCGCCCGCCGGCTAACAGGCAAATGGGCCAAACTGAATCCTTTTTCTAAGCAAACCCAAGAGAGACAGAATAGAATAAAAACCTAGACATAAGCAAAGGCGTCGCCCAGCAGCCAACAATCAACATTTTCAGATAAGTCTCAACATTTTAACTTTTTTTGCGGCTGGTTGGTTGGGCCAGGGGGGGAAGTTGAAATGTTTTTTCTCCATTGGCCTTTTAATAAAAGTTGCGGCTGCAATAAAAACATACAAATACCGAAGAATCCTTGTTCAAATCTGTTGCTATGCCCGGACACAGCCGTCTCTTATCTGTAGGCGCACATGCGGAGCGGCTTGAGCTGAGATTGGTCCTTGTCCTCGTCCTCTTCTCGTCCTCGTAATGAATCGTACGATTTTTGGCTGCGTTCTGCAAATGGAATTATATCATTTTTATGGGAAAATTCGCACAACTCGTGTCATAAGACA